>JAKWJD010001761.1:15862435-16497057 GCA_027705065.1 Solanum peruvianum
AATAGTATGTGTGTATTCACATAAACACATGAGGACTATGCATTATCAAGGAAAGCTCTTCCTATAGCAACATGTCATTTTTGGAAAGTGAACTTACTTGACTTTCCTAAATTATTAATGAATCATGTTATGAATATGACATATCTTAATGTATTCAAAGCACAAAACTCATTTTCTATATGAGCATAAGAACATGGAATCATGAACATAATTTTAGAACATGTCACGACCCAACCCGATGGGCCGTGACTAGTGACCATTTTGGACACTCACATACAAACCTATAAAGTATGACCAACTGAAACTAAGACAATATGGAATTTAATCAAATCAAGCCAACCCCAAAGCCATATATATATAAGTGGATCTGCCACATAAGGAGTCATAATCATTCAACTGTAACAACATACGCGAGCCGAGAAGGCTGCCACTATTCAAAGCATAATAGCATACGCAGCCGACAAGGCTGCCACTACACAATACACAAAGATGTACACAACCGACAAGGCTGCACTTGTACAAATGGACATCCCAAACAAACCATGTCCAGACCATTATCAAAAACATAATTATACAACCCACACGATGTCTACAGACCTCTAAGAGTATAGTAGTGAAACTTGACGGGACAGGGCCCCGCCATACCCATAGACAAGCAAAAGACTACATAAGAAGTTATGTACCAAAACGACTGGGCTCCGGAACAGTGGAGCTCTCCCAAACAGCAGAGTAGATATCCTAGGCGGGAGGATCACCGAACTGAGCGTCTACACCTGCGGGCATGAAACGCAGCCCCCCGAGAAAAGGGGGTCAGTACGGACAATGTACTGAGTATGTAAAGCATAAGGTAAAGATGACAGGATACCAACATGATAAGTCAAAACAAGATATCTCTACACATGTACCTTTTAAGTGAAAATCATGCATATCTTTAACATATAAGATGCCTAACTTCCCTAGTAAGGGACTCGGCAAAATAATCATCATTATATATACATCATACGTATCCGGCCCTCTAGTGAGGGACTCGGTGAAATAGTCATCACATCATCTCCGTCATCATCATCATCATAACCATCCTCATCACCAATCATATATATAATATACATTCCCGGCCCTCTAGTGAGGGACTCGGTGACATATGCAAGAAACTCCGCACGAACATTACCCGGCCCGGGACTCGGTGAAATGATAAATGACTCTATGCACGAGCAGAATATTATGAGCAACCATATGCAATTAAAATCATTTCTTATAACTCAATATAACAACCAACTTGAACCAGCAAGGAGTATTACCAAAGATTAATGTTTTATCAAGATTATGAACCTTTAAATACGATATGGAAACGTAAAATCTCAATGACTCTAAGAAGCACTATCATAAATATCAGAAATCACCATAGCCTTAGATATAGACAATATATAAAGGAATAGTTGTGGAAGTAAGAATATACGTCACCTAGACGTTCTAGAAGTAGGTATCAAATCTGTCCGTTTTGCTCATTTTTAAGGTCATGCCAAACAAAGAAGGAAGGATAGCGTTACATACCGAATAGTCGAGCTGCACGTCCAATACTTACTGCTCAAGGTAATAATCTATAACAAGCAACAACCGTGCCACAATTAGATAAATGCCGCGCTTTACTACTTATTGTAAGCTAGCTAATAATCTAACGAAAATCCGGCAGCACTTCCCCTATTTTCTTTACTTCATCCCAATCCAACAACAACCCAAATTATCCACAGCAATACCAACAACACATATAACCCAACAAATCATATTAAACAGCCTCCCTCAAAACAGTTCCGTTTTGGCAGCCATAGTAACGAAACAACGACACATCGAGTGATAACTCATTTTATAATTCGCAACACATCTACCTTATCGTATTCATCCTTTGTAGTATATACCCATAAGCATATTAACCTATACATAACACCAAATAGAATTTCCAGCAGTTTCCTTTAATCAAAACAGCCCAAACACTAACATAACACCACTAGCAATCCGATCATGGTTTTGTTCATACTTAGCACATTCAATAACTAAAACGAATTCCTAAACTACTGTTCACGTCCCCTTCTTAACATTAAAGGCTAATTAACAAAGGTATTCTAAGGAATTAACACACCAAGCAAGGAGATTACTAACCAATTTCTTTGCAGCTGCTGGCCAAGAGTTTCATGGCTGGTTTTCTCCATTTCCATGGCTGCCCAAGTCATGTGGTGAAAGAGATGATATGTTGCAAAGCATTTCACTACACCATTTAACAATATGAAGTGGAGGCAGCCCCCCACCACACATGCTCCACTAATTGCATCTCCAAAATCTGATTTCTTTTTAATACTTAATAATATGAAGTGGAGGCAGCCCCCCACCACACATGCTCCACTAATTGCATCTCCAAAATCTGATTTCTTTTTATTACTTAATAATATGAAGTGGAGGCAGCCCCCCACCACACATGCTCCACTAATTGCATCTCCAAAATCTGATTTCTTTTTATTACTTAATAATATGAAGTGGAGGCAGCCCCCACCACACATGCTCCACTAATTGCATCTCCAAAATCTGATTTCTTTTTATTACTTAATAAGATGAAGTGGAGGCAGCCCCCCACCATACATGCTCCACTAATTGCATCTCCAAAATCTGATTTCTTTTTATTACTTAATAATATGAAGTGGAGGCAGCCCCCCACCACACATGCTCCACTAATTGCATCTCCAAAATCTGATTTCTTTTTATTACTTAATAAGATGAAGTGGAGGCAGCCCCCCACCACACATGCTCCACTAATTGCATCTCCAAAATCTGATTTCTTTTTATTACTTAATAATATGAAGTGGAGGCAGCCCCCCACCACACATGCTCCACTAATTGCCCACACTTAAAGTTCAGCCACTAATTAATATCACAATTAGAATTTATATCCTTGCCTAACATTTCTTTAAACACTTGGAACTTAAAATAAAATCTCATTTCCCGAACTTACATCTACTAGTTCATGACGCGCACTACGTATAAAATACGAGGCATAACAGAACATCTCGAATGAAAATTTATAATTTTGCTCCCTCTTAGGCCGAGAACTCTCTGTCCTGGCTTAGTTTATTTTTCAGTCTTTTCTTCTTTTTGTTTTGTAGTTCAATGATCTCCTTTAATCCTATGTCTTACTCACAATTTCAATGATTCATTATAGTCCCATATCTACAATGAATCAAGTAAGTAATCCAAGAGACTAAGGAAATGATTTGACTACAATTGGGCATGAAGTCATTATAAGCCAATCTTTATTGGTTATGCCAATTCTTTGATCATTTGCATAATATAAGAAGTCATTAAAAGCCAATATTTTTTGGATATGCCCGTAACTTTTTTATAACTTCATTCTTATCAAACGATGATGATTGATATTCTTAAGCTCTTGCTTTGTTAGTTTACTTTGAACTTATGTGTTTTCTTCTTTCTTTCTTACTTTCTTTAAGGAATCATTAGCATTAAGATCATGTGAGCTAACATGAAATCCAATGTCTGCCCCACACTGAAAACGGGTGGTTAACTGGTCAAAGTGAACCTAGATCATGTGTGTTTACATGAAATCTAGTGTCTGACCCACAATAAAAAGGGGTGGTTCACCAGGTAAAGTGAAACCAAGTCCAGTATCTGCCCCACACTGAAAAGAGGTGGTTCACGGCTAAAGTGAAACCGAATACTTTCTTGAGCATTTAACCGACATAGATCATGTGAGCTAAACATGAAATCTAGTTTTTGCCGCGCTTTGAAAAGTGGTAGTTCACCGGCCATGGGTGAAACCGAATACTATTGAGCTCTCTTATGTGGAACCCACTGGCTATTTCTTATGCTGGCAATATAGTTCGAAGACTAGGAGATTTCAGAGACTCTTATCCACCTTTGTGGTAGCCATATGTCATGAGGCTTACATGTGCTTGCACAAGTTTATATCTAGTCTATCGGTGCTTTTCTCAATTTCTTATACTTCATAACTTTTAGAGTTGATTCATACATTATGGAAGCTTGCGTATAATCTGAGGTATGATTAACTCAATGGATGACTTGTCATCCCTTTCTTTACTTGGTTTATTAGAACTTAAACCTTATATTTTCATCTTTGTGTTAATGAGACTTGTATACCCAATTTCTAACACCCTCTTAGGTGAGTATCTTTAACATTAACGTTTAGGTGCATGTGAGACTTGTCTCACTTCCTTTAACATGTCATTCTTGTCAATTTCATAACTCATAAGATTTTATTAATGTCATTACTCACCTTATCTTGCTCCATGTCATTTGGCAGCCTTATACCATTCTCTATGAAAGTTATAACGTTATTCAATGTACTACTATATTCATAGTTCATTTGGTTAGGGTATTTTGGGACTTGTCCAAATGATTGACATACCCTTTGTTATGAATTTATTGAGTTACATTGGTCTTGTTTAATTTGGTATAACGTTGTCATTACCCTATTTTATATCATACTTTGGAAATAACATTGTAAGACAATTTATTGTCATAAATCAAACTATGATATTATCACTAGAAAAGTCAATTATTTCATTAATACATTGTAGTATTCTTGTCATGTTAACAACTCAACTTTTAACCTTTGATTAGCCTATAGGAACAATTAAATGAACAACTTATAATACTAAACGAAACTTCATAAACGACTCATAACAAATTTCATCTTCTCGAACGCAATTAGGCATTACAAGATTCTTTATGTCATGTAAATAATACTCTTATCATACGATCTAGCCTATAGGTCTTATTCGACATTATCAAACCAAGAAACCTACACATAATGATCAATTAGCACCACATACCAACAACATGCTCGAGATTTACCTTATACATTCACTATATTGGAAATAAGGATAAACTAGGGAGAGGAACATTCGTTTCATTGGGAACAACCCTAGTTTCGATTTCTTGAGTTTATACGTTTGAAAAGCCTCTTAAGAAAGGAATCCAGGAGACAAAACCCATACCTTACTGTAGAATTTAATTTACTATGATCACCTTGAACTTAGCACGAAAAATCTTGAAGAATAGCCCTGAAATCCACTTAGAGAACTTGAGAGTATTTTATGTTTTTCTTGCATTTTGCTCACTATTTTCAGTTGTGCGTTTCTAGTGGTTGAACATGATTCTAAGTCATAGGAAGTGATATTGACTGATTCAACTTAGGATAATTAAGTTAAATTAATAAATCAATTATCTAATTACCAACATGTCCGTCCTAAATTGACTAAAAATAGGAAAGCATTTGACTTAGCCAAATATGAAAATTACCAAAGGCTTCGGCCTTGATTTTGAATTAAGTTAATTAATTCAGTTGCTAATTTAATTAATTGAGTGACCTAGGATAATTATTAAAATACCCCTAAGTCACTAGGAGCATAACCAACCCCTTTGGACCATCCTAGGTTAGGTATAAGGATGTTTCTTCACTTAGTTACTAGGCTAGTGTCACCCGTTTAGGTCTTTGGTTGTCGGGTGAACTAGTTAGTTTATTTTTGTTTTCCTAGGTTAATTAGCTAATTAGGTATGTTAGTTAGAGCCTAGAG
This sequence comes from Solanum peruvianum, assembly GCA_027705065.1. NCBI lineage: Eukaryota > Viridiplantae > Streptophyta > Magnoliopsida > Solanales > Solanaceae > Solanum > Solanum peruvianum. The sequence goes on from JAKWJD010001761.1 coordinate 15,868,033, forward strand.
TTTTTTATGAAGATAGTCCCCACATGGCTTGCACCATGCGCGTGCCTTCTTTCCCAACCTCGCTAACCGAATTCGGTTGGGATATTCCTTTGACCGGTTAGCACATGTGCTTGCACATGTGTTGCTGCATATTTCTTGTGGTTCCAGGGATCCTCACTATATCCTTCGGCACTGCTTACTCTACATGAATATTTTAAATGATCATCTGCTATGGTACCTAGGATTGACACTTAGATGCCTCGTACCTAATGTGTTTGTTAAGAAATTAAGCATTTTACTTTAGGGTCTTCATTGCAGGTACAATGCTTAATAAATCTTGAATTGGGGCATTTGAACATCAAGGTATATCTCAATACATAGAAAATTGGCTCACCCCCTTAAGCCACTATTCTCTAATATACCCAATAATAATCAATATTGGGCATTGGGATGCCTATGTACCCCAATACCTATTCTTAAAACTTAATAAAATCTTCACTAGACGAGTTCATTTTCTGGAATGTTAAATCCTCCCCACCTTAGGAACATATGTCCCCGAATGACACTACACATCATTTTGAAACAAAGAGGGTATTTTCGAAAAACACATCACATACTTGAAACTTTACACTTTGTGAATATCTTATTCACAACTTACTCTAGATAATGCACATCACTCAAAGTTTATCTGAAGCTTCATATCTGAGATTGAGGAACTTCCTTCTCCATCTTAATTTAACAAAATGCACATCATAACCCATGCAACACAAAAATCATGTCAACCCTATACAAAAAGTATAGTGAAAGTATTAATTCTTATTAACTCATATAGTGAAAGTATAAAATACACATATGAACTTAAAAAAACAAAACCGACTAATGCCCTAAAATTTAGAGTTTCATAAACAAAATTAGACTTAAGAAGATTATATCTAACCTCAAGAACTGAAAAAGTGGGTGTAACGGGATCTCATATCGGCCTCAGCCTTCCATGTTGGTCCTTCAACAAGGTGGTTTCTCCATAACACTTTTATGGTGGCAACCTCCTTGTTTCTCAGCCGTTTGACTTGGCTATCTAAAATTTTAATTTGTACCTCTTCGTAAGGAAGGTTCTCATTGACTCCTAACCCCATAATAGGTAGACTGGATGCTGGATCGCTTAGACACATTTGAAGCATTGAAACATGAAAACTAGATGAATAGAAGCAATGTCATTTGGTAATTTATGTTCATAGGAAACATTCCCTACTCGCTGTAGATCTCACAAGGAGCTATATACCTCAGACTCAAGTTCCCTTTTTTACCAAACCTTATCACCCCTTTCATGGGTGATATCTTCTGGTAAAATTGATCACCTACTCAAATTCAAGAGCTATCTTCCTGATATCAGCATTGTATTTTTACGACTGTGAAGAAGACAATCTATTCCTGATCATTCTCACCTTTTCGACAGCCTTATTTATGATCTCAGGGCGAAGGATGGAAGACGCTCCTACCTTAAACAACCCATTTGAGGACCTAAATATCTTTCCATACAGTGATTCAAAAGTATCTATCCCAATACTGGAATGGTAGCTATTATTATAAGAGAACTTAATCAGTGGCAAGTGATCATCCCAACTCCCCTTGAAGTCAGTAACACATGCTCTCATCATGTCTTCAAGGGTCTTAATGGACGCTCTGCTTGTCCATCTTTCTGAGGATTAAAAGCAGTACAGAGCTTCACCTGTGTACCCAAGCTATTTTGGAATGATCTCTAAAATTGGGATCCCCTATCCAAAATAATAGATAAAGGGATCTCGTGCCACCTTATTATCTCATCAATATACAACTTGGCATAATCTTCGGCTCTATATGTAGACTTCACAAGAATGAAGCGACCCGACTTAGTCATCCTGTCAACAATGACCCAAATGGAATTATGCAGGTTCCTTGTCCAGGGCAAACCAACCACAAAGTCCAAATTAATAGCCTCCCAGTTTCATGTTATAATCTCAATCGACTGGGTAAGACCTCCAGGCTTAAGGTGTTCGTCCTTAACTGTTGGTAATTTCGGAACTCCTCCATAAACATAGAATTATCTCGCTTCATACCTTCCCAACAATAGATATCCTTGAAACCATGATACATTTTTGTGGCACATGGATGAATGGAATACTTGGAGCCATAAGCCTCTGCAATAATATTAGTTCTCAGATTATCAAAATTAGTTACACAAAATCTGCCCTGGTATGTAGCCACACCATCCTCCTCTAGGGAGAATGATTCATTTAGCTTACTCAACATTGAGTCTTTTAACTCTATGAGCACTGGGTCGAGATGCTGCTTATATTTAACATCTACAACAAATGAGGATTCATAAATGGAATGAACTGAAACACCCCCATTTAATGTATCTACAAGACGTACACCTAAACTAGACAATTGGTGTAACTCTTTAAACAACTCCTTTGTCTCATCATCAATATGAGACACACTTCCCATGCTCAATCCGCTCAAACATCAGGAACTACATTGGCCTTACCTGGGTTATAGTGGACACTCATATCATAATCCTTGAGCATCACTAGCCATCTTCTCTGACGAAGATTTAGTTCTCTCTGTGTAAAAACATATTGAAGACTTTTATGGTCAGTGAATACATCAACATGTACACCATATATGTAATGTCGCTAATACCACATCAACGAACTCATGATCAAGCGTAGGGTAATTGTTCTCCTTGATTTTCAACTGTATTGATGCATATGCAATCACCTTGTCACCCTGCATAAAAAAACATCCCAAACCTACGCGGGAAGCATCACAGTACACCACATACCCTTCACCACTCCTCGGCAATCTGAGAAGTGGGGCTGAAGTGACTCGGTCTATGATCTCTTGATATCTGTTTTCACAAGTATCGGAACACTCAAATTTCGCCTTATGCTTTGTTAAAGTTGTCAATGGAGAAGCAATTGTGGAAAATCCCTGAACAAACCTGCGATAGTAATTAGCCAAACCCAAGAAACTCTGGACGTCTATAGGAGTAAGGGGTCTCGGCAAGTTTTTTACTGCCTCAATCTTTTTTGGATCGAACGCTACACTTTGATCGGTCACAACATGTCAAAGGAAGGCCACTGATCTTAGCAAAAACTCACATTTGTTGAATTTTTCATACAGTTGATGTTCCCAGAGTAATTGCAATGTCATTCTCAAATGTTGTTTATATAACATTCCAGAAAATTGCATGTCTAGTGAAGAACCCAATAGGTCTTTAAGAATGCTTATTGGGGATACATAGGTATTCCAATGTCCAATATTGAGAAATATTGGGCATAGTATACAAATTTACTAAGGGGTATTAGCTAATTTTGAATATAATACCCAAATAAGCAAAAAATTGGACATATTAGAAAATATTAGCTTAAAGGGTGTTAGCCAATTTTTCTATGTATTAATGATCTTGTAAAAGAAATGTACCTGTGATAAATACCCTAAGCTAGAAACATGTGTTCCATAGTATTTTCATAATAGATAAGAGGCACTCATGTGTGAAACCTTGGCATCATAGCACATGACCACTTGAAATGGTCACGTAGATTAAGTAGTGCCCAAGGACATAGTGACGATCCATGAGACAATAAGTAAACATTCCAAATGAACCATCATGAATAGTAAGTTAGGAAAGTACAAGAAACAATGTTCAAGCACATGTGAAGGAATGGCCAAGGGAGGAGACCACCCTAAGCGAATTCGGTTAGGGTAATTAGGTGGTAGGCATCTGCCTGGGTACCCCCATGTAGGGCCTAACTCTATAACTCTAGACTCTAACTAACTGACCTACCTAGATAAATAACCTAGGACAAACAAAAATAAACAACCTAGTGCACCCAAAAATCTAATATTTAATTGGGTGACACTAACCTAGTACAAACATTGGATGGTCCAAAAGGGTTACTATGGTCCCAAAGACTTAGGAGTACTTTAGTAATTACCCTAGTACCAAGGAATTAATTAATTATGGAAAATTCACTAGCTAGGTCAAGACAATTAGGAAAAATTTCAAATTTGATTAAGTCAAATGTTCTCCTATGTCTAGTAAATTTAGGAGGGGAATTTTAGTTATTAGCTAATTAATTTATTAATTATGTTAATTAGTCTGAAGTTTAATTATTCATCATCAGTTCCTACGACCTAAAACACACGATTCATTTCATAGAAACGGGAATCAAAGGCAGTAAGCAAAAATGTAAAAAGACAAAGTTTCTCTTAGGTGATTTGAAGATTTTCTTCAATGTTTTGTGCAAGGTGATCTTCTTATATTCAATTCTACATAAGGTATGGGTTTTCTTTGCTGGAATTCTTTCTCCAAGAGGCTTTTCAAACGCTTTAAACTCATGATTTTTGTAACTAGGGTTGTTCCCAATGATATTATTTAACGTCCATCTCCCTAGTTATCCTTTTTTAAAATTCTAATAAGTATGTAGATTTAAATCTAGATCATGTTGTTGGTATGTGGTGCTAACTGTTTTTTACGTGTAAGTTTCATGATTTTTAATTATTAATGACGCGTATTGATTGTATTCAAATGATTTGAGTATTAGTTAAACGAATTAAGGAATGATATAATGTTTACTTGTGTTTTTAGAAAAAGAAGTTACTATGAATCGGCTATAAAGTTTAGTTACCGTCAAAATGTTAAATTTTCAACTTGTTCATGTTGAGTAAACGCTAAATTACATTCATTAGTCTAATTGATTTGGTTAGTGATAACATAATGTAAATAATTTAAGCAAATTAGGTTCATGCCAATAAATTGGCTAACAATGTTTTGCCCAAAAAGTTTAATGGTATTGGCTTACAATATTGCTTTCAAACTATGACGAAAATATTGGCTAATTAGTAACGTAAACAAAATTAAGCATGACCAATGTAACTTTGAATTCATAACCAAGGGTATTCCAATCATTGGGACAAGTCCCAACATACCCTTTCCAAATGAACTATGGACATGGTAACTACAATGAACAAAGTTCCTAGTAAATATAAATAATGGTATAAAGCTACCAAAAGACATAAAACGATTTAAGGTGAGTAATAAGGTAATTAAAAGTCTTTGACTTATGAAAGTGACCAGAATGGGGTGTTAAAGGATGTGATACATGTCTAACTTACACCTAATACACCTATGTTAAGGATTTTTACATAAGAGAGTGTTAATAATCATGAGACAAGTCTCATTAACATCAAGATGATAATGTACGGTCAAATTCACATTTCATTAAGTAAAGAAAAGGATGACAGGTTATCCAAAGAGTTAAGTAAACCTTATAACTAGAAGCAAGCTTCCATAATGTTTGAGTCAAATCTAAAAGATGTAAATAAAAAAGAAGTTGAGCAAAGAACCGATAGACTAGCAATGGGCTTGTGCCAGCACATGTAAACCTCATGAGATGAGGCTACCACCAAGGTGGATCTCCGTATGTCTCCTAGTCTTCAACTATGTTGCCAGCATAGGGACTAGCCAGTGGATTCCACCTAAGCGTGCTAGGTATGATGCGGTTATTCTTTGGTCAGTGATTCCACCTCTTTTAGGTGTGGGGAAGACACCGTCTTTCTTGATTATCACACATGATCTATGTCGGATATATGCTCAAACAAAGTATTTGGTTCAATTTAGCCATCAACCACCTCTTTTCAATGTGGGGAGAACACTGTAGTTCGCCTCACTTTAGTAGGTGAACCACACCTTTGAGGTGTGGAGCAAACGCCGGATTCCATGTTAGATCACATGATCTTAATTCACTTTGATCGGTGAATCTCCCCTTTTAAGTGTGGGGCAGACACTTGATTGCATGTTAGCTCACATGATCATAATTCTAAAGATCCCTTTTAACAAAGTAATAAAGAAAAAAGAAAAAATGTAAATTCAAAGTGACATAAGAAAGATAGAGATTAAGAATATCAATCATTAATGTTTGATAAGAATGATGTTTTCATCAAATAATGTAGCCATAATGCTATTTAAGATAATTTTTAAAATATGGCTTATAATGACTTCATATATTATGACAATAAAGGGGAGTAAAATGTAATACCTAATCAATGCCCCATGATCTCCTTAATATGAAATTTTTTAAATAAGTGGCCTAGCCAATAAAGATTTCCTGATAAAAAGTTCATGCCCAACTTATCAAGAATGGAAAAAATAACTTGTAGTAAGGGTAGCGAAATCATTTCCTTAGTCTCTTGGATTACTTACTTGATTCATTGTAGGTATAGGACTACAATGAATCATTGAACTCGTAAAAAAAATATGTGATTAAAGAGATCTTTGAACTATAGAACAAGAAGATGAAAATGTTTTAAAAATAAACAAAGTATAAAAAAAGGGGCTCTCGGGTTTGGAGGAGTAATATTTTGAATTTTCGTTTGAGTTTTTATAAAATTATGTAGATGATTCTAAGGTCTTATGTTAATATAGAGAATGAGTTGTGTGCTTTGAATGCATTAAAATATGTTATATTCATACAGAAATTCACAAAAAATTAATTAAGAAAGTCTTGTGATGTCACTTTCAAAAAGTTGAATGTTGTGATAGGAAGAGCATTCCTTGATCATGCAAAGTCCTTATGTGTATTCGTGCATAAACCCATACTTAGTACAAGTGTGTACTAACCATATACTATAATTATATTTTTAGGTGTAGGTCAGAGAGATGGTTGAAGACTCATCGATGTCTTTTGGATTGTCGATCTCCAGGCTTTGGTAGGTCCTCGTGATGTTCGAGGATGCTACACTTATCTATCTAGCCTAGTAATTTATCCATAGATAGTAGAAGTTGTTCGTAGAGTTTCTTTTCAGACGTTTATTTCAATGCTTTGTACTAAGGCCGTTTTGGAAAACTATTACATTATATATTGATCCTTTGATTTCAATTGATTCATCAATTGTAGGTGGTTGTTTTCATTTGAGGTTCATAGAATATTAATCTATGTAGACAATATATATAGTCTATGGATACATGATTATGTTTTAAATGTTTTTATTTTTATGCAAATTTAACTATATGAATGTGATAAAATCTAAGAAGAGGCTTGTCTACGACCTCCGAGAGGTTAACAAAGCCGGTTGCATTCCGATTCCATAATCCATATGTGAAAAACTTGGTATCAGAGCATGAGGTTATATTACCTAGTAACTAAATCTCAAAACAACCACATTATGTATTTCTAACCTATGGTTGTGAAGCACACTAAAATCATTTCTTAGAGACTAAGTGCTGTTAGGAATCTTCCCTTCTTCTACTCTTTATCGTGCTGTATAGAGCTTTGACATTTTTTGTCATCCTAGTATCTAACGTCCTTCTTGTGTATACATGTAGAAAATGAACACAAGAAGAAACTCAGGCAGAAGATTCAAAGAAGTAGTTGGTGGAGGCAACAAAGCTCCACCTTATGCCCCAGCTGTTTGGGAGCAAGTGCCTTTCAACCCAATTGTGTTGACAGATGGAGAAGTAAGAGAAGCACTAGTTCTGATAGCCCAAGCCACCACTACTCAGGCACAGGCTATCACAACACAGTCCACTAGAGAGGGTGCTCTCTTGGAGAATCCACATGCTAGCACTATGGCTAGAAGATTGAGGGACTTCGCTAGAATGAGGCCTCTAGTCTACTACGGGTCCAAGACCAATGAGGATCCTCAAGAGTTTGTGGATGTGGTTTGTAAGACTCTCTATGCTATGGGTGTTAATGAAGAGGAAAAGGCTGAGTTTGCTGCTTACAAACTTAAAGTTATGGCTCAAGTGTGGCATAGGATGTGGCGAGAAGCACCAGGAGAAGTTCCCATTACTTGGGACGTTCTTAAGATTGCATTCCTAGAGAGGTTCTTTCCCAAAGAATAGACAGAGGCTAAGGTTTAGTAATTCATCAACTTATGACAGGGAGGTATGTCAGTTAGGGAATACACCTTAAAGTTTGTTATGCTTTAAAAATGTGCTTCTTCTCTGGTGTCCAATAGCAGGATGAGATTCGCAGGTTTGTGACTGGAATATCAGAAATTTTTGAGGAGGAATGTCGGGCAGCCATGTTTCATGATAACATGGACCTTTTGTAGGTTAATGGTAAATGCCAAGCAAATTGAGGAGAGTCGCCAGAGAGAGAGACCGAGAGACAAGGAAAGTTAGGTCCTCGGATCATTCCAGTTCAAGAAATGGTAATAATTAATTTGGAGTTTGGGATAGGCCCATGTTTAAAAAGTAGCATAAGCACTCAGGTAATCCTACACCTTCTAAGAACACTAATGCTAAGGAGGGCAAAGATAGAAATGCCTAGAGTGATAGAATGTCGTGTTATAAGTGTGGCCGTTTGCATGGAGGTGAGTGCATGGTAGGTACTACTATCTCCTATGGGTGTGGGAAGAGAGAGCATACGGTCACGGACTGCCCATAGATGAGGAATCTGGCAAGGAAAGATGCTCAGCGTTGGCCTAATCTAACTGCTGCAGCCGAACCTCCTAAGAGAAACAGGTTCTATGCTTTGAAAGGTAGAGAAGAGCAAGAGAAGTTAGCTGACGTGGTCATTGGTATGTTGCATGTCTTCTCTTTTCGTGTGTATACATTGTTAGAGCCAGGATCAATTTTGACATTTGTTACTCCTTTATTAGCTAGTAAATTTGACTTGCTTCTTGAGATCTTACATGAACCATTTGAAGTTATTATTCCCATAGGAAACATTGTTAGGGCAGAAAGAGTATATACAAATTGCCCAATAACTGTTCTAAATAAAGTTACCTATTATGACCTAATAGAATTAACCATGCTTGACTTTGATAAAAATTTTGGTATAGATTAGCGCCATAAATGTTATGATCCCATAGAGTGTCGAAAAAGGGTAGTATTGTTTATGTTTCCAAATGAGTTACAATTGAAATGGAAAAGGCGTGGTTCAAATCCAACAAGCCAAATAGTTTCTAATTTTAAAGCCAAAAAGATGTTATCTAAGGGGTTAGGAGCCGATGGGAACCTTTCATACGAAGAGGGTTCCATTTAAATTTTAGATTGCCAAGTGAAACGGTTGAGGAACAAAGAGGTTTCCACCGTAAAGGTGTTGTGGAGGAACAACCTTGTTTAGGGAGAAACATGGGAGGCCGAGGTCGATACGAGATGTCGTTACCGTCACTTGTTCAATACTTGAGGTTAGATATACTCTTCGTAAGTCTGGTTTTCATTAAGAAACTCTAAGTTATAAGTCCATTAGTCGATTTGATGTTTTAAGTTCATAATCCTGTGTCTTACACTTGCACTATATGAGTTAAAATAGGTTCATGCTTGAATTCATGTTGCTTTTTTATATATAGCGTAGACATGATTTTTGTGTTACATGAGTTGTGATGTGCTTTAAGTTAAGTGTGATTGTGAAGGAAGTTCCTCAATCTCAAATATGAAGCTTCAGATAAGCTTGAGTAATATGCATCATCCAGAGTAAGTGTGAATCAGGAATTCACAGAGAGTATAGTTCCAATCATGCTAAATTGTTTTTCAAAAATCACCCTCTTTATATGAAAAAATGATGGGAAGTATTATTCGGGGACGAATGTTCCTAAAAATAAGGGGAAAATGTAAAATTCCCAAAAATTACATGTCTAGTAAAGAGCCCAACAGGTCTTTAACAATGTGTATTGGGGATACATAGGCATTCCAATGCCCAATATTGAGAAATATTGGGCATAGTATAGAAAATTGGCTAAGGGGTATAAGCAAATCTCTATATAATACCTAAAAAAGAAACATATTGGGCATATTGGAGAATATTGGCTTAAAGGGAGTTAGACAATTTATCAAAGTATTAATGAGCTTGTTTAAGAATTGTAACTGCAATACATATCCTAAGCTAGAAAAATCTGTTCCATAATATTTTCATAATAGATATGAAGCATCCATGTGTCAAGCTTTGGAATCATAGCACATGAACACTTAAAATGGCCATGTAGCTTTGGCAGTGCCCATGGACATAGTAAGGATCCTTGGGACAATAGATAAACATTCCAAATGAACACTCATGAATAGTTAGTTAGGAAAGTACAACCAACACATGTGCAAGCACATGTGAAGGAACGACCAAGGAAGGGGACCACCCTAACCGAATTAGGTTAGGGTAGTTAGGGGGCAGGCGTGTGCAATGGTTTCCCCATGTGGGGCCTATCACTCTAAAAAAACTCTAGACTCTAAATAAGTAACTTACCTTGGACAAACAAAAATAAACCATCTAGTGCAAGTGACAACCTAAGACTTAATTGAGTGACACTAACCTATTAACTAGTTAATGAGACAACCTAGTCCTAATCTATGATGGTCCAAAAGGGTTAGTTATGGTCCCGGAGACATAGGGTTACATTAATAACTACCCTATATCCCGTAGTCAATTAAATTAAGGATCCAATTAATTAAGGAAAATTCACTAGCTAGGTCAAGACACTTAGAAAAATATCAGATTTGATTAAATAAAATGTTCTCCTATGTCTGGTAAATTTAGGAGGGGCGTTTTAGTTATTAGCTAATCAATTTATTAATTATGTTAATTAGTTGAATTATTCAACATATGTTCGTATGACCTAAAAACCACGATTCATTCACTTAGAAATGGGACTCAAAGGCAGTAAGCAAAAACGTAGAAAGGCAAAGGTTCTCTTAGGCAATTTCAAGATTTTCTTATCAGTATGTAGACGAAAATCTGGAACACGTTGTTTGTATTTTGTGCTAAATTATTTTTATGTCTATGTTTCTTTATTTATTAATGACTAATGAGGCGTTATGATTGAATTCGAATAATTTAAGTGCTAGTCACACGAATTAAGGAATGATATAATGTTTAATTGTGTTTCGAGAATATGAAGTTACTATGAATCGGCTATGAAATTTTAGTTACTGTTAAAATGTTGAAGTTTCAACTTGTTCATGTTGAGGAATACCTATATTAAATTCATGAAACTAATTGATTTGTTTAGTGATAACATGATGAAAATAGTTTATGTAAAGTTGGTTCATGCGAATAAATTGGCTAACAGTGTTTTGCCCAAAAAGTTTAATGGAATTGGCTTACAGTATTGCTTTCAAAGTATGACGGAAAGATTGGCTAATGAGTAATGTAGACCAAATTAAGCATGGTCAATGAAACTTTGAATTCATAACCATGGGTATGCCAATCATTGGGACAAGTTCCAACATACCCTTTCCAAATGAACAATGAATATAGTAACTACATTGAACAAAGTTCTTAACGTTTATAAAGAATGGCATAAAGATACTAAATGATATTAAACGAGTTAAGGTGAGTAGTAATATAATTGAAAGTCTTTTAATTATTAAAGTGAACAGAATGGGGTGTTAAAGGAAATGAGACAAGTCTCACTTACACCTAATATAACTGGTTAAAGAAATTAACATAAGATGGTGTTAGTAATTGTTAGAAAAGTCTCATTAACACCAAGATGATAATGTAAGGTTAAATTGACATTTGATCATGTTAAGAAATGGATGACCGATTATCCAAAGAGATAAGTAAACCGCATAACTAGAAGCAAGCTTCAATAATGTTTGAGTCAACTTAAAAGATGTAAATAAAAAGAAGTTGAGCAAAGCCTTGATAGACTAGCAATGAGCTTCTTCCCCACATGTAAGCCTCATGAGATGTGTCTAACACCAAGGTGGATAAGTAGTCTCTGTATGTCTCCTAGTCTTCAAACTATGTTGCCAGCATAAGAACTAACTAGTGGGTTCCACCGAAGCAAGCTAGGTATGATGCGGTTTCACTTTGGCTGGTGATTCCACCTCTTTTCGGTGTAGTGAACACACCAGATTTCACGTTTATCTCACATGATCTATGTCGGTCAAATGCTCAAATAAATTATTTTGTTCACTTTAACCGTTAAACACCTCTTTTCTGTGGGAGGAGAATACTATACTTTTTCTCACTTTAGCCGGGGAACCACCATTTTTGGTGTGGGGCAGACACTGGATTTGATTTTAGCTCAATGATATAGGTTCACTTTGATCGGTGAATCAGCCCTTTCGGTGTGGGGACGACACTGGATTTTATGTTAGCTCTCATGATCTTAATAATAAACATTCCTTTAAGAAAGTAAGAAAGAAAGAAGAAGGAATGTAAATTCAAAGTGAGCAAAGAAATTAAGAGCTTAAGAACATCAATCATCAATGTTTGATAAGAATGAAGTTTTCAGCAAATAATGTGCATAGCCATAATGTTATTTTACGATAATTGAAAGAAAAGCCTTATGATGACTTCTTATATTATTCCAATAAAGGGGAGTAGAATGTAATCTCTAATTAATACCCCATGATTTCCCTAATATAAAAATTATGAAATAAGTGGCCTAGCCAATAGAAATTGGCTTATAAAGAGTTCATAAATAACTTGTAGTAAGGGTAGCAAAATCATTTCCTTAGTCTTTTCTATTACTTACTTGATTCATTGTAGGTACGGGACTACAATAAATCATTGCACTTGTAAGAAAAATATGAGATTAAAGAGATCTTTGAACTACACAACAAGAAGAAAAAGATTTAAAATTAAAATAAGTATAAAAAAGGGTCTCTCGGGTGTGGAGGAGCAATTTTTAGAATTTTCTTTAGAGTTGTTCTAAAATTAAGCTGATGATTCTAAGGCCTTATATTCATATTGAAAACTATCTGTGTTCTTGGAATGCATTAAAATACTTCATATTCATACAAAAATTCACAAATAACAAATTAGGAAAGTCTAATAATGTCACTTTCAAAAAATGGCATGTTGTTATAGGAAGATAGTTCTTATGTGTATGCCTATATCCATCAATACATAGTACAAGTGTATACTAACCCTATATTATTATTATCCTTATCGGTGCAGGTCAGAAAAAAGGTTGAAGACACATCGAAACTATTTGGTTTGTCGATCTCCAGACTTTGGTAGGTCCTTTTGATGTTCGAGGATTCTAAGCTTATCTATCTAACCTTGTACTTTAAACATAACTAGTGGATGTTGTCCGTAGCATTAGTTTCCAGATGTTTTTTTTTCGAAGCTTTGTACTAAGTCCGTTTTGGAAAACTATTACATTCTGTATGGATCTTTTTACTATATAAGAGGCATGTCTGCGACCTCCGAGAGGTTAACGACGCCGGTTGCATTCGGATTCCAGAGTTCGTGTATGATAGTTCATTCTCCTCACTGGTCTTAGAGTATATATGAGGATGTCATTTATGAATACTATGAAAATAGAATCAAGGTACACACGGAAGACCCTATTCGTAAGGTCCATAAACGCGGCTGGTGTGTTAGTTAGAATAAATGACATGACAAGAAACTCGTAATGACCATACCTAGTACGGAAGGCTGTCTTAGGAATGTCCTCTTATCTTAGTGTAAGCTGGTGATACCCTGACCAGAGATCTATTTTAGAAAAGAAACTTGAACCATGGACCTGATCATATATATCATCAATTATAGGAAGTGGATATTTGTTCTTTATAGTGACTTTGTTGAGTTTCCGATAATCGATACACATTCTAGGAGTTCCATCCTTTTTCATAACAAACAACACTGGAGCACCCTATAAGGATATGCTCGGATGGGTAAAGCCCTTATCAAATAGATCTTTTAAGTGCAACTTCAACTCTTTGAGTTCAACTGGATCAATTCTATATGGAGGAATGGAAATTTGTTTGGTGGTGGGATCTATGTCAACACAAAAATCAATTTCATGTTAAGGAGAAATTCGGGGTAATTCCTCCGGAAAGACATCTTGAAACTCACTCATATGGAAACAGAGTTATGGAAGGAACCTCATGCTATAAGTAATTGACTTTGACTAAGTGGTATAAATATCACATAGATAACAACATATTTTCTTTAGGATTTGAAACTATTTGGCTTGTTGGATTTGAACCATGCCTTTCCCATTCTAGCCCTAACTAATTAAAAAACTGAAACCTTACTACCCTATTTCGACAGTCTATTGTAGCATAACGTTTATTGAGCCAATCCATACCCAAAATTATATCAAAGTCAAGCTTGGTTAATTCTATTAGGTCAACATAGGTGTCTTTATCAAGAATAGTTATTGGACAATCTCTATATACTTTTTTAGCTCTAATTTTGTCTCATATGAGAGTACTAACTAGAAAACGCTCATGCAATATATCAGGAAGCAAGTCAAATTTGCTAGCTACTAAAGGATTAACAAAAGACAAAGTGGATCTTGGAACTAAAAATGCATACACAGAAAAAAAAAGACATGGAACGTACCGATGACCGCATTAGATTACTTCTCTTAATCCTCTGTACCTTTCAAAGCATAGAATCTGTTCCTTTTGGGAGGTTAGGCTGCAACAGTAGGATTAAGTCGAGGCTGAGTATCTGCCTTGGCCTTATTCCTCACCTGTGGACAGTCCTTGACCATATGCCCGCTATTGCCACACCCATAGTAGGCATAAGTACCTACCTAGACCTCACCTCCATGCAAACAGCCTTACTTACCACACGACTTGCCGTTACGTTGGGCATTTATATCAATGCCCTTCTTGGGGCAAGACTTGTTCCCTTTAGCATCAGTGTTTCTAGAAGGAGTAGGATTACCTGAGTGCTGGTGCCCTTTCTTGAACTTGGGCCTATCATGAACTCCAACGAACTTCTACCAGTGCTAGAACCAGCCTGATCCGAGGTCCTAAGATTCTTGCCTTCTCGGTCTCTCTTTCTCGGACGACTCTCCTCAATCCACTGTGCATGTACCATAAACCTACCAAGGTACGTGGTAAAATGCTCTAAATGCTGGACCAATGATTTAGAGATACATAAGTTTTCACTTTTCATGCAAAACATTAGGGAAGAATTTTTATAGTTAGGGATACGTCGTTATGAGCGTATAGGGAACACTTGCCCCGTTGTTTCTCTCACAACTTTATAAAACCAAAGTCAATCTTGTTACTTGTTTTACTTAGAAATATTAAAAGTCTTGTTTCACTAAAGCTCCCCTTGAATTTCCTACTTTCCGAAAGGAGTTTACTAAATAGAAGTAATCGTACATTGAAGTTAAGTCTAAACAATTTTCCTCGTGGTATCAACCCCAACCTAATAGTTGGATTCTTTATTTGATACAACCGGTTATGCTTCTTTAGGGAAGTATAATTTCAGCGTATTAAATTTTTGGATTGGTGCTAGGGAAAGTGGCTCTTACATTAACCTTAATAACATTACTGAATTTTAGTCAACAATTTCCGAATTTTACTCTTTTTTTCTTTTGGTTTTGTTACTCTCAGGTCTAGCTCTAGTGTATGCCAACTACACAAAGCCGAGGAGAACCAATACTTCCATTCGATCATGAACTGAAATATTCACTTCGAAGAATGAATAATCTGCAGAACCAAAAAATCTAGGTGATGGGATCAACAGCATCTTACACCACTGGTTGATGCTCACAATAAGGTGGTTACATTGTCACACCTCGAGAGTACACCCCGGATGAGACCGGCGTCGTCGTCCTCTCAGAGGACTCAGACAAGACCCTTAGCATTCGTCATAACATGTCATCAGTTAAATATGCGGAAAATTAAAAACATTTACATTCTACTTCAAGTATACTTAGACTTCTTACTTATCATTCATAAACCATACGATATTCTAAGAAATATTTTCACATATATAAAACCATTTAAAGATGAAAACCTGGACTTTGCCGATATATATTCAATATGCCATATAGGCCTTAAGACAAAACAATCCCAAGAAACATGATGGAAATAGGATATTCCTAAAATCTACTAAAGTCTTCATAAGCTAGAAGATAAATGATAGCGTCCTGAACATGAGGACCTACAAAAACATGGAGAAAGAGTTCCAAGATTCTTCAAATCGACCTTCATAACTTCAATGGCCGGAACCTACAGTTGTACTAATATAAAGTAATGGGATTAGTATGCCACATGTACCACGTATGGGTATATGTACATAACATATAAGACATCCATGAAAATTGATCATTTATCGTTTCATTAGAAGTCATGCTAAGTCATGTGAACGTCTTAATGCACATACCATAGAACGTATGCAAGTCAAGGATTCTATCAACATAAATAATGTTTATAATTAAAGATATATTATCATAGAGTGATGTTAAATTTTCATATTCAATAAATAATATATCATAGAATACAAAGACACTTACCAATGATATCATCCCCAACCTACATAGCAATGGTAATGTGAAGCCCATAACCCAACAAAACCAAGTATATAAGATAGGAGACCATAAGTAAAGCTTTGCTTCATATAACTTGTGACATAATTAGTTATCACTTTATACAGAAATATAATCCAATAAAATTTTGATCATAATGACCAACATCTTATAAGAGTATCATCATGAATCATAAACACATACTTTTTAGAGTCCCATAACCCTACCTCTGCTAAGTAGACTCCTCAAATGACCCAAGTCAATGTTCATTAACTTGTCTTTCATTTTACATGAGGGAACATGCCCCTTAACTAAAATAGACCATGTGAGCTGAACATGGAATCCGGTTTCATAAAACCCCACACCGAAAAAGGTGGTCTATCAGCCAAAATAGAACCTAACATGACGTAACTTTCTAGGTGGTTCAACTAGCTAGTATCTTATGGTGGAAATATAGTTCAAGAACTAGGATATGTATTAGATACCCATAGTTCCATATTACATGGTAGACTCAATCTCATTAGAGTCATTGTGAACCTACCTTCCCGTTATGGAAGGGACACCTCTCATATCTAGTTCATCGGTGCTTAGTTTAAGTACCTTTCTTGAAATAACCTTTAAGTTTTCTTTTATCATAAACATATCATATGTAATAGGAGATTAACTCCTTGTATAATCATGATCATGACCTCTTTGTGATTAGATGAGATTTTCCTTACATTATAATCATTCGTATATGAGATTAACATAATATAGAATATCGTAGCTTTACACATAAAGATATCATACATACTTTCGTAACATAACATCATGATTCATAGTCTAGCATAAACATGGAAGAGTAGTCACAACTTTAGAAGACTTACCTCTTGCTTGCAAAGAACTTATTTCAAGAACTTAGTTCAATTTACAACTTTTATAACCATAACATAGTGAAATACTTTAATAACATAATAAAGAAAAACTCTTCAAATCCTATACAAGATGAATGCATAATGTAGGGTAAAGGATAATGGTCATTTTAGAGTTCACTCTAGTCTTAGTTCCAATCCCTATGTTTTCATATTATCAAGTAGTAGAAACGATCATACAAAACCATCATGTCGATAATAACATACTTCACACGAAATTCAAACATAATAACAACATAATAATCAAAAATCGTGTGGAATAGACTATAGGAAAAACTTACTTTTCATTAAAAATCATCAATCTATGGTTAGGGAGAAAATCAGTTTTGTAGAGTAAAAACCCTAGAATTTAAGTTCTTCAAAACATATCTTGAAAGGACCTCTTCGGGAAAGGACTCACACGAGTGAAAAAATCATACCTTATATAGAAGAATCCACGAAAATTGGATGAAATACTTGGGTCTTCATCTTCTTCTTTAAGCTCTTCTTGTTCTTCAATGGAGTTTGAAAAATAGACTATTCTTGAGTGAATGAGATAAGTTTAGTTTGATATGGTTTAGGATGTGTAAAAGTGGTCTAAAACATACCTAATATCAATGTATATTCGTCTTATAAATTACTCAAATGACCCTCCACTTAAATGGGTCTTTTAAATAATTTAAATTACAAAAAAAACGACTTATACAATTTTGGGAAGTAGCTACGCGTCGCGGGGACAAATCCCATAATTTTTATATAATTTTGGGTTGAGGCAGTGAGATTCGTGTCATCCTCACGTACGATGTTTCCTGTTAATTATGAGTAAAAACACCTCAGGTTCAGCTCACGTCACGCACCTCAACTCCGCATCTTGCCTTCTCGCAAGCAGCAGTCAGCCTTCCCACACATGTTTAGGTTCTCCCCAACGACCCTTCGGGTAATCCTTGTGGTGTCGTTACCGGACGTTTGGAACCTTTGTACTACATATTACCTAACAAAGGTCACTTTACAAGTTTTGGACTTCATTTGACACCTCAAAACAATCAGCAAACATAGGGATGTCAACTTGTTGAAATTAGCTAGTTTCCGGACGTCAAGGTCTTTCTTTGTCGTTTTGGATCTAACCTCTTTCAAATGATTTTATTGCATTAATATAGGTCTATAAACATCATTTTAAATATTATTTCATGTATTAACCTGTATTCTAAATCATGGCATTTCCAGAGTATTACATTATGCCCCCCCTTTAGGTACATTCGTCCCTAAATGACACAAAAATCTTTTGGAGGTCGGAATAGACTCAATAATAGCAGAACAATCAATCAACAATATAAAAATCATAACTAGTCACAGCTCATAAGAGTACATCACAACTCCTTCCAACACATACCATAACATTACATATAGCACTCCTTTCATGATACATAACATATTAGAGCTCCATATATATAACACATAGTGAGGAATTTCCTTCTTAACCTTCTCATAAGCTCAAAATGAATCAAAGATTAATCATGCTATCGTTCTTCTCAAGATCGGAATAAAACAAAAAAAACATCAAGAAAAAATATGCATACTTGTTTCACATAAATGCAAGAATAGAGTATGAAGACGTTTTCTTAAAACTCTAGTTGGTACAACTTTTACCAAACATGCACATATTTAGAAAACAAGTCACTTTCATTGTAACGACCTGTTTAGTCGTTTTGAGCAGCAGATTTTATTTCTGGAAAAACTGGCTGGGACGACGGACCCCACGACGGACCGTCATGGGCACGACAGACCGTCGAGGGTATCTCGTTCCAAAACACTTAGAAATTCTGAAATTGGGTACTGAAAATCGACTCTCTGAACTTCGTGACGGAAGTGCAGGACGGACCGTCGTAGTCACGACGGGCCGTCACAGACTCTCTAAGAAAATTGAGTCCATGACGAACCTTCGTGACGGACCGTCGCAGGCACGACGGCCCGTCACAGGTTGCGTAGTCCCAGTCTGGGTCGGATTTCTTTACACGTTTTAAGGGACGTTTTGGACTATTCCTACTTTAATTATAAAGTTAGAGGGTTAAGGATTATAAGTCTAATTACTTGGGGGTTAAAAGAGGTAACCTTAAGTTAATTAGTGGGTTATTAATGCCATCTTTTAAGCTTAATTATATACTAATTAGGGTAAAATAAAGAGGGTTTGAATAAGAAAATAGAAAGAGCAAGAGAGAGGGAGAGTCGATCGAACGAAAGAGGAGAAGAAACGCTGCTTGGGAAATTGCTTGCTTGATCAATTCTTCGGTGGAGGTAGGTTATGGTTTTCATGCTATTCGTAGTAAACTCTTAATAGCGAATGATATGTATTGATAATATTGTAAACCCTGCTATGTGCTTAATTGTATGCTTGCATGAATATGATTATGTAATTGTGAATAAATAAGCATGATGAAGCTATTGAATCCCAAATCTTGAAAAGAAACCCTAATTCACTTGTTAATGATGATGCCTTGGTGTAAAAGAAGGCTTGATACATTATATAATGAGATTGATGATGCCTTAGAATAAAAGAAGGCTTGATGAATTAGGGGATCGGGTGCCACGTTCCGGTACCAGGATAGAATGAGGATCGGAGTGTCACGTTCCGACACCAGGATAGAATATGGATCGGGTGCCACGTTCCGGTACCAGGATAGAATGAGGATCGGAGTACCACGTTCCGGCACCAGGATAGAATATGGATCGGAGTGTCACGTACCGACACAAGAGGAAGAAAGATAATGAATCTTGAAGAATGTTAATATACTCAATGTAATGAACCTAATTCCCAAATGAGTATGATATTGAGGCTTGAGTCCTCATGGATGAACTTGTTAGTACTTGTTGTTGCTACATGTTGAGTATTATAGTTGTTTTATAATATTACTTGATATATACTGTTTTCTATTTTGAGTTGGCCGATGATATCTACTCAGTACTTGTGGTTGTACTGACCCCTACTTTTATGTTTTCTTCTTGTTTATTTGTGGAGTGCAGCAAACGTGCCATCGTCTTCGACTCAACAGTAATTCAAGCCAGTCTCCACTACATCGGAAATTCAGGGTGAGCTAATGCTTCTAGCTTGGACTGGATCTTCTTCTTCAAGTCTTGATGCCTTGACTTCCGGCATGGACTAGCTTCTTATGTATTTTTAGCTTCTTAGACATTTTTAGTTAGTAATTTGATCATACATGTTCTTGTGATGATGACTTCCAGATTTTGGGGATAATAATAGTTATTGATTGGATTTTATAAATGAGTTAAGTCTTCCGCATTGCGTTCTATTGATATATGTTGAAATGTTAAGGTTTAGAT
Source organism: Solanum peruvianum (assembly GCA_027705065.1). Taxonomy (NCBI): domain Eukaryota; kingdom Viridiplantae; phylum Streptophyta; class Magnoliopsida; order Solanales; family Solanaceae; genus Solanum; species Solanum peruvianum. The sequence goes on from JAKWJD010001761.1 coordinate 15,888,447, forward strand.
TGGTTGGTTCGCTCACATAGGAGGGTAAATGTGAGTGCCAGTCGCGGCTCGGTTTTGGGTCGTGACAAACTTGGTATCAGAGCATTAGGTTCGTTGGTCTCATCACACAAGAACGAGTCTAGTAGAGTCTTAAGGAACGGTAGGGGGACGCCTTTACTTTTCTTTGAGAGGCTATAAGACTTTAGGAAAGTTCCATTCTTTCTTCCTTTCTTTCGTGCTACTACGTGAATCCAATTGGTATCTAGGTGATACTAATTGGTATCTGACCATCTTCACTCTATTTCGCAGATGGTTAGAACTAGAGCAACGACTGCGCCAACACCGACACCGGCAAGACAAGAAACGTCTGAGCCAGCCACTGGGGCTGTGGCTCGAGGAAGAGTAGTAGCAAGAGGCCGTGGTAGAGGTCGTGGGAGGACGTCCTCTAGAGGAAGAGGACGAGCACCTAGTCCATCTGATGCTAGGGCGGTGACTCCTCCACCGACTGAGGAAGTAGTAAGAGAGGGTGAGGAAGGGGAGGATGAACAAGTGCAAAATGAGGAATTGCCACCCCAACCTACCCCAGAGATGATCAATCAGGTTCTTGCTTATCTTAGCGGGTTATCTGATCAGGTTCAGGCACCTCCAGTGTTTTCTGCACCAACACCTACGGTTACAGAGGTACAACATGCGGCTACTATGGCTCCCCGCATGGATGCCTCATTGGAGATAGGCACGTTTCCTCGTCTGACTACGGGGCCCATAATGACAAATGATCAGCATGAACTTTTCAGTAAGTTCTTGAAATTGAAACCTCCAGTTTTCAAGGGTGCGGAATCTGAGGATGCTTACGATTTTCTGGTTGACTGTCATGAGCTACTACACAAGATGGGTATAGTAGAACGGTTTGGTGTTGAGTTCGTGAGTTATCAGTTTCAAGGGAACACCAAAATGTGGTGGCGGTCACATGTTGATTGTCAACCAACAGAGGCACCACCTATGACTTGAGCCTCATTCTCTAGCTTGTTTATGGAGAAGTATATCCCCCGGACTTTGAGGGATAGGAAAAGGGATGAGTTCTTGAGCCTAGAGCAAGGTAGGATGTCGGTCAATGCATATGAGGCTAAGTTTCGTGCATTATCTAGGTATGCCACTCAACTTTGCTTCAGTCCACAAGAGCGGATTCGCCGGTTTGTGAAGGGGTTGAGGTCAGAGTTGCGGATTTTGGCCTTACAGGTAGCGGCTACGGCAAAGTCCTTCCAAGAAGTGGTAGATTTTGTGGTAGAGGTGGAAGGAGTGAAGCCCGATGACTTCACCTCGACATCGACATCAAAAAGGTTTCAAAAGGGAGGTGAGTTTAATGGTTCCTATTCTTGAGGACAGGGTTCCGGAGGTTACTCAGTCCGACCAATTCAGTCTTCACTACAGACTGTAGTTGGGGGTCCACCTCACACCGGTCAACACTTCTCTGAGAGACCTATGCATGAACCCAGAGAGTGCTATGGATGTGGGAGATTGGACATATTAAGAGATATTGTCCAAAATAGAGTTATCGACCCCCAATAGCTAGAGGTAGAGGTGGTTATGGGAGAGGCCGTCATTCTGGAGGACGCGGTGGTCGAGGTAATGGTGGTCACCAAAACGGACAGGGTGATGGGCAAACTGGAGCCACTACATCACAACATGGTAGGGGCAACAGACAGACAAACGATAGGGCCCATTGTTACGCTTTCCCTGGGCGGTCTGAAGCGGAGGCATCTGATGCTGTCATCACAGGTAATCTTTTGGTTTGTGATTGCATGGCTTCTGTATTGTTTGATCCCGGATCCACATTTTCTTGTGTATCTTCCTCATTTGCTAATGATCTAAATTTGCATTATGAATTACTTGACATGCCTATTCGTGTTTCTACTCCGGTGGGAGAGTCTGTGGTAGTTGAGAAGGTATATAGGTCTTGTTTGGTGAATTTTGTGGGGAGCAACACTTATGTAGATTTGGTTATCTTAGAAATGGTTGACTTTGATGTAATTCTGGGTATGACTTGGCTTTCTCCGAATTTTGCGATCTTGGATTGTAATGCTAAGACGGTAACGTTAGCCAAACCTGGGACAGATCCGTTAGTGTGGGAGGGCGACTACACTTCCAATCCGGTGCATATCATCTCCTTTCTTCGTGCTAAGAAAATGGTTAGTAAAGGGTGTTTAGCTTTCTTGGCACATCTCAAGGATGACACTACCCAAGTACCTTCGATTGAGTCGGTTTCGGTAGTCCGTGAGTTTTTGGATGTGTTCCTTGCAGATCTTCCTGGTATGCCACCGGATAGGGATATTGACTTCTGTATTGATCTTGAACCGGGTACTCGCCCCATTTCTATACCCCCTTATAGAATGGCTCCCGCGGAGTTAAGAGAGTTAAAGGCACAACTTCAAGAGTTGTTGAGCAAAGGCTTCATTAGACCAAGTGCGTCTCCTTGGGGTGCTCCGGTTTTGTTTGTGAAGAAGAAGGATGGGAGTTTTCGGATGTGCATAGACTACCGGCAGTTGAACAAGGTAACTATTAAGAACAAGTATCCTCTTCCTCGCATTGATGACTTGTTCGATCAGTTACAAGGTGCTTGTGTCTTCTCTAAGATTGATTTGAGATCCGGCTATCACCAATTGAAAATACGGGCAACGGATGTGCCAAAGACTGCCTTTCGAACCAGGTATGGGCATTTTGAATTTGTAGTGATGTCTTTTGGTCTTACGAATGCCCGTGCTGCGTTCATGAGTTTGATGAACGGAATTTTTAAGCCATATTTGGATCTCTTTGTGATCGTATTTATTGATGATATACTGATATACTCTAAAAGTAAGAAGGAACATGAGGAGCATTTGAGAATTGTATTGGAAATGTTGAGGGAGAAAAAGCTTTATGCCAAGTTCTCTAAGTGTGAGTTTTGGTTAGATGCGGTGTCCTTCTTGGGGCACTTGGTTTCTAAGGATGGAGTGATGGTGGATCCTTCTAAGATTGAGACAGTGAAGAATTGGGTAAGACCCACTAATGTGTCAGAAATAAGAAGCTTTGTTGGGTTAGCTAGCTACTACCGCCGCTTTGTCAAGGGATTCTCTTCTATTGCTTCCCAATTGACGAACTTGACTAAGCAGAATGTTCCATTTGTATGGTCGGATGAGTGCAAAGAAAGCTTTCAGAAACTTAAGACTTTGTTGACTACCGCACCTATCCTTACTTTGCCAGTGGAAGGTAAGAATTTCATTGTCTATTGTGATGCATCCTATTCGGGTTTGGGTGCAGTGCTAATGCAAGAGAAGAATGTGATTGCTTATGCTTCAAGACAATTAAAGGTGCACGAACGTAACTATCCGACCCATGATTTGGAATTGGCCGCGGTAGTATTCGCATTAAAGCAATGGAGGCATTATTTATATGGGGTTAAGTGTGAAGTTTATACGGATCATCGTAGCCTACAGTATGTCTTTACTCAGAAAGATTTGAACTTGAGACAAAGGAGATGGATGGAACTACTGAAGGACTACGATATCACTATTTTGTATCATCCGGGGAAGGCGAATGTTGTGGCAGATGCTTTAAGTAGAAAGGCGGGAAGCATGGGAAGTCTAGCTCACTTGCAAGCTTCTAGACGCCCATTGGCTAGAGAAGTTCAGGTTTTGGCTAATGACCTTATGAGGTTAGAAGTAAATGAGAAGGGAGGATTGTTAGCTTGTGTGGAGGCAAGATCTTCCTTCCTTGACAAAATCAAGGGGAAGCAGTTTGATGATGAGAAATTAATCCGGATTCGAGATAAAGTGTTGCAAGGAGAGGCTAAAGAAGCAACAATCGATGAGGAAGGTGTTTTGAGGATTAAGGGAAGGGTATGTGTACCCCGCATCGATGATTTGATCAACACTATTTTGACAGAGGCTCATAGTTTAAGGTATTCTATACATCCGGGTGCAACCAAGATGTATTGTGACCTAAAGCAACACTTTTGGTGGAGTAGAATGAAGCGTGATATTGTGGATTTTATTGCCAAATGTCCAAACTGTCAACAAGTGAAATATGAACACCAAAGGCCCGGAGGAACACTTCAGAGAATGCCCATTCCCGAATGGAAGTGGGAGAGAATTGCAATGGATTTTGTGGTTGGTCTTCCAAGGACAATGGGTAAATATGACTCGATTTGGGTAATTGTTGATAGGTTAACAAAGTCTGCTCATTTCATTCCGGTCAAGGTGACTTACAATGCAGAGAAGTTAGCAAAAATCTATATCTCAGAAATTGTTCGGTTGCATGGGGTTCCACTCTCCATCATATCAGATAGTGGTACGCAGTTTACTTCTAAGTTTTGGAAAACATTGCATGCTGAATTGGGTACTAGGTTGGATCTTAGTACCGCATTCCACCCTCAGACCGACGGTCAGTCTGAGCGAACGATTCAAGTGTTGGAGGATATGCTTCGTGCTTGTGTGATAGAATTTGGTGGTCATTGGGATAACTTCTTACCCTTAGCGGAGTTTTCATACAATAATAGTTATCACTCAAGCATTGATATGGCCCCATTTGAAGCATTGTATGGTAGGAGATGTAGGTCTCCCATTGGGTGGTTTGATGCATTTGAGGTTAGACCTTGGGGTACTGACCTTTTGAGGGATTCGATAGAGAAAGTGAAATCTATTCAAGAAAAGCTTCTAGCGGCGCAAAGTAGGCAAAAAGAATATGCAGATCGAAAGGTTAGAGACTCAGAGTTCATGGAGGGTGAACAAGTCTTGTTGAAAGTTTCGCCAATGAAAGGGGTGATGCGGTTTGGTAAAAGAGGTAAGCTAAGTCCGAGGTACATTGGGCCATTTGAAGTACTTAAGCGAATAGGGGAGGTGGCTTATGAGCTAGCCTTGCCCCCAGGGCTGTCCGGAGTACATCCGGTATTCCATGTGTCTATGTTGAAAAGATACCATGGGGATGGAAACTACATTATCCGTTGGAATTCAGTTTTGCTTGATGAAAATTTGTCTTATGAGGAGGAGCCTGTTGCTTTTTTAGATAGAGAAGTTTGCAAGTTGAGGTCAAGGGATATTGCATCCATCAAGGTGCAATGGAAGAATCGACCGGTTGAAGAAGCCACTTGGGAGAAGGAGGCAGATATGCAAGAAAAATACCCACATCTGTCTAAGGATTCAGGTACTCCTTCTCGCCCTTGTTTTTCTTCTTGTGATCGTTCGAGGAAGAACGATGGGTAAATTGGTATCTATTGTAACGACCTGTTTAGTCGTTTTGAGCAGCAGATTTTATTTCTGGAAAAACTGGCTGGGACGACGGACCCCACGACGGACCGTCATGGGCACGACGGACCGTCGAGGGTATCTCGTTCCAAAACACTTAGAAATTCTGAAATTGGGTACTGAAAATCGACTCTCTGAACTTCGTGACGAAAGTGCATGACGGACCGTCGTAGTCACGACGGGCCGTCACAGACTCTCTAAGAAAATTGAGTCCATGACGAACCTTCGTGACGGACCGTCGCAGGCACGAGGGCCCGTCACAGGTTGCGTAGTCCCAGTCTGGGTCGGATTTCTTTAAACGTTTTAAGGGACGTTTTGGACTATTCCTACTTTAATTATAAAGTTAGAGGGTTAAGGATTATAAGTCTAATTACTTGGGGGTTAAAAGAGGTAACCTTAAGTTAATTAGTGGGTTATTAATGCCATCTTTTAAACTTAATTATATACTAATTAGGGTAAAAGAAAGAGGATTTGAATAAGAAAATAGAAAGAGCAAGAGAGAGGGAGAGTCGATCGAACGAAAGAGGAGAAGAAACGCTGCTTGGGAAATTGCTTGCTTGATCAATTCTTCGGTGGAGGTAGGTTATGGTTTTCATGCTATTCGTAGTAAACTCTTAATAGCGAATGATATGTATTGATAATATTGTAAACCCTGTTATGTGCTTAATTGTATGCTTGCATGAATATGATTATGTAATTGTGAATAAATAAGCATGATGAAGCTATTGAATCCCAAATCTTGAAAAGAAACCCTAATTCACTTGTTAATGATTATGCCTTGGTGTAAAAAAAGGCTTGATAAATTATATAATGAGATTGATGATGCCTTAGAATAAAAGAAGGCTTGATGAATTAGGGGATCGGGTGCCACGTTCCGGTACCAGGATAGAATGAGGATCGGAGTGTCACGTTCCGACACCAGGATAGAATATGGATCGGGGTGCCACGTTCCGGTACCAGGATAGAATGAGGATCGGAGTGTCACGTTCCGACACCAGGATAGAATATGGATCGGGTTCCACGTTCCGGTACCAGGATAGAATGAGGATCGGAGTGCCACGTTCCGGAACAAGGATAAAATATGGATCGGAGTGTCACGTACCGACACAAGAGGAAGAAAGATAATGAATCTTGAAGAATGTTAATATACTCAATGTAATGAACCTAATTCCCAAATGAGTATGATATTGAGGCTTGAGTCCTCATGGATAAACTTGTTAGTACTTGTTGTTGCTACATGTTGAGTATTATAGTTGTTTTATAATATTACTTGATATATACTGTTTTCTATTTTGAGTTGGCCGATGATATCTACTCAGTACTTGTGGTTGTACTGACCCCTACTTTTATGTTTTCTTCTTGTTTATTTGTGGAGTGCAGCAAACGTGCCGTTGTCTTCGACTCAACAGTAATTCAAGCCAGTCTCCACTACATCGGAAATTCAGGGTGAGCTAATGCTTCTAGCTTGGACTGGATCTTCTTCTTCAAGTCTTGATGCCTTGACTTCCGGCATGGACTAGCTTCTTATGTATTTTTAGCTTCTTAGACATTTTTAGTTAGTAATTTGATCATAGATGTTCTTGTGATGTTGACTTCCAGATTTTGGGGATAATAATAGTTATTGATTGGATTTTATAAATGAGTTAAGTCTTCCGCATTACGTTCTGTTGATATATGTTTAAATGTTAAGGTTTAGATTGGTTGGTTCGCTCACATAGGAGGGTAAATGTGAGTGCCAGTCGCGGCTCGGTTTTGGGTCGTGACATTCATGATCATACATTACTTTCTCAACTAAGATAACTGTCTAACCTTAACAAGTAAAGAGATGAGAGTAGCGGGACTTCATATCGACTTCAACCTCCCATGTTGCACCCTCAACTAGATGGTTCCTCCGTACAACTTTTACAGAGACAACCTCCTTTTCTCAACTTCTTTATTTTGGGATGTAGGATCTCAACCGATACCTCTTTATAGGAGAGATTCTAATCAACCCTTATACCTTCAATAGGTAGAATAGACACTAGGTCACCTATGCATTTCTTGAGCATAAACACATGTAAACAATGGATGAACTGAATCTAGTTCTCTAGGTAGTTTCAACATATTGGCGACCTTTCAAATTCGTTGCAAAACCTCATAAGGAACAACATACCGAGGACTTAACTTCCCCTTCTTACCAAACCTCATCACCCCTTTCAAAGGTGAAATCTTCAAGTATACATGATCACCTATTTCAAATTAAAGATCTCTTTTTCTATTATCGACATAAGACTTTTGCCGACTATAGGTTGTCTTCAATCTATCTCTTATGATTTGAACCTTCTCTATAGCTTCATAGATAATCTCTTGACAAAGGAGTGAGGACTCACCAACCTCTAACAATCCAACAAGAGATCTACACCTTCTACCATAAATAGCTACAAAAGGTTCCTTGGAGATGCTAGAATGACACATGCTCTTAACATGTCCTCAAGGGTCTGAATGGTACGTTCTGCTTGTCCATACGTCTTAGGATAAAAAGCGGTACTAAGTTTCACTTGCGCACCTAATCTTTTTCTAAAAGACTTCTAAAATCTGGAAGTGAGTTGGGCACCTCTATGCGAAAAGATGGACAAAGGAATCCCATGAAGACTCACAATGTCATTAATGTAGATCCTTGCATAATGTTCATCCCTGTATGTAGACTTAACAGGAATAAAATGGGCAGATTAGGTCAACCTATCCACAATAACCCATATAGAATTATTTTGCTTTCAGGTTCGAGGCAACCCAACAACAAAGTCCATATTGATGGCTTCCCACTTTCATGTATGAACATCCATGATTTGGGTTAAACCACCGGTTTGAGATGCTCAACTTTAAATTTTTGGCAGTTGGGACAATTTGCAACGAAATCTGATAGGTCCCTATTTAAAAAATCCCACCAATAGACCTCCCTAATATCATGATACATTTTTGTGGAACCCGGATGAATATAACAGCGAGAACAATGGACTTCTTCCTGAATCTGTTTTCTCCAATCCTCAAAATCGGGTACACATAATATCCCTTGGTACCTAAGAGAACCATTCCCCCACTTGAGAGAATGACTCATTGTACTTACCAAGTACCGATTCCTTCAACTCCATCAATAGAGGATGAAGGTGTTTCTTATATTACACCTCCACCACTAGTGATGAGTGAGAGTTATGATGGACAATGAAACCACCATTTGGAGAATCTTATAACCGCACACCTCAGCGATCCAACCTATGAACATCTTTCACAAGTTCTTTCACTCTTCCTCCACATAAAACACACTACACATAATCATACGACTCAAAGCATCCGCAACCACATTGCCTTTGCCGGGGTGGTAAAGGATACTCATGTCATAATCCTTAAACAATTCCTGCCATCTTCTCTATGAGAGATTCAAATCCTTCTGTGTGAACACATATTGAAGACTTTTGTGGTCAGTAAACACATCAACATGCACACCATACAAGTAATGTCTCAATATTTTCAAGGAAAAAACTGCAGTGGCTAACTCAAGATCTTGAGTTGGGTAATTCTTCTCATGAAATGTGAGTTCCCTAAAAGCATAAACAATCACCTTACAATGCTTCATGAGGACACATTTCAAGCCCACTTGGGAAGTATCACACTACACTACAAAGCCTTCATTTCCCTCCGTGGCCCTCATGCTCATGTTAATTTTTGGAGTATATAAGATATATCATAAATGAACACAATCACAAATGAGTCGAGGTAATCTTGGAACACTCTATTCATTAGGTCCATGAACGCCGGCGAGGCATTCGTTAACCCAAAAGACATAACTAGGTGTCACACTCGGAATCTAAACCCTAGATGAGACCGGGGTCGTTAACCTTTCAGAGATCACATACAAGCCTTTTCTTAGCTTTCATCATAATCATATAGTTAAATATACAGAAAATTAAAAACTTTTAAAACTTAATGAAGTATACTTAGATTTCATATAATTACTGCATAAAAGTGATATGATACGGCTCAAACTAAACAACCATCATTAATATATTAAACAATTTAAATAATAAATTCATAATATAATAATAGTTTGTCAAACAGCCTTAATACAAAGATTTGAACAAATGTTTGAAAGGAAACACTATGGACAACATCCACTAGCTCTACTTTTTATATTATGCAATTAAAGGGGAGTAAAATGTAATGGCTAATCAAAGCCCCATGATCTCCCTAATATAAAAATGATGAAATAAGTGTCCTAGCCAATACAGATTGTGTTATAAAGAGTTCATGCACAACTTATCAAGAATGGAAGGAATAACTTGTAGTAAGGGTAGCCAAATAATTTCCTTAGTCTCTTTGATTGCTCACTTTATTCATTGTATTTATGGGACTACAATGAATCATTGCACTTGTAAGAAAAATATGAGATTAAAGATATCTTTGAACTACACAACAAGAAGAATAAAAGGATTGAAAAATAAACTAAGTATAAAAAAGGGGGCTCTCGGGTTTGGAGGAGTAATTTTTAGAATTTTCTTTTCAGTTGTTCTAAAATTATGTTCATGATTCTAAGGTCCCATGTTCATAAAGAAAATGAGTTGTGTTCTTGAATGCTTTAAAAATATGTCATATTCATACCATAATTCACAAATAACCAATTAGAAAAGTCTAGTGAATTCACTTTCCATAAATAAAATGTTTTTATAGGAAGAGATTTCCTTGATCATGCATAGTCCTTATGTGTATGTGTGCATTCACCCATACTTAGTACAAGTGTGTACTAACACTATAATATTTTTACCTTTATAGGTGCAGGTCAGAGAGAAGGTTGAAGACTCATCGAAGCTGTTTGGATTGTCGATATCCAGACTTTGGTAGGTTTGTTTGATGTTCGAGGATTATACACTTATCTCTCTATGCTAGTACATTAGACATAGCTATTGGATGTTATCCCTAGAGCTTCTTTGTAGACGTTTATTTCGAGGATTTGTACTAAGGCCATTTTGGCAAACTATTACATTCTATTTTGATTTTTTGATTTGAATTGATTCATCAATTGTCGATTGTATCATACCAACTTTGTATCAGAGCATACAAACTTTGTATCAGAGCATGAAGTTAAATTACCTAGGAACTAATGCTCAAAAAACCACGTTACGTAGTTTCAAACTTATGGTTGTGAAAGCGGCATTAGATTCTAAGAAGCAGCTCTTGGAGGCAACCAAGCTCCTCCTCAAGCCCATAATATTGGAGTGCAAATGCCTGTCCACCCAGCTATGTTGACGGATAGAGAAGTAGGAGAAGCACTAGCTCAAATGGCCCAAGTCATTTCTACTCAGGCACAAGATATCACAGCCCAGTGCACTAGAGAGGGTGCTCCCTATGAGAACCCACATACTAGCACCATGGCTAGCACACTGAGGGACTTCACTGAATGAATCCTCAAATCTACTACGGGTCCAAGATGAATGAGGATCCCCAAGAATTTGTGGTTGAGGTTCATAAAATTCTTTGTGATATGGGTGTTAATGAAGAGGAAAGGGCTGAGTTTGATGCTTACTAACTCAAAGATGTGGCTAAGCTGTGGCACAGGATGTGGCGAGGTAGCGGAAAACCAAGAGAAGTTCCTATTACTTGGGAAGTTCTTAAGACTGCATTCCTAGAGAGGTTCTTTCCCAGAGAACAGAGAGAGGCTATGGTTGAGGAATTCATCAACTTATGATAGGGAGGTATCTGAGTTAGGGAATGCTCATTGAAGTTTTGTATGCTTTCCAATTATGCTTCTTCCCTTGTGTCAAATAGTAGGGATGAGATGAGCTGGTCTGTGACTGGTGTGTCGGAGGATTTGGAAGAGGAGTGTTGGGAAGACATGTTTCATGATAGAATAGACTTTGGTAGGTTGATGGTACATGAACAACAAGTTGAGAAGAGTTTCGGAGAAAAAGAGACCGAGAGTGCAACAGAACTAGGCCCTCAAATTAGGCCGGTTCGAGCAATGTTAATAATTTGTTTGGAGTTCGCGATAGACTCAAGTTCAAGAAGAGGCACAAGTATTCAGGTAATCCTACTCCTTTGAAGAACACAAATGCCAAAGAGGGCAATGATAGAAATGCTCAGCGTGATAGAAAATCGTGTGATAAGTGTGGTCGTTTGCATAGAGGTGAGTGCCTGGTAGATACTAATATCTGGTATAAGTGGGGAAAGAGTGGGCATATTGTTAGGGACTTCCCACATATAAGGAATCAAGCCAAGACAGATGCTCAGCCTCAGTCTAATCCTACTGTTGCAGCCAAACCTCCCTAGAGGAACATGTTGTATCTTTTGAAAGGTAGAGAAAAGCAAGAGAAGTCAGCTGATGTTGTCACTGGTATGTTGCATGTCTTCTCTTTTCCTGTGTACACATTGTTAGATCCAGGATCCACTTTTTTGTTTGTTACTTCTTTAGTAGTTAGTAGATTTGACTTGCTTCTTGTGATCTAACATGAACCATTTCTACTTAGTAATCCCATAGGAGACAGTGTTAGGGAAGAAAGAGTATCTACTGATTGCCTAATAACTATTCTCAATTAAGTTACATATGCTGACCTAATAGAATTAACCACGATTGACTTTGATATATTTTTGGGTATTGATTGGAGCCATAAGTGTAATGCTACCGTAGACTGTCGAAAAAGGGTAGTAAGGTTTAAGTTGCAAAATAAGTTAGAGTTGAAATAGGAAGGGTGTAGTTCACTGGTCAAAGTGAACCTAGATCATGTTAGTTAACATGAAATCAAGTGTCTTCCCAACACTAAAAAGGGGTTGATCACCGGATACAGTGAAACCAAGTCTAGTGTTTTCCCCACGCTGAAAAGAGGTGCTTCATGGCTAAAGTGAAACCGAATACTTTCTTGAGCAATTAATCGACATAGATCATGTGAGATAAAAATTAAATACAGTGTCTGCCCCACACAAAAAAGGGGTGGTTCACCGTTTAAAGTGAAACCGAATACTACCTAGATCTCTTAGGTGGAATCCACTGGCTAGTTCCTAAGCTGGCAAGATATTTCAAAGACTAGGAGATTTCGAAGACTCTCATTCACTTTTGTGGTAGCCCCATCTAATGAGCTTTACATGTGCTTGCACAAGCTCATTTCTAGTTTATCGGTGCTTTGCTCAATTTCTTATACTTTATAACTTATAGAGTTTACTCATACATTATGAAAGCTTGCTTCTAATATGAGGTATCCTTAACTCAATGGATGAGTTGTAATCCCTTTATTTACATGATAAATAAGAACTTTAACCTTACATTATCCTCATGGTGTTAATGAGACTTGTATCACGAATTCTAACGCCCTCTAATGTGAGTATCTTTAACATTAACGTTTAGGTGCAAGTGAGACTTGTCTCACTTAGTTTAACATCCTATTATTGAAAATTTTATAACTCATAAGATTATAGTTATGTCATTACTCAACTTATATTGCTCCATGTCATTTGGTAGCCTTATACCATTCTTTATTAAAGTTATAATGTTATTCAATGTATTACTATATTCGTAGTTCATTTGGATAGGGTATGTGGGGACTTGTCCCAATAATTGACATACCCTTGATTATTAATTCATTGAGTTAATTGGTCATGATTAACTTGGTATAACGTAGTCATTAGCCAATTTTATGGCATATTTTGGAAATAACACAGTAAGCCAATTTATATGCATAAATCAAACTATGATATTATCACTAGCCAAGTCAATTATATCATGAATACATTGTAGTAATCTCATCATGTTAACCAGTCAACTTTTAACCTTTGATTAAGGAACAATTGAATGAACAACTTATAATAGTAAACTAAACTTCATAACTTACTTAAAAGAATTTTCATCTTCTCAAACACAATAAGGCATTACAACATTCTTTATCTCATGAAAATAGTACTTTAGTTATACAGATATAGCCTGTAGGTGTCATTCGACATTATCAAATCAAGGAACCTGCACATAATGATAAATTAGAACCAAATACCAACAACATTCTCGATATTTACCTTATACATTCACTAGAATCGGAAATAAGGATAACCTAGGGAGAGGAACATTTGTTTCATTGGGATAGAATGCAAGATAGAAAACCCAAACCTTACTTTGTAGCATTGAATATACGAATATCACCTTGAAATTTGTAATTTTTTTTGAAGAATAGCCTTAAAATCGCCTAAGAAAACTCATGAGTATTTTATGCTTTTCTTGCGTTTTGCTCACTCTTTACAGTCGTGAGTTTCTAGTGGTTGAACGTGATTCTAAGTCTTAGGAAATGATATAGACTAATTCAAATTAGTCTAATTAAGTTAATTAAATAAATCAATTAGGTTATTACAAAAACACCCCTCCTAAATTGACTAAAAATAGGAAAGCATTCGACATAACCAAATCTGAAAGTTAGGTCAGGGTTCGGCCTTGATTTTTAATTTAAGTTAATTAATTAAGTTGTTGATTTAATTAATTAAGTGACCTAGGGTAATTGATAAAACACCCCTAAGTGACTAGGACTATAACCAACAACTTTGGACCATCCTATGTTAGGTACTCGGGTGTTCCTCGAGTTAGTTACTAGGCTAGTGTCACCATATTAGGTCTTAGGTTGTCGGGTGAACTAGTTATTTTTTTCCTAGGTTAGTTATCCAATTAGGCAAGTTAGTTAGAGCCTAGAGTTAGTTAGGAAGCTAGGCCACACATGGCTATAGTTGTGTGCCTGCCTGCCCCCCAACTGCCCTAACCAAATTCGGTTGGGCTTGTCCCTTGGCCGGTTAGCACATATGCTTGCACATGTGTTGCTTCTCACTTCTTGTAGACCCAAGGATCCTCACTATATCCTTGGGCACTACTTACTCTACATGATCATTTTGAATGATCATGCGCTATGGTACCTAGGCTTGACAATTTGATGCCTCGTACCTAATGTGTGAGTTAATAAATTAAGCATTTTAATTTAGGGTCTTCAATGCAGGTATAATTTCTAAATAAGCTTGAATTGGGGAATTTGAACAGTAAGGTATATCTTAATATATAGAAATTGGCTAACTCCCTTAAGCCAATATTCTCTAATATGCCAATATTACTCAATATTGTGCATTGCGATGCCTATGTACCCTAATACCTATTCTTAAAAATTAATGAACTCTACACTAGACGAGTATGTTTCTGGAATGTTATACTAGGATTCCATAGTGACCATATTTAGTTCGAAAACCTTTCCTGGGAACAACTTCACCTCTTACCCTAAGTTGGTGATATTCTGACCTTAAGCCAATCTTGAAAAAGTAACTAGCACCTTTGAAATGATCGAATAGATCATAAATCCTAGGGAGAGGATACTTATTATTTATGGTCACCTTATAGAGTTGGCGATAATCAATGCACATTCTGAGGGATCCATCCTTCTTCTTAACAAACAAGACCGGAGCACCCCTTGGAGAAATACTAGTTTGAATGAAACCCTTGTTAATTAAATCAGTGAGTTGGAGCTTCAAGTCTTTAAATTCAGCCAGAGCCATCCTATATGGAGGAATTAAAAGGGGAATCGTATTCGGTAACAAATCAATGCCAAAGTCACTTACCCTTTATGGAGGAACTCTTGGAAGGTCATTAGGAAAAACCACTTGGAATTCTCACACTACAGGACTGACTCAAACAGAAGTAATTTCACATTGTAGGTCTTTAACACTCACCACATAATACAGGCAACCCTTATCTATCATATTAAAAGCCTTCAAACAAGAAATAATTTAACTCCTTAGCATACAATTTCCCCCTTTCCACTATATAATAGGTTCATTAGGGAATTGAAATTTCACTACCCTTGTTCTACAATCTATGGAAGCAAGAAAATCATGAAGCCAATCCATACCAAAGATGATATCAAAATCAAATATGTCGAATTCTACCAAATCAGCAAGAGTAACTCTTTTGGGCAGCATCACATGACATTTCCTATAGACTCTTTTTGCAACTATAGAGTCACCCATTAGGGTAAAAATTTAAAATGGTTCAATCAAAACATCGATAAGTACATTAAACTTCCTAGCCACAAAAAGTAGAACAAAAGAAAGTGTAGCACATGGATCAAGCAATGCATAGACGTTAACAGAGAAAACTTGTAACATACCCGTCACAACGTCGACAGAGCTTTCTAGTTCACCCCTAGCCTTGAGTGCACAGAAACAGTTCCTTTTTTGAGCTTGAGAACTAGGATCTTTTGGTTGAGCTTCACCATTCCCCTTTCCTTATATTCCCACATTAGGACAATCTTTCACCATATGGCCACCCTTTCCACAACCATAGCAACTATTAGTCCCAACAAGACATTCACCCACATGTTTCTTACAATACTTACCACAAGTTGGTCTCTCTTTAAATAGATCAACATGTTCCCCTTTTGAGGTTTAGGATTATAACCTCTATCATTAAGGTTCTTGGAGAAATTAGAAGGAACCTAATTTGAAAACCACTTCTTAAAATTAGACTTGTCTTGAAAATCAAGCCTACTCTTAGAAGAACCACTTTCAAACGACTTTTCCCTCTTAGCTTCCCTATTCCTCTTCCTTGGACAATTTTCCTCAACCCCTTAAGCAAGAACCATCAACCTATAAAGATCCGTATTGTCATGAAGCATTGCTGCACGACATTCTTCTTCAAGCTCTTTGGACACGCCCGTTACACAACGGATCATTTCATCCCTATCATTGGAAACTAAAGAATAAGCATATTTGGAAAGCTTAATGAATTTCAAAGAGTATTCCTTAACATTCATAGCTCCTTGACGAAGGTTGATGAACTCCTCTACCTTAGCTTTTCTTTGTTCCCTTGGAAATAATTTGTCAAGAAAGTCCTTTTTGAAGATCTCCAAAGTAACAGGACTATCTCCTAAATCCCTATTATCCTTCCACTAGTTATACCATGTATGGGCTACGTCCTTGAGTTGATAGGCAGCAAGTTCAGCCTTCTCAGTAGTATTCAATCCCCTATAATAACAAAATTTTGTAAACCTCATCATGGAAATGTTGGGGGTCTTCATCCACTTTCGATCAAAAGTATATTGGAGGATTCATCCTCGTAATGTCTCTGAAATGGCTAGCCATAGTGCTAGCATGTTAGTTCTATTGAGGAACAACTTCCCTGTTAGATTGAGCCGTTATGGCTTGAGCTTGGGTGGTTATGGATTGGGCCATTTGAAGCAGGCTGCCCTCACCTCACCATCCTGTATACCTGGAAGATTCATCGGAACTTGATCATTTGCAGTAGCTTGCACTTGAGGAGCATTTCGATTGCCTTGGTGAGTAGCTCCCGTATTCGCAATGTCGTCACCTACTCTTCTGTGTATGTCTTTATTGTGTTCATCGCCAATAACCACAAGAAAGATATTAGATGCTAAACGACACATAGTGTCAAAACTCTAAAGGCACAACATAGGAGTATCAAGAGAAAAAAAAGGTTCCTAGCCATCACATAGCCTCTCATCCAAAATTGTGGTGCACTTCACAACCATGAAAAAGTCACTAGGTAACGTGGATTAATGAGATATTGATACTAAAGATATTTAACCTCATGCTCTGATACCAAGTTTGTCATACTCGGAGACTACTCCCCGAATGAAACCAGCATCGTCTTCCTCTTAGAGGACTCAGACAAGCCTCTGAGCTTTCGTGATAACATGTCATCAGTCAAAATTTGTGTAAAATAAAAAACTTTTACATTCTACTTGAAGTATACTTAGACTTCATCTTATCATTCATAAACCATATGATATTCTAAGAAATAGTCTCACATATATAAAACCATCTAAAGAGTGCAAATCTAGAATTAGCCAATACATAGTCAATATGCCATATAGGCCTCAATACAAATGAATCCAAATAAACATGATCGAAATAGTATATTCCTTACATGAGGACCTACTAAAACTTGGAGAAAGAGTTCCAAGACTCTTTAAATCGACCTCCTTTACTTCAATGGCCGTAACCTACAGTTGTAGTAAAATAAAGTAATGGGGTTAGTACGCCACATATACCAAGTATGGGTATACGCACATAACATATAAGTACATGCATGAAAAAGGATCATTTATCGTTTCATTAGAAATCGTGCTAAGTCATGTGAACATATTCAATGAATATACCATAGCACATATGCAAGTCAAGGATTACATTAACATAAAGCATGATTAAAATTAAATGCATATTATCATTTAATCATGTTAAATTTTCATTTTCAATAAATAATATAACATACCATACAAAAAAAACTTACCAATGATCTCATCCGCAACCTAAAAGTGCAATGGTTATGTAAAGCCCAATAACCCAACACAACATATAACTTGTAACATAATTAGTCATCACTTTATATAGCAATATAACCCAATAACGTATTCATCATAATTACAACCATCATGTCAGATATCATCAAGTATCATATGCATATATTTTTCATGTTGTCATATTTCATAAGAACAATCTCCTAGGACTTCCATTAGAATCAACTTTTGCAATGTCTAGGTAGAGTTACATAACACTACCTCTACTAGGAAGACTCCTCTAGTCATCCAAATCAACGTACATTTACTTGTCTTTAATTTTACATGAGGCAACATACGCCTTAACTGACATAGACCATGTGAGCTAAACATGGAATTTGGTGTCATAAAACCCCACAAAGTAAAAGGTTGTCTACCGACTAAAGTACCACCTAACATGACGTAGCTTTCTAGGTGGTTCAACTAGCTAGTATCCTATGGTTGAAACATAGTTCAAGAACTAGAAGATGTATTATGCCGCCTCAATCTCATGAGAGTCATTGTGAACCTACCTTCCCGCTAGGGAAAGGACACCTCTCATATCTAGTTCATCGGTGCTTAGCTTAAGTCCCTTTCTTGAAATATCCTTTAAATCGTATTTTATGATAAACTTATCATAGGTCATAGGAGATTAAATCCTTGAATAAACATTATCATGAGATCTTTGTGATTAGATGAGAATTTCCTTTTATCATAACCCTTCGTATGTAAGATTAACATAACATAGTCATCTTGTGTAAAGCACACAAGAGAATATAGTAACTTGCATTTATCCTGTTCCTTTTATGATATCACAAATAACATGTTCATATCCCAACATTTACACATAACAACATCATACATACTTTCGTAACATAACATCATGATTTATCTAAGGACCTTATTTCAAGAACTTAGTTCAATTTAAAACATTTATGACATAACATACTGAAAGAGTTCAATATAATAATCAAATACAACTATTCAAATCCTATACAAGATCAATGCATAATGTAGGGTGAAGTATAAGGGTGATTTAAGAGTTCATTCTATTCTTAGTTCCAACCCAACGTTTTCATATTATCGAGTAGTAGAAACCATCAAACAAAACCATCATGTAGAAAAGAACATACTTCACACGAAATTATTCATCGAAAATCGTGTGTAATAGACTATAGAAAGCACTTAATTTTCATTAAAAATCATCAATCTAGGGTTAGGGAGAAAATCTATTTTGTAGAGTAAAAACCCTAGATTTGAAGTTCTTTAAAATTTACTTTTAAAGGACCTCCTGGGGAAAGGAATCCCAAGAGTGAAAAACCCATACCTTATATATGAATAATCCACGAAAATTTGATGAAAAACTTGGGGTCTTCGTCTTCTTCCTTAACCTCTTCTTGTTCTTCAATGGAGTTTGAAAAAGTGAATGTTCTTGAGAGACTGAGAGAAATTTGGTTTGATCTGGTTTGGGACATGTCAAAGTGGTTTAAAACTTACCAAATATATAGTATTCCTATGAATTAGCAAAAATACCATCCACTTCAATGGGTCTTTTTAATAACATAAATATCCAAAAATGCGACTTTAACGATTTTGAGAAGTAGTTGCGTGTCGCAGGGCCAAATCTCATAATTTTTATTCAAGTTTGAGTTGAGGTAGTGAGGTGCGTGTAAGACTTGTGAAGCGAGGTTGGATATCAAATATTTAGGCAGAACACCTCATGTTCAGCTCGCGTAGCGCACCACATATCCACATCTTGCCTGCTCGCACGCTTCGGATGGACCTTGGGATGTAGTTAAAGGATGTTTGGAACGATTGTACTACATACTACCTAAAAAAGGTAACTTTACAAGTTTTGGACTTCATTTTACACCTCAAATTATTCACCAAACATAGGGACGTCATCTAGTTGAAATTAGCTAGTTTTCGGACGTTAAGGTCTTTTTAGTCGTTTTCACTCTAACCTTTTCCAAATGAGTTATTTACATTAATATAGGTCTGTAAAGATCATTTTAAACAGTAATTGATGTATTAATATGTAGTTGAACTCACGGAATTTCCTGAGAGATATATGCGGAAAACCAGTTGATTATGCTTTGAATGCAACCTCCTGTCCCACGCCCTCTAGAGTTCTATAAGGGAAAAATCAACATCACAAATTCAAATGGGACTCTTGTCCTACCTCCTCTACCGCAGGGTCACACATTCGTGGTAACAAGTAGCTAGATGCAGATGCTCACAACAAGGGGTTTGTTTTTAGGGCTACCATATGAGGATCCACATGCTCACATCGCCAAACTGAAGTTGGTGTGCAAGAGTTGTGTAAGGAGGCCAGACATTGATATGACATCATCGGTTTAAGAGTATTTTCTCTTTCACTAACCAGAGAGGCCGCAATATGGTAACTAAGTTGCTCTAGAATTCTATCTACACATGGGATAAATTGAGGGATGTGTTTCTAGCACGTTAGTACCCGGTTTCCAAAAAGCTCAACAACAAATTTAGAGTGAACAACTTTGTGGCATTACCTGGGGAGTTAGTGTCACGACCGATGATTAGATCCAGACGAGACCGGTGTCGTTAACCTCTTAGAGGTTGCAGACAATCTTACATACATCATCCTTACTTCATCTAGCTTCATTTGAGAGGAAAATTTGAACATTTGTTTCGTAATATGCATTCAAGTAATTCTACATAAATACAAATACGTTCACCATCAACCTAACATTAAGAACATAAAATGAAAGAAAAATAGTTTAATATATCATTTAATGTATACGTGCCAAAAGGGCACCAATACTAGGTTTGAACAAATATGGAAAGAAACACTAGTGGAACTAGTGTACTAGATTAATCCTATAACTAATCTGGAATATACTGAGAAAGCATCCTTGAAAGCATGAGGTCCTAATAAGATCGGATGAATGCTCCACGTCCGGATAGTTTCAGCGTCAACCTGTAGCTCTAGCGTCCACCTGTGTCTGCACCAAAAATTTTAGAGTTGTATGGGATTAGTACACACTTTTACTAAGTATGGATATATAATAGCACACTCTAAGGACATGCATGATTAAGAACAACATTTTCCTAACGACATGATTATGGAAAGTCAAGTCAGTGGATTTGCCAAATGGGGATTAGGAAAGTAAATGAGCTTTCCAAATTTGGATTAGGAAAGTCATGCCATGAGAGTAACATGCATCATCATACTTATCATATTACACACAACACATAACATCTTGCACATAGAACATTACATATTGCATGTAGCACATAACCTCTTCCATATCATTCATTCATATGCCATGAGACCTTGGAATCATGGAGTTGGCATCAAGACTTCCCAAAAATTAGGGCTCAACATATGGGACCTTCACTAGGGAGCCTTCTTTAGCAATCACAAAGTCTGCTTTATTCATTCATACGTACTTCATTTAATTTAATTCATAGGCTAGTGTAAACACCAACTATACCTAGGATGTAGTTTAAGACTTTCAGCGGGTTCACTTTGCAATGATGAAGAATGACCTAGTTTCATTACTTATGTGTCGCTCCTCTTGATTATCCTATCCTAACACCTTTGGTATCATTCATTTCATTATGTGCATCATTTGAGGCTGGCCTCATTTGGTCATGGGGAACTTTATAGTTTGTTTAAGTGACTCATATCTTCCTAAGATTATGTAGTACAAGACTTATGCATCTTGTATGTATGCCAAGATCTCGATTTTGATCTAAGTAGGCGGCATTATTCTTTATCATTTAATTGACGTATGACTTATGTATCAATATGGAATTTGGGCAAGGGAAACCGGTTTTCAGGTCTCTTGAACAACATTTACATTTTTTATTATTCATTTTGGGTTGATCCATACGGCTTGGGGACTCAAGTTAGAACCCCAACGCCTTCATTTTATTTTTCCCTTAATTTCTCTCTTCATTTTTCGCTTAATTGAACTAACAGGATGTGGGATCGAACCCCCACAACCTAGTTTACTTTTTATTTTCATTTCCTTTAAATTTATCTCATCTAGCCGATGGGTTGTGGTTTCGAACCCCCAAAGCCCGTCTTTAATTTCTTTTATTTTTTCTCCATAAATCATCATATGAGGTCAAGGGTTCGATTCCCACGCCTCACATCTCTTTTCTTTCAATTTCTTTGACTCTCCTTCACTTCCTAGAGGTCGCGGATTCGATTCCCACACCTCACATTTGTTTTCATTCATTTTCTTTACGCTCCTACACTTCCTAGAGGTTGTTTTTTCGATTTCCATGCCTCATATTTTATTGTTTTCTTTTACTCTTCCTTAAATCTGATTGAGAGGTGGTGGGTTCGAATCCCACTCCTCTCATTTATTATTTTTTCTTTTAAGTTATATTTTCCAGCAAATTACCATGGTTCGAATTCCCTTGACCACATTTCTTTTTACTTTTTTATTTTCATGATTTTTAACTTAGTGAGGTCACGGGTTCAATTAACATCAATATAAATATCAATGTAAACGTGAATATGCGTGAACAAAATCATCAACGTCAATATCAATGTCAATGTAAAAGGAAACGTGAACGTCAACATCAACGTCAATGTGATAGTTAATGTTAATGTAAAAGTCAAGGTGAATATCAACATCTATGTTAACGCTAAAGTAGACGTCAACGTAAATATATAAATGCAAACGTCAACGTGAATATAAACGTCAACATCAACGTCAATGACAATGGTAACGTTAGTATCCACATCAGCATGAACGTAATAATCAACTTTTTTGCGAATGTCAACATCAATGTCAATGTCAATGTCAATGTCAACGCCAACCTCATTGTTAACATCAATGTCCATATCAATGTCTACGTATAAATCAACGTCAATGTGAAAGTCAATGTCAACGTAAATGAATGTTGACGTAATCAAAAACATAAATGTAAATGTAATATATTATAATGTTCAGAAATATAATGTAATTTAATGAACGTCAACATAAATTTGAACGTGAATGTAAACATAACTTTGATTGAACATCAATGTCAACGTCAATATAATATGAACGTGAACGTAAAAGTCAACGTGAATGTCAATATTAACGACTACATAAATGTACATGTAAAAGTTAACGTCAACGTAACGTGAATGTAAATATCAACATCAATATGAATGTGAAAGTTAAATATAACGTCAACGTCAACATCATTATAAAAATCAATGAAAACGTGAGCATCAATCTATAAGTCAATGCCAATATGTTTATCGACGTCAACGTCAATATGAATGTCGATTTTAACATTAACGTGATTGTCAAATTCAACTTCAACATCAATATCCACATAAATGTCAATGAGAATGTAAAGTTCAATGTCAACATGAAAGTCAATGTCAACATCAATGTCTTCGTGACTGTGAATGTGAATATGACCGTGGATGTCTAATTAACTTTAACTTCAACTTCAATGTTATGTGAACATAAAGGTGAATGTTAATGTAAATATCAACATCAACGTCAACCTAAACACAAATGTCAACGTGAACGTCAACCTAAACAACAATGTAAACATGAACATAAACGTAAACATCAACATCAATGTGAACGTCAATGTAAATGTCAATGATGAGTTAATGGGAACATCAACATTAACGTGAATGTCAACATTAACATTAGTTTCAACATAAACGTTAATGACTATGTGAACATGAACATCCACGTCAGTATCAATGTTAACATAACTTGAACGTCAACGTCAGGATCAACGTGAATATTAACGTCAAGTCAACATTAGAATCAACATAAATGTCAATGACAACATGAATGTTAATGTCTATGTAATTGTGAATATCAACGTCAACATAACATTAACATTATTGTCAACATAAAATTAAAGGTAAATGTAATATATTGTTTTATTCAGAAATGTAATGAACGTCAATGTAAACATAAACGTGAACATCAACATAAGCTTGAACTTGAACCTCAATGTCAATGTCAACATCAATATGAACGTGAATGTAAACATCAACGTCAATGTCAACGTCAATGTAAAGGTGAAAGTGAACATCAATGTAACGTGAATATGTAAATGTAAATGTCAACGTGAACGTGAACGTGAACGTCAATATCAAAATCATTGAAAACATGAACATCAATTGAAATGTCAACATCAATATGAATGTCGACGTCAATATCAAATTGCACGTCAACTTTAACGTCAACGTCAACTTTAACGTAAATGTCAAAGTCAATTTTAACACCACGATCAACGTCAATGTAAATGGCAACAAGTACATAAACATGAACGTGAACGTCATCATTGACATGAAAGTTATTGTCAATGCCAACTTCTACATGAGTGTTAATGTTAATGTGAACATGAACGTCTAATTAACATACAACATCTATGTGAACATGACTGTAAACGTAAACGTAAACATCAACATCAACGCCAACCTAAATGCAAACGTCAACATGAAAGTCAATATGAATGATAATATGAACGTCAATATCAACATGAACGTAAACGTAAATGTTAGCATCCATGAGAACGTCAATGTAGAAGTCAATATTAATGTTAATGTGAACAATAACATGAATCGGATCGTCAACATCAACATTGATGTAAACCTAAATGTCAATGACTATGTGAACATCAATGTAAATGTTAATGGAACCGTCAATGTCAATGTTAATATTACTTGAACATCAACATCAGCATCAACTAGAAATTCAAAGTGAATATTAATGTCAATGTCAACTTCATCATCAACGTAAACGTCAACGACAACGTGAATGTTAATGTCACCGTCAATATGAACGTCACCGTCACCATCGAAGTAAATTTAAACGTCAATTTAACATGAATGTCAATGTCAATATAAACGTCAAGGTAAATGTAAATGGTAGCATCATCGTGAACATCATGGTAAATCAAAACTTCAATGTCAACGTGAATTTGAATGTCCAGGTGAACATCAACATCAATGTCAATGCTAATTTCAACGTCAATGTTAGCGTGAACATGAACTTCACCATAAACATCAATGTGAATGTAAAAATAAACTTCAAGGTCAACGTAACGGTCAGGGAAAATGTCAACGTCAACGTCAAATTTAATGTCTATGTGAACGTAAAGGAAAATGTGAATGTCAACCTTAAAATAAAATCAATGTCAATGTGAACATAAATGTAAACGTCAGCATAAATGTAAATGTCCATGTAAATGTCAATGTCAATGTTAATTTGAACGTCAACATGAAAGTGAATGGCAACATCAACGTTACTTTAAACGTAAACGTCAATCACTGTGTGAACATCAATGTGAACGTCAACGTCAATGCTAACATCAACATAATTTGAATGGAAACATCAACGTAAAAATTAATGATAATGTCAACACTAGAATCAACGCAAACGTCAACAACAATATGAATGTGAACGTCAACGTCAACATCAATATTAACATCAATGTCAATGTAAAGTCAACAATTGCATGAACATTAGTGTCAATGTCAATGTGAACGTCAATGTAAACATGAATGTCAACATAAACATCAGTGTTAATGTAAATGTAAACATCAACATACGCATGAATGTCAACATCAATGTCAATTTCAACATCAATGTCAACCTAAACGTAAATGACTAAGTGAACGTTAATGTCAACATCAATATGAACGTAAAAAAAATCAGCATCAACGTGATTGTGAAGGTCAAAGTAAATGTGAATGTGAATATCCACATCAACGACAACGTAAACGTAAATGACTGCATGGACATTAATGTTAACATCAATGTGAATGTGAAGATCAACGTAAATGTAAATGTTAGAGTTAACATAAACGACAACATGAACAAGAAAAAGAATGTGAACATCAATATAAGAGTCAATGTAAATATCAACGACAACATGAATATTAACGTCAATGTTAATGAACGTCAATGTAAACGTGAACGTCAATGTAAATTTAAATGTAAACATCAACGTCTATATAAGCATGAACGTCAACGTCTATATGATTCTGACTGTGAATGTGAATATGAACGTTAACGTCTAATTAACATACAATGTCTATATGAACATGAACGTGAACGTAAACGTAAAAGTCAACATCAACATCAACCTAAATGTAATCGTCAACGTGAATGTCAACATGAACGTCAACATCAATGTGAATGTAGACGTAAACTTCATCATCAACGTGAACGTCAATGTAAAAGTGAGTGTTTATGTTAATGTGAAGGTCAACATTAACCGGACCGTCAACATCAATATTGATGTCAATCTAAATGTCAATGACTACGTGAACATCAATATAAACGTAAATGTCAACGTCAATGTAAATGTCAATGTAAACATAAACATTACTTGAACGTCAAAATCAGCATCAACGAGAAAGTGAACGTGAATATTAACGTCACTGTCAACTTTAACATTAACATAAACATCAATGACAACGTGAATGTTAACATCTACGTCAATACAAATGTAACTGTCACCATCGAAGTAAATTTGAACGTCAACATAAACATTAGTGTCAATGTGAACATCAGTGTCAATGTCAACATCAGCGTCAAGGTGAGCGCTAACGTGTGCTTCAGTGTCAACATGAATGTAAACATGAACGTCAATGTTTGCATCATGGTGAACCTCAAGGTCAATCTAAATGTCAACGTCAACATAAATTTGAACGTCCACTTGAACATAAACATCAATGTCAATGCTAATTTCAAGATCAGTGTTAGCTTGAACATGAACTTCAACATAAACATCAATTTGATTGTAAACATCAACATCAACGTCAATGTAAGAGTCAGGGAGAATGTTAACGTCAACATCAAATTTAATGTCTATGTGAACATAAACGTAAATGTCAACGTCAACCTAAGCATAAAGTCAATGTCAATGTCAACATAAACGTAAACATCAACATCAATATGAACGTCTATGTAAATGTCAATGCCAATGTTGATGTGAACATAAACATGCAAGTGAACGTCCACGTCAATATTACTTTAAACATAAATGTCAATGGCCGCGTGAAGCTCAATGTAAACATCAACGTCAATGCTAACATCAACATAATGTGAATGTCAACAGCAACGTCAACGTCAATGTGAAAATTAATGTTAATGTCAACACTAGAATCAATTTAAACATCAACAACAACATGAACGTGAACGTGAACGTCAACATCAATATTAACATCAACATCAACGTAAAACTCAACAATTGTATGAACATTAGTGTCAATGTCAATGTGAACGTCAATGTAAATATGAAGGTCAACATAAACATCAGTGTTAACGAAAATGTAACGTCAACATAAGAATGAATGTCAATATGAATGTCAACTTCAACATCACTGTAAACATAAGCGTGAATAACTATGTAAACGTTAATGACAACATCAATATGAACGTCAACATAAACATCAATGTCAATCTAATTGTGAAGGACAAAGTAAATGTGTATGTGAACATCAACGTAAACATAGATGACTACGTGGACGTTAATGTGAATGTCAATGTGAACATCAACATAAATGTGAATATGAAGGTCAATGTAAATGTCAGCGTTAACATAAATGTTAAGATGAAGAAGAACAAGAATGTAAACATTAATATAAGAGTGAACATACACGACAGCGAAAACGTGAATGTTAAAGTAAAAATGTTAATGAATGTCAACAAAAACGTGAACGTCAATGTAAATGTAAACGTAAACATCAATGTCTATATAAGCATGAATGTAAACGTCTACGTGACTGTGAATGTGAATGTGAACGTGAACATCTAATTAACATTTTTGTCAACGTCAACGTCTATGTGACTTTGAAGATGAATGTGAATATCTAATTAATGTAAACGTCAACGTCAACGTCTATGTGAATATGAACATTAATATATTCATAAATATCAACGTCAACGTCAACCTAAATGTAAACGTAAACATAAACGTGAATGTCAATATGAATGACAATATGAATGTTAACGTTCAGGTGAACGTAAACGTAAATATCAGAATCAACATCAACGTAAACTTCAATGTCAACTTAAATGTCATTGTCAATGTTAATGTCAATGTCAACGTCAATGACAATATTAACATAACTTTAACTTCAACGTCATCATCAACAAGAACATCAACATGAATACTAACGTTAACATCGTCATCAAATTCAATATAAACATCAAAGACAACGTGAATTCTAATGTCTACGTCGATGTTAACGTCACCGTCACCATCAAAATAAATTTGAACATCAACATAAATATCAACGTCAATGTATACATCAACATCAAATTCAAGGTGAACGTCAACGTGTACTTCAACGTAAACATCAATGCAAACATGAACGTCAATGTAAATGTAAAACTTAGCGTCATCGTGAAGGTGAAGGTCAAGGTAAACTTCAACGTCAACGTCAACATAAATATGAATGTCTACATGAACGTCAACGTCAATGTCAATATCAATATAAATGTCAATGTCAGCGTAAACATAAACTTCAATGCAAACGTCATTGATTAGAAACATCAACATTAACGTCAATGTAAGAGTTAGTGAGAATGTAAATTTCAACATCAATGTCAATGTCTATGTGAACGTAAACATAAATGTCAATGTAAACCTAAACATAAATGTTGACGTGAATGTCAACGTGAACGACAACGTTAATGTCTATGTCAATGTGAATATAAACATAAACATGACCATAAATGTGAATGTTCAAGTAAACTTCAATGTCAATATCAATGTGAACGTCAACATAAATGTGAATGTCAATGTCAACTTTTGTTTAAACGTAAACATCAACGACTGAGTGAACATCAATGGGAATGTCAACGTCATCATAATTTGAATGTCTACGTAACATGAATGTCAACGTTAAAGTTAACGTTAACATCAACACTAGCATCAAAATAAACGTCAATAAAGACATGAATGTTAACATGAACATCAATATAAATATGAAAATGAACGTAAATGTGAATGTCAATGTCAATGTAAACATCAACCTTAACATCAACATCAAAATTAACATGAACGTAAAATTCAATGACATCATGGACTTTAGTGTCAATGTCACTACGAACGTCAATGTTAACATGAAGGTCAACATAAACATCAGTGTCAACGTAAATGTAAACGTCAATATAAGCATGAATGTCAACATGAATGTCAACGTAAATGTAAAATGACTGTAAATTTTATGTCAACATCAAATTGAACGTCAACATAAACATTAGCGTCAACATGATTATGAACTTTAAAGTAAACAAAAATGTGAACATCAACCTCAATGTCAACATAAACGTAAATGACTTTGTTGACGTTAATGTCAACATCAATGTGAACATCAACATAAATGTGAACATAAACGTACCTGTAAATGTTTGGGTTAACATAAACATCAATGTGAATAATAACAAGAATGTAAATATTAATAGAAGATTCAACGTAAACATCGACGACAACTAGAATTTTAACGTCAATGTTAATGAACATCAATGTAAACGTGAACGTCAATGTAAATGTAAACGTAAACATGAAAGTCTATATTAGCATGAATGTCAATGTCTATGTGAATGTGAACGTGAACATCTAATTAATATTAATGTTAATGTCAACGTCATGTGACTCTGAATATGAATGTGAATGTCTAATTAATGTTTATGTCAACGTCAACGTCTATGTGAAAATGAACGTTAACATACACGTAAACATTAACATTAACGTAAACCTCAACGTAAATGTTGACGTGAATGTCAACATGAAAGACAATATGAACTTTAACGTCAATGTGAACGTATAAATGAAGTTAGTATCAATGCGAACGTACAATATCAACATTAACGTAAATGTCAATGTCACTATGAACATCAACGTCAATGCCAATGTCAACGTCAACATAACTTGAACATCAACATTAGCATCAACGAGAGCATCAACATGAATATTAATGTCAACATCATCATCAACATAAATAAAAATGTCAATTACAACGTGAATGCTAATGTCTACGTTGATGTGAACGTCACCGTCACCATCAAAGTAAATTTGAACATCAAGTTAAACATATAGGTCAATGTGAACATCAACATCAACTTCAAGGTGAAAGTAAACATGGACTTCAACGTCAACATCAATGTAAACATGAAGGTCAATATAAAAATAAACGTTAGCATCATCACGAAGGTGAAGATCAATGCAAACGTCAATGTCAACGTCAATATAAATGTGAACGTCCACATGAACGTCAATGTAAATGTCAATGGTAATGACAACGTCAATGTAAGCGTAAACATAAACTTCAATGTAAACATCAATGATTATAAACATAAGCATCAATATTAACGTAAGAGTCAGTAAGAATGTCAATGTCAACATGAATGCCAATGTCTATTTGAACGTAACTGTAAATGTCAATGTCAACCTAAAAACAAATAATGATGTGCATGTCAACGTGAATGACGACATGAATGTCAATGTCAACATGAACGTAAACCTAAATGTCACCATAAATGTGAACATCCATGTAAACATCAATGTCAATGACAATATGTGAACGTCAACATGAATGTGAATGTTAATGTCAACATTACTTTAAACGTAAACATCAATGTCAACATGAACGTTAATGTCTATGCCAATATAAACGTCAACATCAATACGAACGTCAACATTAACGTCAAGGTAAATTTGAATAACAGCATCACCGTCAACATAAACATGAATGTCAACGTAAATTTTAACGTCTGCATAAAATTTAACGTCAACGTGAAAGTCAACTTGAACGTCAACATAAACGTCAACATGAACATAAACGTAAATTCAAATGTCTATGTACCGATAAAAATTAACATCCATATGAACGTCAATGACAACCTCCATGTCTAAACATAAAGGCGAACATAAATGTAAATTGCAATGTAAACATCAACGTAAATGTCAACAAAAATGTCAACGAAAAGATGACCGTCATCCTAAACATAAGAGTTAACGAGAATGTCAATGTCAAGATAACTTTAACGTAAACATCAATGACAACGTGAATGTTAACATAAATGTCAATGCATGTTAATTTAAATAGGAACGTCAATATAAATGTAAATATAAACATCAACATCAATATTAAGGTCAACGTCAGCATGAACGCCAACGTCAACATAAACATCAATATCAATGTCAATATAAACGTCAACGTACACGTTAACATAATGTCAACGTAAATGAAAACCTTAGTGAGAATGTCAACGTCAATGTGAATTTTAATGTAAATGTCAACATAAACGAGAATGTGAACGTCAACATCAACACCAACATCAATGTAAATGTGAACGTCAGCGTTAACGTCAATGTGATAGTGAACGTCAATAAAAATGTCTAGGTGAATGTTAATGTCTATGTGAGTATTGTAACAACGCATATCCAAAATAGACAAAAACTTAACTCATAAAAAAAACCTACACGTGCAGTTGATGGTTCCATTGATGGACCGTAACCCAAATTACGATCCATCATTCACATGCGTTGATGGAGTCAGAAACCCCCAAAATCACTGCCCACAAAAAAATTTTTAAGTCCTGATCTACGGAAAGACTTAAGGTCCCTAGGTCAGACTACGATCCGTTGTATGTTCCCTTCGATCAAGACCTACTAAACACTCACGGACAAGAAAAGTTAAGGGGAAAATGTTGTTGGATCAACTTTAGATTTTCATAACTCTTACCATAAAATGAGTTAGGTTTCCCGTAAATAACCCACAGATAGATAATTTTATTATCCTTCCATATCAACCAACCATGCTAAAATAAGACCTCCGATTAAATATTTATGCCCATTTCAGTAAAGACCTGTCGAACAGACCTAACCTACGGACCCAAAAAATGGACTGTCGATGGAACAGCGGACCGTCTGTCCAGGTTGTCATTTGGTTTGACAGCAATTAACCCAGGGATGCTTTTGTCTTTTTCCACTTCACTTAAATCTAAGTTACATCTTTTTTACCCTAAATTATTAAATTTTAGTCAGTTTTAGCCTAAAAATATAAATAAAACAATGATAAGTAAATTAGTAAATCAAAATGTAGAAAATTAGAAGCAAGAAAGGAAAAAAACGTCAAAAACTCCAATTCAAGAACTCAACAAGGTTTTATCAGTAGAAGGCTCAAAATCTAAATATATCTCCATGAATTTCATCACCAGGTCTGTGGGATTTCACTAGTGCGTTCCTTTCACCAATTAGATCCCTAGTTTTCAGTCAAATTCTTTATTTCCATATATGATTAGACCTAGGGTTTCTAGAACTTAGATAGAACTTCTTGAGTTTATTAAATTTATGTTTCAAATCAGATTATCATGTTACTATTCAGTTTATCGCATGAATTTCAGAACCCTATATTTGTATTTCTTTAGTTCTAGAATTACACACGCTAGGTCATATATTTCAGTTATTCAGTTATACAAGCCTCAGTTAATAATGCATCCTTATCAGATCAAAAGTTGCATTCTCAGTTTGCATGTTCAGTTTTGAGCTATCCTGTATTTATAGAAATTCAGATCTAATAAGTTAACTACACAAACCAATGGGAGTTGCATAATACAGAGTTGGACTAGGGTTTAGCGTACCTAATAGGCCCATATCTACTAGGGAAGTAGGTTCTATGTCCCCTCTATGGGAAATCAGTTTAGTGATCACGCTAGCATGCCTTTACACCATTGGTATGGTATATTGGGTCCTCTCGATGGTTCGTATACATCAGACTCCATATTAAGCTCATGTGTATTTATTATCGGTCATTAGTAGCTTCACAGTTCAGGCAGACCTCTTGTATTGACAATATAGAAGTATATTCTGTATTCAGTTTCAACATTTATAAATTGGTAATTGAATTCAGTTACCTCAGCAATCAGTATATCATGTTCAGATTATTATAGTTGCTTTGGTGCTTGTTCATTTATGTTTTATTTCAGTTTTACTCTATCCTACATTTTATGAACTTTCAACTACTGACTCATGGTTGCACTACATCTTCTCGTGATGTAGGTTCAGGTTCTTAGCATCCAGATCACGCTTATATCGACTTCCGGTCTCCAATTAAGCAGATGCAGCGATGAGTCCTCATTCTTAGAGGACAGTAGTCATGAGTTTATTTCGGTCTGCTAGTCTTTTAGTTTCAGTTTTGTTAGAATAAGTTGGGGCTTTTCCTAACATTTCTATTTAGCTTGAAGATTATTTCAAACATAGTTAGTTTTAACGTAGTATTGAGTTAATAACTTCTTTATATTAAATTCATCAGTATTTCATTTATTTTGCTTATAAAATAGGGTATTCCCCATCTTTTCAATTTAAATTATGATTTATCTTTCACATTAAGTTTATTATCCTTAGAATGCTCATAATCATGATAGCAGGGTTAGGTATATTTTCTCCGAAGTGCGGAAAATAAAGAATTTAAGTGATAGAAGGAATAAAAGAGCTTACAAGAAGGAAAGATTTATTCCATATATTGCACAATGTTTACCGAGAAAGAGAGCATTCAACAAAATTTAGTGTTCGTAAATTTATGTTGCTTTGAATGATTTATTACATCGCTTTATATAGACGAAAAGAGATAAGGAAAATCTTAATGCTTAATTTCTTACTGGCTCATCATTTTGCTCCATTGCTTTTGCTTTTGAAAAAGAAATAAAACTTCTTTATTCTGCACTACTACTTTTGCCTTTTGAAAGAGTATGATGACTGTCTATTTGTTGCTTTCTCTTTATAGAAGGCACCTTTTCTTTTAGATTTTATCTTTAGTAAAGCCTTTGTCTCCTTTGGCTAGTGTTAATGATAAGATCTTAGTTAGATGCTGCCTGGGTCTTTTCATTTTTGATGATGAAATTCATTCTTCCATTTTGATTATCTTAACAAAGATTCCATCTCTCTGAGACTCCTTTGTTTCTTTCTTAATAATTCCGATCCTTTTCATTTCTATTAGAAAGACCAATTATTCTGGTTTTAATACCTCAATTAGAATTTAATCAAATGGATTTAGATATGAATTTGCTAAAGCCTTTGGATTTAGCATATCACCATTATCTTTGCTTTGAGAGGATGCTTCTTCAAGAAGTTGATTAATTGCAACTTCATCTACATTATCATCTAACTCAGATAGAGACTTTTCAAGACTCTTCTTCTCTCTTTGAGGGTGAAACTTTTGATAATGTCTTCTTACATGAAGATGGAGGTGTATCCTTTTTGGCCGGAGACCAACCTTTGACTCGGATTTCTTTACAAAGAAATTTAATCCTGTCAAAATCTGAAATAACAAACGTCCAACTTATAATATAAGATAAACGTTAATCAATGAAAATTTTACAGAGCTTTATATTATCTGGTATGTTTATATGCTTTCATCAATCTGGAATTGAGGATATTTCTCAGCGAACTGTCGAGGCATTATTTTTTTATTTCCACCAAAGCAGCTCCACGATTCATAGAACCACCTTGAGATAGTAGATATTTCACAAAACATGTGTGGGTTGTAGGTCCAACATACAAGAAGTTTACCCAGGCATTGTTGTAGTCATACCAATTATATGTTTGTGGGTTAAATCTCTGAGAGAGATTAATGGGATTTGCAAATGGTCTACAGGGCAATTGAATGGAGATAAAATCTTTTTGATCGTGAACTTAGAGTAAGCAATGCTACCTGGGTCAGATTTGTCTGCTAACTTATGTTCAATATCAACTAATCCTGTATCAACAAGGATGATTTCAAAATATCTTCTAGTTTTTAAGGAATCATCTATTTCTACATAATTCCTGTCTGTATAAATTGGTTTTAAGAGATGCTTTATCTCATACCCTTCATATTCCTTGTCTAATGCAAGGATAGGAAAAACCTGTAGAGAAACCATTTCAAATTTCTCTTTCTCTTTGTAGATAGTTTTTACATTACTCGGAGAGATTGCTTCTGCAAAACATTGGGGTTGTTTCATAGCGTAACAACACTTGTTTGCTTCTTGTAGAATCTAAGTTCTCCGCTTGGTGATGAAGATGAGGTGGGTTCTTGTTCTTTTGAAAAAGGCTTCTTCAAGATCAGCATTTTCGACGAACTATTCTGAGGATGTTCAGGAGGAATGATTGGGGGAAGTTGGGATAAAGTCGAATACCTGTTTAAATCAGGCCTTGCATGACTTATTTTAGCCCTTATTTCAAATGGGCCTGATGTTTGTTGGGCAGCTTGCATTGTAGCTAGCTTGTTGTTTACCCTCTATGGGCCTAATCTGTGGTCTGCTCATGTTTACCGTGCAAAAAGTCTCTAGTTAGAAAGTCTGGTGAAGAATTATTTTCACCTTTAATAAATTCAATTTGGAAATCGAAGCTGGCCAATAAGGCTTGCCATCTGGCAAAAATCTGCTAAGAAACAATATTCTTAACATCCTTTTGGAGGATTTCTTTAGCAGATTTACAATCTACTCTAAGCAAGAATTCTTTATTAACTAAATCATCTTGAAACTTAGCGATGGAAAGAACATATCAGGATAAAATCATTAGCAGACCAATGATTTATTACACCGCCTTATATAGACGAAAAGAGATAAGGAAAATCTTAATGCTTAATTTCCTATTGGCTCTTTGTTTTCCTCCATTGATTTTGCTTTTGATAAAGCAAGATAACTTCTTTATTCTGCACCACTACTTTTGCCTTTTGAAAAAGCATGATGACTGTCCGTTTGTTGCTTTCTCTTTATAGAAGGCACCTTTTCTTTTCGACTTTATCTATAGTAAAGCCATTGTCCCCTTTGGATACTGTTAATGATAAGATCCTAGTCAGATGCTGACTGGGTCTTCTGATTTTTTATGAAGAAATTCATTCTTCCATTTTGATTATCTTAACAAAGATTCCATCTCTCTGAGACTCCTTTGTTCCTTTTTTAATAATTCCGATCCTTTAGATCTCTGTTAGAAAGACTAATTATTCTGGTTTTAATACCTCAATTAGAATTTAATCAAATGGATTTAGATATGAATTTTCTAAAGCCTTTGAATTTAGAATATCACCATTATCATCGCTTTGAGAGGATGCTTCTTCAAGAAGTTCATTAATTGCAACTTTATCTTCATTATCATCTAACTCATATAGTGACTTTTCAAGTCTCTTCTTCAATTCACTCTTTGAGGGTGAAACATTTGATAATGTCTTCTTACATGAAGATGGAGGTGTATCCTTTTTGGCCGGGGACCAACCTTTGACTCGGATTTCTTTACAAAGAAATTTAATCCTGTCAAAATCTGAAATAACAAACGTCCTACTTTTAATATAAGATAAACGTTTATTAATGAAAATTTTACAGAGCTTTATATTATCTGGTATGTCGATATGCCTTCATCAATCTGGAATTGAGGATATTTCTCAGCGAACTGTCGAGGCATTATTTTTTTATTTCCACCAAAGAAGCTCCACCATTCATAGAACCACCTTGAGATAGTAGATATTTCACAAAACAGGTGTGGATTGTAGGTCCAACAAACAAGAAGTTTACCCAAGCATTGTTGTAGTCATACCAATTATAAGTTTGTGGGTTAAATCTCTTAGAGAGATTTATGGGATTTGCAAATGGTCTACAGGGCAATTGAAAGGAGATAAAAACTTTTTGATTGTGAACTTAGAGTAAGCAATGCTATCTAGGTCAGATTTGTCTGCTAACTTATGTTCAATATCAACTAATCCTGTATCAACAAGGATGATTTCAAAATATTTTCTAGTTTTTAAGGAATTATCTATTTCTACATAATTTCTGTCTGTATCAATTGGTTTTAAGAGATGCTTTATCTCATACCCTTCATATTCCTTGTCTAATGCAAGGATAGCAAAACCAGTAGAGAAACCATTTCAAATTTCTCTTTCTCTTTGTGGGTAGTTTTTACACTACTCGGAGAGACTGCTTCTGCAAAACATTGGGGCTGTTTTATAGCGTAACAATCACTTGTTTTCTTCTTGGAAAATCTAAGTTCTCCGCTTGGTGATGAAGATGAGCTGGGTTCTTGTTTTTTTAAAAAAGGCTTCTTAAAGATTAGCATTTTCGACGAACTATTATGAGGATGTTCAGGAGCAATGATTGGGGGAAGTTGGGCTAAAGCCGAATACCTGTTTAAATCAGGCCTTGCATGATTTATTTTAGCCCTTATTGCAAATGGGCCTGATGTTTGTTGGGCAGCTTGCGTTAGAGCTAGCTTGTTATTTACCCGCTATGGGCCTAATCTTTGGTCTGCTCATGTTTACCGTGCAAATATTCTTTAGTTAGAAAGTCTAGTGAAGAGTTATTTTCACCTTTAATAAATTCGAATTGGAAATCGAAGCTGGCCAATAAGGCTTGCCATCTGGCAAAAATCTGTTTAGAAACAATATTCTTAACATCCTTTTGGAGGATTTCTTTAGCAGATTTACAATCTACTCTAAGCAAGAATTCTTTATTAACTAAATCATCTTGAAACATAGCGATGGAAAGAACAATAGCAAGAATTTCTTTAATATCAGGATAAAATCATGAGCAGACAAATGATTTATTTCACCGCCTTATATCGACGAAAAGAGATAAGGAAAATCTTAATGCTTAATTTTCTATTGGCTCTTTGTTTTCCTCCATTGATTTTGCTTTTGATAAAGCAAGATAACTTCTTTATCCTGCACCACTACTTTTGCCTTTTGAAAAACCATGATGACTGTCCGTTTGTTGCTTTCTCTTTATAGAAGGCACCTTTTCTTTTTGACTTTATCTATAGTAAAACCATTGTCCCCTTTGGATACTGTTAATGATAAGATTCTAGTCAGATGCTGACTGGGTCTTCTAATTTTTTATGATGAAATTCATTCTTCCATTTTGATTATCTTACCAAAGATTCCATATCTCTGAGACTCCTTTGTTTCTTTTTTAATAATTTCGATCCTTTAGATCTATGTTAGAAAGACTAATTATTCTGGTTTTAATACCTCAATTAGAATTTAATCAAATGGATTTAGATATGAATTTTCTAAAGCCTTTGAATTTAGCATATCACCATTATCATGGCTTTGAGAGGATGCTTTTTCATGAAGTTGATTAATTGCAACTTCATCTGCATTATCATATAACTCATATAGAGACTTTTCAAGTCTCTTCTTCAATTCACTCTTTGAGGGTGAAACTTTTGATAATGTCTTCTTACATGAAGATGGAGGTGTATCCTTTTTGTCCAGAGACCAACCTTTGACTCGGATTTTTTTAGAAAGAAAATTAATCCTGTCAAATTCTACAATAACAAACGTCCAACTTTTAATATAAGATAAACGGTTTTTACTGAAAAACTTACAGAGTTTTATATTCTCTGGTAGTGTTGATATGCCTTCATCGATCTGGAATTGAGGATATTTCTCAGCGAAATGTCGAGGCATTACTTGTTTATTTCCACCAAAGCAGCTCCACCATTGGTAGAACCACCTTGGGATAGTAGAATCTGCAACTTCTGGACAATATTTCACAAACCAGGTGTGGGTTGTTGGTCTAACATACAAGAAGTTTACCCAGGCATTCTTGTAGTCATACCATTTATAGGTTTGTGGGTTAAATCTCTTAGAGAGATAAATGGGAGTTTGCAAATGGTCCACTGGCTAATTGAAAGGAGATAAAATATTTTTCTTTGTGAACTTAGAGTAAGAAATACTATCTGGGTCTGATCTTTTTTGCTAACTCATGTTCAATCTCAACTGATCTTGTATCAACAAGGATGAATTCAAAATATCTTCTGGTTTTTACAGAATTATTTGTTTCTACATATTTCCTGTTTGTATAAATTTGTTTTAAGAGATGCTTTATCTCATACCCTTCATATTCCTTGTCTAATGCAAGGATAGGAAAAACCTGTAGAGAGACCATTTCAAATTTCTCTTTCTCTTTGTGAGTTGTTTTACATAGCCCGGAGAGACTGCTCCTGCAAAACTTTGGGGCTGTTTCATAGCGTAATAGTCACTTGTTTGCTTCTGGGAGAATCTAAGTTCTCCGCTTGGTGATGCACATGAGTTGGGTTCTTGTTCTTTTAAAAAAGGCTTCTTCAAGATCAGCAATTTCGATGAACAATTCTGAGGATGTTCAGGAATAATGATTGGAGGGCAGTTGAGCTAAAGCCGAATACCTGTTTTAATCAGCCCTTGCATGATATATTTCAGCTGTTATTACAAATGGGCCTGATGTACTTGTTGGGCCACTTGCGTTGGACCTAGCTGGTTGTTTACCCGCTATGGGCCTAATTTGTGGTCTTCTCATGTTTACCCTGCAAAAATTCTCTAGTTAGAAAGTCTTGTAAAGAATTATTTTCACCATTAATAAATTTGATTTGAAAATCGAAGCTGGCCAATAAGGCTTGCCATCTAGCGAAAATATGTTTAGAAACGATATTTTCAACATCCTTTTGGAGGATTTCTGTAGCAGATTTATAATCTACTCTAAGAAAGAATTCTTCATCGACTAAATCATCTTGAATCTTAGTGATGGAAAGAATAATAGCAAGAATTTCTTTCTTAATTGTGCTATAGTTTTTCTAAGCGGAATTCTAGACTCCTAAGGTATAGTGAACCAGTTGCTCTGATGAATTGGGGTCTTTTCTTTGTTTAAGAATACCACCATATCCAATGTCAAATGCATCAGTCTCAACAATGATAAAAAATTCTGGTTTAGAGATACCAAGACAAGGAAGATTCTTAACCATAGTCTTGAGTAAGATAACCTCATTGGTATGATTGTCACTCCATGGAGACGGATTCTTTTTTAATCTGTCTAAAAGAGGTTTGCAAATATGTCGAACTTGGGAATAATGTCAGCACATAATTGAGGCTTCCTAAAAATCTCTACAGCTGATTGTTATCCAAAATGACATTGGGAACCTTATCAGAAAACTCAATAGTTCTGCAAATTAGTTTATACGTACCTTGATAAAGATCATGGCCTAAAAAACTTGACTATTATTTGAAATAATTTAATCTTTTTAGAACTAATAACCAAACCATTGTGCTTAATTATATTAAAGAAAACATTGAAATTTTTTAAATGAGAATCTATGTCCTCGGAGAAGATTAATACATCATCAATGTAGACAACAGAGATATGACTAATATGACTGAATATAGAATTCATAATATTTTGAAATTATGAAGGTGATTTTTAAGCCCAAAAGGCATGACTTTCCATTCATATTGTCCAAACGGGACATTGAAAGCTGTTTTATATTTATCCTGTTCAGCAATTTGAATTTTCCAAAATCCTTATATTAAATCAAATTTGTTGTACACATTTGCTTTAAAAGTTCGTTTTAAAAGATCCCTTTTGTTAGGAATTGATAACGAATCCATTTAAAACTGAGTTTAAAGTTTTATAATTAATAACAAGTCTTGGGGAACATCATTCTTGTTCAGTTGCATTGTTAACATAAAATGCTAACTCCAAGGTGATTCTGAAGGACGAATAATTTTATCACTCAAAAGAGTATGAATTTCTTTCTTACAAATTTCCATTAATTCATGGTGAGTTAATGGAAATAGGCCTAGCTTTTGTAGAGATGGACTTTTCATGAAATCTATCAATAGATGGTAAATTAATAATATGGGATTTTTCAGTCCCAAAAGGCATTGGGGAGTTCTGAGCAAATTTATCTTTCCCAAATCTTTTGAAAATTGGCAATTTTAGCAACCATTCTCGGGGTTTTTAAAATTTGCTCAATTTTCTTAATTTTAATATCTTCTTTTAAAAAACAAATCTGATTGATTTTAAATGCAGTTTATTTATGAAAAAATTTACTTTCTTCAAAAGAAAGTGTCTTGATAAAAGGAAAGGAAATTTCTTTTCCTAAAAATTTTGTTTTGATTTATTCAAAATCTGAAATATAAGGTTTTATTTGGGTAATAAAAGGTATACCCAAAATAATTTCCTCTTTTATATTTTTAGGTATGACAAAATCATTAGCAAGCCAAATACCGTCATTGCAGATATGAGCATTTGAAAGTTTATAATTTATACAGATATGCTCACCAGTCGCGCTGTATAACTTGGTAGTTCCCTTCTGGAGGTACTTGGTTAGGATTAGACCTTGAACAATGCAATTACGATCTGCAACACTGTCTAACAAAGCAATTTCGTGAAATAAAATTAGAATTAACTACTAACTTAATCATAATGTGAGAACTCTGAGGTCACACCTTAGTGATCATACTAATACCTGCATCTTCAATACCTTTAGGTGATTAAGGGGCTGATTGATTGGAAGGGTTGTTATCTTCATCTTCGTTATCTGAAGTAGCAATCTCTTTTCCTTTAAGATATACTTCATCGTCCTTAAGAAATTGTTTTGCTAAAGCCTCAATTTCAATTTTGTTACGTCTTGACTTAACTTCTCGAACTTCTTCTTTGAGGGAGTTAACTTCTGCTCGAAGATTATTGATAGAAGGTTCTTCCCTCTTATCTGTATATTTTTGCATGATTTGTTTCATGCTGAAAGGAATTACATTTCTCGCAACTTTCTATTCTTTCTATTTAGTGACAAGCTTTTGAAGCACCAAAAGATAGCTTCTCCTGACATCATTATCTTTGATTTGCTCAATAGTCGCAAATAAGATTTCTGCAGAGTCTTCTGAGAGAACTCTAACAGATTGGCTATCACAATGCAAAAATGCTCCTTCGCAATTGCATTCATGTCCACTATCTTGAGCAATATAGAGGAACTCCTCGTCCTCAGTTTCTTCTTCTTCTAAAGAGGAAGACGGATATGATTCTTCTTCGTTTAATATAGACAAAAACTTTTCCTTAGTTTCTTCATCTACTTTAAGAAGATTGATCTTCTTCCTTTTTGTTTTGTTTCTAGGACAATCAGGAAAATTGCATCCAGACTTTCCACAAGTCCAACATCTTTCTTCGTTAGATCTGTTGCGAGAAGCTTTCCTACTTCCCTTTCCTTTAGAATATCCTTTTCCTTTGAGGATCTTTTCTCAGGTGTCGATTTTCCAGATCGTTCTTTCTTGGAAACCCTTTTTGCAGAAGGGGGTTTTAGACTTCGGAAGCCAAAGTCTTGACAGAAACTACCAAGTTCATTACTTGAGAATTTTTGATCTTTTTTAAGTTGTTCCTTTAGCTTTAAATCAGTACATAGCTCCATTGCTACGAAATGAATCAAACTGCTAAGGTCTCCATAAGTCATTTCTGAATATGGAATTTTACCTTCACATATATCTCTTATTTTGGATCAGACATTTTCTGCAAAATGGGGAGGTAATCAACTAAGGAATCTCTCTTTCCAATAACCATTGTTCCAGTCATCTATTAGCATCACCTTTGTATTAAACATATCTTTATACCATCTGAAATCTGTCAATTTCTTGCAATAAAGATTGTTTAATATTTCCAAATTTCTGTCTTGAAATAATCGTGGTTCTCCCACAAAATGTTTAGCAATGCTTTAAAGTAGAGTTGCAGTTGCATCCTCAACTACCTCTAAAGAGGTCGTAGTTTTACCTCCTTCAGTCTTAACAACATTCTTGCTTGCAACAACATCAAGAATCTCATTTTTATTTTGTATAGTGAGATAATTGTCCCACCAATTTCTTAGAGTTCCTGTAAAACCTGCAACTATCATATTAGATGTTTGCTTATAGGTAGCACTCTTCCATATATAGGCTCTGATGTTCATGCCTACCCCTTGGAGTTTATTATAGATTTGTCTATCACCCATACTATCTATATTCCATTCTGTTATACATGTACCATCTGCAACACTCTGGGTATGCATATTGTTTTCATCGAACAAGATATCATGAAAAGAAGGTCGGGGATAAAAGTTTTTGTAGTGAAGAAGTCTATCTATAATAGCTCCAACCTTATCACCCTGAGAAATCTTAATGCTTTTAAGTTGCTCACTAATCCTTTCTAGGATTTTTGGAGGGTTGTTGAAGTCATTAGATGCCTTGGGGAAATCCTCTGGGGAAAATATATGGATTTTGAAGATAGGATTACATTCTATGTTGAAGCCTGATTTGGAGGAACTGGGTTTGTTACCAATTTGGCTGGTACAACTATAATTATACTTTGAGTCCTCAATTTGATTGGAAACAACATGAAGGACCTGGTTAGTATAATTATTTTGTTCAAAGACTTTGTTTATTTCTTCAATAGTCACAAAGTTGTTTTCTTTATGTTCTGAAGGTTTTTTGAAATGTGCAACTTTCAAAATATCTTTTATATAAGGGATGTTTATACTTTCAAGAGGAGGAGTAACACTTTCGAAAACCTTATCTTTGGTATGCCATCTGTTAACCAAAACCTGAAGCGATGAATTAGATTCACCGATTTGGCCTGTAGATTCAAACCATTTCAACAACTCAATTTCTGTTTTGAATCTCTTCATATCCTTAAACCATTTGTCTTTGAACAAGACTCTCTGATCCCTTGTGTATGTATCAACATACCAAGCTTTCTTTAAAGCTTGCTTAGGGCTCATCCACCACTTATTAATCTTTTTTGTGTTTGGAGTAAATTTGTCGATTGACTTAATCACTCCTATAGAATCCTTTTTCATACGAGAAGGAGCTTTCATTTCACTAGGAGTAGAACTTCCTGCAAAACAAGAATCATAATAAACCTTGGGGATGGTTTGGGTGAAATCTACTTCGCGGAACTTACCCTGTTGATCAAAAACTTCAGTGGTTCCATAAAAATCTTCTTCTCCCTCCCGGGTCTTTGAAGTAGAAGGTCTAGCCATACACATTCTTCTACTGGAAGACTCATGGCCGAAGGAATTGGATCAAAGAAACTTAAGGTTTATAGATCCATCTGTAAATTGAAGAATACTTTCTAGGTAAGACCTAGAAAGCTGAATTAGAAGGGGTTCAGTGATAGGTTCAAATTTCCAACATTCATCGGAAAGAATATCATTCCACTTTAACATTCTGGGCATAAAAGTAGGGCTATTCTCTTGGTTTGATTCCATAAGCATTGTAAAACCTTTGGGACTATAGTTAATTGCCTTTGGGCAAAAGTTGTTTTGATTAGCTTGTAATATACCTGATTTATTAGAGCTCAATCTCTGGTTCCTAATTTGCTATTCATATTCTTGTTTTTGAGATTAAGTGTCAAGGTATCAAGAATATTAGAGTCTTCTATCTCTATAGAGAAATTAGGATAACAATTGAAGTAAGCTGGCCCCTGAGCTAAATTACTTTCTAAGATTCCTAATAACGAATCATCAACATTCAGAAGTCTAGCATCTCTAAGCATTAAACAAATAGCAATATTTAAGCCTTTACAGAAGATGGGTTTAACAGCAACCTGTACAAGACCAATATGAAAAAATTTAAATTCTTTCTTATACCTGTCAATGTCAGCAGCAATCAACAATTTAATAGTATCTAAAGAGTTATTAATTGCAGAAGTAGATTCGCAAGTTTTTATATTAAAACTTTTAAAAAAACTAAAATTACCTATTTGGTAAATCTTATTAATCGGTTCTTTAGGAATGGACCAATTTTGGAAACGCATATCTTCTTTAGATATTGTGCAATTAACAGAGTTAACAATATTATTGCTATTCATGTAAACAAGAAATTGTCTTTAGGCATGAAAGAACATCAAGGATAAATTTACGCAATAAGAATAATTTTAACAGAGATTATGGACCTTATGAAAATTTAGCTATGATTCTTGTAGATCTAAACAAATTAAAGCAGTGATTATCTAGATAATATGTCGGTTAACAATGATTTAACAATTAAATTGGCTTTGGATATTACTCAACTTATATCACGCATTTTTGGATATTACAAGTCTTTGACAAGTCATATTGTAGGACGGATCACCAAAAGAATGGCTGTCGGCCCCTATGGGTCTTATTGGACATACAATGATCTAATTTCAGGCTATCCAAGTCCTTAAGCCGGAGATTAATCGGCATACTTAGACTTATACAGAGACAAAACCTCAGTGTGTAAATAAGGAAACCAAATCCTTTAACTTGCATTAATCGAAGTTAACTAAAATATTATACAGGATAATAACAGTGCTATAATCTCTTAAGATTACTATAAACCCTAAACCCTAAACCCTAAACCCTAGTTTGAGCCTAGAAATATAAATAAAACAATGCAAAGTAAATTAGTAAATCAAAATGTAGAAAA
Source organism: Solanum peruvianum (assembly GCA_027705065.1). Classification (NCBI taxonomy): domain Eukaryota; kingdom Viridiplantae; phylum Streptophyta; class Magnoliopsida; order Solanales; family Solanaceae; genus Solanum; species Solanum peruvianum. The sequence goes on from JAKWJD010001761.1 coordinate 15,933,182, forward strand.
TTAGAAGTAAGAAAGGAAAAAAAGTTCAAGAACTCCAGTTCAAGAACTCAACAAGGTTTTCTAAGTAGAAGGCTCAAAATCTAAATATATCGCCATGAATTTCATCAACAGGCATGTGGGATTTCACTAGTTGGTTCCTTTCACCAATTTGATCCCTAGTTTTCAGACAAGTTCTTTTTTCCCATATATGATTAGATCTAGGGTTTCTAGAACTTCGATAGAACATCTTGAGTTTATTTAATTTATGTTCTAAATAAGATTATCATGTTATTATTCAATTTATCGCATGAATTTCAGAACCCTAGATTTGTATGTCTTTAGTTCTTGAATTACCACGCTAGGTCATATATTAAGTTATTCACTTATACAAGGCTCAGTTAATAATGCATCCTTATTTGATTAAATGTTGCATTCTAAGTTTGCATGTTTAATTTTGAGCTATCATGTATTTATAGAAATTCAGATCTAATCAGTTAACTACACAAACAAATGGGAGTAGTATAATACCGAGTTGGACTAGGGTTTAGCGTACCTAATAGACCCATATCTACTACTAGTGAATTAGGTTGTATGTCCCCTCTATGGGAAATAATCTTAGTTATCACGCTAGCATGCCTTTACCCCTTTTGTATGGTATATTGGGTCCTCTCGATGGTTCGTAAACATCAAACTACACATTTTGCTCATGTGTTTTTATTATCGGTTATTAGTAGCTCCAACAGTTAAGGAAGACCTCTTGTATTGACTATTTATAAGTATATTCAGTATTCAGTTTAAGCATGTTATAAATTGGTCATTGCATTAAGTTACCTCAGCAATAAATATATCATGTTCAGATTATTATACTTTCTTTTGTGCTTGTTCAGTTATGTTTTATTTTAGTTTTACTCTATCCTACATTTTATGTACTATAAAGTACTGACTCATAGGTGCACTACATCTTCTCGTGATGTAGGTTCAAGTTCTTAACATCCTGATCACGCTTATATCGACTTTCGGTCTCCAATTCAGCAAATCTAGCAGTGAGTCCTCATTCTTAGAGAACAATAGTCATGAGTTTATTTCGGTCTTCTAGTCTATTAGTTTCAGTTTTGTTAGACTAAGTTGGGGCTTGTCCTAACATTTCTTGTCATCTTGAAGATTATTTCAAATATAGTTAGTTTGAATGTAGTATTGAGTTAATAACTTCTTTATATAAAATTCATCAGTATTTCATTTATCTTACTTATAAAATAGGGTATTCCCCATCTATTCAGTTTAAATTATGATTTATGTTCCGCATTAAGTTTATTATCCTTAGTATGCTCATAATCATGATAGCACGGTTAGCTTGGGATATCTTATGATCCTAGGTTCCATGTCCGCGTCTCCAGGGTAGCTCGGGGCGTGACAAACCTAAATATGATCGTGAAAATCTAAACTTACATGTAAATGTCAACATAAATGTAAATGTCAACATCAATGTCAATGACAGTGGTAACGTCAACATCAATATCAACATAAATATAATCGTCAACATTTTCATGAACCTCAACGTCAACATCAAAGTCAATGTGAACGTCAACGTCAACGTCATTGTGAACGTCAATGTGAAGCTTAACATAAACTTCAACATCAATAGCAACATTAATGTGAATGTCAACATCAACATAACTTGAACATTACCATCAAAGTAAACAAAAACGTAAATGTGATTTATTGTAATGTTCAGAGATGTAATGTAATGTAATGAACGTGAATGTAAACGTGAATGTGAACGCCAACATAAACTTGAACTTGAACATCAATGTCACTGTCAAAATCATATGAATGTGAACGTCAAAGTCAACCTGAATGTCAACATAAACGTCAATGCAATATATATGTGAAAGTGAACGTCAACTAAACATGAATGTTAACGTCAACGTCAACTTGTATGTAAACATGAACACTAAAGTGAATGTGAAAGTCAACATCAATATCAAAATCAACGAAAACGTGAACATCAATGAATGTCGACGTCAACGTCAATGTAAATATCAACTTTAACATCAACATCAGCGTCAACGTCAATCTGAATGTCAAAGTCAACTTCAACATTAACATCAATGTCAACGTAAAAGTCAACCATAATGTAAATGGCAGCGTGAACGTCAACGTCATCATAAAAATCAATATCAATATCAAAGTCGACATGACTATGAATGCGAATGTGAATATAAATGTCTAATTAACGTTAACCTGACCTTCAACGTCAACATCTATGTGAACATGAACTTTAACGTCAAAGTAATGTGAAAGTAATTTTAAACGTCATCATCAACGTGAACGTCAACAAAAATATCAATGTTAATGTTAATATGAACATCAATGTAAACGTAAACGTTAAAGTAAACATAAACGTCAGCATCAATGTAAACTTCAACGTAAATGTCAATGTTAATGTTAATGTGAATGTTAACATGAACCTGAACATCAACATTAACATTAGATTCAACGTAAACATGAACTTCAACCTAAACGTAATAGTTAGCGAGAATGTCAACATCGACATAAGAGTCAACATAAATGTCAACGATAATGTGAATGTTAACCTCAATGTCAATAAATGTCATCGTAAATGTGAAAATCGACGTAAATGTAAACATAAACATCAATATCAACATTAATGTCTACGTCAACATAAACTTCAACGTCAATGTATACATCACCATCAATCTAAGCATCATTATGTACATCCATATAAATGTCAACATGTACATAAAAGTGAACATCACGTTAATGTCAATGTCAATATTAATGTAAATGTGAACGTCAACGTCAACATTAACGTCAATGTAAATATGAACGTGAAAGTGGTCAACATCAATCTGATAGTGAACATCAATGTAAATGTCAAGGTGAACATCAACGTCAATGTAAATGTGATTGTAAACGTCAATGTCAACATAAAAGTAAACATCAATGTAAACGTAAACAAAAATATCAACGTGAAAGATAATGTTAACGTCAATACAAACGTGAACAACAATGGTGACATTAACGTCAACATAAGCATAAACATAATAATTAACATTTTCATGGACGTCAACATCAACGTCAATGTCAATTTTTACGTCAACGTCAACGTCATTGTGAACGTTAATGTCAACATCAACGTAAACATCAAAGTCAATGTGAACGTAAACGTCTACGTAACTTTAGTGTTAACGTCAACGTTAACGTAAATGTAAACTTGATATGTTGTAATGTTTAGAAATGTAATGTAATGTAATAGATGTCATTATAAACTTGAACGTGAACGTCAACATAAACATGAACTTGAACATCAATCTCAATGTCAATATCAATATGAACTAGAACTCAACATCATCATGAATGTCAACGTCCACGTAAATATGAAATTGAATGTCAACGTTGACGTAAATGTGAAAGTAAATATCAATGTAACGTGAATTTCAATGTGAACTTCAATGTGAATGTGAACTTTAAAAAGTATGTGAAGGTCAACGTCAATATCAAAATAAATGTATATGTGAAAATCAGTATAAATCAACGTCAAAAAGATTGTTGACGTCAATTTCAATGTGAACGTCAACTTTAACGTCAACGTCGACTTTAACGTCAATGTCATTTGAATGTCAAAGTCAACATCAATATCAACGTAAATGTCAATGATAACATAAATATCAACGTGAACGTCAACGTCTATGTGACTGTGAATGTGAAAGTCATGTCTAATTTACGCTAATGTCAACTTCATTGTGAACATGAACATGAACATATACAAAAAAGAAAACATCAACGTCAACCTAAATTTAAACGTCAATGTGAATGTCAATGTCAACATTAAAGTATATGTAAACTTCAGCATCACCATAAATGTCAACGTAATGTGAATGTCGACGTGAACGTGAATGTTAAAGAGAATGTCAGCGTAAAACATCCATATCAAAGTCAACGTAAACCTGAAGATAAATCTAAATCAACATTAATAAAAATGTCGACATAAACGTCAATGTGAATGTCAAATTTAACATCAACGTCAATGTGAATGTCAAAGTCAACTTTAACATGAACATCAACGTCAATGTAAATGTAAACGAGAACGTAAACATCAACGTGAATGTCAACGTCATCGTGAATGTTAAGGTCATCGTCAACGTCTACGTGACTGTGAATGTGAAAGTCAACCTCTAATTAATGCTAACGTCAATGTCTATGTGAACATGAACATGAACATATGCATAAATGTCTACATAAATGTCAACCTAAACGTAAACGTCAACGTGAATGTCAACGTCAATATGAAAGTAAATATAATCATCAGCATCAGCACGAATATCAACGTAAACGTCAATGTTATTGTCAATGTGAACGTCAATATGAACCTGAACATCAAAGTCATCATTAGTATAAATGTAAACGTCAACCACTACATGAACATCAATGTGAACGTCAACGTCAATGTCAACATCAACATAACTTGAACATCAACGTCAATATCAATGTTAATGTCAACATGAATATTAACAACAATGTCAACATAAGCATCAACGTAAATATCAACGACATCATCAATATTAACGTCTTTGTTAATGTGAATGTCAGTGTCAACATTGTAGTAAATTTGAATGTCCATATAAACATCAGCGTCAATGTGAACATAACCATCAACATCAAGGTCAATGTCGATGTGAACGTCATAGTCAATGCAAAGTGAATGTCTATGTGTAGGTCGACGGCAACATCAATGTCATTGTCAGCGTGATTGCCAATATCAATGACAGCATGAATGCTAACGCCAATGTAAATGTGAATGTTAACTTCAGCATCAATGTAAATGTAAACGTCAGCCTCAACGTGAATGTCAATGTCAATGTCAATTTAAAGGTGAATATCCACTTGAACGTCAACGTAAATATGAACTTTAACGTCTACATCAGCGTATATGTTAACATCAACATAAACGTGAACGTCAAAGTCAACGTCATTGTCAACATAAATTTAGAAGATAATGTGAATGTCAAAGCCAATGTGATCATTATCGTGAATGTCAACGTGAACATGAATGTCAACGTCTATATTAACATCAACTGATCATCAATGTTAACATCAATTTGAACGTCAACGTTCATGTTTACGTGAACATCAATGTCAATGTATACTTCAATGTCAACATCAACATCAACATTAATATGAGCATGAACATCAATGTCATTATCAACATCAACATTAACGTCAATGTCAAGATCAATGTCAACTGATTGTCAAGGTTAACGTCTATTTCAATACCAATGTAAATATCTATGTGAATGTCAACGTCTACATCAACCTCTTCAATGTTAGCATGAACGTTAATCGCACGACTAAAATCTAGACCCTAGGCGAGACTGGCGTCGTTGACCTATCAGAGGTCACAGACAAGCCTACATACGTCATTGTTACTTCATCTAGGGTAATTTTAGCAGTAAATTTGAACCTTTTGTTACTTAAAATTCATGTAAGTCATTCTTTTTAATCTCATAAACGTTCACAATCAACCATCTAATATTAAGATCATTAAATGAAAGAAATAGTTCAAAATTGCATTAAACCTAATTTTTTTAAAACTGCACCAATACAAAGTCTGGAATGAAAGTGAAAGTGAAACACTAGTGGAACATGATCCACCATCTAAAGCTTACATCTAAGATAGAAAATACAATTAGACATCCTCGAAAGCATGAGGGACTTTGAAATTAGGAACAAAGCTCTACATTCTGATAGCTGCAACGTCTTACTATAAGCTTTAACGTCTACATATACATGCCCCTAAAAGTAGATAGTGTATGGGATTAGTTCACACTTGTACTAAGTATGGGTATCGCAAGCACACACCGAGGACTTACATGAGTAAGACTAGTTCTTTTCTAACAACATGATTTATGGAAGGTCCAGTCAGTGAACTTGTTAGATTTTGATTAGGAAAGTTTGTGGACTTGACAAATTTGTTTTAAGAAAGTCGTGCCATGAGAGTAACATGCACCATCATATCTATCGTATTGCACACAATACATAATGTATTACATATAGCACATAACATATTGCATATAACACATAACATATTTCATATCATTCGATCATTTGTCATGAGACCTTGGAATCATGGACTTGACATTAAGATTTCCCAAAATGAGGGCTCAACATATGGGACCTCAACTAGGGAGCCTTTCTTAGCAAACACAGAGTCTGCTACATCCGTTCATATGTACTTCATTTCATTCCTGCATATACTAGGGCAACCACTAGTCATACGTAGGATGTAGTTTTAAGACTCTCATCGGGTTTAATGTGCAATTATCAAGAATAATCTAGTTCATTACTTGATTCTATCTCACCTCTTGATTATCCTATGCCAAAACCTTTGGTATCGTTCATTTCATTATGCGCATCATTTGAGGCTGCCCTCATTCTTTCTTTGGGAACATTAACTTTAACCGACATAGATCATGTGAGCATCATGAAATTATGTGTGTCATCCCAACACCGAATAGAGGTGGAATCAAGGTCCAAGGTTAATCAACACATGCTAGAGTATATTGGGAATTGAACCCTACTAGATCCCTATATTGTCAGTATAGTTTCAAAGATTTTTTAGGATATATAAGTATACCAATACCCGGCATGCCAGATAGTCTCATCTCATGAGATTTACCTGAACCTCTACCCTTCCTGAAAGAAGGCATCACCGCTTATAACTAGCCTATCGATGCTCAGTATAATGTTCCATTACATTCCAGTCATTTGCCAAGGAAGCTGGCTTCTACTATGAGGATATCATTTCTCATTAGATGATTTCTCATCTCATCATCTGTATTAAGTATACATTAATGTCAATACTTTTATTAGAGTGTTCATAGAGACTGGTCTATTCATTAACTTTACACTCTATAGGTGAATACCTTTTGGTAATATTTACTTAGCCTCATTTGAGATTGCCGTCATCTTTCACATTAATCTCTTATCATGTGTCACCACATTCATTAACATTAGCACATTTTCTTTTCATAATTACTCACCCCTTTTTCGTGAATGTTCATTTCATTATATGCCAATGCACTTGGCCATTTAGTGCGATTCACACTCTGACTTTACCCTTCAAGGGTTACATACTTTCATTATATAAATCTTAGGTTCACTTACTTTTATACGTATGCAAGACTTACCGGTCTATACATTCAAGCCATTAGGATTCATTCATAGTTCGTTTAATTGATTCGTATCTTTCTATGATTTACTGATACAAGACTTATGCATCTTGTATGTATACCAAGATCATCGATTTCGATCTATGTAGGAAGGATTATTTTGAACATTCTTTCACATATAACTTATGTATCAATACGGATATTGGGTAAGGGAGCCCGATATCGAATCCCTTGGAAAAAATATATATTTTCATTCATTTTAGTTTGATTCAATCGACTTGGGGACCCAAGATCGAGCCACAATGCCTTCTCTTCATTTTCCCTTAGTTTCTTTATTTTTTATTCGTTACGGATAAAGAGGATGTGGGTATCGAACCCCCACAACATCATTTTTTTTTATTTTTTTTCCTTAAACCATTTTCGTTTGACCGAGAGGTTGTGGGATTGAACCCCCACAACCCCCAATTTATTTTTCTACTTAATTTCCTTTATTCAGCCAAGATGTCGTGGGTTCGATTCCAACATGCCTCAACTTTTATTTTTCTTTTAATTATTCCTTAAGTATGACCGAGAGATTGGGAGTTTGAACCCCACACCTCTCATTTTTATTTTTCATTACCTTTTTCATATTTTGGTAAAGGAACACGGGTTCGAATCCCACATGCCACATTCTTTTTCTATCACTTTATTTCTAAGATTTTTAACATGGTGAGATCACGGGTTTGATTCTCAGTGACCTCACTTATTTTTAATTCATTTTACATAGAATTATACACAAGTAAGATTGGACGAAACTCATCTAAAAGATGTTGGAAATTATGTACGTTTTTCTTCTCATTTTCATCAACCTTTACAAGTTAGTTTTTTGAGTAATTCACGGATCATTTAGTACATCTTTAGGTGCATTTTCATGAATTAATTAAGCTTATAGTTTCCATTCAAATCAGCCACATTATACTTCATAAGAACATGAAGATTTTTACAAGTTTGTGCACAAGAGAATACAACCATAACATGTCATTTTCAAACTTCAAACCAAGATTATATGTCATGGCTACACATAGCAGACACATAAACTCATAGTTTCGGATGACATTTTTAATATTCTTTAACTCCGAACATACATACACGAACGTAATCATGATGAGAACACATTATATCCCTAATTTCTACTAGCAAACATACCCAACCTGACAAATCGATGGGAGCTAGTAACAGGGACATGCAATGAGGTGCAACCCTAGTTTCCGAAATAGATTCATCTTAGTCCTAATGGTCTATTGGGAAAGGGACCATGACTAAGAAAACCCATACCTTATTCTGAAGTTCAAACCTTGAACTTGCTGCCTAAAGATCCTCTCAAAAATCACGTCCAAGTCCGAAGCTTCAACACCAACTCGATGGAAAAATTCCCTCCTTTTTCCAAACGTTTTTTGGTTATGTTTTGTACATTTTTAACGTGAAAGTTCTTCAAGTGTAAAGAAATTTTGTTTACTAATAAGTTCTTTTGTTAAGGCAGAGACAACATGAAAAGAAAGGAGAGATATTGACGTGAGAGGGAGAGTTAAACATGGAAGGTAGTTTAGGATTAGGTGGAGTAGTTTAGACTTAGTCAACTAAGACTCTTTCAAACCTCTAAAAATATGATTTTCCTTTTTATAAATCATCTAATAAATATTAATTAATTTAAACAATTTAACAATATAAATAAAGCAATTTAAATCATTGCTCCCACCTAGGTTCAAACCTGGGTGGAGCATGATTTTACTAAATGGGCAATTTCGGCCATCTCTACTCAAACTGCCCCTCCACCTTATTGATTAAATAATTAATTACATACTTAGAGTAAATATGATACTACCCTTAGCCTGGAAAAAAACTAGTTCACCCCTAGACACTCCAAACATAAGATTTCCCTTTTTTAAGTCTGGTAAAGAAACATCCGGGTAAATCTTCATTTTTGGGAGGCCAGCATGGCTGGACCCAACCTTTCCTAACGAAAATAACTCCCCACGTTAGTTGTTTTGGCTGTCACAAGGGTTCAGAGGTCTGCTTCAATGCACATAAAGTGTGTGAACCCGGTCTAATCGTGGCCATTCTAGACACATTAAACATTACTTAGCATATCCATATTTAGGGTTGTTACATTATCCCCCCACCTTTGGCTTATTCGTCCCCGAATGACACTACTAGCTATCTAGTACAATGCCAGTCATAAAATACCATCAAAATCATGCATTGGTAACTCCGCCAAGTCTGCAGACATAGTCTTACCACATACAACTATTGGGCAATCCTTGTATACTCTATTAGTTCTTACATTTTCTCCTAAAGGTGTACCAACCACTATAGGATAGTGCAAAACTTCAGCAAATATATCAAGGGTGAGACCAAGAAAAGGATTTACAAAGGAAACCAAAGACCCTGGATCAAGTAAGGCATAAAAAAAAGTTTAGAATGACTTGCAGCTTACCTGTGACCACATCTGCGAACTTCTCTTACGCCTCTCTGCCCTTCATGGCGTAGATACAGTTTCTCATAGGAGACTCTGCTGCTGTTGCACCCTGTGATTAGGCCTAGGCTGCGCATTACTTCCAGCCTGACTCCTGCTCTATAGGCAGTCCTTGACAATGTGCTTGTTTTTTCCACAACCGAAGCAGGCATTAGTTCTCTATATGCATTCTCCACTGTGATCGCGACCACACTTCGAACAATGCTTTCTAGGACGCTACACATCTCCTCCATTGCCCCTCTCTAGATTGAGTCTGCCTTCCCTAGGTGTTGCACTCCGCTAAAAGTTAGAGCTCCCTGAACTTTGATGGGCCTTTTTGAATATGGGCTGCTCACAGCCGCGAAGTTGTTCAGGATTTCAACATTGCTAAGACCTGCCTGATCAGAAAGATTAAGCTTTGTAGTATCACGGACGCCCCTCTTCTTCCGGCTGTCCTCTACCTGTTGGACATTCACCATCAGCGTGGAGAGGTCCGTGTTATCGTGGGGCATCGCAGCCCGACCCTCTTCCTCCAAATCCCCGGTAATGAACCTTCTTTTCTCATCCCTGTTGTTAGACACATGGGAAGTGGAATAACTAGGAAGATTATGAACTTCAAGGAATACTCGCTAACTTTCATAGATCCCTACTTAAGGTTGATAAATTCCTCAACCTTTGCCTCCCACATCTCCCTGGGGATGAATCTCTCCAGGAAGGCTCTCTTAAACAACTCCCAAGTGACCGTAACTCCGCCCAACGCTCGGCTATCCGGCAACATTTTTCACCATGTCTGTGCAACATCCTTGAGCTGATATGAACCCAGCTTAGCCTTCTCCATATATGTGGCCCCAATTACCTTTAAATCTTATGCACCTCGTCCACAAACTCCTGGTGATCCTCTAAAGTCTTTGACCCCGTGAAAAATAGAGGATTCATCCTCGTAAAATCTCGTAGCTAGTCTTCCATGCTACGTATAGGTGGTTTTCTTTCTGAACATTCTATCTATTTGCCTGGGCAGTCATAGCCTGAGTCTTCATAGTGATGGCCTGATCCATCTGAGCAAGAGCGGTCTGCACCACCGCATCAGTCAACCCAGCTGGTTTAACTGACATGGCCACTCCTTTGGCTGGAGCCTGGTGTGGAACTTGGATACCTCCAGAAGTTGCTCCTCCTTTATTCTGACCAGCTTTTCTCCTAGTATTCATTTTCTGCAAACAATAAGGATTGATGATAGACATTATCATAACACTAAGAATTCAGACATTATGAAAAGGCACGATAAGATCAGAAGAAGGGAATTTTTCCTATGAATCATGCAGTCTCTAATTCAGGATAGTGGTACACTTTACTACCATTACATAGAAACTACTCGATCTGGTTAATGTTAATGTATTATCCTCGGAATTTAACCAAAAGCTCTGATACCAACTTTTGTCACAACTTGAATCTATACCCCAGATGAGATTGGCGTCCTTGACCTCTTAGAGGTGCAGTCAAGACTACATACGTCATTCTTATGTAATCTAGGTTAATTTTAGCGAAAAATTTGAACTTTTTGTTACTTAAAGTTCATGTAAGTCATTCTACATTAACTCCAAAACATTCACAATCAACCATCTAATATTAAGATCATCAAATGAAAGAAATAGTTCATAATTGCATTAAACGTATTTTTTCCAAATCAATAACAATACAATGTCTGAAATGAAAGGTGATATGAAGCACTAGTGTAACACGCTCCACTAGCTAAAGCCTACATCTAAGATAGAAAATAAAAGAAGACATCCTCAAAAGCAAGATGGCCTACAAAATTGGATTAAAGCTCAACTTCTGGATAGCTGCAACGTCTTACTGTAAGCTTAACATCCACATATGCCTTCACCTAAAAGTATTTATTGTGGGATTAGTACATACTTGTACTAAGTAAGGATATATGCAAAAGCAGACAAAGAACATGCATGAGTAAGAACAGCTCTTTCCTAACAACATGATTTATTGAAAGTCAAGTAAGAGGACTTGCCAGATTTAGAATAGGAAAGTCAGTGGACATGCCAAATTGGATTTAGGAAAGTCATGACATGAGGGCAACATGCTCTTTATACGTATCATATTGCACACAATACATAACATATTACATATAACACATAACATATTGCATATAGAAAATAACATATTTCATATCATTCGATCGTACGCCATGAGACCTTGGAATCTGGACTTTAAATTAAGACTTCCCAAAAAGAGGGCTCAACATATGATACCTCAACAAGGGATCCTTCTTTAGAAAACACAGTCTGCTTCATTCATTCATATGTACTTCATTTCATTCATTCATATAGTAGTGCAACCACTAGTCATACCTAGGATATAGTTTTAAGACTCTATTCGGGTTTGTCATGTAATAATCAAGAATAAGCTACTGTCACTACTTGACTCTTCATCACCTCTTGATTATCCACCTTTGTTATTGTTCATTTCATAATGTGCATTATCTTAGGCTGACCTCATTCTTTCTTTGGGAACATTAACCTTAACCGACATAGAACTTGTGAGCATCATGAAAAACAGTGTGTCATCCCACCACCAAAAAGAGGTGGAATCACAGGCCAAGGTGAACAAAAAACTTCTAGCGTATATTCATGTACCGTGGTTTCACAGTATTATTAATACTTTTTCCTTAAGTTTAGTGTGTCCAAAAGCCTTTTTGTGATAATTTTTATGTAGGTTGTGTAAGTATCTCTTTATTTGAAGGAAATTTGTCTAAAAGATGAATGCGGAGGTTTTTGAGTAAGAAATACAGAAAAGTACCACTTACAGAGCTTGTCTTGCCCCCTCTACAACCAGGCCAAACCTTTGTGGTAACTAGTAGCCTGATTCAAATGCTCACTGCCAGAGGTTTGTTTTCAGGTCTACCTTCTAAGGATCCACATGCCCATATAGCTAAGGTTAGGGCAGTGTGTAAAAACAGTGTAGGGAGGCCTGACTTGGACTTGGATGTAATAGGGCTAAGCGTGTTTCCTCTCTCACTGACGGGAGAGGCTGGTATATGGTTCAGTGAGCTCCCTTACAACTCAATTTTCACTTGGAACCAACTAAGGGACGTTTTATTAGCACGCTACTACCCGGTCTCCATGAAACTAAACCACAAAGACAGAGTGAAAACTTTGTGGCACTAATAGGAGAGTCAGTTAGTAGTTATTGGGATAGATTCACCTCGTTTTTTAGAAGCGTCCCAAATCACCGCATAGATGATGAGTCATTGAAGGAATACTTCTATCATGGATAGGATGATAACAATAAAGCGGTGCTGGACACTATAGTCGGTGGATATTATGGGGAGTGTCCTTATGCTGAAATTGCTAAAAAATTAGAGAAAATCTCCCGGAATAATAAAGTTTGGAGTACTAGGAAGTCAGATACCAGGATAAATACCTTCGCAGTGTAGTCCACTCACAACCCAGCCGCAGATGAAATTCGTGAAGAAATGGATCAGATGAGAACTGAGCGTGGTTTGGTACTTAAACATATCACTGGGGGTGCAGAGAAGTTAAATGCGGTCAATTAATTGTCGAAACCACCGCCACAAAATGATGAGTGCTATTATGATAAAGATTCCTATGCGGTAAATGAGCAGACGGGGGGGTTTCCAACCAAGTTCCCAAGGCTCTAATCAGGAGAATTGGCGCCAAGGTCAAGGGAACCAAGGTCGGAACTATGGTAACTATAAATGTGAGGTCATTATGTCTGAGATGGAACCAACAGCCGCGACAACAACTTCAACAGGGGTAACTATGGTAATAGAAATTATAAGAATGGGCCCTATGTTCCTCCTCAAAATTGTGAAGTTACTCCTAGGGATGGTGGAGGTAGTATGGCGCGAGTTGAGGATATGTTGCAAAAAATGATGAGGAGGTTCGATGCTAGTGATGAGCACATTAAAAAGATAAGGAGTTATTTAGCGGGTATTGGGCAAAAAGTCGATACACATGCAATATCGATTAAGCAGATCGAGTTGCAAATGACCCAATTATCTGTGATTGTGAACACATGGCAACCGGGCACTATTCCTAGCAACACTATCAAAAATATGAAAATAATGCACACTGTATGGCAATCACTACTCGGGGTGGTAAGCAAACCATTGACCCACCTATGCCGTCTAATTAGGAAAATGTGAGAAAGGATAATGATAAGGTGGTAGAGGGTAGTGGTGAAGAAGAAGATAGCATTGGAAAAGATGCAGAAGTCCCTATAAATGTAATTCCCAAGTGTAGACCCCCCCCCCCCCCCGTTTCCTCCGAGATTAGTGAAAAAGACCGAGGATGATAAATATTGGTGTTTTATAACAATGCTGAAGCAGCTTTCTATCAATGTCCCTTTGGTAGAAGCTCTAGAACAAATGCCCGTTATGCCAAGTTTGTGAAAGATCTGGTTACAAAGAAAAGATCGGTCACTTTCGAGGATGATGATCGAATGAAGCATTGTAGTGCTATTGCTACAATATCTCTCGTACAAAAGAATGAAGATCCGGGTGCGTTCACTATTCCTTATACAGTCGGGTCATTACATTTTGCGAAAGCATTATGTGATCTGGGCAAGCATAAATATCATGCCTCTCTCGATTTACAAAAAGTTGGGTTTGGGTGACACAAAGTCCACTGCGATACGGCTACTGATGGCAGATTGAACAGTTAAAAGGCCTATAGAGATACTCCACGATGCGCTAGTATAAGTGGAGTCGTTCATATTTCCCACAGATTTTGTTATTCTTGATTGTGAAGTTGATTTTGAAGTGACTATTATTCTTGGGAGGCCATTCCTTGCTACAGGTTTGAGCCTTAATTGATATGGAAAAGGGGAGATGAAATTTCGGTTGAACAATGAAGAAGCGACCTTCAACATTTCTAGGCCCATAAGACAGAGTGGTGAGCTCCAATCGATATCAGCCATATGCCACAAAGAAAAGATGAAGAAGTATAATGAACTAAAAAGTGAAAAATGAGAGTTTATGGCTGGGGATTTGATACTTTTAGACAATTCTAGGTTGCGTTTATTTTCGGGCAAGCACAAGTCCAAACGGACTGGCCCTTACGTGATTACCAAAGTATTCCATCATGGAGAATTTGAGTTAGAAACCAAGGAGGAAGTGCGGTTTAAGGTGAATGGAGAACAAGTCAATCTCGATTCTAGGCATATTGCATCGGTGATGAATTGATACAGGCATACCATCTTTATGAAGACTGAGTAATCAAGTGTCCTCAGTCGTGCCGCGACGTTAAATCAGGCGCTTGTTGGGAGGCAACCAAATACTTATAGTTTGTTTCTTACTTTTAGTAATGGTATCATTTTCTACTAATGGGTTTTCAATTTGCAGGCACATCACCAGGAAATTCTGCAGAAAATCACACTGCAGTAGTCACTGAAGGATACATCGACGGAGAGTCGTGCATGCGACGGACTGTGGCATGAATCTGTCATGCCAGGTACGTCTTTCTGTTATTTTCAAATTAGGGCACACGCGACGAAACTAATGACAGACCATCGCACATGTGACGGACCATCGTTGGGGACTCGTCGTATCATTAATGAAGCGTACCCGACCCGACCAAGCTGGGGTTTTTTAAAAATTCAACATTTAAAACCCCCACCCCTTAATTTCACCCTATTCCTTCCTTCTTTCTCCCATTTCCCTCCCTTTTCAACTTCCAAAGATCATAACCCCCCTCTCTTACAACTGATCATTTTCCCCGAATTCCCCATTCCTACAATTCACTATCTACTAGTCGGAGTCTTCCGTTGTGGGTCTCTACTTGATCACCAAGTACCCTCCTCTCTTGTTTTTCTCAAAATCATAAGTATGTGTCTCTAATTTCTACTCATTTACACTGCATTTTCATTTATCAATTAGTATTATCCTAGTTCTTCTTGATAGGTTCATTCTTTAATAAAATTCTATCCGGCCTAGGTTGAGAATCCTCAAAATTGTCGTGTTAAAACTCTAGATATAGGTGCTTTAGCATTGCAGGTTTACTAGGTAGTTGTGTTAGATAAATGTAGGTTAAAACACTAACAAATACATTTGGGTCATAGGGGATGAATGGGGCATCCCCAGTTCTGTCACTGAATGACAGAATGAGACCCTGATAACAGACCGTCGTGCCCGCGACAGACCTTCATTAGGTCCGTTCCAACAGCCCTAACATCGCACTGGCCAATTTTCTCCAAGTGTCCACCAACAGACACATGTGACGGACCATCGTTCCCACGATGGTACGTCCTGCACAACCATTCTTGTTGTTAGAGACCCTGTTCCTAAGGGTCTCTCACTTTTTCTATGTGTCCTCAAACGGATATCTACGACGGACCGTCATACCAACGACTGTCCGTCCTGCATCACCGTTATGACGGTCAGAGACCCCTCTCTTAAGGGTCTGCATACTTTTTCTAAGTTTCCTCATATGGAGAACTACAACGGACCGTCATACACTCGATGGTTCGTCCTGCATGACCGTTATGACGGTCAGACACCCCCCTCCTAAGGGTCTCCATATTTTTTTTCAAGTGTCCTCTGAAGGACACCCACGACGGACCGTCATACCTATGAAGGTCCGTCCTGCATATAACGTCATACTTGTCAAAGACTTTCCTTCAGGGTCTCCATATTAACATAGTCTAAGTAAGACACGATGGACCCAATGACGGTCCGTCGTACGCACGACGAGCCGTCACCAGGTGCGTCGTGTTTCACTATTACTATAGAAATGTCATTACATCTTAAATCTTTTAATTATTTTGTGTTGTTTTGCTGGTCTTGTTTGCTCCTTCTAGTACTAATATTGATTCATTACAGGTACTATCTATTATGGTACCAAAAAAAGATCGAGTCTACGCACGCGGGCGATCGAAGAGTGTCGCCCCGTCTGCCCGCATGGTCATTGGCTCTTATGATAAGTGTGACCCCGAGTACGTGCCCCCAGGCACTTCCACCCCATCCCGAGCTGCACGTGCTGCCAGAGCCACACCCAAAAAGGTGGCATCCAGCGTAGTCACTGCCTCCCAGTCTAATGAGGAGAGCACACTGAGCAGCACACCTTCTGGGTCAGCTACTAATGAAGAAGGAGAGTCTTGCTCCTTAAGAGTTCTGTGGTCGGAGGAAGACTCCGGATCTACTGAGGTTCCCGCACCTGCCACCGCTTTAAAGTCTGCCTCATCGAATGAGGCTGACAGTTCTGAATCCACACCTTATTCACCGACTCGTGCTCTCACCCCGGTTACCGACCATCCCAACAGATGGTATGTGGACGGGCAGTATCACGTCTATTCCGATGTAAAGTTCTTGAATGACAAAGGATTCATGACTCAGACACTACATTGGAGCAGCGGGTCCTTACGGGAAGTCTCTCGACAATGCCAGAGATCCACAATATCTTCACCAGACATCGACTGGAGTGGACAGCGCGTCCTTTGGGACGTTATAGTGAAGAGTTGGTCAGAGAGTTCTACGCCTCCTCCGATCACAGATTGATATGCTGGCTGCTCCCGCCAAACAGGTCCCACTGGAGCAGGTCCGAGTATGTGGCATTCAGGTTGATATCTCCCTGCCTGCCATCCGTCGGTATCTAGACGTCGAGAATGTTGAATTTAACCGGACCCCTCTAACTTCCGAGTTTGACTACCGATGGCAGATTGTGAAAGATGGCCAATTCCTACGTGAGCCATCGTTGAGAGAGACCACCAAGAGGTGGATGGACATGCCCTTGTCCGTTGATAGAGAGGGTGCTGACTGGGTGACCGAGGCGAAGGGAGCCATCAAGAAGGCTAACCTGACCTTCACGGCAAAGTTTTTGAGGTTGATTCATTTTGCTTGGCATCTACATGCGGTCCTGCACGAGAGGGCTTTTATGGTCACAACTACTTACCCTCTCTGGTGCATGATATTTTCTCTATGTAGGTCCGCAGGTGTGCCTATATGGAACATTGATCAGCTCAAGACCCCGCTGGGCACTGTTGATATCGGCCTCATCAGGGTTGAGGCCAATGAGTTGGCTCCACGCAGAGGCCCCGTCCAGAGTTGCTTCCACTTGGTGACAATCTCGCTGATACGGTAGCACAGGCCCGCACGGTTATGCAGGCGGCTTCCACTAACACCACCCCCGTCGAGTCTATCTCGGGTAGTAGCACTGCCCTGAGCTCCTCTCTCTCAGCCCCTTTCTCCGCTTTGATCCCGCTTACTCGGTTCCAAAAATTAGAGGCACATATCGCTACACTTCTCCATCACATCCAGCTTTGGATGCAGAGGTCTATTGCCGAGGAAGAAGAGCACTTGGAGCGGAGAATGGTGCAGCACATAGTGCGAAAGATCACTGAGGTTCATCAGCGCTTGGACGCTTTTGAGTTGCGGGTGTTAGCCCGAGCAGACCCTCAGGTGGATGTGTCGACACTTCAAGCTGCGGTTTACAGTCTTCGCGCAGACATTGATATGATCTTAAAGGCTAGGGTGCCTGAGTCTGAGGCCCCTTCTGCAGAGCCTCCTGAAGATACCGTGATGGCGGCCCTATTTGCTACATCAGAGATTCCACCAACTCTCCCTCGAGAGCATGACAAGAGGCGTATGGGTTGAGAGGAGGATGAAGCTCGAGTATGGAAGAAGGAGCACTGTGAAATGGAGGCTGTGAGAAGAGCCTCGCTTGCTGAGGAGGAGGCACGTCAGATGAGAGCAGTAGAGTTAGCTGTTGGGGCGTCTAGCTCCAGTAATTTTGAGATAGAGGGAGCCACTACTGATAGTGTTGTTGATGCTGAGGACAATACTTAGGGTGTCCAGATTACAGAGGTAGTGGGTACTGGCGAACCGGACCCACCAGCTTGCTGATCGTCGGCGCTTTGTGCCCTAGGTTTGCTTCACCTACCACTCTAGTATTTCAATTTTTATATGCATTGCAGACAATTACATGTTTTTTTGGGGGGTGGGGTAAATGGGAAGTGAATGCTAGGGTGAAGTCTGAGTAGCCCAATTCACTATCCTTTTTTAGGGTTTTCTTGCATGTGTTCTTTTTCCCCAAGAGACTGTTTATTTTTTTGTTGAACCGGCATGTCTATATCTTGTGTACATAATTTAATTCTGAATCATGATGGCTAAAATGATATCCCGATAAAATGAAAATGATGCATTACTAGACATAGTAATTGATAACAATGTGGCTCTAAGCATGACATAGAGGTACACCACTGCATGACCCTAAGTCTAAAATTTTAAACTAGGTGTCTGATAATCTGCTATAGTAATGAGATGTCAAGTGAGTGTGAGGATGATTTGAATAGTCAACTATTTGTATTGAGCTAGAACTTGCATTGCTAGTCCTGCTAAAAGTATGCTATAATAGACAATTAGGAAAGGTTCATAGGCCTTTATCCAATATAGCCCATTTTTAGCCTAAATAAAAGAAAACCAACTAAAATTTATCCTTCTTTGATCCAAATGATTTGAGCTTAAACTAGACCTTCTTTTTCACCCTAACTGATCTTTTCTGAGAATAATGTGTTTGACCTGGTCCCTCCTTGGACATGTGCACCTCTGATTATGCCAAAAGCATATGTTGAGGGTGGCTAATGCAGTAAACAACCCTTTTTACGGCCCTGACCCAACTTTGGGTATTGTGTACTTTGACTCATGGCAAAGCCATGAGTTGAGGGTAGCTATTATGAGGAATGCTCTGGAATGTGCGGTTGAAAGAACTCAGAGAAAGAAAGAACAAAAGTAAAGTGACTCAAGAATTAGTTTAAAGAAAATTAAGAAAAAATATATATATACAAGAAATACAAGCAAGAAAAGAAGAGAGTCACTTATAAAAATGAAGAAAGAAGGGAAAATACCAAGGTGAAAGAATATGAGAAACTAGGCAAAATAAAATGATAGAAAATGGTATGTTTAGCCGATATAATTCAAGGAGGGCAAAAATTCACTAATGTATACCTAAATATACCCTACCAGACCCTGAGCCTATGTTACAAGCTAAGAAAGTCCTATCATGATCCTAAGAGTTCTATAGCTAACTTAAAGTAGTGAAAATACGGGCAAGCTTATGGCAATATGTATGAATGAGTGTGAATTTGTTCGAAGAGTGAGTGTTGAATAATCCTTAAACTGAAACTGAAATCATTGTGTGAAAAATGAGGATTTTGTTTTGAAGTGAGGACACTAGTTGCAGTACCGGAAATTTTAGCACCTCGATGAGAAATTGAAGAGGGTAGGTGTTAGTGCATGGTCAGTCTGTGTCATGGTCTGATTCCACATAATTCAACTCTAATAGTGATAGAGTTCATAAATATGATGAGATTGATCGGGACTAGTAGCCAAATGATTGCGAAGGATAAAACATGGATACTATTGTACAAAGATTTTGTATTGAGTCACAGTGCGTCGCTTGAGGACAAAAAACGAATTAAATGCTGGTGTATATAGTGAATTAAACCCGGCTAGATCTCTAAATTGGCAGTATTGGTTCAAAGACTAGGAGATATAAAGAGACCCATACCCGGCATACCGAACAGTCTCATCATATGAGAGTTACGTGAACCTCTGCTCTTCCCAAAAGAAGACATCACCACTCATTACTAGCCTATTAGTTCTCAGTATAATGTTCCATTACATGCAACTCATATGTCTTAGAAGTTGGATTCTATTATGAGGACATCATTTCTGATTAGATGATTTCTCATATCATTATCAGTATTAAGTATTCATTAATCTCAATACTTTCTTTAGAGTGTTTATAGAGACTGGACTCTTCATTAACTTTACACTCTCATAGGTGAATACATTTTTGTAACATTTACTTACACTCATTTGAGATTGCTCTCATCTTTCACATTAGCCTCTTATCATGTTTCACCACATTCATTAACATTAGCACATTTGCTTTTCATAATTACTCACCCCTTTTTCGTGAATGTTCATTTCATCATATACCAATACACTGGTCCATTTTGTGTGTTTCACTCTCTTACTTAACCCTTCGAGGGTTACATCCTTTCACTTACTTTTCAACGTATGATAGACTTATAGGTCTATATATAGAAGCCATGAGGCTTCATTCATAGTTCGTTTAACTGATTCGTATCTTCCTAAGATTTTATGATACAATATTTATGCTTCTTGTATATATGGAAATATCATCGATTTCGATCTATTTAAGTAGCATTATTTTGAAGATTTATTCACGTGTGGCCTATATATCAATATGGAAACTGGAAAAGGGAACCTGATTTTGAATCCCTTGGACAACATTTATATTTTTCATTTTAGTTTAATTCACTGACTTGGGGACCCAAGATTGAGCCCCAACCCCTTCTCTTTATTTCCCCTTAATATCTTTATTTATTGTTCATTTGGGAATAAGAGGATGTGGGATCGAACCCCCACAACCTCATTTTCTTTTATTCTCTTTTTCCTTTAACCATTTTCGTTTGACAGATAGGGTGTGGGATCCAACCCACACAGCCACATTTTATTTTTCTTCTTAATTTCCTTTATGCAGCCGAGATGTCGTAGATACCCACATGCCTCCACTTTTATTTTTCTTTAAATTCATCCTTAATTCTGACCAAGAGGTTATGAGTTCGAATCCCACAGCTCTAATTTTTGTTTTTCGTTATCTTTTTCATGTTTTGGTCAAGGCACACAGGTGCGAATCCCACATACCACATTCAATTTCTATCATTTTATTTCTAAGATTTTTAACATGGTGAGGTCACAGGTTTGATTCTCAGTGACCTCACTTATTTTTATTTCATCTTAGATAGCATGATCCACCACATAGCATGACCGAAACTCATCAACAAGAAGCTGGAAATTATGTACGTTTTTCAGCTCAATTTCATCAACATTTATACGTTATTTTTTGGGGTAATTCATGATCATTAAGTAAATCTTTAGGTTCATTTTAATGGATTCATTTAGCTAAAAGTTTCCATTCAAATCAGCCACATCATACTTCCTATGAACATTACGATTTATATAAGTTTGTGCACAAACGAATGCAACCATAAGATGTCCTTTTCGAACTTCATACAGAGACTATATGTCACGGCCACACATTGCACACAATAAACACCTAGTACCAGAAATCATGCTTAATATTCACATAACTCCGAACATACATACATGAACTTAATCTTTATGAAGCACATCGCATCCCTAGATTCTACCAGAAAACATACCCAATATACAAATCAATGGGAACTAGTGACAGGGACATGCAATGGGGAACAACCCTAGTTTTAGAAATATATTCATCCAGGTTCTAAGGGTCTCTTGGAAAAGGGACCAAGAGTAACAAAACTCATCCTTATTTTAACGTTGAAATCTTGAACTTTCTGCGCAAAGACCCTCTCAAAAATCAAGTCCATATATGAAAGCTTCAACGCCAACTAGACGGAAAAACATCTCCCTTTTTCCCAACGTTTTTGATTATTTTTTTATTTGTTTTTAACATAAAAATTCTTCAAGTGTGAAGAACTTTTGGTTACTAACCAGTTTGTGTGTTTAGGCAGAGAGAACGTGAAAAGAAAAGAGTCATATTGACGTAAGAGAGAAAGTTAAAACGTGAAAGGTAGTTTAGGATTAGGTAGAGTAGTTTAGACTTAGTCAACTGGGACTATTTCAAACCTTTAAAAATTTGATATTCCTTTTTCTTAATTAAGATAATAAATAATAATTTATTTACTTAATTTATCAATTTAAATAAAACAATTTAAATCATTGCTCCCATCTAGGTTCGAACTCGGGTGGAGCAAGATGTTGCTAAAAGGGCAATTTTGGACCTCCCTACCCAATATGCCCCTCCACCTTATCAATTACATATTTAGAGTAATTCAGATAATACTGTTTAACAAGAAAAAGACCATTTTACCACTATACCCTCCAAACTTAAGATTTCCCCTCTTTAATTTCGTTAAATACTCATACGGGTAAATCTTCATATTCGGGAGCCCTACATGGCTGGACCCAACCATTACTAGATCAACTAACTCCTCAAGTTAGTTGGCTTGGATGTCCCGACGGTTAAGAGGTCTGCTTCTACGCGCACCAATCCATGTATACAAGGCCTAATCATAGGCATTCTAGACAAACTAAGCATTACTTAGCATATCCATTTTTAGGGTTATTACATTTAACATCGATTTGAGCATGCACATAAATGTCAATATCAATGTCAACGTTAAAGTCAACGTCAATATTAACGTCAATATCAATGTCAACGATAAAGTCAACGTCAATATCAATGTCAACGTTAATGTCAACGTCAACAAAAATATCAAGGTGAATGTCAAAATCAACGTCAACGTTACCACCAATGACAATGGTAATGTCAACGTCAACATCAACATGAACTAAACATCAACATATGCATGAATGAAAATGTCAAAGTCAATGTCAACATCAACATAAGCATCAACATCAACATCAACGTGAACATCAAGATAAACGCCAATGTCAACATGAACTTTAATATCTATGTCAACATAAACGTTATCATCAATGTGAACTTCAATATTAATATCAATGTAAACATTAACGTCAACGTAAATGTGACTGTCAATAGCTACATCAAGGTAAGCGTGAACGTCAACATAAATGTCTATGTAAACATCAACACAAATGTCAACGTTAACGTCTATGTCACTGTAAATATGAACATCCACGTGAATGTTAACATCAACGTCAATGTATAAACGTGAACGTCAACCTAAACGTAAATGTCAATGTCAACATATACATAAATGTCAACATAAATGTGAACGTCAACCTAAATGTAAGAGTCAACGAGAATGTCAATGTCAACGTGAATGTCAATTTCAACGTGAACATGAATGCCAATGTCAATGTGAATGTCAATGTCAACATAAATGTGAAAGTGAACGTCAACATAGAGTGAATGTCAATGTGAATATCAACACGAATGTGAACATCAACTTGAAAGTCCACGTCAATGTGAACGTCAAAATCAAAGTCAATCAAAACTTGAATGTCAATATAAATGTAAACATCTATGTTAATGTTAACGTTAATGTGAACGTCAACGTAAATGTAAGCATCAACGTCAATGTCAATATAAACATTGACTTCATCGTCAATGTAAATACATGTGAACATCAACACAAACATCTACATATAAGTGTGAACATTAACGTAACATAAACGGCAACGGCAACATCAGCGTGAACCTCAACGTCAATGTAAACGTCAAAGTGAATGTCAGCGTTAACATCAACATAAACATCAATGTAAATGTGAACGTAAACATAAATGTAAGAGTCAGTGAGAATATAAGCGTCAACGTGAATGTCGACGTGAACATGAATCTCAATATCTACGTGAAAGTCAACACAATCGACAATGTTAACGTCAACGTCAATGTCAACATCTAAGTGAATGTCAATATGAATGTCAAAGTCAACGCACATGTCAAGGTGCATGTCAACCTCAACATCAACTTAAACGTCAAGATGAACATTGACGTACTTGATGTTAACGTCAACATTAACATGATCGCCAACGTAGAAACCTGTAAGTCATCGCCAACGTCAATGTTAAAGTGAATGTGAATATTAAAGTCAACATCAACATCAACATCAATTTGAATCAACATCGACATTAGCATGAACGCAAATATAAATATCTATGTGAACGTCAACATCAATGTCAACTTCAAAATGAACGTCAATGTGAAAGCCAGCGTTAGTGTGAACGTGAACATGAACATCAACATTAACATAAACATCAATATAAACATGAACATCAATGTCCATATAAACATCAACATAAACGTCAACGACAAACTTAATGTATAAATGTCAACGTCAGCATGTACGTCAACGTCAATGTAAACAAGAACGTGAACATCAATGAAAATTAAATGTATATGTCAATGTTAACGTCAATGTCAATGTGTGTCAGCATCAATGTAAATGTCAACATCAATATAAATGTAAACTTCTGCGTCAATGATAGTGTCAACGTCAACATCAACGTGAACGTCAACATAAACATCAATGTCAACATCAATGTAAATTTCTACATCCACGTGAATGTCAATGTATAAATGTGAACATTACTGTAAGCATAAATGTCAACATAAATGTAAACATAAACGTCAACATAAATATCATCATGAACATCAACGTCAACATAAACGTCAATGTTAACATAAATGTAAACGTCAACCTAAACGTAAGAGTTAATGAGAATGTCAACGTCAATCTGAACCTCAATTTAAATGTCAACATGAACATGAACGTTAACGTCTATATGAATGGCAATGTGATCGTGAATGTTAATGTCAACGTCAATATCAATATAAATTTCTATGTGAATGTTAATATGAATATCATCATACATATAAATATCAACGTCAATGTCAATGTCAATATAAATGTCAATGTCAACATAACTGTTAGAGTCAGCGAGAATGTCCATGTTAATGTGATTGTGAACGTCAACGTAAGCATAAACGTAAACATGAACATCAATGTCAAAATGTAAATGTTAGTGTGAACATGAACGTGAACATGAACTTCAATATAAACATTAACATCAACATGAACGTTAAAATTAATGTCAAAATCAGCATCAAGATATACGTAAAAGATAGCGTGAATGTTAACATCAAGGTCAACGCCAACATCAACGTGAACGTCAACATGAATGTCAATGTAAATGTCAGCCTTAAAATCAAGGTAAATATAAATGTGATCGTCAACATAAATTTGAATGTCAATATTAACGTCAACGTGAGCGTATAAACTTTAACGAACACATCAAAGTAAAATTATATATTTCAATATCATCGTGAATACAAATGTAAACATCATCGTCAACATAAACGTAATAATCAACATGAATGTCAATGTGAAACATGAATGTCAATGTGAATGTGAATGTCTACGCCTTATTAAACGTTAATATAATAGTCAACGTGTGATAAACATGCACGTGAACGTCAACGTCTACATGAAAGTCAATATGAATGCCAATATCAACTTAAACGTCAAGATGAACATCAACTTGTATATTGTCATCAACGTTAATTTTTACTTCAGCATGAACATAAAAATCAACATTTGCGTGAATGTCAAGGACAACATCAATATTAATGTTAATTTGAACGTCAACGTCAATGCTATGTCAAATTTAACTTAAACATCAATGTGAACGAAACATAAATATCAACATAAACATAAATGTCAGTGTGAACGTCATCATAAACGTCTACATTAATATAAACTTAATCATCAATTTTAACATAAGAGTTAGCAAGAATGTCAATGTCAATGTGAAGGTCAATGGGAATGTCAACTTGAACGTCAAAGTCAACTTCAACATAAACGTCAACATCAATGTAAATGTGAATGTCAACGTCAACGTCAATGTAAATGTGATAGTGAACATCAATGTAAATGTCAACGTGAACATCAACGTCTATGTGAACGTTAATATAAACGTCTACGTTAATAAAATTGGAAACGTAAATATCGATGTCAGTGTCAATGACAATGGTAACATCAACATCAACATCAGCATGAACATAAATGTCAACATTTTTATGAACGTCAATGTCAATGTCAATGACAATGTGAACGTCAATGTCACGTTATTCTGATTTTCAATGTGAACATCAATATAAACCTCAACCTCAATATTACGTGAATGTTAACGTCAAAGTATACGTAAACGTAAATATAATGTAATTTTATGTTAAAAAATACAAGGTCATGTAATGAACGACAATGTAAACGTGAATGTTAAGATCAATATATGTGTGAACATGAACATCAATGTCAATGTCAACATCAACGTCAACATGAATGTCAATGTCAACGTCAATGTCAATGTCAACATAAATGTGAAAGTGAACGTCAACGTAGAGTGAATGTCAATGTGAATATCAAAATGAACGTGAACATCAACTTGAAAGTCCACGTCAATGTGAACGTCAAAGCTAAAGTCAATGAAAACTTGAATGTCAATATAAATGTAAACATCTTTGTTGATGTTAACGTTAATGTGAACGTCAACGTAAATGTAAACATCAATGTCAATGTCAATGTAAACATTGGCGTCATCGTCAATGTAAATACACGTGAACATGAACAAAAACATCTACATATAAGTGTGAACATTAACGTAACCTAAACGGCAATGACAACATCACCGTGAACCTCAACATCAGTTTAAACGTCAAATTAAACGTCAGCGTTAACATCAACATAAACATTAATGAAAATGTGAACGTAAACATAAATGTAAGAGTCAATGAGAATATAAGCGTCAACGAGAATGTCGACGTGAACATTAATGTCAATGTCTACGTGAAAGTCAACACAATCGACAATGTTAACGTTAACGTCAATGTCAACATCTAAGTGAATGTCAATATGGATGTCAAAGTCAACGTACACATCAAGGTGAATGTCAACCTCAACATCAACTTAAACGTCAAGATGAACATTGACGTACTTGATGTTAGCGTCAACATTAACATGATCGCTAACGTCGAAACCTGTAAGTCATCGCCAACGTCAATGTTAAAGTGAATGTGAATATTAAAGTCTACATCAACATCAACGTCAATGTGAATCAACGTCTACATTATCATGAACGCATATATAAATATTTAACTGAACATCAACATCAATGTAAACTTCAAAATGAACGTCAATGTGAAAGCCAATGTTAGTGTGAACGTGAACATGAACATCAACATTAACATAAGCATCAATATAAACATGAACATCAATGTCCACATAAACATCAACATAAACGTCAACGACAAACTTAATGTATAAATTTCAACGTCAGCATATACATCAACGTTAATATAAATAAAAACGTGAACATCAATGAAAAATTAAATGTATATGTCAACGTTAACGTCAATGTCAGTGTGTATGTTAATGTCAACATAAATTTGAATTTCATCGTCAGCATCAATGTAAATGTCAACGTTAATATAAATGTAAACTTCTGCGTCAATGATAGTGTCAACGTCAACATAAACGTCAATGTCAACATCAATGTAAATTTCTACATCCACATGAATGTCAATGTATAAATGTGAACGTTAACGTAAACATAAATGTCAACATTAATGTAAACATGAACGTCAACATAAGTATCATCATGAACATCAACGTCAACAGAAACGTCAATGTTAACATAAATGTGAATGTCAACCTAAACATAAGAGTAAATGAGAATGTCAACGTCAATCTGAACCTCAATTTAAATTTCTACGTGAATGTTAATATGAATATCATCATACATATCAATATCAACGTCAATGTCAATGTCAATATAAATGTCAATGTCAACATAACTGTTAGAGTCAGCGGGAATGTTTTAAATGTGATAGTGAACGTTAACGTAAGCATAAACGTAAACATGAACATCAAAGTAAAAATGTAAATGTTAGTGTGAACATGAACGTGAACATGAACTTCAATATAAACGTTAACATCAACATGAACGTTAAAATTAATGTCAAAATTAGCATCAAGATATGCGTAAAAGATAGCGTGAATGTTAACATCAAGGTCAACGTCAACATCAACGTGAACATCAACATGAATATCAATTTAAATGTCAGCCTTAAAATCAAGGTAAATATAAATGTGAACGTTAACATAAATGTGAATGTCAATGTTAACGTCAACGTGAGCGTATAAACTTTTACGAACAAATCAAAGTAAAATTATATATTTCAATATCATCGTGAATGTAAATGTAAACGTCATCGTCAACATAGACGTAATAGTCAACATGAATGTCAATGTGAAACATGAATGTCAATGTAAACGTGAATGTCTACGCCTTATTAAAAGTTAATATAATAGTCAACGTGTGATAAACATGCACATGAACGTCAACGTCTACATGAAAGTAAATATGAACGCCAATATCAACTTAAACGTCAGGATAAACATCAACGTGTATATTATCATCAACGTTAATTTTTACATCACCATGAACTTAAAAATCAACATTTGCGTGAATGTCGAGGACAAAATCAATATCAATGTTAATTTCAACGTCAACGTCAATGCTAATGTCAAATTTAACTTAAACATCAATGTGAACGAAACATAAATATCAACATAAACATAAATGTCAGCGTGAACGTCATCATAAACGTCTACATAAATATAAACTTAATCATCAATTTTAACATAAGAGTTAGCGAGAATGTCAATGTCAATGTGAAGGTCAATGGGAATGTCAACTTGAACGTCAAAGTCAGCTTCACATAAACGTCAACATCAATGTTAATATGAATGTCAACGTCAATGTCAATGTAAATGTGATAGTGAACATCAATGTAAATGTCAACGTGAACATCAACGTCTATGTGAACTTTAATATGAATGTCTACGTCAATAAAATTGGAAACTTATATATCAATGTCAACGTCAATGACAATGGTAACATCAACATCAAAATCAACATGAACATAAATGTAAACATTTTATAAACATCAATGTCAATGTCAATGTCAATGTGAACGTCAATGTAAGAGTTATTATGATTGTCAATGTGAACAACAATATAAACCTTAAACTCAATATTACGTGAATATTAACGTCAAAGTATACGTAAACATAAATATAATGTATTTTTATGTGAAAAAATACAAGGTCATGTAATGAACGACAATGTAAACGTGAATGTGAACATCAACATATATGTGAACATGAACATCAATGTCAATGTCAACATCAACGTCAACATGAATGTCAATGTTAACGTGAATGTCAACGTCAACGTAAATGTGAAAGTGAACGTCAACATAGAGTGAAAGTCAATGTTATGGAATCCTTGACTTGTATATGTTCTATGGTATGTGCATTGAAGACGTTCACATGACTTAACATGTTTTCTAATAAAACAATAAATGAGCCTTTTTCATGCATGTCTTTATGTATTATATGCATATATGCATACTTAGTACATGTGGCGTACTAACCCCATTTTTTTATATTACTACAACTGTAGGTTCCGGCCGTTGATGTTTAAGGAGGTCGATTTGAAGAAGCTTGGAACTCTTTCTTCAAGTATTATTAGCTCCTCATTCTCGGCATGCTATCATTTATTTTCCATCTTATGAAGACATGAGGAGATATTAGGAATATCCTATTTTCATCATGTTTCTTTGGACTCTTTTGTATTAAGGAACATATGGCATATTGAGTATGTACTGGCGAAGTCCAGATTTGCACTTTTTAGATTGTTTTATACATGTGAGACAATTTCTTAGAATATCGTACAGTTGAAGAATGATAAATATAAAGTTTAAGTATACTTCAAGTAGAAAGTAAAAGTTTTAATTTTTCCGCAATGTGTAGTGATCACATGTTATCACGGATGCTTAGGGCTTATCTGAATACTCTAAGAAGAAGACTACACCGGTTTCATCTGGTTATGCGCTTTGGGTATGGAAAACATTGTATAAGAGCATTAGGTTAAATGTAATATTGAAGAAAATATACTCGTCTAATGAAGAGCCTATTAAGTTTTAAGAATAGGTATTAAGATGTACATAGGCATCACAATTCCCAATATTAAGTAATACTGGGCGTATTAAAAAATATTGGCTTAAGGGTGTTATCCAATTTCTATATACACATAAAGGGAGTATATTCAAATCCAAGTTTGTCTTACAAATGTACCTTCAATGAAAACCCTATGCTATAAATACATATATTAATTCTCAACCCAACACGTTAGGTACTAGGCATCCAAGTGTCAAGCCTAGGTATCATGGCATATGATAATTTAAAATGATCATGTAGATTAAGCAGTGCCCAAGTACATAGTGAGGATCCTAGGGTCAATAAGTAACATTCCAAACAACCATTAAGAATAGTTAGTTAGGAATTACAAGAAACACATGTGCAGCCACATGTGAAATCGACATAGGGTGGGACCACGTGACAACCCTAACCAAATTCAGTTAGGGTAGTTACGGGCAGTCATGCGCAAAGGTCCACCCATGTGGGGACTAACTCTCTAACAAACTCTAGACTCTAACAAACTGACCTAACTAGCGAACTAACCTAGCACAAAAAAAATAAGTCAACCAGTGCACCTGACCACCTAAGACCTAACTGGGTGACAATAACCTAATAACTAATTCAAGAAACATCATAGTACCAAACCGAGGATGATCCAATGGGTTATTTATGGTCCCGATGACTTTGGGTTACTTTAGTAATTAACCTAAGTCCCTTAATTAATTAAATTTAGGAATTAATTAAAACAAAATTCACAAGCAAGGCTGAAACTATTATGAAAAATTTTAGATTTACTATGCTAAATGCTTCCTATTTTTAGTCAATCTAGGAGGGGCATTTTAGTATGCAACTAATTAATTTATTTAATTAACTTAATTAGTGTAAGTTTATTTAGCCAAGATCAGTTCCTATGACTTTGACTCACGTTCAAACACTTGAAGACTCACGACTTAAAAGAGTGAGCAAACGCAACAAAAATAGAAAAGTTTCTCTTGATTATTTTAGGCAATTTCAAGGTATTCTTCATGGTTTTCGTTCAAGGTGATCTTCGTGGATTCAATTATACATAAGGTATGTGTTTTCTCTCTTGGATCCCTTTCCACAAGAGGCCTTTTAAACGCTTTGAATTCATGAATATCAAAACTAGGGCTGTTCTTTATAACACTATTGAACGTCCATTACCCTTGTCATCCTTGTTTTCGATTCGAAGAGTATGCATAATGTAATATCGAACAAGTCGTCGGTATGTGGTGCTAATTTATCATCATATGTAGGTTTCTTGAGTTATTAATATTGAATGGGACTTACATATTAGATTCGTATAATTTGAGTATTATTTTGATGAGATAAAGAAAGTTTAATATCTAATTGTGTCCGATAAAGATGAATTTGTTATAAGTTATTTATGAAGTTGAATCTACTGTTACAAGTTGTTCTTTGAATTGTACTCATAAGTTAATTAAATGTAAAAAGGTTGGCTTACTTAAAATGAAGGTTTAGATTATCAAAAGATGTGAAAGTTTGGCTTATTCCAATAATTTCGCCAATAAATTTTCTAGTAATAGAATTGGCTTACAATGTTATCTTAAAAATATGTGAAAGTTAGATAATGACTAATTTAAACCAAATTAGGCATGACCAATGTAACTTTGAATTTATAACAAAGTGTATTCCAATCATTGGGACAAGTCCCAACATACCCTTTCCAAATGAACTATGAATATATGTAAGTACATTGAATAATGTTCAAAACCTTCATAAAGAGTGGTACAAAGCTACCAAATGTCATTGAACAACATAAGGTTAGTAATAACATAATTACAAGTTTAAGAATTATTATAGTGGCCAGAATGAGGTGTTAAAACAAGTGAGACAAGTCTCACTCAAAGCTAGACAATTATGCTAAATATACTAACATAAAAGGGTGTTAATAATCGTGACACAATTATCATTAACACAAAGATAATAACGTAAGGTTAAATTCACATCTCATCAAGTAAAGAAAGGGATGACCGGTTATCCAACGAGTTAAGTAAACCTCATAACTAGAAGCAAGATTCTATAATGTTTGAGTCAACTCTAAAAGATGTAAAGAAAAAGAATTTGAGCAAAGCACCGATAGAATAGTTATGAGCTTGTTCCAGCACATATAAGCCTCATGAGATGAGACTACCACCATGTTGGATAAGTAGTCTCCGTAGGTCTCCTAGTCTTCGAAGTATGTTACCAGCATAGGAACTAGCCAGTGAATTCCACCTAAGAGGGCTATGTATGATGTGGTTTCACTTTGGTTGGTAAAACCACCCCTTCTTGGTGAGGGGCAGACATTGGTTTTCATGCTTATCTCATATGATCTATGTTGGTGAAATGGTCAATGAAAGCATTATGTTCACATAAGCGGTGAATTACCTCTAATCGATATGGGGAAGAACCTACACTTGGTTTCACTTTAGCTGGTGAGCCACACCTTTTAATTGTGGGGCAGATACTGAATTTCATGTTTATCTCATATTATCTAGGTTCACTATGATCCGTAAACCACTCATTTTGGGTATGGGGCCAACATTGGATTTCACGTTAGGTCACATGATTAATGCTAAAAATTTCTTTAACAATGTAAGAAAGAAAGAACATGAATTGTAAGTTAAAGGTGATCTAACAAAGTAAAAGCTTAAGTATATCAAATCAACATTGGTTAATTATAATGAAGTTTTAAGAAGTTATTGGCTTGTGCCAATTCAAGATATATACTCCGCTATCTTGATGTTATGCAAATGATCAAATAATGGGCATTGCCAAATAAAAATTGGCTTATAATTACCTTATATTATGCCAATAAAGGGTAGTAAAATATATGGCTAGTCAATGCCCCATTATCTCCATAATATTAAAATGACGAAGTAAGTGTTCTAGACAATAAATATTGGCTTAAAGAGATTTTATGCCCAATTTAAAAAGAATTGAAAGAATAAAATGTATTAAGGGTAGCCAAATCATTTCCCTAGTTTTTTTTGGATTACTTGCTCGATTCTTTATAGGTATGGGACTACAATGAATCATTGCACTTGTAAGTAAAATATAAGATAAAAGAGATATTTGATCTACACAACAAGAAGCAGAAAAAGACTGAAAAATAAATTAAGTGTTGGGGAAGGAGCTCTCGGGTTTGGAGGAGCAAATTTCAAAATTTTAGTTCGAGTTGTTCTAAAATTATGTCCATGATTCTAAGGTCTTATGTTCATATAGAAAATGAGTAGTGTGCTTTGAATGCATTAAAATATATCATATTCATATCATAATTCACAAATAAGTAATTAAGAAAGTCTATTGACTTTATTTCAAGAAATAGCATGTTGTTATAAGAAGAGCTTTCCTTGATCATGCATAGTCCTTATCTGTATATGTGCATATACTCATACTTAGTACAAGTGTGTACTAACCATATACTATTTCTATTTTATAGGCGCATGTCAGAGAGAAAATTGAAGACTCATTGAAGTGGTTAGGATTAGCGATCTAAAAGCTTTGTTAGGTCCTCTTCAGTTAGAGGATGCTACACCTATAATTCTAGCTTAGTAATTTAGACATAACTTGTGGACGTTGTCCCTAGAGTTTCATTTAAAACTTTAAATTAAAGCTTTGTAATAAGACGGTTTGACAAACTATTAAGATATATTGATTTCTTCATTGAATTGCTTAATCGATTGTAGATGGTTGTTTAGTTTGAGATTATTAGAACATCATTCTATATAGTAATTATATGAAGTCTAAGTATACTTCATTATGTTCTAAAAGTTTTAAATATTTTTCAAATTTAACTATATCATTGTGATGAAAGCTAAGAAGAGGCTTGTCTGGGACCTCTGAGAGGTCAACAACGCCGATTGCATTCAGATACCAGAATCTGGGTTCGACAAACATTGTTACAAAGCATTAGGTTATATTACCCAGTAACTTAAGATAAAAAAAACCACGTTAGGTAGTTTCTAACATTTTGTTGTGAAGAGCGACACAATCATGACTTAGATTCTACGTAATGATAAGAAACCTCCCTTCTTCTACTCTTTATCGTGTTGGGTAAAGCTTTGACATTTTGTGTCATTCTAGCATCTAATTCCCTTATTGTGTGTACATGTAGAAAAATGAACACAAGGAGAAACGCAAGCAGGAGAGTTGGACAAGCAGCAGTTGGGGAAAACGAATCTCTTTCTCAAGCCCTAGTTGCTGGATTGACAGTGCCTATCAACCCAGCTACGTTAACGAATGGAGAAGTAAGGAAGCACTAGTTTAGATGGCCCAAAACATCACTAATCAGGCACAAGGCCATCACGTCCAAGGAAACTAGAGAGGGTGCTCCCAGCGATAACCCACATACTATCACCTTTGCTAGCAAACTAAGGGACTTCACTAGAATGAATCCTCTAGCCTACTGCGGGTCAAAGATAAATTAGGGTCCACAAAAGTTGTATATGAGGTTCATAAGATTATTTGTGATATGGATTGTAATGAAGAGGAAAAGGCTAAGTTGGTCGCTTACCAACTCAAAAATGTGGCTCAAGTGTGGCAAAGGATGTGGAGAGATAGTGAGCACCAAGAGAAGTTCCCATTACATAGGACGTTCTGAAGACTACATTCCTAGAGAGGTTCTTTCCCAGAGAACAGAGAGAGGCTAAGGTTAAGGAATTCATCAACTTACAACAGGGAGGTATGCTAGTTAGGGAATACTCCTTCAAGTTTTTTAAGCTTTCCAAATATGTTTCTTCTCTGGTGTCCAATAGCAGGGATGAGATGAACTGGTTTGTTCCTTGTGTGTCGGAGGATTTGGAGGAGGAATGTTGGGAATCCATGTTGCATGATAACATTAAACTTTGTAGGTTTACATGAAAATAAAGTTGAGGAGAGTCGTCGGAGAATGAGAGACCAAGAGAGAAAGAAATCTAGGTCCTCGGATAAAGCTGGTTCAAGCAATGGTAATAATTCGTTTTGACTTCAAGATAGGTCCAAGTTTAAGAAGAGGTTCATCCCTCAGGCAATCCTACTCCTTCTAAGAACACTAATGTCATAGAGGACAATGATAGAAATTCCCAGCGTTATAGAAAGTCGTGTGATAAGTGTGGACATTTGCATGGAGGTAAGTTCTTGGGAGGTATTAATATATGCTATGGGCGCGGCAAGAGTGATCATATGGTTAGGGACTGCACACAAATGAAGAATCAGGCCAAGACAGATACTCAACCTCTGCCTAATCATAGTGCTGCAGCCGAACATCCCTAGAGGAACAAACTCTATTCTATGAAAGGTAGAGAGGAGCAAGAGAAGTTAGCTGATGTGGTGACTGGTATGTTGCATGTCTTCTCTTTTATGTGTATGCATTGTTAGATATAGGATCAACTTTGTCATTTGTTACTCCTTTACTAGCTAGTGAATTTGACTTGCTTCATGAGATCTTAGATGAACCATTTCTAGTTAGTACTCCCATTGGAGACAGTGTTAGGGCAGAAAGACTATATTGAGATTGCCCAATAATTGTTCTCAATAAAGTTATTCATGCTTATCTAATAGTAATAACCATGGTTGGTTTTGGATATAATTTTTTGTATAGATTGGCTTCATAAACGCTATGCTACCATAGACTATTGAAACAGGGTAGTAAGCTATCAGTTGCCAAATGAGTTAGAGTTTAAATAGGTAGGGTGTGGTTCAAATCCAAAAAGCCAAATGTTTTGTAATCATAAAGCCAACAAGATGTTATCTAAGGGGTTAGGAGCCGATGAGAACCTTCGTTACGAAGAGGTTTCCATTGAAATTTTAGATTGCCAAGTGAAATGGTTGAGGAACAAGGAGGTTTCCACCGTAAAGATATAATTGAGGAACCACCTTGTTGAGGGAGAAACATGGGAGGCCGAGGCCGATATGAGATCCTGTTACACTCACTTATTATGTTCTTGAAGGAGATATACTCTTCCTTATTCCGATTTCATAAATGAGACTCTAAATCATAGTGCATTAGGTGGTTTTGGTGTTCTAACTCCATAATTGTGTGTTTAATACTTGCACTATATGAGTTAATATGAGTTCATGCATGCATTCATGTTGTTGTTTTTGTATAGCATTTCTGTGATATATGTGGTGCATTAGTGTGATGTCCATTTGGTAAAAGTTAGATTGAGAAGGATGTTCTTCAATCTCAGATATGAAGCTTCAGATAATCTTTGAGTAATATTCATCATCCAGAGTAAGTTGTAAATGAGATATTCCCAAAGATTAAGTTTCAAGCATGTTGTTGTGTTTTCAGAAATACCCTCTCTAATTCAAAATGATGTGTAGTTACATTTGGGGAGGAATGTTCTGAAGGGGGGGGATAGTGTTAACATTCCAAAAAATATACTCATCTAGTGAAGATCCTATAAAGTACCCTTGAAAAGACTAAAGGAATAAGGGAATGGCTACCTATAATAAAGCAGAGGCTAATACGAGCCGACAAGAAGAAGCAAGGCTAAGATTACCAGATCCTTGACAGAATCTTCCTAGAGATGGAGAGCAACTTGACTGTAAGGAAAGGGTCCCTTAGGCCACTTGCCTCTCCCTTTTTTGTACCTATCCTTCTTGGTTGTTTACCTATAGCTCTCTTGTCTTAATGAAACTTCCTCTTTTCTACGTTTTTTTTTTGAGTGTTAAAACAATAGATTTTTCAGTTGCCAATGAATTGAATCCGCCCAGATTAGATCAATAATGGGATTCTTGGCTAGAGAAAGGTTATGTTATTTTTTAAGAATCAGTATTGGTGGTACATAGTCATCCCAATGCCCAATATTGAGTAATATTGGGCATATTAGAAAACATTGACTTAAGGATGTTAGCCAATTTATATATATACACAAGGGTTTATATTAAAAACTAATCTTGTTAGAGAAATGTACCTGCAATGAAAACCCTAAGCTATAAATACACATATTAATTCTCAACACAACACATGAGGTACGAGGCATCCAAGTGTCAAGCCTAGGTACCACGGCACATGATCATTTACAATGATCATGTAGATTAAGTAGTGCCCAAGGACATAGTGAGGATCCTTAGGACAATAAGTAAACATTACAAATGAACCATCAATAATAGTTAGTTAGGAAAGTTCAAACAAAACAGGTGCAAGAACATGTGAAACCGACCGAAGGAGGGACCACGCGACCACCCTAACTGAATTCGGTTAGGGTAGTTAGGAGCAGGCGTGCGCATGGGTCCACCCATGTGTAGCCTAACTCTCTAACCAAATCTATACTCTAACTAACTTACCTAAATAGATAAATAAACTAGGAAAAATAAAAATAAGTCATCTAGTGCACCCGACAACGTAAGACCAAACCGGGTCACACTAACCTTGTAACTAATTCAAGAAACATCCTAGTGCCTACCCTAGGATGGTCCGAAATGGTTAGTTATGGTCCCACTAACTTAGGGGTACATTAGTAATTATTCTAGGTCACTTAAATAAATAATTGAGGAATTATTAAATTAAGGAAAATTTACAAGCAAGTCAAAAACTCTTTGAAAAAATTTCATATTTGACTAACTTCAATGCTTCCTATTTTTAGTCAATCTAGGAGGGGCATTTTAGTAATTAACTAATTAATTAACTTAATTAGCCTAAGTTTAATTACACAATATCAGTTCGTAAGACTTAGACTCACGTTCAAACAATAGAAAACTCACAACTCAAAACAGTGAGCAAAAGAAAGAAAAATAAAAAAGTTTCTCACGATTCTTTTACGCGATTTCAAGGTATTCTTTAAGGTTTTCGTGCAAGGTGATCTTCGTAGATTCAATTCTACATAAGGTATGGTTTTTGTATATTTAACTACTTTTCCCAAGAGGCTTTTCAAATGCTTTGAATTCATGAATATCGAAACATGGACTACTCCAATTAATGTATTGAAAGTCCAACACCCTAGTTATCCTTTTTTTTTTCTATTCAAAGAGTATGTATAATGTTATCTCAATCATATTGTTGGTATGTTTTTCTAATTGATCATCATGTGTATGTTTCTGGAGTTATTAATATCGAATGGGACTTAGAGATTAGATTCGTATAATTTGAGTATTATTTACATGAGATAAAGAATGTGTAATATCTAATTTTGTTCGAGAAAGATGAATTTGTTAAGAGTTATTTATGAAGTTAAATTTAATGTTATAATTTGTTCATTGTATTGTACTTATAAGTTAATTGAATGTAAAAATGTAGGCTTACTTAAAATGAAGGTTTAGATTGCCACAAGATGTGAAATTTTGGCTTCTACCAATAAATTGGCTAGTAATAGAATTGTCTTACAATGTTATTTTAAAAATATGTAAAAGTTGGCTAATGAATAATTTATACCAAATTAAGCATGACCAATGTAACATTGAATTCATAACCAATGGTATGTGTATCAGTAGAAAAAGTCCCAACATACCCTTTCCAAATGAACTATGAATATAAGTAAATAGATTGAATAAAGTTCATAACGTTCATGAAGAGTGGTATAAAGCTACCAATTTTCATTGAACAAGATAAGGTGAGTAATAACATAATTACAAGTTTAAGAATTATGAATGTGACAAAAATGAGGTGTTAAAAGAAGTGAAACAAGTCTCAGTCACACCTAGAAAATTATGCTAAGGATACTCACATAAAAGGGTGTTAATAATCGTGAGGCAAGTCTCATTAACAACAAGATGATAATGTAAATTTAAATTCACATTCCATTAAGTGAAG
Organism: Solanum peruvianum; assembly: GCA_027705065.1. Classification (NCBI taxonomy): domain Eukaryota; kingdom Viridiplantae; phylum Streptophyta; class Magnoliopsida; order Solanales; family Solanaceae; genus Solanum; species Solanum peruvianum. The sequence goes on from JAKWJD010001761.1 coordinate 15,972,162, forward strand.
AAAGGGATGACCGATTATCTAAAGTGTTAACTAGACCTCATACTAGAAGCATACTTCCATAATATTTGAGTCAACTCTACAAGATGTAAAGAAAAAGAAGTAGAGCAAAGCACCGATAGACTAGCAATGAGCTTATCCAAGCACATGTAAGCCTCATGAGATGAGGCTACCACCAAGGTGGATAAGTAGTCTCTATATGTCTCCTAGTCTTCGAACTATGTTGCCATCATAGGAACTAGCAAGTGGTTCAACCTAAGAGAGCTATGTATGATGTGATTTAACTTTTGCCGGTGAAACCACCCCTTTTTGATGTGGGGCAGACACTGGATTTCATGCTTATATAACGTGATCTATGTCGGTTAAATGGTCAAAGAAAATATTCGGTTCACTTTAGCCGTGAATCACCTTTTTTGGGTGTGGGGAAGACACTAGACTTGGTTTCACTTTAGCCGGTGAACCACCCCTTTTTGGTGTGGGGAAGACACTGAATTTCATGTTTAGCTCATATGATCTAGGTTCACTTTTATCGGTCAACCACCACTTTTTGGTCTACAACAGAAACTAGATCTCACGTTAGCTTGCATGATCTTAATGCTACAGAATTCTTTAAAAATGTAACAAAGAAAGAATAATAATTGTAATTTAAAGGTGATCTAAGAAAGTAAGAGCTTTAATATATCAAATCATCAATGGTTGATATTAATGAAGTTTTAAAGAATTCTTTAAAAATGTAACCAATTCAAGATATATGCTTCAATATCTTCACGTTATGCAAATAATCAAATAATAGGCATACACAAATAAAAATTGACTTATAATGACTTCTTATAGTATTCCATTAAAGGGTAGCATAACATATTGTCTAATCAATGCCCCATTATTTCCATAATATGAAAATGATGAAATAATTTGTCTAGGCAATAAAATTGACTTATGAAGATTTCATGCCCAATTTAACAAGAATGGAAAAAATAACTTGTATTAAGGGTAGCCAAATCATTTCTGTAGTTTTTTGGATTACTTTCTCGATTCTTTGTAGGTATGGGAATACAATGAATGATTTCACTTTTAAGTAAAACATAAGATTAAAGAGATCATTGAACTACACAACAACAAGAAGAAAAAGAATGAAAAATAAACTAAGTGTTGGGGAAGCAGTCTCGGGTTTGGAGGAGCAAATTTCAAAATTTTCGTTTGAGTTTTTCTAAAAGTATGTACATGATTATAAGGTCCTATGTTCATATACAAAATGAGTTGTGTGCTTTTAATGCATTTAAATATGTCATATTCATATCATAATTCACAAATAACGAATTAATAAAGTCTTGTGACTTCACTTTCCAAAAATGGCATGTAATTTTAGTAAGAGCTTTCCTTGATCATGCATAGTCCTTATTTGTTTACGTGAATATACCCATACTTAGTACAAATGTGATATAACCCTATACGATTACTATATTAAAGGAGCATGTCAGAGAGCAGATTGAAGACGCAATGAAGCGGTTTGGGTCAGCGATCTCTACACTTTTGTTGGTCATCTTTTATTCAAGGATGCTACACCTATAATTCTAGCTTATTACATTAGACATAGCTAATAGATGTTTTCCCTAGCGTTTCATTTCATACTTTCTTTTAAACATTCTATTAAGGTCGTTTTGCAAACTATTAAAATAGTTGTTTTTTAGTTTGAGATTATTAGAATATCACTCTTTATAGTAATTACATTAAGTCTATGTATACTTCGTTATGTTTAAAAGTTTTAAATTTTCTGCAAATTTAACTATATGATTGTGATGAAAGATAAGAAGAAGCTTGTCTGCGATCTTTTACAGGTTAACAATGCCGATTGCATTCGAATTCCAGAATCCGAGTGTGACAATATCCTTAGGATCAATGTCTCACTAAACCACGTTACCTAGAGTTTTGTTCATGGTTGTGAAGCGCGGCACAATTATGGATGAGAGGCTATGTGATGACTAGGAAACTTATCTTTTCTTGATACTCCCATATCGTGCTTTTAGAGTTTTAACACTATGTGTATTTTAGAATCTAATCCTTTTATTGTTGTTAAAGGCAATCAACAAAAGAAGGAAAGCTGCGAGAAGAATAGGAGAAGATATTGCGAATGCGAGAGCTACTTCCCAAGGCAATAAAAATTCTCCTCAAGTGCAAGCTGCTGCAAATGATCAATTTCTGGTGAATCCTCTGGCTATGACTGATGGTGAGGTGAGGGCGGCCCTATTCCACATGGCCCAAGCAATCACCACCCAAGCTCAAGCCATCACGACTCAAGCTAATAGGGAGGTTGTTCCTCGAGAGAACCAACATGCTAGTAACATGGCTAGCCATTTGAGAGACTTAACGAGGATAAATCCTCCTATGTACTTTTGATTAAAAGTTGATGAAGATCCCCAAGATTTCCTTGATGAGGTCTACAATATCTTGTTTCTATGGGGGTGAGTACTACTGAGGAGGCTTAACTTGCTGGCTATCAACTAAAGGATGTGGGTCAGATATGGTATAACCAGTTGAAGAATAATTAAGATTTAGGATATGGTCCCGTGACTTGGTAGATCTTCAAAAAGTCCTTTCATAAAAGATTCTTTCAAAGGAAAAAAAGAGAAGCTAAAAAGAGGAGTTCATCAACCTTCATCAAGGACGTATGAGTGTTATGGAATACTCCTTGAAATTAATTAAGCTTTCCAAATATGGCTTTTCTTTGGTTTCCAATGCTAGGGATGAAATGAGTCATTTTGTAACGAGCGTATCCGAAGAGTTTGAAGAATAATATTATGCAGCAATGCTTCATGATAATATGGATCTTTCTTGGTTGATGGTTCATGCTCAACAAGTTGAAGAAAGTCGTCTAAGGAAGAGGAATAAGGAATGTAAGAGGTCAAAGTCGTTTGAAGGTGGTTCTTCTAAGAGTAGGCTTAATTATCAAGACACGCCTAAGTATAAGAAATGATTTTGGAATTAGGTTCCTTCTAATTTATCAAAGAATCATTTTGATAGAAGTTTTAATCTTAAACCTCATAAGGGGAGAAATGTTGATCCACCAAAAGAGAGACCATCGTGTTATAAGTGTGGTAAGAAATATGGAGGTCAATGTCTTGTTTGGACTAATAGTTGCTATGGTTGTGGAAAGGGTGGCCATATGGTGAAAGATTGTCCTAATGTGAGAATTCAAGGCAAGGGGAATGGTCAAGCTCAACCAGTCGGTCCTAGTTCTTAAGCTTCAAAAAGGAACAATTTCTATGCACTCAAGGCTAGGGGTGAACAAGAAAGATCTCCCGACATTGTGACGGGTATGTTACACGTTTTCTTTGTTAAAGTTTAAGCATTGCTTGATCCAGGTGCTACTATTTCTTCTCTTACACCTTTGGTAACAAAGAAGTTTGATGTACTTCCCAATGTTTTGATTGAACCCATTTTAGTTTCTAACCCAATGGGTGACTCTATAGTTGCAAAAAGAGTCTATAAAAAATGTCCTATTATGTTGCCCAATGGAGTTACTCTTGCTGATTTTGTAGAACTTTACATGTTGGATTTCGATATCATATTGGGTATGGATTGACTTCATGATTTTTTTGCTTCCATAGATTGTAGAGCAAGAGTAGTGAAATTTCATTTCCCTAATGAACTTATTCTAAAGTGGGAAGGGGGAAATTATTTTCCAAGGGGTCAAATCATTTCTTGTTTGAAGGATTGTAAGATGATAGCCAAGTGTTGTCTATATAATGTGGTGAGAGTGAAGGACCGAGAATGTGAAACTCCTTCTGTTGAGTCAGTCCCTATAGTGAGAGAATTCACAGAGATTTTTCCTAATGACCTTCAAGGAGTTTTTCCTGAATGGGAAATGGACTTTGGCATTGGTTTGTTACAACATATGAATCCCATTTCAATTTCTTTATATAGGATGGCTCCGACAGAATTGAATCAGTGTAAGATCAAACACAAAGATTTACTAGACAAGTGTTTCATTCAACCTAGTATTTCTTCATGGGGGTGCTCCGTTCTTGTTTGCTAAGAAGTAGGATGAGTCACTTAGAATGTGCATTGATTATCGCCAACTCAATAAGGTCACCATAAAGAACAAGTATCCTCTACCTAGGATTGATGATCTATTTGATCAACTCCAAGGTGCTAGTTACTTTTCCAAGATTGACTTAAGGTCGGAATATCAGAAACTTAGGGTGAGAGGTGAAGAGGTTCCCAAAACAGCTTTCGAACTACATATGGTAACTATGAATTCCTACTTATGTGTTTTGGGTTATCGAGTGCCCCGACGGCGTCCATGAACTCAATGAATAGAGTTTTGTGAGATTACCTCGACTTGTTTATAATTTTGTTGATTGATAATATTCTGATATACTCCAAGAATGAAGATGATCATGAGGGTAAGTTCAAATTAGCCTTTCAATTCCTCAAAGAACACAAACTTTATGCCAAATATAGAAAGTGTGAATTTTAGTAAAGGTCGGTTGTTTTCTTGGCCATATTATCTCTGGTGATGGTGTACAGGTTCATCCAAAGAAGACGGATGCAGTAAGAAATTGGCCTATACCTTTGACTCCCACGGACAACTTTGACCCAAAAAAGTTTAAGTTTAAGTGGTCAGGTGCTTTTGAGAAAGGTTTTCTAGATTTAATAGATAAGCTTACCTCTGATGTGGTATTGGCCTTACAAGAGGGCAATGGAGGCTTTGTAATGTCTTGTGATGCTTCAGTAGGTTCTTGCGATGTGTCCTTATGCAACATTGAAAGTTGATTGCGTATTCTTCTAGGCAACTCAAGTTCATGAGAAGAATTACCTAACTCATGATCTTGAATTAGCCTTTGTAGTTTTTTTCTTGAACATATAGAGGACATACTTGTATGGTGTGCATGTTGATGTGTTTACTGACCATAAAAGGATAGTTAGAATTGTAGAAGGACTATTAAATGAGTGTAATTTACCACCCCGGAAAAGACAATGTTGTTGTAGTTGCTTTGAGACGAATGACTATTGGTAGTGTGTCTCATGTTAAGGAAGAGAAGAAAGAGCATCTCAAAAATGTTCATAGGTTGGCTTGTTTAGGTGTACAATTAGAACATTCTCCAAATGGTGCTTTCATGGTCCATCATAACTCTGACTCATCATTAGTGGTGGTTGTGAAACCTATGAAACCTCTTGATCCACTATTGATGAAGTTGAAGGAATCGGTACTTGGTAAGCTCAATGAGTCATTATCCCAAGGGGGGATGGTTTTCTTAGGTACCAAGGGATATTATGTCTACCCGGTGTTGTGGATTTTAGAAATCAAATTCTAGAAGAAGCTCATAGTTCTCTCTACTATATACATCTTGGTGCCACAAAAATGTATCATGACGTTAGAGAGGTCTATTGGTGGGTGGTTTAAAAAAGAACATAGCATAGTTTTTTGCTGAGTATCCAAACTGAAAACAAGTTAAAGCTGAGCATCTCAACTTGGGTGGCATAACCCATATAATGGATGTTCGTACATAAAAGTGGGAAGCCATAAATATGGAATTTGTTGTTGGGTTGCCTCGAACCCGAAAGCAAAATGATTCTATATGGGTTTTTGTGGATAGATTAACCAAATATGCCCACTTTATTCCTGTTAAGTCTACTTAAATGGCTTAAGATTATACAAGGATCTACATTAATGTGATTGTAGTCTTCATGGGATTCCTTTCTCCATCATTTCGAATAGAGGTGCAAAATTCACTTCTCAATTTTAGAAGACTTTTCAAAAGGGTTTAGGTGCTCAAGTGAAACTAAAGACATCCTATAATCGGCAAAAGTCTTATGCTGACAATAGAAGAAGAGAACTTGAGATTGAAATAGGTGATCATGTCTACCTGAAGATTTAACATATTAAGGGAAGTTAAGTCCCCGGTATGTTTGTCCTTATGTGATTTCACAAAGAATTGGAAAGGTTTTCTATTAGTTGAAACTACCTAGTGAACTAGCTTTAGGTTCATCCGATGTTTCATGTGTCTATGCTTAAGAAATGCATGGGTGACCTAGTGCTTATTTGTAACAACCCTAAAAATGGATAAGATAAGTAATTCTTAATGTGTATAGAATGCCTATGATTAGACCGGGTTCACATTGATTGATGCGCGTAGAACCAGACCTCGGAACCCTTGCAACAGCCAAGCCTACTGACATGGGGAGTAATTTCACTTAGGAAAGATTGAATCCAACCATTTAGGGCTCTCGAATACGAAAATTTACTCGAATAAGTATTTATCGGACTTAAAAAGGGATAATCATAGTTTTGGAGGGTGTAGGGGTAAAATGGTATTTTTCTAGTATAAGGGTAGTATTGTAATTTTACTAAATATATCATTAATTATTTAATTAATAAGGTGGATGGTCATTTTTGGGAGGTAGGGGCGAAAATTTGCTCTTTAAGTGAAGTATTGCTCCACCCGGGTTCAAACCTAGGCGGAAGCAAGGAGTTAGAGTTGTTTTTATTTAAGTTGGTAAATTAATTAAGTTAATTAATCTTATTACTGATTTACTGATTTAAAATAAAAGGGAAATCAGATATTTATAATAATGAACTTAACCTTATTTTACAAAGTCCTAAACTAGACTCCTAAGCCTAAGGTAGCTCTCCCCTCTCACGCTCATCTCTCTCTCACGTCTCTATCACTCACATAAATGTTTTCTCTGCAAAATAACGTAAAGAAGTAGTATGTAAGCCAAAGTTATTCACACTTTAAGATTTCACAACGAAAAATAAAATCAAACAATAAGTAAAATACGTTAGGCAACGGGAGGTTTTTTCGTCAAAAGTTTTGTGTTGAAAATATGTTTTGGACGTCAGTGTTGGAGAAGGTTTGGTAAGAAACATTGTGGTTTGTTCATCATAAAAGGTATGGTTTCTCTTCTCTCTTTGTAACTTTCCAATGAGACCCCTTAAGGTTCAGAATATTCAGTCTTAAAACTACGGTTGTTCCGTGTTGCATGTCCCTGTCACTAGCTCCCAATGATTCTTAGGTTGGGTATGTTTTCATGTAGATATTAGCCCGTGTGTTATGTTTTCGTGAATAATATGTTCATGTTTGTGTGGTTTAAATCTCATGAATAAAACTTATGTATTTTCGAAACTATGTGTATGTGTGTGCAAGGATGTGACTGTGACTAGTGTCCTATGATTGTTGCTCCAAACTTGTAATGTTGTGGTTGATATTTTACGTGCATAAGCCTATCTAAATCGTGATGTTCATGTAAGATGAAATGTGGCTGATCTGAGTGATAATCTCTTGGCTAAACGAATCTATGAAAAATGCACCCCAAAATTTGTTAAATGGTCTACGCATTACCCTATGAGTTCAATGGAAAATATTGAAGAAAGTTAGCTGTAATGTGACCAAATTTCCAGAAACTTACAAGTTTGGTTTTGGCTAAACGTAGATGAACAAAATTTGGAAATTATTTGACTATAAATTGGGTGAGGTCACTAGAATTCGAACCTGCGACATCACCCGCGAGATACACTAAAAATGTGAATAGAAATGGGGTTTAAGGGGATTCCATCATGGGTGTATTTGGATGAAAAATAAAATACAAAATTAAGAATGAGAGGAGTGGTATTCGAACCCACAAACCACTAGGTCAAAACATAAGAAAAACTAAAAGAAAAGAAATGTTAGGCGTGGGAATCGAACCCAAGACCTATAGGCACTACAAGAGAATTAAAAGAAAAGTGAGGAGAAAAAAAATGTGAGGCTTTGGAATCGAACTAACGACCTCTATGTAGTAAAGGAAAATTAAAAAAAAGTTAAAAGAAAATAAATGTGAGACGTGGGAACCGAACCCACGACCTCTAGGAAGTAAAGGAGAATTAAAAGAAACATAAAATTTGGCTACCTCATGGTTAACTAGAGATAGTCAAGCAAAACTAAACAAATTACAAAAGGGTATGTGAGGGTTCGAACCCACAACCCCCCGGCTAAGGAAGAAAATTTCCAAAGGATAGAAAAGAAAAGGAAAAGAAGATGTTGGGGCTCGATCTAAGGTCCCAATGTCATGTGGATCGAAATTAAATAAAAATAAAAATGTAAAGTGTTGTGAAAGGTATTTAAAAACCGGGTTCCTTTGCCCAAATTCCGTATTGATAAATAAACTAAACGTGTATCAAATATTCAAGATTAATGCTACCTACTCAGATCGATATCGAGATCTTGGCATACACACAAGATGCATAAGTCTTGTACCACATAATCTTAGGAAAATATTAATCACTTAAACAAACTATGAATGAAGTATCGTTGCTTGTATATATAGGTTGATAAGTCTGTGATACGTTTAAAAATAAGTGAACCTAAAATGTATGTAATGAAATTATGTAACCTTAGAAGGGTTAAGTATAAATGTTAAAACACACTAAATTGCCAAGTTCATTGGCATACGATGAAATGAATATTATGTAATGGAATGATGAAATCCTAGAACGGGTAAGTAAGAGTGTGTAACACAAAAATGGCAAGTACATTTGCATATGATGAACTGAACATTCACGTAAAAAGGGGTGAGTTAATATGAAGAACAAATGTGCTAATGTTAATGAATGTGGTGACAAGATGACGTGAGGCTAATGTAAAAGATTAGAGCAATCTCAAATGAGCCTAAGTAAATGTTACCAAAAGGTACTCATCAATGAGATTGTAAAGTTAATAAAGAGATCTGTCTCTATAAACACTCTAATGAATGTATTCACATTAACATACTTAATACTAATGATGAGATGAGAAATCATCTATTGACCTATGATTCCCTCATACTAGAAACTATCTTCCATTACGTATAAGTTGAATGTAATGGAACTTTATAGTGAGCACCGATAGACTAGCTATGAGAAGTGATGACTTCTTTCAGGAAGGGTGGAGGTTCACATAACTCTCATGACATGAGACTCTCCAACATGCCAGGTATGGGTCTCCTTATATATCCTAGTCTTCCAACCTATACAACCAATTTAGGGATCTGGTGGGGTTCAATTCCCATGTACGCTAGCATGTTTTGGGTCACGTTGGCTGATGAGTCCACCTCTTTTCGGTGTGGGGGTGACTCTGGATTTCATGATGCTCACATGATCTATGTTGGTTAAAGTTAAAGTTCACAATGACTGAATGAGGCCAGCCTATTTTGATGCACATAATAAAATGAACGATATGAAAGGTGTTAGGATAGGATAATCAAGAGCTAAGCTAGACTAAAGTAATGACATTAGGATATTATTTATTATTGCACAACAAACCCTATTAGAGTCTTAAACTACATCCTTGGTATGGATGGTGTTTACACTAGCTTATTAATGAATAAAGAAGACTCCGTGTTTGCTAAAAAAGGATCCCTAGTTGAGGTCCCATATGTTGATCCCTCATTTTAGGAAGCGTTGATGTCAAGTCCACGATTCCAAGGTCTCATGGCATATGAAAGAATGATATGAAAAATGTTATGTGCTATATTCAATATGCTATGTGCTATGTGCAAGGTTTAATGTTCTGTGTGCAATATGATAAGTATGATGATGCATGTTACTCTCATGGCATGACTTTCCTTATCCAAAAAATTTCGAAGTTAACTCACTTTCTTAATCCAAATTAGGAAAGCTCACTAACTTTCCTAATTCCCATTTGGCAAGTCCATTGACATGATTTTCCATTATCATGCTGTTAGGAAAGAGTTGTTCTCAATCATGCATGTCCTTGATGTGGGCTTACATATACCCATACTTTGTACAAGTGTGTACTAATCTCATACAATTCTAAAATTTTAGGTACAGACACAGATGGACGCTAGATCTTATACGTTAGCGTTGTAGCTATCCGGACTTGGTAGACCCATATGCTTTCGAGGATGTCTATAGTTACTATGTATCTTAGATGTAGGCTATAGATAGTGGAGCATGTTCCACTAATCTTTCTTTAAAAAAATTTTCAGACTTTGCATTGGTGTCGTTTTGGTAAAAATACGTTAATGCATTTAAGAACTGTTTCTTTTATTTGATTACCTCTATATTAGATGGTTTATTTGTGAACGCCTATGATGTTAAGTGGTATGTATACATGTGTGTTAAGAAAACAAAAAGTTCAAATTTTCTTCTATAATTAACCTAGATGAAGTAAGAATGACGTATGTAGGCTTGTTTGGGACCTCTGAGAGGTCAACAACGCCGATCTCGTCTGGCGTCTAGATTCCGATTGTGATAAAATAGGTATTAGATCACTAGGTTAAAATTCGAGCATAATAAGTTCACATCAACCACATTGAGTAGTTTATAATTCATGGTAGTGAAGTGTACCACTATCCTGAATTAGAGACTGCATGATGTGTAGGAAAATTTCCCTTGTTCTTATCTTATCGTGCCTTTTCTAATGTCCAATTTTGTTAGTGTTATGACCGTGTCTAACACCAATCCTTGTTGTTTTCAGAGAATGAGTACTAGGATAATAATTGGTAAAATTAGAGGAGATTCAACTGCTGCGGACAATCGGGTTCAACCCCAGGCTCCAGTTGAAGGAGTGGTTATGCCGGTTAACCCTACAGGGTTGACTGATGCTGAGGTGATGGCATCTCTAGCCCAGATGGAACAAACCAACACTATGCTGGCCCAGGCCATGACTGACCAGGTCAATCGGCAGAATGTTTAGAGGGAAAACCCATTGGCTCGCAGTATGCCTTATAGACTAAGAAACTTAAAGAGGATGAATCCTCCTATTTTCACAAGTTCTAAGACTTCAGAGGATCCTCATGAGTTTATGGATGAGGATCATAAACTTATGGTTGCTATGTGGGCCATAGATACTAACAAAACAGAGTTGGCTTCCTATCAACTCAAGGGAGTTGCACAGACTTGGTGCAAGATGTTGCATGATAGCCAAGTTTTGGGCGGCGTTCCGGTCACTTGGGAGCTATTTAAGACACCCTTTCTGGAGAGATTTTTTCCCAGAGAGATGAGGGAGGCCAAGGTTGAGAAGTTCATCAACCTTAAGCAGGGATCCATGACACTCAGGGAGTATTCCGTGAAGTTTGTTAATCTGTCTTGTTATGCTACTTCCCTTGTATCTAAAACAAGGGAGGAGATGAGCAGTTTCCTCATAGAAATCAACGGAGATCTGTTGGAGGGGTGTCAGTCTGTGTTGCTTCATATTAATATGGACCTCTCTAGGTTGATGGTGCATGTCTAGCAGGTAAAGGACAGTTGAAAGAAGAGGGGTGTTCGTGATGCTAGGAGGCCTTAGCCTCAAGATTAGGTAGGTCCCATCCATGTAGTCCACGAAAACAATTTTTGCGTCAGTGAGCAGCCCAGATTCAAAATTGGCCAACAGAGTTCAGGGAACTCTAACTATCAGAGGAGTACAACACCTACAGGAGGCTAACCCAAGCCAGGAAGGGCAATGGAGGTGAGATGTAGCATCCCAGAAAGGACTGTGCTAAGTGTGGCCGTGCTCAAAGTCGAGAGTGCAGACAGGGCAATAATTCCTGCTTCGGTTGTGGTAAGAGTGAGCACATGGTTAGAGACTGCCCATAGAACAAAGGTAAGCCTGGAGGTAATGCTCATCCTAGGACTAATCCACTGGGTGCACTAGTAGCCGAGCCTCCTTAGAGGAATAGGTTCTATTCCCTAAAGTCCTGGGACGAGCAGGACAAGTTCGCTGATGTGGTCACAACTATGCTAATAGTATTATCGACATCTGTTTAAACTTTACTTGATCCAGAGTCTACGCTTTCCTTTGTAACTCCTTTTCTTGCTCTTACTTTTGAGATATTGCCTGAAGTTCTGCATGATCCTAAAGTTGTTAGGAAAAATTTAGGAGAAAATTTAAGAACTGATTGTGTATACAAAGATTGCCCAATAGTTGTATTTGTAAGACTATGTGTTTAAACTTGGTTGGTGTACCAATACATGATTTTGATGTTATTATTTGAATGGACTCGATTAATAGTTGTTTTTGCATTTATGGATTTTCGTAGTAGGGTTGTGAGATTTCATTTCCCTTATGAAGAAGAGTGGGTATTGGTGGGGTACATCTCGAGTCATCCTAATCCTTTAATTTCAAACCTTAAGGCCAATAAAATGATATCCAATGGGATACTATGAGTATTAATTATTTAGATCATGACATTCCTTCCATGGACTCAGTGCTTATACTAAATAAGTTCATAGATGTATTTTTTCTGAAGATTTGCCTGGAGTTTCTCCCCCTCTATAGATTGACTTTGCTATAAACTTAGAACCCGATACTAAACAAAATTCAATTCCTCCTAATAGAATGAATCCAGCTGAACTCAAAGAGTTGAAGCTCCAGCTAAAAGATCTCACAGATAAGGGTTTCATTCAGCCGATCATATCCTTTTTGTGCACTCCAGGGTTGTTGTGAGAAAGAAAGATGGAACCATTAGAATGTGTATCGATTATTGGTAGCTCAACAAAGTCACTATCAAAAATAAGTATCCACTTCCAAGAATAGATTACTTGTTTGACCAACTCCATGGGTCTAGTTTCTTCTCAAAGATTGATCTTCGTTTAGGGTACCATGAGCTCAGGGTTAGGGATGAAAATGTTCCAAATACATCCTTTCGTACCTGTCATGGTCATTACGTGTTTTTAGTATATCATTTAGTCTCACGAATTCACCTTGTGCATTATGGATCTCATGTACAGAGTCTTCCGTGAATACTTTGACTCTTTTGACATAGTATTCATTTATTACATTCTCATCTACTCTAAGACCAAGGAAAATCCTGAACAACATTTGAGACTAACCTTGCAGGTACTTAGACAACATCAGTTGTCTGCCAAATTCAGCTAGTGTGAATTCTGGCTTACATCAATGAACTTCATGGGTTATGTTGTGTCTGACAAAAGTGTGGAGGTATATCCCAGGAATACTGAAGTTGTTAAAAACTGGACAAAACCTCTTACTCCCAGAGATATCCGTATCTTCTTGGTATTGGCTGGTAACTACCGCAGGTTTGTGGAGGGTTTTTTTATGTTGCTGCCTCATTGACAGCTTTGACTAAGAAGAAGACCAAGTATGAATGGAACGATGCTTAAAAGAAGAGTTTCCAGGAGCTCAAGGATAGACTCACTTCAGCCCCGGTGTTTAGGCAAGAATTACACTGTGTATTGTGATGTATGTATGGTTTGTTTAGGTTTTGTTCTTATGCACGGTGGTAAGTTGAGCTTAAGGTTCATGAGAAGAATTATCCCACTCATGACCTGGAGTTGGCAGCTGTGGTGTTTGATTTTAAGTTGTGGAGGCACTACTTGTATGGGCTTCATGTAGATGTGTTCGTAGAACACAGGAGTCTCCTGTACCTATTCACACAGAGAGAGTTGAATCTACGTCAGCGGATATGGTTGGAGCTGTTGAAGGACTATCACATGAATGTCCACTACCATCCATGTAAAGATAATGGTGTAGTTGATGCTTTTAGTAGGATGAGCATGGGAAGTACAGACCACGTTAACGATGGGAAGAAGGAATTGGTTAAAGATATACATAGACTGGAAAGACTAGGTGTGCGGTTTGTTGACTCTACTAGTAGGGGTGTTTCAGTTCATCCTAGTTGTGAATCATCCTTAGTAGTTTAAGTCAAGGAGGGTCAGCATCTTGATCCTGTGGTGATGGAGCTTAAGGACTCAGTGTTGGTTATGATGAATGAGTCTTTTGCTGTGGGAGATGATGGCATACTGAGGTACCAAGACAGGATTTGTGTACCATATGTGGATGATTTGCGAACCAGGATCATTGCAGAGGCCCATGGTTCCTAATACTCCATACATTCAGGTTAAAAGATGTATCATGATCTTAAACAGATCTATTAGTGGGATGGCATGAATAAGGACAATGCAGATTATGTTGCCAAGTATCCTAATCGTAAACATGTTAAGGCAGAACATCTTAATCTTGGCGGTCTTATTCAAATTATTGAGGTTCCCAATTGGAAATGGGAGGCCATTAATATGGACTTTGTGGTTAGTCTTTCAACAACTAGGAGATAACATGAATCCATATGGTTTATTGCGGACATGATGACTAAGTCTTCCCACTTTATCCTTGTGAAGTCTACTTACAGAGCCGAGGATTATGCAAAATTCTACAATTATGAGATTGTGAGATGGCATGGGATTCCATTGTCTATAATTTCAGATAGAGTCGCTCATTTCACTTCACATTTCTGAAGATCCTTCCGGAATAGCTTAGGTGCAGATGAAGCTTAGTACTCCCATTCATCCTCAGACTGATGGGCAGGAAGAGCGCACCATTCAGACGTTGGAGGACATGTTGACGGTATGTGTGATTGACTTCAAGGGTATTTGGGATCACCATCTTCCTTTGATAGAGTTGTCGTATAATAATAGCTATCACTCCAACATTGGGATGGCCCCGTTTTAGGCATTTTATGGTAGGAGGTGTACGTCTCAAGTTGGGTGGTTCGAGGTTGGAGAGTCATCCATTTTGGGTCAAGAGATAATTCATCAGTCCTTAGAGAAGGTGAGGGTAATTAGGTAAAGGTTGGCTATAACTTACGTTCGACAGATGTCTTATGCAAACAATAGAAAACGACACTTAGAGTTTGATGTTGGCGACCAGGTCTATTTGAAGATATCACCTATGAATGGGGTGATGATATTTTGTAGGAAAGGGAAGTTGAGTACGAGGTATGTAGGACCATATGAGATCCTACAGCGTGTGAGTGAGGTGGCCTATTAGTTGGTATTCCCTGCGGACCTAGCTTCTGTTAATCCAGTCTTTCAGGTCTCTATGTTAAATAAGTGCCGAGGTGATCCAGCATCGATTCTAATTGTGTAATATTTGGGGGTCGATGAGGACCTTATCTACAATGATGTGACGTTGAGATCTTAGATAGACAGGTTAAGGGGCTGGGGAAAAAATAGACTGCCACAGTGAAGGTATTGTGGATGAATCATCTTGTTGAGGGGTATGCGAGGGAGGCCGAGGCCGATTAGAGGTCCGGCTACCCTCATCTTTTCAACTCTTATGGTTAGACTTCCTACTCTTACGTCTAAGTTTCCTTGTCTCTACATTCATTGTTTCTATTGCTTGACTGTGTATAGTGATTATGTTATATTATGTCTGGCATTTTTCTAGATAGTTAGTGGTGTCATTTTTGGAAGAATGCTCCTAAAGAGGGATAATGTAACAACACTAAAAATGTATAAGGTAAGTATTTCTTAATGAGTCTAGAATGCCTACGATTAGACCAGGTTCACACGGATTGATGCACGTAGAACCGTACATCGGAACCCTTGCTACAGCCAAGCCAACTAACTTGGGAAGTGAGTTGAGGTAGGAAGGGTTGGTTCCAACCATGTAGAGCTCTCGAATACGAAGATTTACTCGAGTGAGTCTATATCAGACATAAAGAGGGAAAATCATAGTTTTGTAGTGTCTAGGGGTAAAATGGTCTATTTACAGTCTAAGGGTAGTATCATAATTACCCTTAATATATATTTAATTATTTAATTAATAATGTGGAGGAGCATTTTGGAGAGAGATGGCCGAAAATTAGATCTTGAAGTGAAGTCTTGCTCCACCCGGGTTCGAACCTAGGTGGAAGCAAGGACTTAAATTTGTTTTTATATAAGTTAGAAAATTAATGAAATTAATTAATATTATTATTTATTGAATGATTTGAAATAAAATGGAAAATCATATTGTTATAATAAATTGACGCAACCTTATTTGACTAAGCCATAAATTAGACTCGTAAGCCTAAGGTAACTCTCTCCTCTCACGCTCATCTCTCTCTAACTTCTGTATCAGTCTCATTCACATTCTCTCTGCCAAATAAAATAAAAAATAGTAGTTAAAACAAAGTTCTTCACACATGAAGAACTCACAACGAAAAATAAAATGAAACGCTAAGCAAAATACGTTAGACAAAGGGAGGTTTTCTGTCAAAAGTTTGGTATTGAAAATTGGTTTTTGACGTGAATGTTGGAGAATGTTTGGGCAGAATATTCCTTCAAGGTTTGAACTTCATAAAAGTTATGGGTAATCCTCTCTCTTGGTCCCTTTCCCAAGAGACCCCTTAAGGTTAAAAATATTAAGTCCGAAAACTAGGGTTGTTCCCCGTTGCATGTCCCTTTCACTGGCTCCCAATGATTCTTAGGTTGGGTATTTTGCTGGTAGATATCAGGAGTGTGTATGTTATCGTGATGAATATGTTCATGTATTTGTGTTTGAAATATTATGAATAAAACTCATGTATTTTCGAAACTATGTGTATGTGTGTGCAAGGATGTGACTGTGAATAATGTTCTCGGATTGATGCTCCAAAATTGTAATGTTATGGTTATTAATTTACGTGCATAAACCCATGTATATTGTGATGTCCATGTAAGATGAAATATGAATGATTTGAGTGATAATTTATTGTCCAAACAAATCTATGAAAAATGCATCCCAAAATGTGTTAAATGGTCTACGAATTACCCTATGAGTTCAAGAGAATATTTTGAAAAAAGTGAGTTGAAATGTGACCAAATTTCCAGCAACTTACAAGTTTAGTTTTGGCTAAACATTGATGAAGAAATCTGGAAAATTAATTGAGTGTAAATTATGTGAGGTCACTAGAATTCTAACCCGCGACCTCACCCATGAGATAAATTAAAAAGTTGAAAAGAAATGGGGGTTAAGGAAATTTGATCTCGGGTGTATTTGGATGAAAAATAAAATACCGAATTAAGAATGAGAGTAGTGGGGTTCGAACCCAGAATCTCTAGGTAACAATGTAAGAAAAACTAAAAGAAAAGAAATGTGAGGCATGGGAATCAAACCCATGACCTCTACGCAGTAAAGGAAAATCAAAAGAAAAGTGAAGAGAAAATAAAGGTGAGGAGTGGGAATCAAACCCACGACCTCTAGGAAATAATGGAGAATTAAAAGAAAAGTGAAAGGAAAAGAAATGTGAGATGTTGGAATCGAACCCACGACCTCTTGGCAGTAAAGGAGAATTAAAAGAAACATAAAGTGAGGTTGTGGGTGTATGATCCCACAACCTTATGGTTAACTAGAGATAGTCAAGGAAAACTAAAAAATTAATAATAATAAAAGGGGATGTGGGGGTTCGAACCCATACCCCCCCGGCCACGGAAGAGAATTTTCAAAGGATTGAAATAAAAAGAAAACATTGATGTTGGGGCTCAATCTCAGGGTCCCAATGTCATGTGGATCGAAATTAAATAAAAAAAAATGTAAAGTGTTGTCCAAGGGATTTGAAAATCGGTTTCCTTTGCCCAAATTTCGTATTTATACATAAATCATACGTGAATTAAATCAAAAGCTTGGTATACACACAAGATGCATAAGTAATGGACCCCATAATCTTAAGAAGATATGAATCACTTAAACGAACTATGAATGAATCCTCAAGGCTTGTATGTATAGATTCATAAGTCTATCATACGTTTTAAAAAAAGTGAACCTAAGATGTATGTACTGAAATGATGTAACCCTAGAAGGGTTAATTAAGAGTGTAAAAAACACTAAATGGCCAAGTGCAATCGAATACGATGAAATGAATATTATGTAATGAAATAATGAAACCCTAAAAGGGTTAAGTAAGAGTGTTACAAATGGCCAAGTGCTTTGACATATGATGAAAATAACATTCACGTATAAAGGGTTGATTAATTATGAAGAACAAATATGCTAATGTTAATGAATGACATGACATAAGACTAATGTAAAATATGAGAGCAATCTCAGATGAGCATAAGTAAATGTTACCAAAACTTACTAACCTATGAGACTGCAAAGTTAATGAAGAGACTAGTCTCTATGAACATCTAATGAAAGAATTGAGATTAACACTCTTAATACAAATGATAAGATGAGAAATCATCTATTGAGCTATGATGACCTCATACAATAAGCCACCTTCAATGATGTATGAGTTGAATGTAATGGAACTTTATACTGAGCACCGATAGATTAGCTATGTGCGCTGATGCCTTCTTTCAAGAAGGGTGGAGGTTCAAGTAACTCTCATGAGATAAGATTGTGTGGCATGCCGGGTATGAGTCTTTTTATATCTCCTACTCTTCGTACCTTTACTGCCAATATAGGGATCTGGCGGGTTCAATTCCCATGTACGCTAGCATGTTTTGGGTCACCTTGGCCGGTGATTCCACCTTTTTTGGTGTGGGGAAGACACTGAATTTCATGAAGCTCACATGATCTATGTCGGTTAAAGTTTAAGTTCCTAATAAATGAATGAGGTGAGCCTCAAATGCTGCACATAGTAAATGAACGATACCCAAGGTATTTGGATATGGTAATAAAGAGGTGATCTAGACACACGTAATCACACTAGGTTATTCTTGATAATTGCACAGCACACCCGATGAGTGTCTTAAACTACATCCTAGGTATAGCTGATGTTTACACTAGCTTATGAATGAATAAAATAAAGTACGTAAGAATGAACAAAGCAGTCTCTGTGTTTGCTACAAAAGGCTCCCTAGTTGAGGTCACATATGTTGAGCCCTAATTTTTGAGAAGTCTTGATGGAATATGAATGAATAATATGAAAAATGTTATGTGCTATATGCAATATGTTATGTGCTATGTGCAAGATGTTATTTGATGTGTGCACTATGATAAGTATGATGATGCATGTTACTCTCATTGAATGACTTTCCTAATCTAAATATGGGAAGTTCACTCACTTTCCTAATGCAAATTTTGAAAGCTCAGTAACTTTCCTAATTCCAATTTGGCAAGTCCACTGACTTGACTTTCCATGATCATGTTGTTAGGAAAGAGTTGTTCTTAATCATGCATGTCCTTGGTGTGTTCTTGCATATGCCCATACTTAGTACAATGTTTACTAATCCCATACATTTCTACAATTATACGTGCAGGCATATGTGGATGCTAGAGCTTAACGGTTGGCGTTGCATCTATTTGGATATGGAGTTTTCATCTGGACTTGGTAGGCCCTCATGCTTTCAAGGATGTCTATCATTATTATCTAGCTTATATGTTGGCTATATCATTACCTCTATATTAAATGGTTGATTTGTGAAATCCTATGATGTTAAGTAGTATGTATACATGTATGTTAAGAAAAGTACAAAATTTATTCTAAAGTTAACCTATATGAAGTAAGACTGACGTATGTACGCTCGTCTGCGACCTCTGAGAGGTCAACATGCCGATCTCGTCTGGGGTCTAGATTCCGATCGTGAAACTATTCTACCTCTTGAAGGTTTAGGGTTTGTTGAGAATCTTTCCTATGAAGAGGTTTCGGTTAAGATCCTAGATCACCAAGTCACGATGTTGAGAAACAAGGAGGTGGCCTCTGTAAAAGTTCTATGGAGTAACCATCTGGTTGAGGGTGCACCATGAGAGGTCGAATCCGATATGAAGTCCCGTTACCCTTATCATTTTACTCGTTAAGGTTATATATTCATCTTAATGGATAATGTAATGTATGATCATGAAATCTACATGTTTTCTAAATAGGTGCATGTTGGGTAAAAGTTGTACCAACTAGAGATTTAAGAAAATGCCTTTATACTTTATTCTTGCACTTATGTAAAACATGTATGCATTTCTTCACATTTCACTGTTTTATTTTCATCTTGAAAAGAACTATAGCATGGTGACCCTTTGGTGCATTTTGAGCTTATGATAAGGTTGAGAAGGAAATTCCTCATTATGTGTTATGATATAGAGGTCTTATATGTTGTGTATCATGAATTGAGTGCTATGTCTAATGTTATGGTATGTGTTTTCATGAGTTGTTATATACTCTTATGAGTTGTGACTCGTTATGATTTTATGTTGTTGATTGGTTGTGCTGCTAGTATTGAGTCTATTCATTGCCTCTAAAAGTTCTTAGTGTCATTCGGGGACGAATGTTCCAAAGGGGGATACTATAACACTTATTGAAATGCCATGACTTAGAATAGAGCTTAATCTATTATATAATGTTTAAAATGATGTTTCCAGACCTATATTAATGTAATAAAGTCACTTAGAAATGGTAAGAGAAAAAAAGACTAATAAAGGCCTTGACGTTCGTAAACTAGCTAATTTGATTTACTTGACGTCCCTCTTTTTGGTGAAGGCTTCAAGGTATCAAATGAAGTCCAAATTATGTAAAGATAAATTGTATACGTAGTATGTAGTACAAAGGGTCTAAACTTCAGGTAACAAAATCCCAAGGACCACCCGAAGTGTCCTTGTGGAGGACCCAAACATGGGTGGGCAGGCTACTTGGCAACCTACGAGCAGGCAGAAGTAGAGGCATAGGTGCGAGTGCTCTTGTCACGAGATATTTCACTGTTTGTATTCCTTTCCCCAAGAGGTCCTTTCAAGATAATTTTTCAAGAACATTAAATACTAGGGTTTTTACTCTACGAAAAGTAAGTGTTTTGTATGGTATATTCAACACAATTTAAATATTATGTTTTTACTTATGTTTTCATTCGTGTGAATCATGTTATTATATTCATGATGGTTTCTTATGATTGTTTCTACTATTTGACAATTTGAAAATGTAGGGATGGAACTAAGACTAGAATGAACTCTTAAATGAACCTTATCATTTACCCTACATTATGAATTGATCTTGTACATGATTTAAAAGTTCTTCTTCATTATCACGTTGAGTATTTTATGATATTATAGTTATGAATGTTTTAAGTTGAATGTAAGTTCTTGAATAAGGTTCTTGGAAGCGAGAGGTAAGTATTCTAAAGTTGTGATTACTCTACCTTGTTTATGTTAGCCTATTAATCATTATGATATGTTGTGAAAGTATGCATGACGTTCTATGTAGATATGATGGGCTATGAACATGTTATTTTTAAGAACCTTAAAAGAATACGATAAATGTAACAACCGATATTCTCTTGTATGGTTTACACAAGATGACTATGTTATATTAATCACACATACGAAGGGTTATAATGAAAGGATATTCTTTTCTAGTCATAAATAGATCATGATCATGTTTATCCAAGGAGTTAATATCAAATGACCTATGATAAGTTTATGATAAAAGATAAATTAAAGGGTATTCAAGAAAGGGACTTAAGCTAAGCACCAATGAACTAGATATGAGAGGGATCCCTTCCCTAGTAGACCACATTTTCGATGTGGGGTTTTATGACACCGGATTCCATGTTTAGCTTGGGTGACTTGAGGAGTTTACTGAGTATAGGTAGGGGTATGGGACTCTGCTAGGGTGACTTGAGAAGTGTACCTAGTGTAGGTAGGGGTATGGGACTCTACCTAGACATTACACAAGTTGACTCTAAGGGAAGTCCTAGGAGATTGTTCTTATGAATTATGATAACATGAGAGGTATATGTTTCTGATACATGATGTTACTCTTATATGATGTTGGTCATTATTATGAGTATGTTATTGGGTTATATTGCTATATGAAGTAATGATTAATTGTGTTACAAGTTATATGAAACAAAGATTTACCTATGGTCTCCGATATTATCTACTTGGTTGTGTGGGGTTATAAGGGTTCACATTGCCATTGCACTTGTAGGTTGAGGATGGGATCATTGGTGAGTGTTTTTTATGTTATGTTACATGACCTATTGAATATGGAAAGTTAACATGACTCTATGATAATATGTCTTTTATTATGGTCATGCGTTATGTTGATAGAATCCTTGACTTGTATGTGTTCTACTGTATGTGCATTGAAGACATTCATATGACTTAGCATTTTTTCTAATGAATTGATAAATTATCCTTGTTCATTCATGTCCTTATGTGTTATGTGCATATACCCATACGTAGTTTATGTACCGTACGAACCCATTACTTCATATTACTGCACCTGTAGGTTCAAGCGGTTGAATTTTAAGGAGGTCGATTTGAAGAACCTTAGAACTCTTTCTCAATGTCTTGGTAGGTTCTCATGATGGGGATGCTATCATTTATTTTCCAGCTTATGAAGACTTTAGTAGCTATTAGGAATATCCTATTTCCATCATGTTTCTTTGGACTTTTTTGTACTAAGGCCTATATGGCATATTGACTATGTATTGGCTAAGTTTAGATTTGCACTATTTAGAAGGTTTTATACATGTGATACAATTTCTTAGAATATCGTATGATTTATGAATGATAAGTATGAAGTTTAAGTATACTTCAAGTAGAATGTAAAAGTTTTAATTATTCTGCAATTTTTACTAATCACATGTTATGATGAATGCTAAAGTCTTCTTTGAGTCCTCTGAGAGGACGACGATGCCAGTTTCATTTGGGGTATGCTCTTCGGGTGTGACAACATAAATGTAAGCATATGCGTGAAAGTGAACGTAAACTTCAACCCTAATGCCAACACAACGTCTACATCAACGTCAACATCAATGTCAACGTAAATCCACATGAACATAAATGGAAACCTCGATCAATAAGTGTGATGGTTAACATAAATATAAACGCCAATGTCATCATTAACGTAAATATGATAGTTAACGTCAACGTAACATGAAAGTTAATTTCAATGTGAACGTCAACGTTAACATTAACATAATGTCAATGTCAATAACAAAATAAACATAAATGTGAACATCAAAGTGTACGTTAATATCTATGTGAATGTTGACGTCAACATCAATGTAACGTCAATGTCAACGTCAACATCAATTCAACAAGTCAACATGAATGTCAACATCAATGTCAACATCATCAATATCAACAATAATGTGAGCGTCAGCGTGAAAGTCAATGTGAACATCAACGTCAACATGAAAAAAAGTCACCATTAACGTTTATATGACTGTTAATATGAATGTTAATGTGAATGTCTAATTAACATTAACTTCAATGACAACTTCTATGTTAACATGAACATAAACGTAGAAATCAAAATTAACCTAAACATAAACATAAAAGTGAATGATAATATGAATATGAACATAAACGTGGAAAAATTGTAAATGTGAGAAACAATGTGAACGTCAACGTAAACGTCAATGTCAATGTCAATTTGAATGTCAACATGAATGTGGATGTCAATGTCAACATTTGTGTCAACATAAACGTCAACGACTACGTGAACATTAATGTGAATGTAAATGTCAATGTCAACATCAACAAAACCTGAACATCAACGTCACCGTCAACTTGAACATCAACGTGAATGTTAACATCAATGTCAACATCAGTATCAATGTATACATCAATGATGGAATGAACGTTAACATCTACGCCAATGTGAATGACAATGTCAACGTCACAGTAAATATGAACGTAACGTCAATGTGAACATCAACGTTAACGTCAACATAAAGATAATCATCAATGTGAACTTGAAAATTAACGTCAACATCAATGTGAATGTGAATGTTAATGTCAACGTCAACGTGAACATTAATGTAAAAGTAAACATTAGTATCAATGTAAACATCAATGACTGCATGAACATTAAAGTCAACATAAATGTGAACATTAATGTCAACGTCAAAGTAAATATGAACCTTAGCGTAAACGTAAACGTAATCATGAAATCCAATGTAAGCATAAATTTATATGTCAATGTCAATGTCAACGTCAATGTGAATGTGAACATCAAAGTTAATGACAACGTCAATGTTTACGTGAATGTCAATATGAACGTCTAATTGAACGTCAATATCAACGTCAATGTTAATGTGAACTTCAGCATCGACGTCAACCTCAACGTGAACATCAATGTCAACATAAATGTGAATGTCTATTTCAACGCCAAAGTGAAGGTCAACATTAAAATGACATCAACAGAAACATCAACTTCAAAATATATGTCAACATCAACGTCAACAACAATGGTAGTATCAACCTCAAGATAAGAATGAATGTAAGAGTTAACATTTGTGTAAACGTCAACGTCAACATCAACATAAACATCAATATCAACATCAATGTCAACTTATTGTGAACAACAATGTAAACTTCAACGTAAATATTAACGTCTATATCAAAGTCAACTTATTCTAAAAGTCAATGTCAACTTCAACGTAAATGTTAACGTCAATGTCAATGTAATCTGATTGTGAATATCAACTTCAATGTCAATGTGACGTCAATATGAACGTGAGCATCACCTGAAACGTGAGACTTAATGTCAACTTAAACGTCAATGTCAACGTCAATGTTAGTTGTAAGACCCCCAAAATAAGTTAGGGTGTCTATATACTAACATATTTATCTTAAGGTTAAAGGTCCTAAAATGAATTATAATATGGTTTAGAGGCAGTGTGTAAAGTCTGAGGTGATTTTGAAGTCAAACGTCAAGGGATGAGCAAGATATTCGGCGACTAGTCACCTATATGCCTCATGTGTCTATATGTGTTTACATATTGTATTTCATGATATTATGAAGTCTTTAAATGAGTTTTCATGATTTTTAATGGTAGTGTATGGAGTTTCCTGAATTTGGGAGGTCAAACGTCCAAGACGTTCTAAAGTTAGCCCTTGAGATGTCCAAGAGTGTCTTGATGAGGACTAGCATGTTTGGACGTTTTATTTGTATTTTTGTTGGGTGAAACTCATCTGGGAGGTCTAAAACATGCTAATGTATGTAATTAAGTTGGAAATGTCCGGGTGAAACTTCAAAAGGGTCCCACAAAAGAGTTCACAAGAAGGACCCAAGGCTGGTAGAGACACTGCCTTGGCAATGTCAATCGACGGACCAAACGACGGCCAGTTTGTTCACCAACGGCAAGTTGATGAGGTTTCGTCAATTTACGCTTATCCTGGGCAGGTATCCCCAAAAACAATCCAAGGTACATCCTACGGAAGCCAAAGGATGGCCAGTCGATTGACCAACGACCAGTTGATGGTGGGCCATCGATGGTGGCCTGAAGGTGTTGCCTGCGTACTGTTTTATTTAAGGGGAGAATCGAAAATTCATCCCACGTCCTAACATTAATCTAATTGACTTATTTATATATTTATGGGTGTATATAAGTAATGAAACACGTGAACAGCCCATTCCCCATCCCCACTACACAAAATAAACCTTTCCGTTTAAAAATCTTCTCCCTAGAAACCTACATTATTGTTGAAGCTTACGAACAGCTTGGAGCATGGATTGCTATGTTTCTTCATACTTTTTTAATGTTTTTCATTAGTATAAAGGTATGGATCTTTCATCTCTATTTATCATTTAATCTAGAGTGTTAATCTCTAAGTTTTCAAAGAGAAAAATATGATCAAATCTCTTCTTCTTCAATATATCCATGGGTTCTTTATCGAACCTTTTTTAATTGTTAAATCCTGATGAACTGATCTTAATTTATCTGTTTGAATGTGATCTTAATCCAATTGGATGATGAACGCATGTTCCCTCCCTTAATTGATTTAGTTCTTACAGGGGCTTTGTGTTCTTGGCTTGTTATCGATTGAATTGTGATTCGATTATGTTGAAGTGATTACATCTACTATTATTTACGTGAATTAATATTGAATTGATGATCAAGTATCCATTTGGATCATTGTGTGAAGATTTGAACATGTTTAGCTTAGTTTTCCATGATTCACTATAACCTTGGTCTTTTAATGATTTAATGTTATTCTGTAGGGCTTGTTGTAGCTCATGTATTAATTGTATATTATTGATGAAAGTGTAAAAAAGTGATTTATGTTGATCAATGTCGATTAGCCTATAATTCTTCTATTTTTCAATGATGTCTAAAATAGCGTGTTCACTGTGACTATAGGTTAGGGCAAATTGTAGTAGGATTTCGTGTAGATAATGTTGTCCTTAACTACTGCCTTATATTGATAATATTAATGATTTGTCGGTATGGATTCCTGATGATCAATTAAGAGGAGTCTTGGCATGAATTTATCTAGGTTCTTCTAGCCTACAATTTCAATGTTGTAATCAACACTATGTGATCTCAATTCTAAGGTAGATGAAGCATGATTTATATTTGACTTATATCTATTTAGCTTCTGACCTTAATTATATTATTGATACATGATGATTGATGAGAAAAACTAGGGAAGTTACTTGATCTATAACTCTGTACTTTCTACCATATATGTGATATAGTGCAGTATTTTTATCATGATCTTTTGACGATTTGTACATGGTTTCATTTATTTTTTAAGTACATATAGATACTGATCAATAATTTAATAATTATGAGAAAGGTGTATTGATTAATGAAGATCAAAATTTATGAATTGGTAAGAATGACTCATCCCTCTACTTTTTTATATTAATTTAGTTGATGATGCCTTGAATGGCATTGTGTGGTATGTTCAACTTATGGTGGCGTTGTTTCCTTTATTGTCATTATATATGTGTTTAACATAGCCTTGAAGTCAACTTTATGAATACACGAATGAGTCGTCATGATGATCACCTTATGTGTAACTTGTGCCTAGTCTTCCTTTCTAGTTATGAATCTAGGTGACCTTGCTATTGTTATGAGCATTTCAATGAATATGGTATGATTTTATATATGTGCTGCCTATGATGAGGTCTTACAATTTTATATATGATGTTAAACTAAGATGATTACATATAGACTAAAGCTTACTGTAAGAATGTTGAAAGTCTTAAATAAATGAGTCTTATTCTATGCTAACCATTCTATGATGTTGTGTGATGTCTCATTCACTAGGATGACTTGGTATATATACTAGCATGCGCAAGGGTATGAGACTTTAAATATGTATTGCACATCTGCACCTTGATTGATAGTTCCTAGGTTTTTCTTCTAAGGACATGCATAGGATTGTATGAACATGTTATAAACATGACTTATATGCTATGATCTTAAGTATATGATATGATGAAGTATGAATGTGCATTGTGTCTTGGAGTGTTGATATGAAAGGATTCCTCAAATAGGTACGCATATAAACTTATGCATAAACATATGAGCATACGTGACATTATGCATTATGTGAAAGGTTTACTCACATATTAGTATACACATACACATGAATGATTATCTAGTCAATATAGGAGCCTTAAAAGGTGTGCTTAAGTTTATCCTAAAGTAGATAGTGCTAAAACATATGTTATATCCATGTGAAAGATCATCTCACATGATTTAGGTTGATAAATTTCATCTATGATCTATGAGCTAAGCATATGACGGGATGAATCTCCTAAGCCTATATTTTATAAAGTAATGTTGATGAAGACTTTTCAATGAAGGGAACATAGCTAAGCTCATAGAGAAATTAAAATTGAGTGTGTTTCCTTTCCCAATGTTGGAAGTTAGGCCACCGAAAATCTCACAAGGGGGATAGCCTCATGACCCAAAAGGGGTGTTAGGGTGATGTTTCTATTACTAAATAACCAAAATACCCTATCTAGGATTAACGAGGGTTTTCAGATGTACTTGAAAGTTCCAAAATTATGCTTGCCACAAATAATCTAGCAATGTGATATCACTTAGTATGCTAGCATGTGTGAATGTTCTACCTTGGCTAGGTAAGAACAGCATCCATTAGTTTAAGGCTCTAAAACAGCATATTCCATGTTTAGTACCCATGGTCTTAGTGTTGGTTAAGGATATAGTTTCCCTAAAGTAAAATGGACAATGGAAGTAAATGAATATGAGCCTAACTAGGAGGATTTAAGGGATTTTACTTATCATAGATGGAAGTGATGAATGTATCTAGAAAATCCACAAGTAGATCATTACGAAGTTCTTTTAAGGTTACCAGATGTGTATGATTATGCTTATGTACATATGCATGACTTTGTAGTACTTGTCTACTTGGTATGAGAATGTGCATGGTATGAATCTATAATATGTGATCTTGTACTTGTATGCACTATGTTTGTCTAAATGACTGTATGATGAAGGTCTTGTATTGACATTAATGAGGATCTCTTCACTTAGTTTGTGCTCTCATGAAGAGTTTACTAAGAATGTACAGGGATATAGGGCTTCATATGTTCATTGTACTAGTAGACTAAGATTGGGGTAATGAAAAAGGTCTCAAAATGATGTATATGAGAAGAAGTAAATATATGGGTAAATTGTTGTAGCTTACTATAATGTCCTAAGGTTTTGACTTAAATGTGGCTTTGATGCATTATCCTTATATGAGAATATGTATTTGTTTATGTAGGTTGTATGTATGCTTTCTTTATGACCTTAAGGTGATACATTGTACCAAGTATCACTAAAGGGTTACTTGGCAAGTTAATGAATAAAAAGAAATAATACTCACTTACAACGTGAAGGAGCTTACTATAATGTGACTTAAAAATGTCATAAATTCCATATGTGATCTTATCTAATGTTTAGACTTTGAATATGCTTATATGAAGTATGTGAATGATATAAATGTCATAGTCTAAAGGTTTTATGAATATTTACTGAAAAATGCATGAATAATGATTTCAAGAAAATGTCCCTTTTAAATGCATCTTTTTGCATGGTTGCCATACTTAGTCCATTCTTATACTAATCCCATTATTCTCTATTTTTTATACAAAGTGTAGGTTATGGATGCTTAAAGGATGTATATGACTAAGGAGCTAGATATGTGATTCCCGAGCACAAGGAAAGAGGTCCTTATGTTCCAACGATTCCCTACTGATGTTATAATGTAAAGTTTATGAAATGTTGTATGGTTATGTCTTATGTTTTAAGGGTCGGGTAATTAAAGTATTGTAATGTTGTTGATTCTAAGATGGAAAAGAGACTTAGGGCTTAAATTTTTATTGTGACTTATGTTTTATATATATATGAAGTTATTTTTCTGGCATATGAGGTGCTATGAAAAGTTTCAAATTTTCCGCTAAATTTACTATGTCAATACGATGAATGACAACTATGAGCTTGTATAAGACTTCGAGAGGTCAAGTACTCCATGTTAATTCTAGGGTGTGCTCCCCGAATATGACAAATGTGGTTTTAGAGCAAGATGTTTTAAAAGTTTTTTAGGGTCCAAGAAGTCTCATATTGCCACATCTAGTAGAGTCTTACATCACTGATTGTGAATCGTGACACATCAAATGGTATGTGAGGATATAGGACGATAGAGTTTCCCTTCTTCATCATTCTCATATCGTGGCATAGAATTTAACTCGATAAGATCTCTCTATTATGTTGTCTTGTTCGGTGGTCTTTTAGATGTAATTGCTTGGTGAGATTGTTCTCTATGTTTGAGGGAGAAAAGGTGAGTTTAAAAGTTTATCTTGGTTTTATGCTTTTAATGATTATGCATGAAGGTGAATTTTTGCACGTTTTGATGATGTGATGCCAATTATGGCTATATATGAAATTTATGTAGAATAGCATGTTACATTGCGAAATGTATGGTATGATATGGTTAGAGCATGTTAGAAATTATTATGGTTGACATGAATTCTTTTGGAACGATGTGTTGCTATATGGTTTTGTATGATGGTAGCCATGTGATATGATATGAACTTGAGATTCTTACTAACTACATATGGAAGCATGCTACCCTAAGAATTTGTGTTTAAAGGTGTTCAATGTTTCCTTTTATATATATGTGGCCCTTGATAAGTTGCCTCGTATGGATTGAATTTCTTTGTTTAAACTTTGTCCTAGGTTTGATGATGGTATGCATGCTTATGTAGGATGAGTTGGTAAAGTTTTGTATCTCATATTTGTCATGCTTTTACCATCTATTGCCTAAAAGTTGCATTTTTGGAATGTTGAAGCATGTTCACTGTAAGGCTAGTCAATTTACTATAATATTTTTAGGAAACCAATTAAATTGATCTTTCATTGGAAGTTGTTGAATGTGTATAAAATTGAAACATATGAACAAGATAATGAATTTTAAAAGGAGATTTACTATATGGAATGTAGAATGAGAATCTTGTGGCACTATAACACTCAAGAAAATGCACATTCCTTGTGAAAAGTATTAGATTTTAGAAATATGTATTGGGGTACAAAGGCACCCCAATGCCCAATATTTAGTAATATTGGGCATGTATGAGAATATTGGCTTAAGGTTGTTAGCCAATTTTCTATGTATACACAAGTATTTAAAATATAATCAAAGCTTGTTTAAGAATTGTACCTGCAATGAAGATCCTAAGCTAATAAAATTTGCATTCCTTATATTCCACAAATTAGGCACGAGACATCCAAATGTAAAGCCTAGGTACCATATCACATGATCATTTAAAATGATGATGTAGAGTAAGAAGTGACCAAGGATATAGTGAGGATCCTTGGGACAACAAAAATGGTAAGGAACACATGTACAAGAACATGTGCAAGCACATGGAAATAGACAAGCCCAACCGAATTCGGTTAGGGCGGTTAGGGGCAGGCGCACATGTGGGGGTCAATCCATGTGGGGCTGAGCTTACTAACCAACTCTAGGCTCAAACTAACTTACCTAATTAACTAACCAACCTACGACTAACCGAATTTAACTAACTAGTGCATCCGACAACCTAAGACCTAACCGAGTCACACTAGCCTAGGAACTAACTCAAGAAGCATCCTAGTACCTAACCTTGGATGGTCCAAAGGGGTTGATTATGGTCCTAATTACTTAGGGCTACTTTTGTTATTACCCTAAGTGACTTAATTAGTTAAATATGAAACTTAATTAATTAATTAAAAATCATGGTCTTAGCCGAAACCCTTATAAAATATAAATATTTGGCTAAGTCAAATGTTCTCTTATTTTTAGTAAATTAAGGAGGTGCGTTTTGGTAATAAGCTTATTGTTTTATTTAATTAAGTTAATTATCCTAAGTTGAATTAGTCTGTATCAGTTCCTAAGACTTAGACTCACATCAATCTAGTAGAAATGCCCGACTGAAAATAGTGGCAAAACCAAAAAAAAATCAGAAAATACTCTGAATTCTCGTAGGTGATTTCAAAGGTATTCTTCAAGATTTTTCGTGCAAAGTACAAGGTGATCTTCATTTTTTTTAATTCTATAGTAAGTTATGGTTTTTCTCTCTTGGGTTCCTTTCTCCAAGAGGCTTTTCAAACATTTTGAATTCAAGAAAATGAAACTAGGGTTGTTCCCAATGAAATCTTTGAACGTTCATCTCCCTAGTTCTCCCTATTTTCGACTTCTAGTAGTACATATAATGCAAAAGCTCTAGCATGTTATTGGTATGTTGTTATAACTGATCATTATTGTAGATTTCTATGAATTAACATATAGGTTAGATTCATATAATAAAGGCCCAGTTGTGTTCGAGAAGATGATTTTGTTATAAGTTGTTTTTGAAAATAAATCTACAGCTGAAAAGGATAAAGGTTTCGATTACTAATTGTCCTTTACAGTAGATATATTTGTAAGTGTTTGGAATGCAACGTTTCCAAGAAGAAATAAGAATGCGAATAAAAACTAGATAATGAATATTCAATGCCAAATTAACTTTATAGCTTGGCCAATCTAACACTGAATTGTTCTTATAAACTTATTAAATGTTAAAAGTTGGCTTTCTTAAAATGAAGGTTTAGATTACTATAATAT
This sequence comes from Solanum peruvianum, assembly GCA_027705065.1. Lineage (NCBI taxonomy): Eukaryota > Viridiplantae > Streptophyta > Magnoliopsida > Solanales > Solanaceae > Solanum > Solanum peruvianum. The sequence continues at coordinate 16,003,646 of JAKWJD010001761.1, forward strand.
ATGAAATTTGGCTTATGCTAATTGTGTTTGACAAGATGAAATTGTTCTTATAAGCTAATTAAATGTTAAAAGTTGGCTTGCTTGAATGAAGGCTTAGATTCTTATAATATATGAAAGTTTGGCTTATTCCAATTGTGTTTAACAAGATGAAAATTTTCTTATAAGCTAATCAAATCTTAAATGTTTGCTTGTTGACATGATGAGATTATTAAAATGTATTCTTTAAACAATTGACTTGGCTAGTGATAATATCATAATATAATTTATTCCAATAAATTGGCTTAAAATGTTATTTCTAAAATATGATACAAAATTGGCTAATGACGAAGTTATACCAAATAAAGCATGACCAATGTAACTCAATGAATTCATAACCAAGGGTATGCCAATCATTGGGAGAAGTCCCAACATACCCTATCCAAATGAACTATAAATATAGTAGTACATTGAAGAGGTTTGTAAATTTCATAATGAATGGTACATGACAACCAAAGAATATATAAAAAGATAAGGTGAGTAATGACATCATTAAAAGCTTATGAGTTATGAAATTTACATAGAATGAGATGTTAAAGGAAGTGAGACAAGTCCCACTTGCACCTAAACAATTTTACTAAAGATACTCACATAAGAGGGTGTTAGAATTCGTGAGACAAGTCTCACTTACACCACAATTATAATGTAAGACTTAATTTTACATTCATCAAGTAAAGAAAAGGGATGAAAAGTCATCCATTGAGCTATGTGAAAGATACTCAGATAATAGGGTGTTAGAAATCGTGAAAAATGTCTCATAAACACCATGATGATAATGTAAGGTTTAAGTACACATTCATCAAGTAAAGAAAGTAATGATAAGTCATCCATATGTTAAGTAAAACTCATAATTAGAAGAAAGCTTCCATAATGTTTGAGTGAACTCTAAAAGTTATAAAGAAAAAGAAATTGTGCAAAGCACCGATAGACTAGCAATGAGATTGTGCAAGCTCATGTAAGTCTCACTTTAGCCGTGAGCTACCTTTTTTCAGTGTGGGGAAGACATTGGACTTAGTTTCACTTTATCCAGTGAACCACCCCTTTTCGGTGTGGGGAAGACACTGATTTCGTGTCAACTCACATGATCTAGGTTCATTTTGACCCGTGAACCACCCCTTTTCAGTGTGGGGCAGCTATTGTATTTTATGTTAGCTCACATGATCTTAATGTTAAAGATCTCTTTAAGAAAGTAAGAAAGAAAGAAAAATTGTATGTACAAAGTGACCTAAGAAAGTAAGAGCTCAAGAATATCAATCATCAGTTTGAAAGATTGGATTATAATGACTTCTTATATTAAGTCAATAAAGGGAGCAAAACATAATGTCTAATCCATGCCCCATAATATTTATATAACGCAAATGATCCAATAATGGGCATACCCAATATATTTTTCTTCATATCATGCAAACGATCAAATAATGGGCATAACAAATAAATATTGGCTTATAAGAGCAAAAAGTTAAAAACTCATCAATTGAAGTATGAACATATGCGTCAGCATCTTCATAATATGAAAATTATCAAATAATTGGCCTAGCAAATAAAAATTGGCTTATAAAGATTTCATGCCCAATTGTAGTTAAATCATTTAGTTAATCTCTTGGATTACTTACTTGATTCATTGTAGGTATGAGAATAAAATGAATAATTACACTTTTAAGTAGAACATAGGATCAAAGGATATGTATGAACTACACAACAAAAAGAAAAAAAAGAATAAAAAATAAACTAAGTCTGGAAGACATAGCTCTCGGTCTAGAGGGAGAAAATTTATAATTTTTCGTTCGAGTTGTTCTAAAATTATGTTTAGTATGCTAAGGTCTTATGTTCATATGTAAAATGAGTTGTGTACTATGAATGCATTAAAATATGTCATATTCATACCATGATTAACAAATAATGAATTAAGAAAATCTAGTGAGTTCACTTTCCAGAAATGGCATGTTGTTATAGGAAGATCTTTCCTTGATCATGCATAGTCCTTATGTGTATAGGTGCATACACCCATACTTAGTTCAACTGGGTAATAAACCTATACTATTGCTATTTTTTATAGTCGCAGGTCAGAAGGAAGATTGAAGATTCATTGAAGCGGTTTGGATTAGCGATATCAAGACTTTGGTAGGTCAACTTGAGTTTGAGGATGCTACATTTATTATTCTAGCTTAGTACATTAGACGTAGCTAGTGGATGTTGTACCTAGAGTTTAGTTTAGACATTGTATTCAAAGCTTTGTATTAACACCGTTTGAAACTATTACGATATATTGGTTCTTTCATTTGAAATTGTTTAATCGGCTGTAGTTGTTGTTTAGTTTGAGCATATGAGGATATCACTCTATATAGTAATTATATGAAGTTTATGAATACTTCATTACGTTTGTCAAGTTTAAAATTTTCCGCAAATTGAATTATATTATTGTGATAAAGCTAAAAGAGGCTTATCTCAGACCTCTTAGAGGTTAAAGACGCCGGTTGCATTCGGATTCCCGAATCTGGGTGTGACAGGCATGATGAGTTGTGGATTTCTTTCTAACTTCTTATTGTGTAGTGAGACCCTTGATGTTGTAGCATTTATGATCCCCTTAGAATTGAGGGTTGTAGTCTTATCTTTGTAGGTTGATGATGTGTGTTCGTTTAACCTAGAAGTTACCTTACTTTAATGTGGAAAGAAAAGAAAGAGTCCATTAGACTAAGTCTCCTATATTGTTTCCCCTAATGGTGTATGACCTTTGTGTTTATGGTATTGTATACAAACCTTATGTGGTTGAATGAGATGACCTAACTTGATAATTGGGGATAAATTGCAAAGGTGATAACGCTTAGAATACCATGGTGTCCCGATATTAACTTACTGTAATTCCTTCTAAATTAGTAATAACTATTAAGTGATGAAAATGAAGGTTGTTAATCTAAGATCCTCTTAAGCTTGGGTGAAGTTGCTCTTAATTTTTTTACCCTAAGTGGGGGGTGGTGATGATGTAGTAAGGTTGTAGATATTTTCTATCTTGTCCTTCTATTTTTACTTGAGCATGAATCAAATGAAATTTTTAGTATGCATGTTCATGATAGCCGTCTTGTCTCAAGTACGAATTTCATGAACATTATATGTTTGGTATGGATTGATTGACATTACCTTAAAGATATTGTGAAGATTCCAAAGTGCATGAACGAATTTTTTTTTTATAAAATCCATGTTTTCTCATGTTGATTGGCATCTTGATATGCTAGTTGGGCATTTGACTTCATGAGATAAGATAGGAAACATGGTTGTAATAACTTGTGAGGTGAATTGTTTAGACTTATAATGAAAAGTTGAGTCTCCTTAAAATGAAATATTTTGAGTCTCTTGAAAATTATGTGATTTGTATGATTTGGAATGCATAGTTGTAGGTTCACTCTTGAAAAGTGAAAACACGTTTAGAAAAGTGCTTATATGTGTGCCTATGATTTGCGTGATTATTCTCAAATGATGCTTCCTGTGAAGGTGAGTACTGTGTTAGAAATTGACAGTTCGTGAAATTGCTTCCTATTTGTTGTTAGGTGCTTGGTGTGACATACCATTTGGATTTACTAGTATGGAAACATTGGCATGCGTTTGTTTAAAAGTTGAGAATTTCCTATTTTAAAATGAAATTGACCTTGTACTTTGCTTAGATGTAAACTAATGATACACGTAGGTGTGTTGAGGAAAAGGAAATTCGCCCATGGACACCACTAAACATGGGATGGTTGAGTAATATTTTCATTGTACTAGGTCTAATTAATAAAGATCTTTGTGGATTCAATTAACCCAAGTCTATGTGCATTAAAGTATGAATGCCTAATTGTTTCTTGAGTATTAGTGAAATCGGCGTAAGTGTGACTTAAAGAATAGTTGCAAAATAAGTTCTTAATGAATTGAAGTGTAATGATCATGTTATGATTAGGAGAAGGATGTTCTTTCTATGAACATGATAAGATCCTTTGTGTTTGATGCATTAAATAGTGAGTAAATGAAAGTTTTGCTTGGTTGTATGCATTGGGTACTAAAATGACTTGATGATGTTTTAAATGTGATGAACTACTCTAAATATGCATTGAACTCAGTGTTGTTATTAAAGAATTCTAAGTGTCATTTGAGGACGAATGTTCCCAAGTAGGGAATATTGTAAGGACCTTAAAATGATCTAGGGTGTCTATATCCTAACATGTTTATATTATGATCCCAAGGTCATAATATGAATTGTAATATGGTTTAGAGGGAGTGTGTAATGTTTCATGTGATTTGGAAGTCAAACGTCAAGGGACGACCAAGACGTTCAACGACTAGTCAACTATGTGCGTCATGATTTTTAATGGTAATATAAGGAAATTCATGTAGTTGTGAGGTCAAACGTCCAATATGTTCGAAAATTAGCCCTTGAGATGTCCACGTGTGTCTTGATGGGGGCTAGCCTATTTGGACGTGTTATGTGTATTTGTTTTGGGATGAAACTCATGTGCGAGGCCTAAAACTTGTTAATTTTTGTTATAACGTTGGAAACGTCAAGGTATGACTTCTAAAGGTCCCCTAAAAAGGGCCCACAAGAAGGACCCAAGTCTTGTCGAGACACTGCCTTGGCAGTGTCAATCGACGGATCAAACGACTACCATTTGGTTGACCAATGGACTGTTGATGAGGTTTTGTTTATGTTAAATTACCCTGGCAACGTCTCAACCCAAAAACACGACAATATCCATTCGACAAAAGCCAAAGGACAGTCAGTCGATGGTGGCCTGCAGTTGTTGCCTACGTACTATTTTATTTAAGGGGTGAATGGGAAATTCACCCCACTTCCTAACCTGACTGTAATTGACTTATTTATCTATTTTTGGGTGTATATAAGTAATCAAACACGTGAACAACCCATTCTCAATCCCCTCTACACGAAATAAACCTTTCCATCCGAAAATCTTTTCCCTAAAAATCTCAACTGTTTAAGCTCAAGAGCATCTTGGAACATGTATTCCTATGGTTTCTTCATAATGATATAAAGTTTTTTCATGAATATAAAGGTATGGTGATCCTTCATCTCTAGTTATCCTTACATCTACAGAGTTAATCTCAATGTTTTCCAGAGAAAAATATGATCAAATCTCTTCTTCTTCAATCTACCAAGGGGTTCTCTCTCAAAACGTCTTAAATGGGAAAATCATGATGAGTTGATGTTAATTTAATTTTTTTGAAAGTTATTTTAATCCAATTGCATGATGAACCCATGTTCCCTCCCGAAATCAATGTAGTCCTTATGTGGGCTTTATGATCTTGTCTTTTTATCGATTGAATTGTGATTCCATTACGTTGAAGTGGTTATATCTACTGTTATTTACATGAATTAATGTTTAATTGATTATAAAGGATCCATTTGGATCATTGTATGAAGATTTGAACATGTTTAGCTTAGTTTTCCATGATTCACTATAACAATGGCCTTTTAAGGATTAAATGTGGAATTTTATTGTGTAGGGATTGTTGTATCTAATGTCTTAGTTGGATATTATTGATTAAATTTTAAATAAGTGATTCATGTTTATCAATGTCAATTAGCCTATGATTCTTCTATTTTCCATTAATGTCTAAATTAGCATGTTTACAATCATATAGAGGTTATGGAAAGTTGTAGTAGGATTTCATGTAGATTATGTTGTCCTTAACTATTGCCTTATATTGATGATATTAATGAGTTGTGGGTATGAACTCTTGATGATAAAAGAAAAAAGTCTTGGCATCAATTGATCGAGGTTCTTCTAGCCTACAATTGGAATGTTGTAATGAACATTATGTGATCTTAATGCTAGGGTAGATGAAGGATGATTTAGATGTGCATTTATATATATTTAGATACTTCCCTAAATTTTTATTTTTTATACATGATGATTAATGAGCAAAACTAGGAAAGTTACTTTATGATCTATAACTCTCTACTTTCTACCATATATATATATGATATAATGCACTTTTTGAATCATGATCTTGTGATAATTTGTACATGGTTTCATTCATGATTTACGTACATATAGGTACTGCTAAATAATGTATTAGTGATGAGAAAGTTGTATTGATCAATGAAGATCAAATATTTATAAATTGGTAAGAATGGCTCTTCCCTCTTCTTTTCTGTATTAATGTAGTTGATGAAGCCTTGTATTACATTTGTGTGGTATGGTCCACTTATGGTGGAGGTGTTTACTTTATTGCCATTATATGTGTATTGACCATAGCCTTGAAGGCAAATTGATGAACATAAAAATGAGTGGTTATGATGATCACCTTATGTGTAACTTGTGCCTAGTCTTCTTCTATAGTTGTGAATCTAGGTGATATTACTATTGTTATGAGCATGTAAATGGATATGTTAAGATTATATGTAAGTGGTGCCTATGATGAGGTGTTATAATTTTATATATGATGTGAAGATAAGATAAGTACATAAAGACTAAAGCTTACTGTAGGAATGTTGTAAGTCTTAAATAAATGAGTCTTACTCTATGCTAACCATTCTATGATGTTGTGTGATGTATCATTCACAATGATGACTTGATAGATGTACTAGCATAGGCAAGGTTATGGGAATTTAACTATGTGTTGAACAATGTGCACCTTGATGGGATAGTTCCTAGGTTGGTCTTCTAAGGATATTCATAGGATTGTATGAAAATGATTTATATGCTATGATGTTTAGTATATGATATGATGAAGTATGAATGTGCATAGTGTATTGGAGTGTTGATATGAAAGGATTTCTCATATCGGTACACATATAAACTTATGCATTAATATATGAATATGTGTGACATTATGTGTTATGTTAAACACATACATAACTGATGATCTAGTCAATAGAGGAGCATTCAATGTTATGCTTATGTGTATCCTAAACTAGATAGTCCTAAGTCATATGCTATGTCCATGTGAAAGGAATCTCTCACATGATTTAGGTTGATGAACTTTCATCTATCAACTATGAGCTAAGCATATGAGTGGATGAATCTACTAAGCTCATATTTCACAAATTAATGTTAACAAAGGATTCTAAATAAAGGGAACTTAACTTATCATCAATTAAACTTGAATGTGAGTGTGTGTCACTTCGCAATGTGGGAAGGTAGGTCACCGTAAACCTCACGATGTTGATAGCCTATTGACATAAAAGGGTGTTAGAGTGATGTTTCAATAAGTGAATAACCATAATGCCCAGTCTTCGAATAAAGAGGGTTCTTACATATACCTCCAAATTACATAACTATGCTTGCCATATAGGATCTACAAATGTGATATCACTTAGTATGCTAGCATGTGTTAATGTTATACCTTGGTTGGGTAAGAAAACTTTTCATTGGTGTAAGGCTCTACAACACCAAATTCCATACTTAGAACCCATGGTCTTAAGGTCGGATAAGGCTATAGTTTCCCTAAAGTAAAATGGACAATGGAAGTAAATGAATAAGATCCTAACTAGGAGTAATTAAGGGAGGTTACTTAGTATAGGTAATGAACCCATCTAGACATTGCACAAGTATCTCCTTAGGAAGTCCAAGGAAGGTGACCTAATGTGTATGATTATGCTTATGTCCATATGAATAACTTTGTAGTACTTGTCTACTTTTTATGAGAATGTGCATGGTATGAATATGTAATATTTAATCTTATCCTTCTAAGGTTTGTGGTCTCACGAAGAGTTTACTAAGAATTTATGGGGTTATGGACTTCATACGTTGATTGCACTAGTAGACTATGATTGGGGTCATCAACAAAGCTTCAATATGATCTATATGAAAAGAAGTAAATATATGTGTAAATTGTAGTAGCTTACTTTAATGTCCTAAGGTTTTGACTTAAATGTGACTTTGATGTATTATGCTTATATGATAATATGTGTTGGTTTATGTAGGTTGTATGTATTCTTTCTTAGTGACCTTATGGTTATATATTGTATCAAGTATTACTAAAGGGTTACATAGGAAGTTAATGAATAAAAGGAAATAATGCTCACTATAAACGTGAAAGAACTTACGATAATGTGACTTAAAAATGTCTTAAATTCTATATGTTATCTTATGTAATGTTTGGCCTTTGAATATGTTTATATGATGTATGTGAATGATATAAATGCTATCATCTAAAGGTTTTACGAAAATTTACTACAAAATGCATGGAGTATAATTTCAAGAAAATGTCCCTTTTAAATGGATGTTTTTGCATGGTTGTCACACTTAGTGCGTTCCTGTACTAATCCCATTCTTCTCTACTTTTTATACACAGTATCGGTTATGGATGCTTAAAGGAAGTCTATGATTGAGGAACTTGAGATGTGATTCCCGAGCTCAATTAAATGGGTCAATAAGTTCAAAAGATTTCCTACTTATGTTTTAATGTAAATTCATTAAATGTTGTATATTTATGTCCTATATTTTAAGGGTAGCATCCCTTATGTATTCTAATGTTGTTGAGTTTAATATGGCAAAGAGACTTAGGGCTAAATATGTATTATGACTTATGTTTTATATATATGAAGTGATGTTTCAAGCATATGAGGTGGTATGAAAAGTATTAAATTTTCCGTTAAACTTACTATGTTAATGTGATAAATGATAACTACGGGCTTGTATAAGACCTCCGGGAGGTCAAGTATGCCATGTTACTTCTAGGGGGTGCTCCCAGAATGTGACATTAGCGTTAACATCAACATCAATGTGGACATTAATGTCAAAGTGAACGTTAATATGAACTTAATGCCATCTTCAATGTAAACGTGAGCTTAAATGTAAATGTAAAAATCTAGATGAACGTGAACATCAACTTCAACGTCAACATCAACATCAACTTCAATGTTAATATCAACGTCAATGTTAACGTCAAAGTTAATGTAAATCCATGTGAACATAAATAGAAACATCACTATATAAGTGTAAACGTTAATGTAAATATAAACGTCAATGTCAACATCAACATCAACGTGAACATCAATGTCAATATGAATGTCAATGTGAACGTCAACATAAACGTGAACGTCAACCTAAATGTAAGAGTCAATGAGAATGTCATGTCAACATGAACGTTAATGTGAATGTCAACATGAACATAAATGCCAGAGTATATGTGAACGTCAATGTGATAATCAAGGTTAGCGTTAACGTCAATGTCAATTTCTATGTGGCATCAATATGAACATCAACGTCAATGTTAATGTACACATCAACATCAACATCAATATAAACGTCAACATCAACATACACGTAATAGTCAACAAGAATGTCAATGTCAATGTGATTGTGAACGTCACCTTAAACGTGAAGGTGAAAGTCCACATAAACATCGACGTGAACTTGAACGTTAATATAAATGTATATGCCAATGTCAATGTCAACGTCAATGTCAACGTCAACGTAAATCCACATGAACATAAATGGCAACGTCAATGTATAAGTGTGAACATTAACGTAAACATAAATTTCAATGTCAACGTCAACATGAACATCAACATAAATTTCAATGTTAACGTCAACATAAATGTAAATGTAAATATAAATATCAACCTAAACGTAAGTCAGCGAGAATTTTAGCATTTATGTGAATGTCAATGTGAATGTCAACGTGAACATGAATGTAAATGTCAATGTGATCGTGAATGTTAACGTCAACATAAATGTGAACATGAATGTCAAAAAACAATGTGAATGTATAAACGTGAATGTCAATGTCAACATAAAGAAGAACGTGGTAATCAACGTCAATGTGATCATCAATGTTAACATCAACGTCAACATCATTGAGAGCGTCAACGACAATGTGAATGTATAAACGTTAAAAATAAAGTCAACAAAAATAAGAACATTATCATCAATGTCAACATAAATTTATACGTCTACATTAACGTCAATGTGTACGATAACATCAAAATAAATCTGAATATCAACGTTAGCATCAATGTAAACGTGAACATCAACGTAAATGTGAATGTCCGCGTCAATGAGAATGTCAATGTGAACGTCAATATAAATGTTAACGTCAATGTAAATTTTAACATCCACATGAACATCAACATAAAAATGTGAACATAAACGTAAATGTAAACATCAACATAAACGTAAACTTTAACGTCAACATCAATAGTGTGAACATCAATATCAACATAAACATCAACGTCAATCTAAACATAAAAATTAGTAGGAATATCAATGTCAACGTAAACTTCAATGTGAATGTAAACGTGAACATAAAGTCAACTTCTACATGAATGTCAATGTGATCATCAAGGTTAACGTACACATCAACGTGAACGTGAATAGCGACTTTAATATAAATGCCAATGTTAATGTAACTGTAAGAGTCAACAAGAATGTCAATGTCAATGTTATCATGAACGTCAACATAATCCTAATAATAAATTTAACGTGAACGTGAAATTCACTAAATGTACCACTCCGGAAATTCCATGACATAGACAAGAGCTTAATATATTTACTAATGCTTAAAATAATGTTCCTAGAAAAAGTATTTGTCCAATGAAGAGCCTATTAGGTTTTAAGAATTTGTATATGGGTACATAGGTATCTCAATGCCCAATATTGAGAAACATTGGGCATGTAATAAATATTGGCTTAAGGGTGTTAGCCAATTTCTTTGTATTAAGATATACTTTAATGTTCAAATGCCCCAATCAAAGCTTGTTTAGGATGTGTACCTGCAATGAAGACCCTAGGATAATTTTTTTTAGTTCATCGCATACACACATTAGGTGTGAGACATCCAAGGGTCAAGCCTAGGTACCATAGAACATAACAATTTAAAATGATTATGTCGATTAAAAAGTTGCCAAGAAAATGGTGAGGGTTCTTTGTCAATAAATGAGCTGCAGCACATGCGCAACCATATGTGCTAATGGGCCAACAAACAAGCCCCAACCGAATTGGTTATGGTGGTTAGGGGGCAGGCTTGTAGGATGACATGGGGCCATGATCCCTAACTGATTCTAGGTCCTAAATAACTTCTCTAACTAACTAACTAACTATCCTACGACCAACAAAAAAAAAAATAAGGGACCCGACAACTTAAGACCTAACCAGGTGACATTAAGACAAGAAACTAACTAAGAAACATCGCAATACCTAGCCTAGAATTGTTCAAAGGTTTTGTTATGGTCCTAAAAACTTAGGGGTACTTTATCAATTATTCTAGGTTACCTAAATTAGCAACTAAATTTATTAATTTAAATGGTCAAACTGAAATCCTTATACTAGACAAGTAACTAACTAAGAAACATCATGTTACCTAACCTAGGATGGGCCAAAAGGTTTGCTATGGTCCTAACGACTTAGGGGTACTTTAGTAATTACACTAGGTAACTTAAGTTATTAAATTAACAACTTAATTAATTAAAAATCATGGTCAAACCCGAATTGGGGTAAGTCAAATGTTCTCCTAGTTGTACTCAATTTCAGAGGGACTTTTAAGGTAATTTAAGTGGAGGGTCTTTAGGGTAATCCTTGGGACTTCTATATATTGATATTAGCTCAGTTTTAGACAACAACTACACGCCCCAAATAAGAATCAAACAAAATATTTTTATATTTCAAGAACGCTATCGATTCCAAGAGGTATGGGTTTTTCACTCTTGGGATTCCTTTCCTCAAGAGGTCCCACAAAAATAAGATTTCAAGAACATCAAATACTAGGATTTTTACTCTACAAAAACAGATTTTTATTCCTTACCCTAGATTTATAATTGTCAATGAAAAGTAAACGTTTTCTATGTCTAATTTTGCATGAATTGTTGAATTATTGATTGATAATGTTTAAATAAGTGTGATACATCATCTTCCTCTATGTGATGGTTTAGAATGGGCGGTTTGTATTGTTTTGATAATGTGAGAATGTTAGGGTTAGAATTTAAGGTTTCAATGAACCCTTTTATGACCGGTTACCTTCTCCTATGTTATGCATTGATCTTGTACATGATTTTATGTGTTGTCATTGATTATATCATTGAGTATTTAACTATGTATTAATATGAATATTGCATGATGAATACGATTGTTTGAAGCAAGAGGTAAGTCTTCTAAACGTGATTAATCTTAAAAGTTTATGCTAGTCAATAAGTCATGATACTATATATAAAATTATGTATGATGTTGCTATGTGAATATGCTGGACTACGAAGAAGTAAATCGTGAGATTATGATAAGAATATGAATATGCAATTTATAATTCTCTCTGGTATGCTTTACCTAAGATTATTATGCCATGTAAACACACGTATGAAGGTTTATGATGAAAGGACTTAAGCTAAACACTTCCCATAACTAGTTCATCGGTGCTTAGCTTAAACCTATTACCTATGATACGTTTCTTTTATGAAAGACCAATTAAAGGTTATTTCAAGAAAAAGGACTTAAGCTAAGCACCGATGAACTAGATAAGGGAAGTGTCCCTTCCCCAAGGATGGTAGGTTCACATTTATTCTCATGAGATTGAAACTTCCATGCAATGTAGAACTATGGGTTTCTAATTAATATCCTAGTTCTTGAACTATGCTTCCACCATAGGGTAGTAGCTAGTGGATCCACCTAGAAAGCTATGTCATATAGGTTCTACTTTGGCCGGTAGACCACCTCTTTTCTTTGTGGGGAAGACCCCGGATTCTATGTTTAGGTCATATGGTCTATGTCGGTTAATGCCTATGTTCCCTCATGAAAAACGAAAGACAAGAAGATGAACGTTGAGTAGGTTTACTTGAGGAGTTGTCTTAGTATAGGTAATGGTATGGGACGCTACCTAGACATTTCACAAGTTGACTCTAAGAGAAATCCTAGGAGATTGTTCATAAGTAATATGTTGATATTAAAGATATATGTTATGATACATGATGTTACTTTTATATGAATGTTGGTTTTTATGATGAATATGTTATTTGGATATATTGGTATGTTGATAATAAATAACTATGATAAAAATTATATGAAGCAAAGTCTTACTTATTGTCTCCTATCTTATCTACTCGATTATATGGAGTTATGGGGCTTCACATGACCATTGCACTTGTAGGTTGGGTATGGGATCATTGCTAAGTGTTTTGTGTGTTATGTTTATATGATCTTTGCAGTATGTAAAGTTAACATGATGCCATGAGAAGATGTGTTTGATTATTATTATGATTTAAGTGATGAAATATTTGCCTTGTATATGTTATACGGTATGTGCATTAAGAATGTTTATATGACTTAGAATGTTTTCTAAAGATATGATAAATGGACCTTTTTCATGCTTGTCCTTATGTGTTATGTGCATATACCCATGCTTAGTACATGTGACGTACTAACCCAATTGCTTTATTTTACTACAATTGTAGGTTCCGGCCATTGATGTTAAGGAGGTTTATTTGAAGATGCCTGGAACTCTTTCTCCTAGTCTAGGTAGGTCCTCATGTTTGGGGATACTATCTTTCATATTCTAGCTTATGTATATTTTTAGTAGATTTAAGAATACGCTACTCCCATTACGTTTTTTGGATACATTCGTATTAAGGCCTATATGGCATATTGACTATTATATTGGCTAATTCCGGATTTGGACTTACTAGATGTTTTATATATGTGAGACAGTTTCTTAGAATAACGTATCGTTTATGAATCATTAGTATGAAGTCTAAGTAATATTCTGTAAAAGTTTTAAATTTCCCCAAATTTTAACTGATTATTTGTTATGACGAATGCTAAGGGTCTTGTCTGCGACCTGTAAGAGGTTAACGACATCGGTCTAATACGGGATCTAGATTCCGAGTGTGACGGACTTGGTATTAGAGAATAAGGTTAAAAACCCCTTGGATCAATGTGTCAATAATCCACATTACCTAGTGTCTTGTTCTTGGGTGCGAACCATGCCACAATTATGGATTACTGGCTATGTGATTGTTAGGAAACTTATCTTTTCTTGATACTCTTATATCGTGCCTCTAGAGCTTTGGCACTATGTCTCTTTTAGAATCTAATTTTTTTCTTGTGTATATAGGTGATGGACACAAGAAGGATAACTGGAAGAAGAGTAGGAGAAGAGATTGCGAATGCGGGAGCGATTCCCCTAGGTAAGTGAAATACGCATAAAGTGCAAGCAGCTGCAACTGATCAAGTTCCAGTGAATCCGGCTCATGACGGAATGTGAGGTGAGGGAAGCCATGTTCCAAATGTCCTAAGCCATCACCACCATAGCTAAAGCCCTCACGGCTCATGTTATCATGGAGGTTGCACCTCGAGAGGATCAACATGTTAGTACTTTGGCTAGTCGTTTTAGAGACATTACGAGAATGCATCCTCCAAAGTACTTCGGATCGAAACTGATAAAGACCCCCAAGACATCCTTGATGACGTCTACAAGATTTTTTTTTCTATGAGGGTGAGTACTACGAAAAAGTCATAACTTGATGCCTATCAAATTAAGGACGTTTCTCAAACATATATAAATTGTGGAAGGATAGTAGGGTTATATGATATGGTCCCGTGATTTGGGTGATCTTCAAAAAGGCCTTTCTTGATAGATTCTTTCCAAGGGAACAAAGAGAAGCTAAGGTAGAGGAGTTCATAAACCTATGTCAAGGAGGTATGAGTGTAAAGGAATATTCTTTGAAGTTCATTAGGTTATCCAAATATGCTTCTTCTTTGGTTTCTAATGGTAGGGATGAGATGAGCCGTTATGTAACGGGCATGCCCAAAGAGCTTGAAGAAGAATTTCATGCATCCATGCCTAATGACAAGATGAATCTTTCTAGGTTAATGGTCATGCCAAACAAGTTGAGGAAAGTCATCTATGGAAAAGAAATAGGGAAGTTAAGAAGGCAATGTCTTTTGAAAGTGGTTTTAAAGAGTAAACTTCATGTGCAAGACCAGATTAAGTTTAAGAAGAGGTTATCAAACCAATTTCCTTCAAATTTCTCCAATAATTGGAATGATAGAGGTTCTAATCCTAAACCTTAAGGGGGTGGGGTAAATGTTGATCCACCAAGAGAAAGACCAACTTGTGGTAAGTGTTGTAAGAGACATGAGGGAGAATATCTTTTCTTGACTAATAGTTACAACCGTTGTGGAAAAGGTGGACATATTGTGAAGGATTGTCCTAATGTGAGAAGTCAAGGTAAGGGTAATAGACAAGCTCAACCAAGCGGTTCCAATTCTGAAGCTCCAAAGAGGAATCGTTTCTATGCACTCAAGGCTAGGGGTGAACAAGAAAACTATCCCGATGTTATGACAGGTATGTTCTTAGTGTTGGGAATGCAATGTTTCCAAGAATAAATAAGAATGAGAATCTAAGCTAGTTAATGAATCTTTTATGCCAAATAAACATGATAGCTTGGCCAAACTAAGCATTGAATTGTTCTTATAAGCTAACCAAAGGTTAAAAAATTGGCTTGCCTAAAATAATGTGATTACTATAGGATATACAACAAGTAACTTGACTTAGGCTAGTGATAAAAATCAAAGAATTGTCATAGCTATAAAGGTTGTATTATAAACACTTCATGCCCAATTTAACCAGAGAAAATTTAACTTGTTTACAAAATAGGTGCATGTTTTGGTAAAAGATGGTACCAATTAGAGTTTTAATGAGATATTGTCATACTCTATTCATGTACAAATGTGGAACTTTTATCCATATGCTTTCTTGAGATACTGATGTTTTGTTGTTATCTTGAGAAAGTTGATCACACGGTAACTCTTTGATGCATTTTTGAGCTTATGATAAGGTTAAGAAGGATGTTCCTAACTTTGTGTTATGAATATGTAGCTCTTTTATTTTTGTGCATTATGAATTGAGTGCTAAGTGTAATGATATGTTATGTGCTGGTTATGCTTCTAGTATTGAGTCTTTATCCTACCCTCCAAAAGATTTTTGTGTCATTCGTGGACGAATGTTCCTAGGGGGGGGGAGGGAATGTAACACTCTAGAAATTCCATGACATAGTCTAGAGCTTAATATATAATAATTCTTAAAATAATGTTCCCTGAAAATGTATTTTTCCAGTGAAGAGCCTACTAGGTTTTATGAATTTGTATTTGGGAACATAGGCATCCCAATGCCCAATATTGAGCATGTTATGTAATATTGGGCATGTTAGAAAATGTTGGCTTTAGGGTGTTAGCTAATTTCTTTTTATTAAAATATATATTAATTTTTAAATACCCCAATACAAGATTGTTTAGGAAGTGTACCTATAATGAAGACCCTAAGCTAAAAATTTTTGAGTTCATCGCTTAAACATATTAGGTACGACAAATCCAAGTGTCAAGACTATGTACAATAGCACTTAACAATTTAAAATGATAATGTTGATTAGCAGTGCCCAAGCACATGGTTTGTGTCCTTATACAAGAAATGAGCAGCAACACAAGCACATGTGCTAAACGGCTAAGAGGCAAGCCTCAATCGAATCAGTTAGGCTGGTTAGGGGGCAGGCGTGTAGGGTCACATGTGGACAATCTCCCTAACAGATTCTAGGTCCGAAATATCTCCCCTAAATTTATAACTAATTATCCTAGGACCAACAAAAATAACTAACTAATGGACCCGATAACCTAAGACCGAACCGGTGACATTAAGATAAGAAACTAACCAAGAAACATCCTAGTACCTTACCTAGGATTGTCTAAATGGTGTGTTTTAGTCCTAACAACTTAGGGGTACTTTATTAATTACCCTAGGTCACTAATTAATTAAATTAAAAACTTAATAAATTAAAATTCATGGTCAAACCCGAATTGGGCTAAGTCAAATGTTCTCCTAGTTGTAGTCAATTTAGGACGGACATTTAAGGTAATTTATGTGGAGGGTCTTTTTAGGGAAATACTTGGGACGTCTATGTATTTATATTAGGTCAGTTTTAGACCAGAATTACACGTCCCAAATCCGAATCAAACGAAGTTCTCTTAATCTATCAAGAACATTCTCTTTTCCAAACTACATATAAGAACTAGAAGAGCTTAAGGAAGAAGAGGAAGGTTTCGAAGTTTCCAATCAAGATTTCAGGGATTATTCATCTTTATGGTATTTGTATTTTACTCTTGGTATTACTTTCCCCAATAGTTCCTTTATAATTAAGATTTCAAGAACTTCAAATACTAGGCTTTTTAATCTACACAAATAGATTTTCTTCCTAACCCTAGATTTATGATTTTCAATGAAAAGTAAATGTTTTCTATATCTAATTTCGCATGATGTTTGAATTATTGATTTATAATATTTGAATAATGTGTGATACACTATCATCCTCAATGTGATGGTTTCGAATGGGCTGTTTGTAGTGTTTTGATAACGTGAAAACGTTAGGGTTACAATTTAAGGTATTGAATGAACCCTTTTATGACCTGTTTACCTTCTCATATGTTATGCATTGATCTTGTACATGATTTTGAATGTTGTTTTTTATTATGTCATTGAGTATTTCACTATGTATGATTATGAATATTGCATGATGAATATGATTCTTTGATGAAAGAGGTAAGTCTTTTAAACGTGATTACTCTTAGATGTTTATGCTAGTCTATAAGTCTTGATACTCAGATATTATAGTATGTATGATGTTTCTATGTGAATATGCTGGACTATAAGCATGTAATTCGGGAGATTATACTATGAATCTGAATATGCAAGTAACGATACTCTCTTTTATGCTTTATATAAGATGATTATGTCATGTCAATCTCAAGTCAACGTCAATATCAATGTAAATGTCAACATTAACATAAATGTGAACATCAATGTTTAGATGAACATCAATGTCAACGTCAACATCAACATCATTGTCAGTGTAAATGTCAAAGATTGTGTTAACATTAGTTTCAATTCAATGTGAAAGTCAACATATCCGTGAATGTGAAGATTACGTAAGTGTCAATGTGAACGTGAAAATCAACGTAAGCAAACGTTAACATGAACGTCAACATCAACATAATAATAAACGCAAACGGCTATGTGAACATTAATATCAACGCTAATGTGAACGTAAACGTAAACATGAACGTCAACATAAACATCAGTGTCAATGTGAATGTGAACGTCAACATAAATGAGAACATTAACGTAAACATTGGTGTCAAGGTTAATGTAAGAGTTACCGAGAATGACAACGTAATTGGGAATGTGAACGTGAATGTGAATGTGAACATCTACTTGAGCTTCAACATCATTATCAACATAAACTTCAACGTCAATATCAACATCACTGTTAATGTCAACATAAACATGAACATCAATATAATTTTGAGCATCAACGTGAATGTAAATGTAAAGATAAATGTGAACGTCAATGTAAATGTGAACATCAACATATCCGTAAACATAAACATCAGCGACAACGCGAACATCAACATCAATGTAAATATCAACAACAATGTAAACATAAACTTCAACATCAACATCAATGTGAATGTGACTGTAAATGTCAATGTGAACGTTAACGTCAACATCAATGTGCACGTGAACGTAAACGTCAATGTCAATGTGAATGTCAACATAAATTTCAAGGTGAACGTCAACATTACCGTTAATGTCAACGTGAATGTAAACATCAACGTGAACCTCAATGTCAACATTAATGTCAACATCAATGTGAAAATGAGCGTCAACGTCAACATCAATGTAAATATAACGTCAACGTCAACATGAATGTCAACGTCAACATAACCATCAATGTGAACGTCAACGTCAACGTCATTGTAAATATTAAGGTGAACGTCAACATCATCCTCAACTCATAGTGAACATCAATGTAAACATCAACTTAAACGACGACGGTAACTTTAACTCAACATCAGCATGAATGTAAATGTCAACATATGCATGAACGTCAACGTCAATGTCAATGTCAATGTTAACGTCAACATAAACATTAACATCAAGGTGAACGTCAACATAAATGTCAACATCATCATAAAATGAGCATGAATGTTAACCTAAATATCAACGTGAATGTTAACATAAACGTCAATGTCAAGTTGAACATTAACATCAATATTAACGTCGACGTCAATGTCAATGTGAACTTTAATATCAACATATATATCAACGTCAATGTGAAAGTGAACATCAATGTGAAAGTGAACGTCAATGTCACCATTATCGTGAACATGGACGTCAACATTAATGTCAATGTCGATGTGAATGCAAAGGTCAACGTAAATGTTAAGGTGAACAATAACACCAATGTCAATTCCAAGGTGAATGTCAACGTGAACTTCAACATCAACATCAACATCAATGTCAATGTGAGAGTAAACGTGAATGTCAACGTGAATGTTTGTGTTAACATTAATGTCAATGTGAACGTCAACATCAACACTAACGTCAAAGTTAATGTAAACATCAACATGAACATTAATATAAATGTAAACGTTAATGTCAATGTCAGCGTAAATGTTAACATCAACTTCAATGTCAACATAGACGTCCATGTCAACATAGATGTCAACTTCAATGTAAAGATAAGAGTCAGGGAGAATGTGAACTTCAATGTGAATGTTAATGTGAATGTCAATATTAACGTGAATGTCAACATCAATGTAAATGTCAAGGTGAACGTCAATTTCTATGTCAACGTGAACATAAACATCAACATCAAAGTAAACATAAAATTAAACATAAATATCAACGTTTTTGTAAACATCAATGCCAATGTCCATGTAATTATTAACATCAACGTCATTGTGAACGTCAATGTCAACAACAACGTAAACATCAACATCAATATGAATGTCAATGTTAAAGTTACATGAATATTAAAGTTCATGTAAACGTAAACGTAAATGTAGTGTATTGAAATGTTTAGAAATGTAATGTAATGTAATGAATGTCAATGTAAACCTGAACGTGAACATAAACATTAATGTTAACGTCAACATCAACATGAACGTCTAGGTCAACATCAATGTGAATGTCAACGTACACATAACTATGAAAGTGAACGTCAACATAACGTTAACGTCAAAGTCAATGTGAACGTCAATGTAAACATGAACGTGAACACAAATATCAACATCAATATCAAAATCAATATAAACGTGAACATCAACATGAATATCAACGTCAATGTGAATGTCGATGTTAATATTAATGTGAACTTCAATGTCTACCTGAACATCAACGTGAATGTGAATGTCAATATCAATATTAACGTTAATGTCAACGTCAATGTCATCATCAACATCAAGGTCTAGGAGAACTGAACATCAGTGTAAACGTAACTATGAACATCAATGTCAACATGAAAGTTAAAATCAACATCAACTTCTATTGTTAGTGAAATGTAAATGTGAACGTGAATATCTAGTTAACGTTAACGTCAACATCAATGTGTATGTGAATGTGAACGTAAACATAAACGTGAAAATCAACCTAAACGTAAATTTCAACATTGAATGACAATGTTAATGTCAATGTGACCATGGAAATAAATGTAAACATCAGTATCAATGTTAACGTCAACGTAAATTTCAATGGCAATGTCAATGCTAACGTCAATATGAACGTGAACGTCAACATTGTAACACTTTAAAAATTCAAGACGTGTCGTAAATCCTTACATAGGTTTCATTACGTCTAAGTACTTTTTTTATTTCCATATTAATAAATTTAGGTGATTTAAAGGAAGTTTAAGAACAAATATTTCTATGTGCCTTACACTATTTCACTACTTTTTAGGAGTTGGAAATGAATAAAAATTATGGATAATAGGTGTTTAAGTTTTATCAGGGTCGAAACATCAAGGTAAGACTCCCCAAGGACCAACCAAGGTCCATTGAGGAGGACCCTTGAAGTTGTAGGCAACACTCCCTAAGCAATGTGCATCGATGATGCAGTAAACTGTCCTTGTGTGGACTGACGGGGAGTAGGTTCACCCGTTGTCCCACACTTAGACAAAATGAGTAATCCCCTCACCTGTACAATATCTAAAATCATTGATAGAGTGCAGAACGGAGGGGGTAGGTCCGTAGACTAACAAACGGCCCGTCGGCGGGGTTAAGTCTTTGAGGGTTGATTTTGCTGCACGTTTTACTGTTAAGTTATTTAATTAATTAGGTAGTTTTGGGGTTAGTTAGGTATTAATGGGAGTCTAATTAACAATCTTAAACTCCCATATAAATTCCCCAACCCCAATAAATCTAATTACAACTCTCAACACAAACTCTCTTCCTTCTATCTTCTTTCTCTCTCTAGTTGAACTCATCATTGAAGACCAGCAAGGATAAGGTTTTGGGGTCTGGAAAGGGTAAAATTCACAATAAAATTTTCATCAAAATTTAAGGTATGGTATCTAATTCACCTTTGAGACTCTTTCCTCAAAGGGTTCCTTCAGAATGGATTTCAAAAGTTGAGTTTTTTATAGGTTTCGTCGAATTACGAAATTGAAGTCACAGATTGAGTTTTTAATGGTTTATTTAGTTTATATATATTATATTAACATGTATTTTAACTTGATAGTGATAATTGTTGATGGTTTTATCTAACTTGAAGAACATGATCCTCAACCCCTAACCTTAGGTTGTATCTTGACCTATATTGTATTGTGATCAGTCAATTGACTTGGTTATTTATCAGATTACTATCCTATGGTGTTATTATGAATAATTTAAGATGAATTATAGGCCTATACTTCTAGTTTTTGAGATGTGATTTAGGTTATGATGTATATTGTGAAATTAGCCTATATATCTTGTATTAAGCTATGATTTAGTGTTGAATTGTGTTATAGAGATGTAATTGGCCTTGTTATCTTATTGGTTATCATTGTTTGATGATATCACTCTCCTATTTGGGTTTAGTTATGGGTTGATGGTAAGACCTTGATAATGAACTATGCGGAACACTTGGTAAGTCTTAGAATCACTATATTTACTTCCTATTGTAATTAATTGTGGTTAAGTCATGGTATTATGTTGGAGTATGCCTTGTATTAGGATTGAGAGGGTGGTAAGATATTGAATTGAAATGTTTTTATTATGGTTGTGAGGTTATTAAGATGTAAAGGTTATAAAGGTGGTGATGTATACCAATGTGACTTATTATGAAATGCTATGTAATATGTTAACCTCACCATTATAAATTGTTTTGGAAGGACTTACACTCATAAAATTATTATTGAGCTATTGATAATGATGATAATACAAGGGGTAGACCCTATGACCTAAACTAAGCTATGATTGATAATTAAAGGCTTAAAGAAATTTCAAAAGAGAATATAGCTTAGAACAGAATGAACTATATTGAGGACTGTCCCTTCCCACATAGGGAAGGTAGGAACACTAAATGACTTTCGAGATAGGGGACTATAATACATGGTGCATAACGAGGGTCCCAACTACATCTCCTAGTTCTTGAACTATGTTTCCCCCATAGGAATACTAGGTAGTGGATCCACGTAGTTGCTACGTTTTACGTTTCGGTACTACTTTGGCAAGTAGTCCACCTTCTTTTGTCTTAATGTCTTATGACACCGGATTCCGCACTAGATCATGTGGTATATGTGGGTTAGGGAAAGATTTTCCCAAAAGGTAAAATGGATTAAAGTATTGAACTTTAAGTTGGGTATCCTAGGGGGTCTTGCTTAGTCTAGGTAGGTGTAGGGGACTCTACCTAAGCATTGCACTAGTTATTCTTGAGGGGAGTCTTAGAAGGATATTCTTATAAATGTTTATGTTATAATAATATATGATATGTACATCATAAAATTTAACATTTTTGGTGATATATATTTGTTCGTTCCATTATCAGTATGTATTGAGTTATATTGTTAACATAAGATGGAAATGTATATCTAAATGTTATAATATGCGAAGTTTGACGTTGGTTATGGTTTCTTTTTTAAGTCACTTAATTGAGTAGGGTTATGGGGCTTTACTTTGTCATTTCACTTGTTGATTTGATAAGGACTCATGAGTAGTTGTCTTGCTTATTAAGATATGGTTTACTCTTAGTCATGCTTGTGATGTCATCAAGATATCTTGATGATAAGGTTGTAGTAGATCATTGACTCAATTATGATAGTATAAATATTTCTTATTTGAGTTAATAAACATGATTGGTTGATTGGTACGACTTACTTGATTATGCATGAGTCTTTTAAACTAATAAAAAGGCATATTTTGACTACATGTCCCTTTTTAGCATGATTTGTTCTTATATGTGCATATGGTCACATACATTGTACATGTCGAGTACTAACACCATTTTCTTCCTATTTCCCCAACCATTTTAGATTCCGGTCATTGAAGTGTTTGGAAGGAGACATGGAAGAAGGCTTGGATTTCTTACTCATCTATCAAAGTATGGTATGTCCTCAACTTCCGAAAACAATGCCACTATCTAGCTTATGTACTTGTTATGAGTTTAAGACTCTTCCAATTCTTTATTTTTCATTTGAGTACTATACTTTTGTATGACTTATATAAGATCTTGTTGATTTGGTGTAAGGGCTATGCCCAAATTTGATATACTCCAAATAGATGGTTATGAGTAAGACCAGTTTTATGACTATGATATTTTCTATATAATAACATGCAATAAAAGTAGAAGGATATGTAACCTTCATATACTAAGTGTCTATGTATACTCGATATGACTATATTATGTGTATTTAGAGGTCTATGTAAACCTCAAAGTAGATGTAATGAAAAGTTTTAAATTTTTCCTCTATTTTAACGTGTGAATGTAATGACATGAATCTAATAGGCTAGTCTTGGTCCATAAACAGGACGACGACGTTAGTTACGTCTATGGGAAAACACGTATGACAAACATGGTATCAAAGCATGAGGTTGAATATCGTTGAGTTATGTATCTCTCTCGACCACGTCTATGTAGGTTTGTATTCATAATTGTGAAGCGCGCCACACTTATGAATAGAAATCTACATGATTCCTAGGAATCGCTCTCTTTCTCAGAAATCTTGTATCGTGCAATTAGAGTATACTTATTGTGTGATTTTGCATATAATCATATTGTTGTGATTATAGGAAGAATGAACACAGGAATGAATGCGACACGAATAGTTGAAGAGGAAATTGCAAATGTGGGTGCTCCTCCCCATGGTAATCAAGTTCCTTCACTTGAAGTATATTCAAACATGGAGCAAGCACCGGTAAATCCACCTCCTTTCACGGATAAGAATATAAGGACCGCTCTTCTACAAATGGCCGAAGGTATGACTACTCAAGAACAAACAGCCACGGCTCAAGCCCATGTTATGGC
This sequence comes from Solanum peruvianum, assembly GCA_027705065.1. NCBI lineage: Eukaryota > Viridiplantae > Streptophyta > Magnoliopsida > Solanales > Solanaceae > Solanum > Solanum peruvianum. The sequence goes on from JAKWJD010001761.1 coordinate 16,027,931, forward strand.
GGGCCAAGTAAATTGGGAGGTTTTGCCCCATCCTCATAAAAAAGTCACTACTATAGCTTCCCATCTTAGGGACTGAACTCGAATGAATTCTCCTATCTTCTACGGGTCTAAGGTTGAGGAAGACCCCAAAGAACTCATTGATGAGGTCTATATGATACTTTTGGCTATGGGGTTGTCCACGAGTGAGAAGTCCCAAGTTGCAACATACCAACTCAAGGATGTGTCCTAAACTTTGTATGTGCAATGGAAGGATAATAGGCCTCTTCAGGGTGGGTAGGTGATTTGGGAGATCATCAAGAAGGAATTTCTGGATCTGTTCTTCCCTAGAGAGATGAGGAGGCCAAGGTGGTGAAGTTCATTCAATTGTCAAAATATTCTCCTTCCTTGGTCTCCGATCCTAGAGATGGAATGAGCCTCTTTCTGACGGGGTTGTTTGATGACTTGCAAGAGGAGTGTCATTAGGTTATGTTGCATGACAATATGAACATATCTCGTCTTATAGTGCATGAAAAACATGTCGAATAGGCAAGAGCTGGAAGGAAAAGTGATGATGCTAGGTTCAAGAAGCGGGTTTCTTCAAAGAATAGAGTAATGATACAAGACAATCGTAGGTTTAAGAAGCGGGATTCAAGTCAAGTTTGTACTAAGTTCCCAAAGTATAGTGGTGATAGGTTATCTAAACCTATGTTCAAGAAGGGAAGAGGTACTAATTCACTGAACGAGAAGCCAACTTGTGGAAACTGTGGAAAGAATCACTATTGTGATTGCCTCAAAGTGATAGACAATGCTTTCGTTGTGGAATAAGTGGGCATAAGGTTAGGGATTACCCAAATGTGAGGGGTCAAGACAAGGGTAGAGTTCAAGCTCAATTAAGTGGTTCTAGTGATACTCCAAAGAAGAACCGCTTGTATGCTCTCCGATCTAGAAGTGAGCAAGAGACTTCTCCCGACGTGGTGAATGGTATGTTGAAAGTTTTCGATGATTATTCCTTACTTGATCGTTGTTCTACTTTATCATTTGTTACACCTCTTGTAGCAAATGTCATGACACGGATTCTGTAATCCAAATCGCAAGCGGTGGCGTTGACCTCTCAGAGGTCGCAGACAAGCCTCTTCTTGTATTTAACACATTCATATGGTTAATTTTAGCAGACAATTTAAAACTTTGATAAGTATGAATTTTACTTAGACTTCATATATTAAATTCTTAATTGCATCATATACTAAGCTCAGCATAAATGAAACAACCATGTATCATAATCTATTCAAAATAGAAGATGAATATATCATAAATAGTTTTCCAAGCCCGTACATATTACAAAGCTTCGAAATGAAAATAAGAAAGAAATGCTACAGAAAACATCCACTAGCTATTTCTAAATTTATGTTTATACTAAAACTGTAGCATCCTCGAAATCAAGAGGACCTACCAAATGTTTTGGAGAACGATGATGTCCAACCCGCTACAAGACACTTCAATCTATCATATGACCTGCACCTATAAAATAGTAAAATTGTATGGAATTAGTACACACTTGTACTAAGTGTCGGTATATGTAGCAACACATAACAGTAATGCATGAACAAGAATGTCTCTTCCTAATAAACATTCTTTCTTGGAAGATCAAGTCTCTCTACTTGCCTAATTCCTATTAGTAAGGTCATTCATTGAATATGTCAAACATCATAGTTATGTTCACATAACATAAATTTTATGTTTCATATATCATACATTTCATATCCATGAGACCTTCGAATCGTGGACGTAGCATTAAGACATCTCAACTGAGGTCCCAACATATGGGACCTAAACCTGAGGGCCTCCTTTAGTAAACGCAGAGTCTGCTTCATTCGTTTATTTGTAATTCATGTAACTCATTTCTTTCATTCATAGGCTGATTTAAACACTAGCTATACCTAGAATGAAGTTTAAGATTCTAATCGGGATCATTAAGTGCAATGACCAAATATGACCTAATGTCATTACTTGAGTCCGGTTTCACCTCCTCAATGTCTTTCAAAAAATATCGATCTTTTCATTATCTTTCATACATTGAGGAACTTCAACATTAACCAGAATCGATCATGTGAGCATCATGAAATCCGGTGTCACCCCCACACCGAAAAGAGGTGGAGTTCCTTGCCAAAGTGAAACCACAAACATGCGAGCTTTAAGGGTTCGAACAAAGCTAGTTCCATAAGTTGGAAAAATAGTTCAAAGACTAGGATATTTAGGGAGACCCATACCTAACTTGGTGGACAGTCTCATCTCATGAGATGTATGTGAACCTCTGCCCTTTCCGAAAGAAGGTATTACCACTCATAGCTAGCCTATCGATGCTTAGTTTAAAGTTCTTATTTACACTCAACTCATACATCATTGAAGCTTCTTAGCATGAGGTAGTCATAGCTCATTAGATGATTTCTCATATCTTCTTTAAGTATGAAGTGTGAAATATCCCTACACTTACATATAAATTGTGATTGAGACTTGTCACTTAATATTCACCACTTACTTAGGTGAGTACCTTTACTGACCTTTACTTAGGTTTGGTTGAGACTTGTCTCACCATTCATCTTATCCTCTTATCATGTTGTCAACATTTTCATTAGCATTATAATTTAAAATAATTATTCAACTCATTACGTGAATGTTCATTTCTTCATCAAGCCATTAACTTACATCATATACCATGTACATAGCCTTTAGTGTACTTTACACTCATGGTAGTAACCCTTTCGGGTTACATCATATATAGGGCTTACTTTCGTAATTTAAGTGGTATTAGATTTTCTTTTGATCCGAAACTAGGCATTTTAATTACATCTAACCCGTGCCTCTCTTACTTGTGGCTTACGATCACTCACCTTGGAAACATACTTTGGATACTTCCCCACGTACAAGCAACGAGGTTTTAGTCATATTTTTCTAAGTGTATTATCATCTAAGTGCATATTGTGGAAAATTATACATCTTGAACTTTCATCCAAGGAACCCGAGTTCGATCCCTAGTGGTTGTGTTTTATTTTATTATATGAAAGACTTATGTGCCTCACAATTTCGGTCAAGGGGATGCGTGTTCGAATCCCTTGGGAAGAATATATTTTTGATTAGATATGATACTTATGAATCTCACACGTTTGACCTTGAGTCCGGGATCGATTCCCATCCTACACACACCATTATTTTCTTTTAATCTAATCAAGACCTCTTCATCTAGTGTTAGAACCTTGAGGTCTCGGGTTCGATTCCCATGTGTAGCATTTTTATTATTTGAATTTAGCCGAGTGTACTCTATTTAGAATTAGGTCCTTAAGTTAATTTTCTTATATTTTAATCTAGACAATTTGGTTTAGATTTTTATATCAACTTTAACCAATACTTTAGCCTAAACTTATGTCCATATATCCGTACCATTTCTTTGTGCTCTAATGTACATGGACGAGAGTCTTAGACTCATTTTTATTTGGCAATTAGTATTTCATTTTATACCATCACTTTCACTTAGTTTTAATGAATATCATTGTTTCATCATCATATGTTAGTAAAACGACAATTTCATAGAACATAATTCACAACGTTCTTGAAAACAATCCGTAATATGCATCTCATGGTATTAGCAATAACGTGTACACAAAACATACATAAAAGTAGACACACAGAAAATTATTATACGATGTCCGGAAACATCACATTGCACACAATCACAAACGTTCCTAAGATTTCTACCAACAAACATACCAACGCATACATCAATTTTTCAGAGGATCTAATGATAGGGGCATACAACGGGGGAAACCTTAGTTTTTAGATTGGAATACTTACTAAACCTTAGGGGACTCTTGGCAAAGGGACCAAGAGAGAAGAAAACCCATACATTTTTCAACTTTGACAACCATCAACAACCACACATCCTAACCCACGCATAAACCTCTGTTCCGAGCCTTGATTCTTGTTCACAAGTGAAATTCGTTACGTGATTTCTTATAGCACTTAGGCGTAAAGTTCTTCTTTTTATTTTTGATGGATGAAGTCAAGAACTCTGTAAAACAGTAGGTTTATTTTTCCATTTTTGAATTGCAACTTATAGCTGAAAAATGTTTTTTGAAGAGATAATGAATTTTGAGTGCACATTGAGTACACTCCTAGTGGGAGTCATGTGCCTCTTTCCTTGGGAGTTTTTTTTACTTATTCAACACAATTAAAATGATAAATCAGATTATAATCTAAATATTCAGTTATTATAAAGCCCTTCCTGATATTTGTCTAATTTACAATCATTTAAATCGTCCCATTAATGCCTCAAACTCGGCTCAAACACGAATGTGGAGATCGGTCAAACTCGGGTTTGTCCACCGGGATTTCACTCACTTTGACTAATTAAAATCCTTATTTAATTAATTAAATATCAAACTAGGGAAATTACTATACTAACCCTATCCCGAAATTACGTTTTTATCCCTAGAACCCTTACAACCTAGGACTAACCCTCTTATGTCCGGTTACTACTCTCCCAGGTTAATCCTCGTGTCGGGGAGCTAACATGGCTGGAACCAACAGAGTTCATAGCTCAACCAACTCACCAAGTTTGTTTGCTTGGATGGTGCATAGGTCTAGGGGTCTGGTTCCACGCGCATCAAGCTGTGTGAACTCTATCTAACTTATGCATTCTAGGTAAGCTTAGGTCTTACTCAACATAGTTGTTTTCGGGTTGTCACACCTAAAAAGTTTGAAATTTTTCCCAACATCTTGCATGAACCTTTTATACTGTCTAATCCAGTGGGTTATTCGGTTGTGGAAAAAAGAGTGTACAAAAATTGTCCTAGAATGTCGCACAATAGAGTTTCTCATGTTGACCTAGTAGAACTTGATATGTTTAGATTTGATATTATATTGGATATGGATTGTTTTCATGCATGTTTTGCCACTGTTGATTGTAGGACAAGAGTAGTGAGGTTTAACTTCCCAAAAAAATCCATTGTTGAGTAGAAAGGGGGAAATTTTATTCCTAGATGTCGTATCATCTCTTGTCTAAAAGAATTCAAAATGATCTCAAAAGGTTGTTAATATCACATAGTGAGAGTCCAAGATTTAAACTACGAAATTCCTCTGATTGAGTCGGCAGCCATAGTGAGTGAGTTTCCAAAGGTCTTACCTAATCACCTTCCTAGTATTTTTCCCGAATGGGAAATTGAATTTGGTATCAATTTGCTACTGCAAATCAATCTCATTTCAATTCCTCCCTATAAGATGGCTCCGTCCAAATTGAAGGAGTTGAAGGCTTTACTAAAGGATTTACTAGACAAGGGCTTTGTAAGGCCTAGTATTTCGCCGTGGGGTACTCCGTTGTTATTTGTAAAGAAGAGAGATGGGTCCTTGAGAATGTGTATAGACTACCGCCAACTTATGAAGGTCACCATTAAGAATAAGTACCCTCTCCCTCGGATTGACGACCTGTTTGATCAACTCCAAGACGCGAGTTACTTTTCAAGGATATATTTAAGGTCGGGGTATCACGAACTTCGCGTTATAGGTGAGGATGTACAAAAAAAAACTTTAGGACTAGGTGTGGCACTATGAGTTCTTAATAATATCGCTCGGTCTCACTAATTCTCCTGAAGCGTTTATGGACCTAATTAATGAAGTCTTTCAAAATTACCTAGATGCATTGGTGGTCGTCTTCATTGACGACATCTTCGTATATTTGAAGAATGAGAGTGATCATATGGGTAATCTGAGGGAAGTATTGCAAACCCTTGAGGAACATCAATTGTTTGCTAAATATAGCAAGTGTGAGTTTTGGTTGAGGTCGGTGGCATTTCTTGGGCACATCATTTCTAGTGAGGGAGTTTAGGTGGACCAAAGGAAAATTGAGGCGGTGAAAAATTAGCCTAACCAATTGACTGCGATAGACATTAGGATTTTCTTAGGTTTAGCGGGTTATTATCAGAGGTTTATGGATGGTTTTGCGTCCATTAAATCTTCCTTAACTACGTTGACCCAAAAGTGCAAGACGTTTGAGTAGTCTAAGGCATGTGATAAGAGTTTTCAATTGTTGAAAGATAGGCTTACTTACGCACCGGTGTTGACCTTATCAGACTATACAAAGGGGTTTGTTGTGTAATGTGATGGATCCCGTGTGGGTTCAGGGTGTGTGCTTATGCAACATGGGAAAGTGATAGGCTATGCGTCAATGCAACTTAAGATTTATGAGAGAAACTATCCCACTCATGACCTTGATTTAGCGGCCGTGGTGTTTTCTTTGAAAATATGGAGGCATTACTTCAATATAGTTCATGTTGATGTTTTTACCGACCGTAAGAGTCTCCAATATGTGTTTACCGAAGAAGAGTTGAATCTCAGACAAAGGATGTGGTTAGAGTTGTTGAAAGATTATGATATGAGTGTCCCGTATCACCCCAGCAAGGCTAATGTGGAGCCTACATTGATTAAGCCAAGAAAGACCAAGCGAAGGAAGTTCATAGGTTGGCTAGGTTGGGGGTGATGTTGGAAGATTATATGGTGGGGGTGCCATAGTCCATCATAACTCCGAGTCATCCTTAGTTATTGAGGTAAAGTTCAAACAACACCTTCATCAACCATTAATGTAGTTGAAAGAATTTTTTCTACGCATGTTAAATGAGTCATTCTCCTTAGGGGGGGGATGATGTATTAAGGTACAAAGAGAGATTGTGTATTCACGATACAGATATGTTGAGGGACTACATCCTTGATGAATTTCATCCATGTTCGAAAAAATTGGACCATGATCTAAGGGAGATATATTGGTGGGAAGGTTTGAAGAGGGACATAGCGGAGTTTGTCGCTAATTGTCCGAATTTCCAACAAGTAAAGGTCGAGCATCAAAAGCCAGGTGGCTTATACAGGAGATCCAAATTCATACTTGGAAGTGGGAAGACATCAATATGGCATTTGTAGTGGGTTTACCTTAAACTCAAAGGTCATATGATTCTATATGGGTGGTTGTGGATAGGTTGACTAAGTCCGCTCGCTTTACTCCCGTCAAAAGTACTTATTTGGCGGAGGATTATGCTAGGATCTTCATAGATGAGATTGTGAGTTACCATGGTATTCAGTTATCCATCATATCTGATCGGGGTTCACAATTCACATCTAGGTATTGGAGATCGTTCCAAAAAGGATTGGGTAGTAAGGTGAAGTTGAGTACCTCTTGTCATTCCCAAACGGATGGTCAAGTGGAAAGCACTATTAAAACCCTTGAGTATATGCTTAGAGCTTGCATTATTGATTCTAACGGGAATTGGGATACGCGTTTGCCTTTTGATGAGTTTGCTTACAATAATAGCTTTCATTATCTATCTCCATGGCTCACTATGAATCCGTGTATGGTAGGAGATGTTGCTCACCTATAGGTTGGTTTGTATTGGGTGAGCCTTCGCTTCTTGGTCCCGATTTGATTTATAATACTATGGAGAAGGTTCTTATTATAAGGAACCGGTTTCAAATGGCCTGTAGTTTGCAAAAGTCTTATGTTGATCATAGAAGACGAAATTTGGAGTTGGAAAAAGTGACAAGGTGTATTTGAAAATTTCACCAATGAAGAGGTACTTGTATTTGGAAAGAAGGCAAAATTGAGTCCTCGTTATGTGGGTTCCCATGAAATTTTTCAATGGGTTGGAAAGGTGGCCTAAGAATTGGAAGTCCCTAATGAAATGGCTTCGGTTCATCCGTTTTTCCATGTTTCGATGTTGAAGAAATGTGTCGGTGATCCCGAGTCGATTCTTCTTTTTGAGGGTCTTGGTGTCAGGGATAATATCTCTTATAAGGCAGTTCTGTCTCAAATTCTTGATACGCAAGTCAAGAAGTTAGGGAACTAGGAGGTGGTTACCGTAAAGGTATTATGGAGATATCACTAGTTGAGGGTGCAACATGGGAGGCCTAGGCCGACATAAAGTCTCGTTATCCTCATCTTTTTTATAATTGAGGTTAGTTATTTTCTTAATAATATAAATATGACTAGGAAATGATGTTTCTTGATTTATGGGTGGAGCTTTCTAAAATGTGCATTTTAAGTACTTCACAGTGAGGTTACAGAAATATTTCCTTTGAAACTTGAAATTTTGCTTTTCGCTTGTTTTGAGCCATGTTGTGCATTTTGATAGGGTGAGTCTTTTTGAAATTATATGCAGAATGTTGGTAAGTTGAACTTTGTGCTAATTGACTCATGTAATATATTATTAGCTCATGTGTATTGTGTTAAGGAGATACCTCATGATTACGTGTTTTGAACCTTATGTGTGGTAAGTGGAGTTTTGAAATTTTCTTATTGAGCATATATGATTTATGGTTATGTTGTTATGTATTTTTGTTGGTTGGGCTGCTAATATTTAGTCTATTCCTTCCTTCAAAAGAGTTTTAGTATCATTCGGGGACGAATGTTCCGATGGGGGGGGGGGGGGATAATGTAACTTTTTGAAAATTCAAGACGTGTCGTAAATCCTAACATAGGTGTCATATGGTATAAGTACTTTTTTAAGTCCATTTTAATAAATTTAGGTTATTTAGGAAGTTTAAGAACCAAAAACATCAAAGAACATCCATGACGTTCGGAAAATGCATAAAGATTGGGGAAAATGTAGCTAATAGGCGTTTAAGTTGTCTCATGGTCTAAACGTCTGGGTACGACTCTCCAAGTAACAACCAAGGGCCCTTGAGAACGACCCTTGTAATTTGAGGCAACACTACCTGAGCAGTGTGCATCGACAATGCAGGAAACATTACGTGTGCTGACTGATGGCGCATAGGATCCACCGTTGTCCCACACTTTGACAAAATGAAGAATCCCCTGGCCTGCACAGTCTCTGAATTCATCAACAGAGTGCAGGATGGAAAGGTATAGGTTAGTAGACTCAAAGACGGCCCGTCGACGGGGTTCCGTACGTGAGGATTGATTTTCGTGCATGTTTTAGTGTTAAGTAATTTAATTAATTAGGTGGTATAGGGTTTATATATGGATTAAGTGGACGCTAATTAACTAACTTAAACTCCCATAAAGTTCCCAACCCCAATATTGTGAAGTATATTGTGAAATTGGCCTATGTATCTTCTCTAGCTATGATCTAGTGTTGAATTGTGTTATAGAGATGTAATTGGCCTTGTTATCTTACTGGTTTTCATTGTGTAGTGATATCATTACTCTAACTAGGTTGAGTTATGGGTTGATGGTAAAACCTAGATGATGAGTATGCCTTGTATTAGGATTTATAGGGTGGTATGATATTGAATTGAAATGTCTTTATTATGGTTGTGAGGTTTTTAAGATGTAAAGGTTATAAGGGTGGTGATGTTTACCAATGTGGCTTATTATGAAAAGCTATGTAATATGTTAACCTCACCTTTATGAATTGTGATGAAACACTCATACAATTCTTATTGAGCTTTTGATAAGGGGTAGACCCTATGACCTAAACTAAGCTATGATTGATAATTAAAGGATTAAAGACATTTCAAAAGGGATGAGTAAACTAGATTGAAGAGTGTCCCTTCTCTCATAGGGAAGGTAAGAACACTAAATTACTCTTCAGATTGGGGACTATAAAGCATGGTGCATAAAGAGGGTCCAAACTACATCTCCTAGTTCATGAACTATGTCTCCCCCATAGATGTACCAGCTAGTGGATCCATGTAGTTGCTATGTTTCATATATAGTTACTACTTTGGCAGGTAGTTCACCTTCTTTCGGTGTTGGGTCTTATGACACCGGATTCAACACTAGATCATGTGGTCTATATCTATTAGGTCAAGATGTTCCCCAAAAGTATAATGAATTAAGGGATTGAACTCTGACTAGGATAATCGAAGGGGTCTAGCTTAGTCTTGGTAAGGGCATGTGACTCTACCTAAGCATTGCACTAGTTAGCCTTGAGGGGAGTCTTAGAAAGATGTTCTTACATATGTTTATGCTATAAGGGGATATATGATATGTACGTGATGAACTTGCACATTATTTATGATATATATTGGTTGGTTCACTTATGAGTATGTATTGGGTTATGTTGTAAACATATGACGGAATGTATATCTAAATGTTATATAATGTGAAGTTGGACATTAGTTATGGTGTCTTGTTGAAGTCACCTGCTTGAGTAGGGTTATATGGCTTTACATGGTCATTGTTGTTGTTAATATTATAAGGACTCATGAGTACTTGTCTTGCTTATTAAGATATGATTTACTCTTAGTCATGCTTTTGTAACAACCCTAAAAATTACTATGCTAGGTAATATCTAATGTATCTACAATGCCTATATTAGACTGGGTTCACACGGATTGATGCGAGTAGAACCAGAACTCTTTACCTCTGCAACATCCAAGCCAACTAACTTGGTGAGTTAGCTGAGCTAGGAAAGATTGGGTCTAGCCATGTAGGGCACCCGAATATGACGATTTACCTGGATGAGTCATAACGGACTTAAAAAGGGGTAGTATTATGTTGGGACGTTCTAACGGTAAAATGGTATTTTTCAGGCGAAGGATAGTATTGTTATTACCCTAATTAATTAATTAATTTGGTTAAGGGAAAATATGGGTAGAGGTGGCCGAAATTGACCCTTTAAGCAAAATCATGCTCCACCCAGGTTCAAGACTTGGTGGAAAGAATGATTTAATTCATTTATTGTATTTAGTGAATTAGTTAAATTAATTATTATTATATTGCTGGTTTAATTAAAGGAAAATCAGATTTTTGATACAATAATAATAATAATAATAATAATAATAATAATAATAATAATAATAATAATAATAATAATAATAATAATAATAATAAATAATGGGGAGCCCTAGTTTGACTAAGTCTCCACCGAACTCTCCTAATCCTAATCCTCTCATTCTTATGTCTATCACTATCATTCTCACGTTTTTCATCAACAAAAGAACTGAAAATAATAGTTCTTCACTCATGAAGAACTTACACACAAAAACTCCAAAGAAAAGCTAAGCTAAAAACAAAAATCAACAACATTCTTCTCGACAGATTGGGTTTTGGATTTTGATGGCGAGGCAGTGTTGTTGTGGGAATAGGCAGCATTGAAACAAGTGTTGAACGACATTAGGGTATGATTTTTTTCTCTCTTTCCCCCTTTCCAAAGAGACCATTAATGTTCAGTTTAATCGCATTTTACAAACTAGATTGTCCCCGTTGCATGACCTGTCATTAAATCCTTTGAAAGATTCAAAGCATGCATTGGTATGTCTTCTGGTAGATAATTTTAGGTCAGGTTGTGATTATGTGTTGAATGTGTAGTTGGAAATTATGTAAGGAATGACATATCTATTCCAGAAAAGTATATTAAGTTAACTATTTGAGCATGTGTGTTGTAAATAAACTATGTTGCTGCCTGAATATTATATTTTAAAAATGTTGTGTTTTTGTTTATGAAAATGTTAAAAGTGTTATGTTCATATAAGGGTAATGTTGCTGGAAAATGTCACCTTTTTTACTCAAAGTATAAACATAAATACTTGAGAAAAAGATGGATTGAAAGAGACCAAATTTCAAGATTGTTGGAAATGTCGGTCTCAGCCAAAAATTTGAAAATTTAGATAGGTTTTAAAAAAAAATTAAAATTGTAAGGTCATTGGGGATTGAACCCAAGACCTCGCGAAATGTAAAATACATAAAAATTTCATGAGAAAAATGAAAGGGAAAAATAAATGTGGATAGTGGGGATTGAATCCAAAACCACTTGAATAGATGAGAGAGTTAGGAGAATCATAATGCAGAAAAATAAATGTGGAGAGTGGGGATTGAACCCACGACCTATTGAATAGATGAGAGAGTTAGCAAAAAAATAAAAGAGATAAACAAATTTTAAGAGTGGAAATTGAACCCACAATCCCTTGAATAGGTGAGAAAATTAAGAGATAAATCATGAGAAATGGAATGAGCTTGTAGGGAATTGATCCCACAACCTCCTATACTTAAACAAAAAAGAGAAGAGGAAAAGAAAGTAAATATTATGGGAGTGATGGGGATCGAACTAGGGTCCCCCAAATCTGAAAATTGCAATCATCAAGTTTAATATTATATTAAGTGTTGCTCAAGGGATTTGAAATCGGGTTCCCTTGCCCAATTCCGTATTGACACATAAGTCGTACGTGAACAAATACTTAAAGAATGCTGACTCTAAGGATATAAATCATGATCTTGGCATACCAACAAGATGCATAAGTCTTCTACCACAGAATCTTGTGTAAGTATGAGTCACTTAGACGAATTATGAATGAAGCCTCATGGCATGTTCGTATGGGTCCATAAGTCCACCTTATGTTTAATATTAAGTGAACCTAAGATGTATGTATTGAAATGATGTGAACCTAGGAAGTTTAAGTAAGAGTGTGAAACATAATAAAAGGCCAACTGCATACTCGTAAGGGGAATGCAAAATGATGTAAAGTCAAATCTCAAGCATTCTCCAAAAGAAAGTGTCAAGAATGGATTCATAGTTAATATGTAAAGAAAAGAGTGACTACACTATATGCAGGTTCAAGTGAGACAAGCCGTATGTAGGCCAAAAAATCAATGTGACTAAATGAAATTCTAAGCGAGTATATTTATGAGATATGATGAATAATAAATGAAAAGAGTTACATGACTATAGGCTAGTGCAAGTGAGAGAAACTGCATCTACGCCTAAAAATCAGTGCCACAAAATGAAATTTCTAAAAGAGTATATTCACACTAAACTATGAATATGCAATGAAAGAGTGGCTACATGAGGATAGGCTAGTAAAAGTGAGACAAGTTGTATCTACGCCTAGAATCAATGTCCCTCAATGTAAACTCTAAGAAAGCATATGTATGTTATACGATGACTAATAATGAAAGTTGAGAATAGATGAAATAAAAAGATTTTAAGAATGAACAAGGTGACATCACAATATAAGGCAAGTGCAAGTGAGACAAGTTGTACCTACGCCAAATATAATGTCACCAAAAGTACTCACCTATGAGAGTGCAAAGTTAATGAAGAGACTAGTCTCTATTAACACTCTAATGAAAGTATTCAAGTTAATGCATACTTAATACTAATGGAGAGATAAGAAATCATCTAATGAGCTATGATGCCCTCATGCTAGAACCAACTTATATGATGTATGAGATGAATGTAATGGAACTTTATAATGAGCACCGATATGCTAGCAATGAGTTGGGATTCCTTCTTTTGGGAAGGCAGAGGTTCGTGTGATTCTCATAAGATGAGACTGTCTGTCCAGCAGTGTATGGGTCTCTTTATATCTTCTAGTTTTTGAAGCTATATTGCCAATATAGGGTTGTAGCACGGTTTGACTCCTGATATAAACTAGCATATTTTGGTTCACTTTGGCCGGTGATTCTACCTCTTTTCAGTGTGGGTTAAACACAGGATTTCTTGATGCTCACATGATGTATGTCGGTTAAGGTTAAAGTTCCCAAAGAAAGAATGAGAACAACTTCAAGTAAAATGCACACAATTAAATGAACAATACCAAAGATGTTAGGATGGGATAATCAAGAGGTGAAGTAGACTTAAGAAATGACACTATGTCATTTTTGGCCATTGCGCTGCGAACACGATGAAATTCTTAATCTACACTACACCATTTTAGGCCTATGGCAACACTAAATCTGAGCAACACTTGAAAAGCGTTGCCTAAAGTATTTTTGGGAACACTTTTAAAATGTATCCTAAATTTTTATGTTCTGGCAACAATAATATTGACAACACTTGTAAAGTGTACCCTTTAATGATATAGGCTACACTTTTTAAGTGTTGTCATATTATGAAATTAATGGCAACAATTATTTATGTATATGGCCACACTTTTAAAGGGTCCTATTTTATTATTGTAAAAACAACACTTTAGAAGTGTGGCCTAAAAAATTACACCAAAATATTATATTCCTTCCAACATTTCTACTCTCCCTCCCATTTTTATTGTCCAAAAAAATAATTATTAAAATATTAGGAAAAACAAATGTATGCTCAAGAACATATGTTCCAGAGCATAGCTGAAAATGACACGATTTCTCTTCTCCGGAACTTCAAATTGACAAAAGCTGAGCTGAAAATCGAAGGGAGGAAGCTGAAAATCGGAGCAGCTGAAGAGAAGAACTGAAGACTTAAGCTGAGCTTAAAATCTGAGGAGCTGAAAATTGGAGGACCTGAAAATCGGAGCAGCTGAGCTGAGTAGATGTTGACCAACTAATTCTATGCTCCAAGCTTTTTTACTGTAAGACGTTCTTTCCCCAATTTCAAAAATACGATTTCCTTTACAGATTTCCGTCAAAATTGTTTACAGATTACTTGTTGGAGATCGAAGAGGTGAAGAAAGTGATTTTCGTCACATATTTTTTGTTGATGAGTCGCTCTTTTCATCACAGATTCTTTGTTAGCGAGTTGTTTCGTCGGATTATACAAATGGTTCACACATGAACAGGCCTCACGTCTTCGGTTGTTGCAACAGTGTTAATAAGGTATGAAATTTTATCTCTAAGAGTCTTAATTATAGCTTTTAGGTTTTGATATTCTTGTGTATATTTGAATGTCTAAATTTTAATTTGGGGTTTTGATATTGTTGTGTTGTTGATACGAATTGACCTACCTCCTAAGGTTAGTCAACTCAACCAATAAAATGAGTTTCTAATCAAAGACTAAGCATCTAGAGAGATTACATAAATTAGGGATATTCTCCCTTTACAAGAAAAAATTTAAAGAAGCTAAACCTATTCAAACAACTATACCTAAGTTATACATAGTCAATTTGAACAATATAAAAATTATATGACTCGTTCAGTCGTGCTGTAGCATAGGAAGGATATTGCATTTTCAAGTGTACATTAGAAACTTTAGTTGAATATTTCTTAGTTGTTTTGGGATAACCTCGTAGTATGAATTTGCTAAACTTTCTTTGTATTCTTAGTTGAACTATATAGAAAATGAATCATATGCCTTAGAGATAGACGATATAGGATATATGTTTCATTCTAGAAAGGGTAGAGAGGGAGTGATACGCTCAAACTTACTTCTATGAGAAAGAGAAAAATCCGAAAGTTCGCTTCATTAATCAACAAAAATCACCATCACTCAATGATAAAAGTCTCAAGATAACCTAATAATAATACAGAGTCTAACTAATAATCCAGTGTCTAACAATGCGGAGTCTAACCTCAAAAACGAGGTTTTTCGACGGACCGTCGTGGTCACGATGGACCGTCGTGGACTTCGTCATCCCACACTTGTGCTCTCTTCATTACCCTCGACGGCAAGTATGAAGGATCGTCAGAGACACGTCAGTCCGTCGAGGGTCTTCGTTCCAAAACACTTAAACTCTTGGAATATGGGTACGGGAATTACTTCTCTGAACTTCATGACGAACCTGCAAGACGGACCGTCGTGGACTCCGTAACCCCACACATAGACTTTCTCATCTTCCTTCAGCAGCTGCACTACGTTGCCACCTACGGAACATCGCAGACACGACGGTCCGTCGAGGGTCTTCGTTCCAAAACACTTAAACTCTTGGAATATGGTTATTGGGATTACTTCTCTTAAATTCATGACGAACCTGCAGGACGGACCGTCATAGACTCGACGGACCGTCGTGGTCTCCGTAACCCCGCACTTAGTCAGACTTCCCCATCTTCCTTCAGCAGCTGCACTACGCTGCCACCTACGGACCGTCACAAGCATGACGGACCGTCACAAGTTCCGTAACCCCACACTTAGTCAGACTTCTCCATCTTCCTTCAGCAGCTGCACTACGCTGCCACCTACGGACCGTCACTAGAACGACGGACCGTCACAAGCTCCGTAGGTGGTCTCTTCTGCATTTCTTCGCTCAAAATCTCCACATTTATCTATGGACAGATTTATGTATATCCTATTAATTGTACTTTTTTTTTCATTTATAGTATCATCAACATTGAAAAACGTTTGTGATGGATTAAAGGTTTGATTTGACATAGCCAAAGCCTCATGACTAGGTAATAAACTTTTATCATCTCATAACACATGATTCTGATAGATTACTCAAGACTTTTAAAACTTTTGTTAACTGGTTAATAATTATTGCTGAAAGACTAAGTATTGATATATTCTTCTAGGAGTTCACATATCCCATCCAAGGATTGGATGAATTTAGCAAGGTATAGCAAAAAGTATATTGATGGCATTGAATCATTTCTAGATTTTGCTTACACTAATGGAGATCCTCATGGAGAGAAAATTCAGTGTCCATGAACGAAATGTTGTAATATTCTTTGGAACCGAAGGAATGTAGTGTATGATCATCTAATATGCCATGGATTCGTTAAAGGCTATACTAGATGGATCAATCACGGGGAATGGGATCTCAAGTTGAATGTTGATGATGATATGGATTACTCGTGTGATGATATCGATGGTTGTTGAATGATCAATTTAGAGATGTTGCACAGGCTGGAAGAGTTTATGATGGTCCAAATGAAGAATCCAAGAAATTCTATAGCTTTCTTGAAGAGGCAAACCAAGAATTATATTCTGGTTGTATAAGTTTCTCTAAATTATCATTCACACTTCGCTTATATTTGTTGAAGTGTTTCCATGGATGGAGCAATGAATCATTCACTTCTATTCTAGAGTTATTAAAAGAGGTGATGCCCGAGTTTAACATTCCTCAGTTTTAAAATAAAACCAAGTCTATGGTTAAGAATCTTGGTCGGTATTATGATAAAATTGATGCATGTCCAAATGATTGCATGTTGTTCAGGAATGATCAGAAGGATGAAGAATTTTGTCACACTTGTGGAGCTTCACGATATATTCAAGCCCTAAGGTTGATAGTGAGCTTGAGTCTTCAAAAAAAAACAACATCGAGTTTCTGCAAAGACTTTGAGACACTTTCGATTAATTCCTAGACTCAAAAGGCTATTTATATGCTCAAAGACGGCAAATTCTTTGAGGTGGCATGAAGAGGAACGTTCTAAAGATGCAAAGTTAAGGCATCCCGCTGATGGGCTAGCATGGAAAGATATTGATAGGGTGCATCCAGATTTCGCACAAGATTGTCGCAATGTGAGACTTGGCTTGTCAAGTGATGGATTCAATCCATTTCGAACCATGAGTATATCACATAGAACATGGCTAGTTATGTTGATGATTTATAATCTGCCACCTTGGATGTGCATGAAATCTGAATATTCCATACTTTCTTTACATATACCTGGACCGCGATCACCTGGAAATGACATTGATATTTACTTACAATAATTGATAGACGAGTTAAAATTATTATGGGATTCTGGGGTTGAAACATATGATGCTTCAAGAAATGAAACTTTTGGAATGCGGGCATCTGTTATGTGTACAATCAATGATTTTCCTGCATATGCTATGTTATCTGGTTTGAGTAAAAAAGAAAGTTTGCTTGCCCTTGTTGTAACTATGGCACTAATTCTCGCTATCATAAACATAGTCGGAATATGTGCTATATGGATCATCGTGTTTTTCTATCGATGGATCATCCATGGAGATCAAACAAAAGATCATTCAATGGAAAAACTGAATTTAGGCCTCTTCCAGCTCCTTTAAAGGGAATTGATGTTCTTAATAGCTTACGTGATTTTGAAAATGTGTTGGGGAAGAAGAAAAAGAGATCAAATGATTGCCCATAGATAAAAAGGTCAATTTTTTTTAATTACCTTACTGACAGCACAACTTGTTACGTCACAACCTTGATGTAAGGCACATAGAGAAGAACATAGTTGATAGCATACTTGGAACTCTTTTGGATGTTTCAGAAAAAACAAAGGATCATGCAAAAGCACGGTATGATTTGAAAGATATGGGAATCAGGAAGAACCTTCATCCACAAGATACAGAAGATAGTAAGAGAACAAAGTTTACAAAGGCGTGCTTCTCAATGACAAATGGAGAGAAATCGATCTTTTGTGGAGTTTTAAAGACATCCAAGCTACCTGATGGTAGTGCCTCCAATATATATAGGTGTGTTCATTTGGATGAAAGAAAGGTGTCTAATTATAAAACCCATGATGCTCATTTCATGTTACATTACTTGCTTCCAATACCAATTAAAAGCATTCTTCTTGATCATGTGGCTATTCCTTTGATTCGTCTAAGTTCCTTCTTCCATCGTTTGTGCCAAAAAGTAATCACATTGGAGGAACTGGATTGCTTAGAAGTAGAGATCATAGAAACAGTCAATCAGTTGGAGCGAATTTTTCCTCCTTCATTTTTTGATATCATGATTCATTTGCCTATTCATTTGGTGAATGAAGTGAGATTAGGCGGCCCAGTGCAAAATCGATGGATGTATTCAACTGAAAGAGAAATGGGTACATTCAAATCATACATTCGCAATAGGCGTTTTCCAGAAAGTTGCATAGCAGAGACACGAGTGGGAATAGATTGCATGAATTTATTCTCAAAATATCTGCATCAGGGTGTGCATAAAAGATTTAATAGGAGAGCGCGAAACAATGATGAATGTGACCCAAGTGACGCAGAACCTGTGAGTTTGTTTTCTAACAAAGGAGTTCCTTTAGTAGCAAAGAAAACTGATCCAATCATTTTGGATGACAAGTCACTAAGTCAGGAACATGCATACTTATTGGGAAATTGTGACGATGTTCAAGAATATATTAGGTACCTTAATTTGAATATAGCATTCCTTTTGTATAATTTATTTTCATCTTATTTAATTTATTATTTTAACAAATATAGTAAATGTTTTGTATAGAGCATGAGCAAGAGGTTAATAATCAGTCACGAAGATCTAAATGGAGAAAAGCCAAGAATCATTGTCAAAACTTCTCTCAATGGTTTGAAACTCGTGCTTTGCAAGAGGATGTGCCTGATTTGATAAAACAATTGTCTAGAGGACAGAATTCTATTGCAAAAAGATATTCAGGGTATCTCATAAATGGATATAGATTCCTTGTTAGGCAGCGTTATGCAAGGCGTAAAACACAAAATAGTGTTGTTACACTAATTGCCTCAACTACAAGCTTTGCAATCTCAGAGGATAAAAATTCGATTGCTGCAGATTTGACTTATTATGGTAGAATAGTTGATATTGTTGAATTAAACTATTACAGCCATATTAAGGTTGTTTTATTTAAGTGTGATTGGTATGAGGTTGAAAAAGATGTTTATGGCCTTACTTATGTCTATTTTAACAAGAGATGCTCTCAAGAAGAGTCTTTTGTGCTTGCATCTCAAGTACACCAATTCTTCTATGTGCAAGATCCATATGATCAAGATAAACATTATGTTGTTCCAAGAGACTTGTTTAACATGGTGATGAAGTGGAATCTAATCTCCCACAAAGTTATGAAAATGAGCCATCTGAACATTCGAAGGGGTCCATCTATACCAAAAGATAATGGTGAAGTACTCTTAACAAGGACTGATATACCAGAAACAATCATTGATGTGCCTGTGGAGGAATTTGTCAATCAAAAACTTGAAGTCGATTATGAAGAGGAGTTTGAAGATGAGTTCGAAGATGAGTCTGAAATTGAGTATGAAGATGAGTTTTCAGATGCGTTTGAAGACGAGTCTGAAAATGAGTATGAAGATGAGTCTAATGATGAAGTCGAGTCTGAATAAGACACACCATGAGTTTCATTATAGTTGTGATGATCATATAGTGCTCACTCACTAATTTTGTAATATAATAGTTTTTTGGTAAAATACATTAATATATCTAATCTGTGGAATGTAATATGTTGCCTTCTTATCTGATTATTATTTTATTGAGGAACCTATACTTCTAGCTGATTTTTGCTTGATTTGGTTGTTTGTTATTTATATACTTTCGGGTTTCATTTATTATCAGGCAGTTGGCATTAGAGGCATTCAACTCTATAGTTTGAAGTTGCTTCTGGTTTGGTCGTTGTCCCGAGTTTGTCACTCCGAGAGAGGTACAACTCTTTACCTTATATCAAAATTAAATGCTGCTACTTCTTTCACTTAAACAATCTTAATATTTTGTAGGTTTACTTACTATTGGGAAACAAATTGAAGAGATTTAAACAAAGCAAAAACAATGAATCAATCAACAATGCTAAAGAAAAAGGGTTTGAATCAAAACAAAGCTCAAAGTCCATTGAAGAATCTGGATGTTGATATGCAATACCAATCAAGTGCTGAATTGGCCAACAAATTAAAGATTAAGAGAGAACAACTTGCAAATGAACGCAATGATAAAGCTAAGAAAGAGCAGGCACCAATATCACATAAAAGAAAGAATTTTGAGGATTTCATTCTACAACAAGGAAAGAGTAAATTGCTTGGGCACAAATCAGTCATTCAACCGTCTTCAAGGGAAGAGCTTAGAACCTCACGTATGATTGCAGGGAAAGGACAAACTAAACAGAGGTTATTTCAATTTGAAGAGTCCATTCAAGATAATGGAACTAAACTTCCGATGAATAATTCTAGGTTCCATACGTCATTCAATAAAGATTTTTCTGCTTCAGATCATGCGACTGGAACAACACTAGGTAATGGAGAGGCACGACATGATATTATTGATCTACCGAATTGAAAACAGGTAAAGAGGAAGCCGGTTATACCAGCTAGTGCTGTTGATCAGTTTCTAAAAGATCAAGGGATACACAAATATGATGAAACAAAACGTGACAACAACACAACAAGTGATGTAGAATTTATGCATACTCCTATTATTAATGAACATAACAAAGGATTGGATTATCGTGTGGAACAAGAAGAGGAAATTGACATTGATTGTAGTAAAAAAGGTATGTTTTAAACCTTGTAAGCTTTATAACTCATTATAAAAGAAACTAGTTGGCATGTGGTGCCAAAGGATACTAAAAAGCGCAAGTGGGAATACGTCAATGTAAAAACAACCACTCTTGAGAATTCATATTATTTTTTACTTACTGAAACTAAATATATTTTATTTTGCATAGTCCAAATTTCTACTTCCAGTAGAAGGAAAGAAGTGGGTGATGACTGGTCTTCGTGATGCTTTGAGGCGACACAAGCAAAAAACTAAAAAGAATTTTTTGGATAAAAACAGTAACCTTGAGGATATGCTAGAAAAATATCCTGATGGCATTCCACATAATCAATTCCGCCAGTTGATCGAGTATTGGAAACACCCAACTGTTCAAGTAAGGTTAAAATGGTGTATTTCCACTCATCGACTAATTCTGTGTCATATCTATTCTTTTTATACATATCAATTCAATTATCTCTTTATTTTTAGCAATAGCCTATATGCGAGATAAATTCTCAAATCAGGAAAAAACAAAAGTGGAGGCATCGAATGGGACCTATTAATTTTGCTAGAGTACGCGTGGCATTGGTAATACTTTGCTGACATTTCATACAAATTTTGATTTTCATTTTTTTGTACTTTATAAGAACTTACTAATTTTTTAAAATTTCTTTTGATATAATCTGTAGCGTGCAGCCAAAGACAACAACGAAGAACCATCTAAGCCTGAAATATTTATTGCAACTCGTACCAAGACGGGAAAGGAAATCCAGGCTGATACACAAGTTGCAATAGTAAGTTTTCAAAGACGATTATTAGTGAACTTTATTAAGACTTAACATTTATATTGTGGGGATTTTGACTACATTAAATTTTAATCACGTATGCCTTCTTCTTCTTGTGCATGTTCGAGGAGATATCAATTATTTGTCGACATTGTTTATTATTTTTTATGAAAAGTTTCATAATGTTTTAATGCTTGATCCCTATCATGGATTGAAATGAAAAGTACTTACAATTCATATGGATGCCAATTTTATTCAATAGGCTGAACTTCAAAATCGCCAAAAATCTGGGGAAACAGTGATGATGCATTTAGGGCAGTGTTTGGAAAGGAGCATCTAGGTCGAGTTAGGTGCTATGGTAGATCAGTGACAACAAGTTCTTTGAAGAAAGATGAGGAAATTAACAATCTAAAACAAAAGCATGCCGATGAAATCACTTCTCTAAAGGAAGAATTGAGAGAAGAAATGCAACATTTATTCACTCAATTGCTGCAAAACAACCCTGGATTGAATTTTCAATATATAACAGGGTGTATTGGATCTAACCTTGCTTCACCTATTGATGCAAGTAGTGCACAAGATGTAAGAGGCACAAATCTTCCATATATTTTTCGGGGTCAACTCAAGATTCGGTTCTTCAAAAGGTATTTTGTATTTCAAATTCTCTGTTAATAGTGTCAATATTGTTTTTCTTCTAGTTTAGTTGGTGTTCTTGGTAATGAAATTCAAAACATATTTTTACTTGTCTAAGTTTAGTCCACATATTTATAACTGTTAAGAATGTTTTTGTTTTTGGTTTAAACATTCGAATCGTTAGTTGAATAACTGTTCTTTTAGTATTGTGCAATAGAGGTGTCTGTGGCTAACACATTATGTTTTATGGCAGATGCCAATGGTGTGAAATTAAAAAATGATGACACTATTTTCTACCTTTAGCTTCTGAATCCAGCTCATTGTAAAGGATATTGTAGTTGGTCTTTTAATGGTCTGTCTGCACCTTTATGAAGCTATTGCTATTTTATTAATATTGGTGTTTGTTAGCTAGGTGGTTGTGGCTGTTAGTATTAATGTGCTGCAGCTTGTGATTAAAATTTCTACATGCTAGACAATTATAATACTATTGTTATTAGTATAGAGTTTATGGTTTGCAAACCTTTACCTTTGTAGGGTAGAGAAGCCATCTAAAGCTTGACCATTAATAGAAGAACTTGTGGGTACTGGGTACTGGAATTACTTCTCTAAACTTCATGACGAACCCGCAGGACGGACCGTCATAGACTCGACGGACAGTCATGGAACCGTAACCCCACACTTAGTCAGACTTCCCCATCTTCCTTCAGCAGCTGCACTACGCTGCCACCTACGAACAGTCACAGACACGACGGTCCGTCGAGGGTCTTCATTCCAAAACACTTGAACTCTTGGAATATGGGAACTGGGATTACTTCTCTGACCTTCATGACGAACCTGCTGGACGGACCGTCACATACTCGACGGACTGTCGTGGACTCCGTAACCCCACACTTAGTCAGACTTGCCCATCTTCCTTCAGCAGCTGCACTATGCTGCAGTTCTTTGAAAATATCATGTAATTTTGTTATGTATTGATTTTTGTGGACACTTCTAAACTATGTTATGAACCTTGTTTCCAGTGGTCATCACTGGTTTGTTTGAACTACTTGTGTGTAATTTTTACATTGAAGTTTACAATAGAAGACTGCACAAATTAAACTTTTGAAGTTTAATTTTTGAGAGCCAACAACAGAAGACTGCACAAATGTTGTAGTCCTTATAATGTGTAATTTTTTCATGGAAATTGTATTTAGATTTGGGTTGGTTGTCTTACAGTGAATTCTCTCTGATTATGCACTTCCACAATTAATTCACAAACTTATAATCTTATCTTAAATGTGCAGGAAAATGCAGATAATTGAATTTGAATTTGGCCAGAAGTAAACTCGATCCATTGTGGCAAAAGAGAAAATTTTTGTATTGTGTCATATACGTTTGAATGACACTTTTGGGTTTTTGGAACTTGTTGATATTAGAGATCTTTAAGCAATCACTTTCTATGTTTGGTGTACATGAAATATTTCTCGAAGTTTATTTTAAATATTTAGCTTCAATTTAATGATTAATTAGTTCATTTTGTGTTTTAGGTCACTTGTATGTATGTAAATATATTATATATATTTGTGCTACATGTAGACTTATAAATGTTAAAGTTACACTTTGTAAGTGTAGCTCTAGGTAGATAAAAAGTTACACTTTGTAAGTGTTGCTCTAGATGAGATATAAAATCAACACTTTATAAGTGTTGCTATAGATGAGATATAAAGTAACAATTTATAAGGGTTGCTATAGCTGACATATGAAGTAACACCTTATAAGTGTTGCAATAGATGAGATATAAAGTTACACTTTATAAATGTTGCAATAGATGACCAATAAAAGGCAACACTTTTTAAGTGTGACCAATAAATCTGAAAAGGCAACGCTTGTAAGTGTAGTCTAACAAAAAATAGGTGTTGCTAATGCACGTCTTCAAATCGTGCCCTTATACCTATTTGGCTACGCTTTATAAGTGTTGCCAAAGATGACAACATTTAAAAAGTGTTGCCTAATGTCAAAGATTACACTTCTTTTGGAAAGCCCCTAAAAAGTGTTGCTGAATGTCCAAAAGTGTTCCCTTTTATCAAAGGCCACACTTTTTGCTAGTTTAGGCTACACTTACGTGGTGTTGCTGTAGGCCAAAAATGGTGTAGTGCTACATCTTAAATATGGCTGGTGTTTACACTAGCCTATAAATGAATGAAAGTGAAGTACGTAAGAATGAATGAAGTAGACTCTGTGTTAGCAATAGAAGGCTCCGTAGTTGAGGTCCTATATGTTGAGCCCTCATTTTGGGAAATCTTAATGTGAAGTGCATAATTCAAAGGTCTAATGGCGTATGAATGAATGATATGAACTATGTTATATGCTTTGTGAAATATGTTATGTGTTATTTGCAAAATTATATGTGTGATGATGCCTGTTACTCTCATAACATGACATTCCTAATCCGATTTGGAAAGTCCACTAACTTAACTTTAAATAACTCATATCGTTAGGAGAGAGCTCTTCTTAATCATGTATGTCCTTGGTGTGTACTTGCATAAACCCCTACTTAGTAAAAGTTAGTACTAATCCCATACAACACTCTACTTTAGGTGCAGGTGCAGATGAACGCTAGAGCATTACTAGACTACGCTGAAGTTATTGTCACGACCCAACCCGATGGGCCGTGACTAGTACCCATTTTGGACACTCACATACCAACCTATCAAGTATGACCAACTGAAACTAAGACAATATGGAATTTAATCAAATCAAGCCAAACCCAACGCCATATATATATATATATAAAGTGGATCTATCACATAAGGAGTCATAACCATTAAATCGTAACAACATACGCGAGCCGACAAAGCCGCCACTATCCAAAACATAATAGCATACGCAGCCGACGAGGCTGCCACTACACAATACACAATGATGTTCGCAGCCGATAAGGCTTCCCTTGTACAAGCAGATATCCCAAACAAACCATGTCCAGACCATTATCCAAAACATAAATATACAACCCACACGATGTCTACAGACCTCTAAGAGTATAGTAGTGAAACTTGACGGGACAGGGCCCCGCCATACCCATAGACAAGCAAAAGACTACATAAGAAGTTATGTACCAAAACGACTGGGCTCCGGAACAGTGGAGCTCTCCCAAACAGCAGAGTAGATATCCTAGGCGGGAGGATCACCGAACTGAGCGTCTACACCTGCGGGCATGAAACGCAGCCCCCCGAGAAAAGGGGGTCAGTACGGACAATGTACTGAGTATGTAAAGCATAAGGTAAAGATGACAGGATACCAACATGATAAGTCGAAACAAGATATCTCTACACATGTACTTTTTAAATGAAAATCATGCATATCTTTAACATATAAGATGCCCAGCTTCCCTAGTAAGGGACTTGGCAAAATAATCATCATTATATATACATCATACGTACCCGGCCCTCTAGTGAGGGACTCGGTGAAATAGTCATCACATCATCTCCGTCATCATCATCATCATAACCATCCTCATCACCAATCATATATATAATATACATTCCCGGCCCTCTAGTGAGGGACTCGGTGACATATGCAAGAAACTCCGCACGAACATTACCCGGCCCGGGACTCGGTGAAATGATAAATGACTCTATGCACGAGCAGAATATTATGAGCAACCATATGCAATTAAAATCATTTCTTATAACTCAATATAACAACCAACTTGAACCAGCAAGGAGTATTACCAAAGATTAATGTTTTATCAAGATTATGAACCTTTAAATACGATATGGAAACGTAAAATCTCAATGACTCTAAGAAGCACTATCATAAATATCAGAAATCACCATAGCCTTAGATATAGACAATATATAAAGGAATAGTTGTGGAAGTAAGAATATACGTCACCTAGACGTTCTAGAAGTAGGTATCAAATCTGTCCGTTATTTGCTCATTTTTAAAGGTCATGCCAAACAAAGAAGGAAAGGATAGCGTTACATACCGAATAGTCGAGCCGCACGTCCAATATTTACTGCTCAAGGTATAAATCTATAACAAGCAACAATCGTGCCGCAATTAGATAAATGTCGCGCTTTACTACTTATTGTAAGCTAGCTAATAATCTAACGAAAATCCGGCAGCACTTCCCCTATTTTCTTTACTTCATCCCAATCCAACAACAACCCAAATTATCCACAGCAATACCAACAACACATATAATCCAACGAATCATATTAAACAGCCTCCCTCAAAACAGTTCCGTTTTGGCAGCCATAGTAACGAAACAACGACACATCGAGTGATAACTCTTTTTATAATTCGCAACACATCTACCTTATCGTATTCATCCTTTGGAGTATATGGCCATAAGCATATTAACATATACATAACACCAAAATAGAATTTCCAGCAGTTTCCTTTAATCAAAATAGCCCAAACACTAACATAACACCACTAGCAATCCGATCATGGTTTCTGTTCATACTTAGCACATTCAATAACTAAAACAAATTTCCTAAACTACTGTTCACGTCCCCTTCTTAACATTAAAGGCTAATTAACAAAGGTATTCTAAGGAATTAACACACCAAGCAAGGAGATTACTAACCAATTTCTTTGCAGCTGCTGGCCAAGAGTTTCATGGCTGGTTTTCTCCATTTCCATGGCTGCCCAAGCTAAGTGGTGAAAGAGAAGATATGGTTGCAAAGCATTTCACTACACCATTTAACAATATGAAGTGGAGGCAGCCCCCCACCACACATGTTCCACTAATTGCTTCTCCAAAAATCTGATTTCTTTTTAATACTTAATAATATGAAGTGGAGGCAGCCCCCTACCACACATGCTCCACTAATTGCATCTCCAAAATCTGATTTCTTTTTAATACTTAATAATATGAAGTGGAGGCAGCCCCCCACCACACATGCTCCACTAATTGCATCTCCAAAATCTGATTTCTTTTTAATACTTAATAATATGAAGTGGAGGCAGCCCCCCACCACTCATGCTCCACTAATTGCATCTCCAAAATCTGATTTCTTTTTAATACTTAATAATATGAAGTGGAGGCAGCCCCCACCACACATGCTCCACTAATTGCATCTCCAAAATCTGATTTCTTTTAATACTTAATAATATGAAGTGGAGGCAGCCCCCCACCACACATGCTCCACTAATTGCATCTCCAAAATCTGATTTCTTTTTATACTTAATAATATGAAGTGGAGGCAGCCCCCCACCACACATGCTCCACTAAGTAATCCCACACTTAAAGTTCAGCCACTAATTAATATCACAATTAGAATTTACATCCTTGCCTAAAATTTCTTTAAACACTTTGGAACTTAAAATAAAATCTCATTTCCCGAACTTACATCTACTAGTTCATGACGCGCACTACGTATAAAATACGAGGCATAACATTCTTCCCCCCTTAGTAACATTCGTCCTCGAATGTTAAGTTAGCATATTACCGAAAAAAATTTCAATGAGGTCTCTCTAACAGTTATACCTATCAACCTGCATTTCGTAACTTACAGATGCCTCACATAGTCACAACTTACTACATAATCTCATTTATCAATCAATATAGTCAAGCTAGGAATTGAATTACCTGTAGGTACGGGGAACAAGTAAGGATACTTATTCTTCATTTCGTCTTCCGCTTCCCAAGTCATCTCCTCCCTATTATTATTTTGCCACAACACTTTGACGGAAGCCACATCCTTAGTACGTAACCTTCTAACCTGGCGATCAAGTATAGCTACGGGTTTCTCCTCATATGACAACTCCTCTGTTACCTGAACATCATTTACAGGGAATACTCTAGAAGGATCACCAATACATTTACGTAGCATCGATACATGGAAGACTGGATGTACCGCCTCCAAATCAGATGGTAGATCCAACTCATATGCAACCTTGCCTATCTTACGAACAATCTGATAAGGCCCAATGTATCTTGGACTGAGCTTCCCCTTCCTGCCGAATCTCATCACACCCTTCATGGGTGATACCTTCAGGAATACCCAGTCACCAATCTGAAACTCCAAATCTCTACGCCGATTATCTGCATATGACTTCTGTCGACTCTGGGCTGCTAATAATCTTTCTTGAATAAGCTTCACCTTGTCAACAGCTTGCTGAATCATATCCGGACCTATCAACTTAGTCTCGCCAACATCAAACCAACCAATAGGTGACCTGCACTTCCTCCCATATAAGGCCTCGTACGGTGCCATCTGGATACTAGAATGGTAGCTATTATTATAGGAAAACTCAATGAGCGGCAAGTGATCATCCCAGCTACCTTTGAAATCAATAATACAGGCCCGCAACATATCCTCTAATGTCTGAATAGTACGCTCAGCCTGCCCATCAGTCTGAGGGTGAAATGCTGTGCTAAGGTTCACCTGTGTCCCCAATCCCTTCTGAAACGATCTCCAAAAGTTGGCTGTAAATTGAGCTCCTCTGTCTGATATAATGGACGTGGGAATCCCATGAAGTCTCACTATTTCCCTGATATATAACCTCGCATAATCTTCAGCCGAATAAGTAGTCCTGACTGGAAGAAAATGGGCCGATTTCGTCAGCCTATCTACAATAACCCATATAGAGTCATACTTCCGTTGGGTGCGAGGTAAGCCTGTAATGAAGTCCATATTAATCATCTCCCATTTCCAAGTCGGAATCTCTATCGCCTGTAATAATCCACCAGGCTTTTGATGTTCGATCTTGACTTGTTGACAATTCGAGCACTGAGCCACAAACTCCGCTATGTCCTTTTTCATGCCATCCCACCAGTATAAGCATCTGAGGTCATGATACATTTTTGTTGACCCTGGGTGAATAGAATAACGGGCAGAGTGTGCCTCTCCCATAACCTGCCGTCGTAGCCCCGCAATATCTGGTACACACAATCTGCCTTCATATCGTAACACTCCATCAGGTGTAATCTTAAATGGGGTCTTTTCCTTTTTAAGAGCTGCATCTCTATACTGTGCCAGAATGGGGTCCTCGTATTGGTGTCTCTTTACCTCATCTATGATTGAGGACTCAGCAACCTCTCTGATAGAAACTCCACTATCTTCTGAATTAGCCAGACGGACTCCAAGGCTTGATAGCCGCTGAATCTCCCGAACCATCTCCCTCCTTTCTGGTTGTACATCTGTCAAGCTACCCATGGACTT
Organism: Solanum peruvianum; assembly: GCA_027705065.1. Lineage (NCBI taxonomy): Eukaryota > Viridiplantae > Streptophyta > Magnoliopsida > Solanales > Solanaceae > Solanum > Solanum peruvianum. The sequence goes on from JAKWJD010001761.1 coordinate 16,057,275, forward strand.
ACGGCTAAGAGCATCTGCTACAACATTCGCTTTCCCTGGATGATATAAAATATCAATATCATAATCCTTTAGCAACTCTAACCACCGCCTCTGTCGTAAATTCAGCTCCTTCTGTTTAAAGATATATTGGAGACTCTTATGATCTGTATAGATGTCCACATGGACACCATATAAATAATGCCTCCATATCTTCAAGGCATGAACCACGACCGCTAACTCCAGATCGTGAGTAGGATAGTTCTTTTCATGCTTCCTAAGCTGTCGGGAGGCATAGGCTATAACTTTGCCATGCTGCATCAATACACATCCTAGCCCAACACCGGAAGCATCACAATAAATAACATAGCCGTCTGGTCCCTCCGGAAGAGTTAGGACTGGAGCTGTAGTCAATTTGTCTTTCAATAGCTGGAAGCTTCGCTCACATGCATCAGTCCACTGGAACTTGGCTGCCTTTTGAGTTAGCCTTGTCAAAGGCGCTGAAATTGAGGCAAACTTTTCTACAAACCTCCTGTAATATCCTGCTAACCCCAGAAAGCTGCGTACCTCAGTAGGTGTCGTAGGTCTGGGCCAAGTCTTTACCGCCTCAATCTTCTGCGTGTCTACCCGAATACCATCAGCTCCAATAATATGCCCCAAGAATGCCACTGAAGTCAACCAGAACTCGCACTTAGAAAACTTAGCATACAACTTCTGGTGTTGAAGCACCCTAAGTACCGTCCTTAAATGGTCTGCATGCTCCTCTTCAGAACGTGAATAGACTAAAATATCGTCTATAAATACAACAACAAACATATCAAGGAATGGTTTAAACACTCTATTCATTAAATCCATAAACACCGCTGGAGCATTAGTCAGCCCAAAAGACAGCACTCTAAACTCATAATGCCCGTATCGGGTCCGGAATGCCGTCTTTGGAATATCTGCCTCCCTTACCCGCACCTGATGATAACCTGACCGCAAGTCTATTTTTGAAAAACACTTAGCACCCTGCAACTGGTCAAATAGATCGTCAATCCTTGGGAGGGGATACCTGTTCTTTATTGTTACTTTGTTCAGCTGCCTATAATCGATACACATCCGCAGCGACCCATCCTTCTTCCTCACAAACAGTACCGGTGCTCCCCAAGGTGACGTACTAGGCCTGATGAAGCCCTTTTCTAACAAATCTTTCAATTGCTCTTTCAATTCTTTCAACTCAGCAGGTGCCATTCTATAAGGAGGTATAGATATAGGCTGGGTATGTGGCAGTACATCTATAGTAAACTCTATCTCCCGTTCTGGAGGAAGGCCTGGAAGTTCCTCTGGAAATACATCGGGAAATTCATTAACTACTGGGACTGATTGAAGAGTCGGTGCCTCTGCCTTTATGTCATGCACCCGAACCAGATGATAAATATAACCTTTTCTAACCATCTTCCTAGCCTTAAGGTATGAAATGAACTTACCTTTCGGCGATACTGTACTACCCTTCCACTCTATAATCGGTTCCCCTGGAAATTGAAATCGTACTATCTTCCCTCTACAATCAACATTAGCATAACAAGCAGCCAACCAATCCATGCCCAAGATAATATCAAACTCAATCATATTTAGCTCTATTAGATCTGCTACGGTACGACGACTATATATAACCACTGAGCAATTCTTATATACTCGCGTAGCTATGACAGAATCTCCTACAGGTGTAGCTACCTCAAATGGTTCTATCAACTTAGACTCTATTCCGATCCTACTAGCAACGAAGGGAGATATAAATGATAAGGTGGAACCTGGGTCTATCAATGCATACACACTTCGGGAGAATAGTGATAATATACATGTGATCACATTAGGTGACGCCTCCTGATCCTGCCTACTAGCCAAAGCATATAAACGGTTCGAGGGACCGCTAGAACTGGAAGCTCCACCACGTCCTCTACCACGGCCTGCTGGTGCCTGAATACCCTGCCCCATAGGACGCATAGCCACAGAAGGAGATGAACCAGCAACAGAACCAGAAGGCTGTGCAATACCACCCGCACTACCTCTCAGGTGACACTCCCTCATAGTATGACCCTGACGGCCACATGAAAAACACGCACCTGTAGCCCAACGACATTCCCCAGGATGGGACCTACCACAGCGAGAACACCGAGGCAAAGGTGGCCTCGACTGGCTCAAACCCTGCCCATCTGTGACCCTGACGTCCTAGAGCTCTGACCAGCTTCCGAATATCCCGTACGATCGAACCCCCTACCCATGGAACGTGGGGGTGCACTTGTGCTGGCTGGGAAGAAAATCTAACATGCTGCTGAGACTGCCCGCCTCGAAATTCGTTAGGATAACCTGCTGATCTAGCCCTCTTATGCTGGCCTCCATTAAAATCTCTATCTGACTGACGTCCCCGGTGCCGATCCTCTACCCCTTGTGCATATGCCTGTACCCGAGCAATGTCCATACCTGGCTGAAGAGTCACAGCCATACAACCGTCAATCAGATAACGATCCAATCCCATCACATAACGATGTACCCTGTCTGCCATATCAGCCACAATAGTAGGCGCATCCCTAGCCAATGAATCAAATTCAAGGCTATACTCTCGAATGCTCCTGCCATTCTGCCTCAAACGCAAGAATCTGTCGACTCTAGCTCGCTTCATCTCTGGAGGCAGGAAGTGGCCCTGGAAAGCCTCCACAAATTCATCCCATACCGCTGGAGGAGCACCCTCACCCCTAGATAACTCCCAAGACTCATACCAATTAATAGCTACATCCCGCAAACGATACGTAGCCAACTCAACAGACTCGATATCCGAAGCCTTAATTATCCTCAATGTACGCTGTATCTGACAAATAAACTCTTGCGGATCATCCTGGGGCCTTGACCCAAAGAACTCTGGAGGATTACAACTTAAGAAGTCACGAGCCCTTAAGCTATCAGATCTGTCCGCATGATCAACTCCTAGTCCATGCCTGCGAGCTTGACCTGCCACTAATCTAGTCAGCAACTGAACCGCATCTCTCATGGCCCTATCCTCCACCCCTGGCTGAGGAGTTGGAGGTTCAGGTTCTGGGGCCTCGGGGGCTGGTGGTGGTGTCCCCCGAACTGGAGCTGCTGCTGCTCTAAGCTCCTCTAGCGGTGGCGGTGTAGTAGAGCTCTCCGACTGGAGCACAATACCAGGCATAGACTGGGCACGGGCTCTAGTAACTCTCCGGGTCTGACTAGTACTTTCTGCTACCGATTTGCCCTTCTGGGCGGCTGTCGCTTTCTTTGGAGGCATAACTGAAAACATAGGGATTCGTTAGAGAGGGATTATCCTGGTATTATAGCTCTATCGCACGATCTAGAATAAGAAGAAAGGATGACATCCTAAATGTCCTGTAGCTTCCTGTTTATAGATGTGGTGCACAACACACCGATAAACAAGACTCTACTAGACACGGTCTGTAGACACTTCCGAGGAAGAACCGCTCTGATACCACTTTGTCACGACCCAACCCGATGGGCCGTGACTAGTGCCCATTTTGGACACTCACATACCAACCTATCAAGTATGACCAACTGAAACTAAGACAATATGGAATTTAATCAAATCAAGCCAAACCCAACGCCATATATATATATAAAGTGGATCTATCACATAAGGAGTCATAACCATTAAATCGTAACAACATACGCGAGCCGACAAAGCCGCCATTATCCAAAACATAATAGCATACGCAGCCGACGAGGCTGCCACTACACAATACACAATGATGTTCGCAGCCGATAAGGCTTCCCTTGTACAAGCAGATATCCCAAACAAACCATGTCCAGACCATTATCCAAAACATAAATATACAACCCACACGATGTCTACAGACCTCTAAGAGTATAGTAGTGAAACTTGACGGGACAGGGCCCCGCCATACCCATAGACAAGCAAAAGACTACATAAGAAGTTATGTACCAAAACGACTGGGCTCCGGAACAGTGGAGCTCTCCCAAACAGCAGAGTAGATATCCTAGGCGGGAGGATCACCGAACTGAGCGTCTACACCTGCGGGCATGAAACGCAGCCCCCCGAGAAAAGGGGGTCAGTACGGACAATGTACTGAGTATGTAAAGCATAAGGTAAAGATGACAGGATACCAACATGATAAGTCGAAACAAGATATCTCTACACATGTACTTTTTAAATGAAAATCATGCATATCTTTAACATATAAGATGCCCAGCTTCCCTAGTAAGGGACTTGGCAAAATAATCATCATTATATATACATCATACGTACCCGGCCCTCTAGTGAGGGACTCGGTGAAATAGTCATCACATCATCTCCGTCATCATCATCATCATAACCATCCTCATCACCAATCATATATATAATATACATTCCCGGCCCTCTAGTGAGGGACTCGGTGACATATGCAAGAAACTCCGCACGAACATTACCCGGCCCGGGACTCGGTGAAATGATAAATGACTCTATGCACGAGCAGAATATTATGAGCAACCATATGCAATTAAAATCATTTCTTATAACTCAATATAAACAACAACTTGAACCAGCAAGGAGTATTACCAAAGATTAATGTTTTATCAAGATTATGAACCTTTAAATACGATATGGAAACGTAAAATCTCAATGACTCTAAGAAGCACTATCATAAATATCAAAATCACCATAGCCTTAGATATAGACAATATATAAAGGAATAGTTGTGGAAGTAAGAATATACGTCACCTAGACGTTCTAGAAGTAGGTATCAAATCTGTCCGTTATTTGCTCATTTTTAAAGGTCATGCCAAACAAAGAAGGAAAGGATAGCGTTACATACCGAATAGTCGAGCCGCACGTCCAATATTTACTGCTCAAGGTATAAATCTATAACAAGCAACAATCGTGCCGCAATTAGATAAATGTCGCGCTTTACTACTTATTGTAAGCTAGCTAATAATCTAACGAAAATCCGGCAGCACTTCCCCTATTTTCTTTACTTCATCCCAATCCAACAACAACCCAAATTATCCACAGCAATACCAACAACACATATAATCCAACGAATCATATTAAACAGCCTCCCTCAAAACAGTTCCGTTTTGGCAGCCATAGTAACGAAACAACGACACATCGAGTGATAACTCATTTTATAATTCGCAACACATCTACCTTATCGTATTCATCCTTTGGAGTATATACCCATAAGCATATTAACATATACATAACACCAAAATAGAATTTCCAGCAGTTTCCTTTAATCAAAACAGCCCAAACACTAACATAACACCACTAGCAATCCGATCATGGTTTCTGTTCATACTTAGCACATTCAATAACTAAAACAAATTTCCTAAACTACTGTTCACGTCCCCTTCTTAACATTAAAGGCTAATTAACAAAGGTATTCTAAGGAATTAACACACCAAGCAAGGAGATTACTAACCAATTTCTTTGCAGCTGCTGGCCAAGAGTTTCATGGCTGGTTTTCTCCATTTCCATGGCTGCCCAAGCTAAGTGGTGAAAGAGAAGATATGCTTGCAAAGCATTTCACTACACCATTTAACAATATGAAGTGGAGGCAGCCCCCCACCACACATGTTCCACTAATTCTTCTCCAAAATCTGATTTCTTTTTAATACTTAATAATATGAAGTGGAGGCACCCCCCACCACACATGCTCCACTAATTGCATCTCCAAAATCTGATTTCTTTTTAATACTTAATAATATGAAGTGGAGGCAGCCCCCCACCACACATGCTCCACTAATTGCATCTCAAAATCTGATTTCTTTTTAATACTTAATAATATGAAGTGGAGGCAGCCCCCCACCACACATGCTCCACTAATTGCATCTCCAAAATCTGATTTCTTTCTAATACTTAATATATGAAGTGGAGGCAGCCCCCCACCACACATGCTCCACTAATTGCATCTCAAAATCTGATCTATTTAATACTTAATAATATGAAGTGGAGGCAGCCCCCACCAACACTATGCTCCACTAATGCATGTGATCACAAATCTGATTTCTTTTTAATACTTAATAATATGAAGTGGAGGCAGCCCCCCAACCATGCTCCACTAAGTAATCCCACACTTAAAGTTCAGCCACTAATTAATATCACAATTAGAATTTACATCCTTGCCTTAATTTCTTAAACACTTGGAACTTAAATAAAATCTCATTTCCCGAACTTACATCTACTAGTTCATGACGCGCACTACGTATAAAATACGAGGCATAACAGTTATCCGGACCCTAGAGATTCATCCGCACATGGTAGTCCCTCTTGCTATCGAGGATGCCTATCTTTTATATTCTAGCTTAGATGTAGGCAGAGGATCACTTGTTCAGACATCGTATTGGTGCCACATCGTATTGGTGCCATTTTTGCAAGTATACATTAAATGTAGTTATGAACTATTTATTCATTTGAGTATCTTCTTATTAGATGGTTTTGGGCGAACGTTATGAAATTATTTAGGTGATCTTATTCGAATATGATGTTCGTATTATGAAGTCTAAGTATACTTCAACTAAACAAAAAGTTTAAATTTTTTGCTAAACTTAATCTAGATGATGTAAGGATGACTTATGTATGCTTGTCTACCACCTCTGAGAGGTCAACAACGCCGGTTTCAGTTAGGGTCTACACTCTGATTGTGAAAAAATTGGTATCAGAGCATTAGGTTAAATTCTTAGGAGAATAAGTTCATATCAACCACATCGAGTAGTTTCTAAGTCATGGTAGTGAAGTGCACCACTATCCTGATGTAGAGACTGCATGATTCATAGGAAAATTCCCTTCTTCTGATCTTATCGTGCCTGCTCTAATGTCTGATTTCGTGGTATTAAGAGTGTACTAACATCAACTCTTGAGATTCAGAGAGATAAATACGAGGAGAAACGAAAGAAGCGGAGATATTAGGAGGAGCAGTTGAGGGTGGTAGTAGATCAAATTCCTCCACATGCTCCAGCGTCTGGAATGGAGATGCTTGTTAACCCAACTGGGTTGACGGATGGAGAAGTGAGTGAGGAAAACCTTGGTAGAGATGGCCCGTGGAATCACCTTACAAGATCAGGCTATGACAACCCAGTTGGAGCAACAAGGGTTTCATGAAAGAACCCACCTAACTGTACCATGGCAAATAGATTAAGGGACATCAAGTGGATGAATCCTCCCTTTTACATTGTATCAAAGATTGCTGAGGATCTTGAGGAAGAGTGTAGGTCACCTATGCTGCATGATATCATGGACCTTTCCATGCTTATAATACATGTCCAACAAGTGGGAAAAAATAGGAAGAGGAAGCACACTAGGGCAGGGACAGGTCAAGGCAAGATGAAGAGAATTTTTCAAGGAAGAGTACAACTTAAATAAGATATAAGCCGTTGTTTATAAAGGGACTCTCCTACCAAGGGGAGTTAAGTTTAGTCAAGGGTCGCTATAATAGGGATTCGAGCTTAGAGTTAAGAGAAACATTCAAGTAGATACACCTTAGGAGAGGCAACCTTGTAGGAAGTGTGGCAAACTTCATGGAGGAGAGTGTCGGAGGGGCTCTAACGCTTTTTATAGTTGTAGCAAACAAGGTAAATTGATGAAGGATTTTCGTGGTATGAGAGTGGTCGAGAGAAAGGGAAGGAGAAAGTTCAACGAATGGTTCAAAATAAGAGGATCCAACGAGGCAACGATTCTTCACACCCAAGTCTATGGGGGGTAGGGGAAGACACCTCTGGTGATGTCTCGAGTGCGTAGTTAAACAACCTAGAAATGGATAAGATATGAAATGCTTAATATGTCAAGAATTCCTACAATTAGACAAGGGTTCACACGGATTGATGGGCGTAGAACCAGACCTCGGAACCCTTGCTGTAGAAAAGCGAACTAACTTGGAAAGGTTGTGTCCAACCATGTAGGGATCTCGAATACGAAGATTTACTAAAAGGAGTCATTACCGGACATAAAAAGAAGAAATATTATGATGAAGGGTCTAGAGGTAAAATTGTTGCTTTATACTAGGTAAGGGTAGTATCGTAATTACCCAATATATGTCATTAATTATTTAATTAATAAAGTGGAGGGGGCAATTTTTGGAGATGGACGAAATTGCGCCCTTAAATAAAATGAAGTCTTGCTGCACCTGGGTTCGAACCTAAGTGGGAGCAATGATTTAATGTTATTTTTGTTTTTGGTGAATTAATTAATAAATTAATAATTAATGTATGATTTAAAAATGAAAATCAGATTTTATTATAGTTATTATTTAGTTTTTATTTATTTATTAATTAAGGTTTTTATTAAATTGACAAAGTCTTGCAAAGTATCATAGTTTTTAAGAGGCACTATCTCACACAAACTCTCTCTCTCTCACGCCTAAATCTCTCTCTCTCTCGTCCAAATTATTTTTGTTGGCTGAAAAAAAAGAATATAAAAGCATTAGAAAACAATAAAATTTCTCTACACTCAAAGAAATTACCAAAAAAAAATTTACAAGCAAGCAAGCAAACTTAAGAAACGAAAACTTTGCATCATCTTCTCGACTGGTTTGTGTTGACGTTTTAGTGTAGGTTTTGGGAAGAACTTGGAAGGTGTGGAAATCAACAGAATGGTATGGGTTTTCTCTTTTGGAATCCTTTCTCCAAGAGAAATTTCTTTCTACAAAAATCAACGTATGAAACTAGAGTTGTCCCCTTTATTGTTGAACTCCTTATCCCTAGTCTCCTTCCGATTTCAATCTAAATTAGTTTAGAAAAAATGTTGTTGGTATTGTTGCTGGTATCTAAGTGTGAAATATTATGTTCCTTATTATATTTTGTTTGGAAATATTAAGCATGTTCAATGATGTCAACCGAAAATGATGTGGTGCAATGTGTAAAATGCTTATTGTTGTTCTCCATTTGAAGTCTTAAATGGCTTGTTTGATGATTGTAATTATTGTGCATAAGGTGTGTAAATTGTGATGTTAATTTAATTTTAAGGTGGCTGATATTAAGTGGAATAATCTAATCTAAAACAACACTGAATCTACACGTAAGAATGTCTTAAACGAATTGCAAAAGTACCTCAAAACGAACGTATGGATGTTGTTAAATAAAGGCTAGAAAATTTAATAATATTTCTAGCACTTGGTGATGGAAATTTCGGCCAGATTACTTGAGGTTGAGAGGTTTAAAAGTATATTTAAAACATGTGAGGTCAGTGGGGATTGAACCCAAGACCTCACTACATAAAAACATAAAAAAAAAAAAAGAGGTGTGGGATTCGACCCCACAACCTCTCGGCGAAACAAGAGAGTGAGGGGAATTTTAAAGTTATAAAAATAATGGGAGGAGTGGGATTTAAACCCACAACCTCTTTGTTGAAGGAGGAGACAAAGAGATATATTAAAAAGAAAATAAAGTGAGGTTGTGGGGGCTCGATCCCACAACCTCACTGCCAACGGTTAAAGAAAATCGCTATTAAATGAAAATACATAAAATAAGGAGGTTGTGTGTGTTCGAATCCACAACCTCTAAGTCCTAAGCGAAATAAAGAAAAAAATATAGAGAGGTTGTGGGGGTTTGATCCCACAACCTCCTGGTTAAGCCGAAATGGACAAGGAATATAGATAGGAAACTAAAAAGGGGGGTGTGGGGATTCGAACCCAAAACCCCTCAGCCAAAGGAGAGAAGTTCAGGTAATAAAGATCTAAAAATAAATGTTGATGTTTGTGTTCGATCTAGTGTCCCAATGTCATGAGGACTACAAATAAAATCAAGGAAAAATGTAAGTGTTGTTCAAGGGATTCGAACTTGGGTTCCCTTCCCCCAAATATCCGTATTGATACATTAAATCATACGTGAATTAAATGTTCAATAATAATGTCACCTAATTAGATCAAAATCGAAATCTTTGCATACATACATAATCGTAGGAAGCTATGAGTGACTTAACAAACTGTGAATGAAGCCTCATGGATTGCATGTATGGACCCATAAGTCTAGTAGACAATTAAAAATAAGTAAACCTAAGATGTATGTAATGAAATAAATAGACCTTATAAGGTTAAGGGAGTGTAAGATACACTAAATGGCCAAGTGCATTGGCATATAACGCAATGACCAATGAAATAATGGAACACTAGAAGGGTTGAGTAAGAGTGTGAAACACACTAAATGTCCAAGTGCATTGGCATATGATTAAATGAATATTCACGTAAAAAGGGGTGTGTGTAATAGTAAACAGAATATGTGCTAATGATAATGAATGAGTGACAACATGATATGAGGATAATGTAAAATATGAGAGCAATCTCAAATGAGCCAAAGTAAATATTACCAAAACGTATTCACTTATGAGAGTGTAAGGTTAATGAAATTACTAGTCTCTAAGAACACTCTAATGAAAGTATTAAGATTAACACACTTAATACTAATGATGAGATGAGAAATCCTCTATTGAGCTATGATGTCCTCATACTAGAAGGCAACTTCCATTACGTATGAGTTGAATGAAATGTAACTTAAACTGAGCATCGATAGACTAGCTATGAGCGGTGATGCCTTATTTTTAGAAGGGTGGAGGTTCACGTAACTATCATTAGATGAGACTGTCCGGCATGCCGGGTATGGGTCTCCTTATATCTCCTAGTCTTTGAACTTATACTACCAATATAGGGATCAAGCAGGGTTAAATTCCCTAAATACTAGCTAGCATATTTAGGGTAACTTCTGTCGCTGATTCAACCTCTTTTCGGGTGTGGGGAAGACTTTGGATTCACGATGCTCACGTGATCTATGTCGGTTAAAGTTAAAGTTCTTAATGAATGAATGAGGACAACCTCAACAATGTACACGATGAAATGAATGATACCAAAGGTGTGTTAGGATAGGACAATCAAGAGGTGAGCTAGACTTAAGCAATGATACTAGGTTATTCTTGGTGATTGCACAACAACCCAACGAGAGTCTTAAACTACTTCCTAGGTATAGCTGGTGTTTACACTAGATTATGAATTAATGAACAGAAGTACGTATGAGTGAAGGAAGAAGACTCTGTGTTAAATAATGAAGACTCCCTAGTTGAGGTCCCATATGTTGACTCCTCATTTTGAAAGTTTTAATGTCAAGTCGATGACTCCAAGGACTCATGTCAATAAATGAATGTTATAAAAGATGTTATGCGCTCTATGCAATATGATATGTGCTTGTGTAAGATGTTATGTGTTGTGGCAATATGATAAGTATGATGATGCATGTTACTCTCATTGCATGAGTTTCCTAATACAAATTGGAAAGTTCACTAGCTTTCATAATCTCAATTGGCAAGTCCACTACCTTGACATTCCATATCATGTCGTTAGGAAACAACTATCTTACTCATGCATGTCCTTGGTGTGTGCTTGCATATACCAATACTTAGTACAAGTGTACTAATCCCATACAACTCTATATTTTTTTAGGTGCAGGCATAGGTAGATGCTAGAGTTTACACGTCGACGTACATCTATTTGGACGTGGCGCTTTCATCAAGAGGTAGGCCCTTATGCTTTCGAGGATGTATACTATGATTATCTATCTTAGATGTAGGTTATAGCTAGTGGAGTATGTTCCACTTTTGTTTCTTTCCACATTTATTTCAAACTTTGTATTGGTGTCGTTTTAGCAAAAATACTTGTAATAAAATTAGGAATGGTTTCTATCATTGATTATCTCTATATTAGATGATTGTTTTGTTAACGCCTATGATGTTAAGCTTAAAATGTTTATCACAAAATGACAAAATCAAAAGTTCAAATTTTCTGCTAAAATTAACCTAGGTGAAGTAAGAAAGATGTATATAGGCTTGTCTGCGACCTCAGAGAGGTCAACAACGCCAGTCTCGTCTGATGTTTAGATTCCGGTCGTGACACATAGACTAAACTATTTTTTTCATGATTATGGTTTTATGCAATAGTATGAAGTAAATATGTTGGAGCATGGTGGTTGTTGACTTCTGTTATATGTTATGTGTTGTTTGCAAAATTATATGTGTGATGATGCCTGTTACTCTTATAGCATAACTTTCCTAATCCAATTGGGAAAGTCCACTGACTTAACTTTCCATAACTCATATCATTAGGAGAGATCTCTTCTTAATCATGCATGTCCTTGGTGTGTTTTTACATATACCCATACTTATTACAAGTGTGTACTAATCCTACTACTTTCAGGTGTAGGTGCAGGTAAACGCTAGACATCACGAGACTGCGCTTAAGTTATCCAAACGTGGATCATTCATCTGTATTTGGTATGCCATCTTGCTTTCGAGAATGACTATCTTTTGTATTCTAGATAGGGATTCTCGAAAGCAAGATGGCAGACCAAATACAGATGAATGATCCACGTTTGGATAACTTAAGCGCAGTCTCGTGATGCTCTAGCGTTTACCTGCACCTGCACCTAAAAGTAGTGGGATTAGTACACACTTGTAATAAGTATGGGTATATGTAAGCACACACCAAGGACATGCATGATTAAGAAGAGATCTTTCCTGATGATATGAGTTATGGAAAGTTAAGTCAATGGACTTTACAAATCGGATTAGGAAACTGATGCTATAAGAGTAACAGGTATCATCACACATATAATTTTGCAAACAGCACATAACATATAACATAAGTCACATAAGTCAACAACCACCATGGTTCAACATATTTCCTTCATACTATTGCATAAAACCATAATAATGAAAAAACTAATTTAGGCTACGTGTCACGACTGGAATCTAAACCTCAGACGAGACTGGAGTCGTTGACCTCTCAGAGGTCGCAGACAAGCCTCTTCTTGTATTTATCCATTCATATGGTAATTTTAGCAGAAAATTTAAAACTTTTTATAAGTATGAATTTTACTAGACTTCATATATTAAATTCTTAATTACATCATATACTAAGCTCAACATAAATTAAAACAACCATCTATCATAATAATCTATTCAAAATAGAAGATGAATATGTCATAAATAGTTTGCCAAGCCCGTACATATTACAAAGCTTCAAAATGAAAATAAGAAAGAAATGCTACAGAAAACATCCACTAGCTATTTCTAAATTTATGTTTATACTAAAACTGTAGCATCCTCGAAATGAAGAGGACCTACCAAATGGTTTGGATAACGATGATGTCCAACCCGCTACAAGACACTTCAATTTGTTATCTGACCTCCCACCTATAAAATAGTAAAATTGTATGGAATTAGTACACACTTGTACTAAGGGTGGGTATATGTAGCAACACATAACGGTAATGCATGAACAAAAGAATGTCTCTTCCTAATAATAAACATTCTTTCTATGAAGATCAAGTCTCTCTACTTGCCTAATTCGTATTAGTAAGGTCATTCAATGAATATGTCAAACATCATAGTTATGTTCACATAACATAATTTTATGTTTCATATATCATACATTTCATATCCATGAGACCTTGGAATCATGGACGTAGCATTAAGACATCTCAAGTGAGGTCCCAACATATGGGACCTCAACCTGAGGGCCTCCTTTAGTAAATGCAGAGTCTGCTTCATTCGTGTATTTGTAATTCATGTAACTCATTTCTTTCATTCATAGGCTGATTTAAACACTAGCTATACCTAGGATGAAGTTTAAGATTCTAATCGGGATCATGAAGTGCAATGACCAAAAATGACCTAATGTCATTACTTGAGTCCGGTTTCACCTCCTCATTGTCTTGCAAAAAATATCGCTCTTTTCATTATGTTTCATACTTAGAGGAACTTCAACATTAACCGGAATAGATCATGTGAGCTTCATGAAATCCGGTGTCACCCTCACAACGAAAAGAGGTGGAGTCACTTGCCAAAGTGAAACCAAAAAACATGCGAGCTTTAGGGGTTCGAACAAAGCTAGTTCCATAAGTTGGAAATATAGTTCAAAAACTAGGATATTTAGGGAGACCCATCCTAACTTGGTGGACAGTCTCATCTCATGAGATTTATGTGAACCTCTGCCCTTTCCGAAATAAGGTATTACCACTCATAGCTAGCCTATCGATGCTTAGTTTAAAGTTCCTATTTACATTCAACTCATACATCATTGAAGCTTACTTCTTAGCATGAGGTAGTCATAGCTCATTAGATGATTTCTCATCTCTTCTTTACGTAGTAAGTGTGAATTATCCCTACACATACATATAAATTGTGATTGAGACTTGTCACTTAATATTCACCAATCACTTAGGTGATTACCTTTAGTGACCTTTACTTAGGTTTGGTTGAGACTTGTCTCACCATTCATCTTATCCTCTTAACATAGTGTCAACATTTTCATTAGCATTATAATTTAAAATAATTACTCAACTCATTACATGAATATTCATTTCTTCATCATGCCATTAACTTACATCATATACCATATACATAGCCTTTAGTGTACTTTACACTCATGGTAGTACCCCTTTCGGGTTACATCATATATAGGGCTTAGTTTCGTAATTTAAGTGGTCTTAGATTTTCTTTTGACCCGAAACTAGGAATTTGAATCACTTCTTACCCGTGCCTCTCTTACTTGTGGCTTAGGATCACTCACCTTGCAAACGTACGTTGGATACTTCCCCACGTACAAGCAACGAGGTTTTCGTCATATTTTTCTTAAGTGTTTCATTATCATCTAAGTGCATATTGTGGAAAATTATACATCTTGAACTTTCATCCAAGGAACCCGAGTTCGATCCCTAGTTGTTGTGTTTTATTTTATTATATAAAATACTTATGTGCCTCAGTTCTTCGGTCAAGGGGATGCGTATTCGAATCCCTTGGGAAGAATATATTTTTGATTAGATATGATACTTATGAATCTCACACGTTTGACCTTGAGACCGGGATCGATTCCCATCCTACACACAACATTATTTTCTTTTAATTTAATCAAGACCTCTTCATCTAGTGTTAGAGCCTTAAGGTCTCGGATTCGATTCCTAGGTGTAGCATTTTCATTATTTGAATTTAGCTGAGTGTTCTCTATTTCGAATTAGGTCCTTAAGTTAATTTTCTTATATTTTAATCTAGACAATTTTGTTTTGATTTTTATATAAACTTTAACCAATACTTTAGCCTAAACTTATGTCCATATATCCGTACCATTTCTTTATGCTCTAATGTACATGGACGAGAGTCTTAGACTCTTTTTGATTTGGCAATTAGTATTTCATTTTATATCATCACTTTCACTTACTTTTAATGAATATCATGGTTTCATCATCATATGTTAGTAAAACGACAATTTCATAGAACATAATTCACAAAGTTCTTGAAAACAATCCGTAATATGCATCTCATGGTATTAGCATTAACGTGTACACAAAACATACATAAAAGTAGACACACATAAAATTATTATACGATGTCCGGAAACATCACATTGCACACAATCGCAAATGTTCCTAAGATTGTCTACCAGCAAACATACTAACGCATACATCAATTTTTCAGAGGATCTAATGATAGGGGCATACAATGGGGGAAACCTTAGTTTTTAGATTGGAATACGTACTAAACCTTAGGGTACTCTTGGGAAAGGCACCAAGAGAGAAGAAAACCCATACATTTTTCAACTTTGACAACCATCCACAATCACACGTCCTAAACCACACATGAACCTCTGTTCCGAGCCTTGATTCTTGTTCACAAGTGAAATTCTTTACGTCATTTCTTATAGCACTTAGGCTTATAGTTCTTCTTTTTATTTTTGATGGATGAAGTCAAGAACTCTGTAAAACAGTAGGTTTATTTTTCTGTTTTTGAATTACAAATTATAGCTGAAAAATGTTTTATGAAGAGATAATGAATTTTGAGTGCACATTGAGTACACTCCTAGTGGGAGTCATGTGCTTCTTTCCTTGGGAGTTTTTTTTTGACTTATTCAACACAATTAAAATGATAAAATCAGATTATAATCTAAATATTAAGTTATTATAAAGCCCTTCCTGATATTTGTCTAATTTACAATCATTTAAATCGTCCTATTAATGCCTCAAACTCGGCTCAAAGACGAATGTGGAGATCGGTCAAACTCTGGTTTGTCAACCGAGCTTTCACCCACTTTGACTAATTAAAATCCTTATTTAATTGATTAATTATCAAACTAGGGATATTACTATACTACACCTAGCCCGAAATTACGTTTTTACCCCTAGAACCCTTACAACCTAGGACTAACCCTCTTATTTCCGGTTACGACTCACCCAGGTGAATCCTAGTGTCGGGGAGCTAACATGGCTGGAACCAACACTTACTATCTCAACCAACTTACCAAGTTTGTCGGCTTGGCTGGTGCATATGCCTAGGGGTCTGGTTCCACGCGCATCAAGCCGTGTGAACCCTATCTAACCTATGCATTCTAGGTAAGCTTAGGTCTTACTCAACATAGTTGTTTTCGGGTTGTCACACCTAAAAAGTTTGAAATTTTGCCCAACATCTTGCATGAACCTTTTATAGTGTCTAATCCGGTGGGTTATTCGATTGTGGCAAAAAGAGTGTACAAAAATTGTCCTATAATGTCGCCCAATAGAGTTTCTCATGTTGACCTAGTAGAACTTGATATGTTTAAATTTGATATTATATTGGATATGGATTTTTTTTCATGCATGTTTTGCCACTGTTGATTATAGGACAAGAGTAGTGAGGTTTAACTTCACAAATAAATCCACTGTTGAGTAGAAGGGGGGAAATTTTATTCCTAGATGTCGTATCATCTCTTGTCTAAAAGAATTCAAAATGATCTCAAGAGGTTGTTAATATCACATAGTGAGAGTCCAAGATTTAAACTACGAAATTCCTCTGATTGAGTCGGCAGCCATAGTGAGTCAGTTTCCAAATGTCTTTCCTAATAACCTTCCTAGTATTTCTCCCAAACGGGAAATTAATTTTGGTATTAATTTGCTACTGGAAATCAATCACATTTCAATTCCTCCTTATAAGAGGGCTCCATCCAAATTGAAGGCTTAACTCAAGGATTTACTAGACAAGGGCTTTATAAGGCCTAGCATTTCATCCTGGGGTGCACCGTTGTTATTTGTAAAGAAGAGAGATGGGTCCTTGAGAATGTGTATAGACTACCGCCAAATTATCAAGGTCACCATTAAGAATAAGTACCCTCTCCCTCGGATTGACGACCTGTTTGATCAACTCCAAGACGCGAGTTACTTTTGAAGGATATATTTCAGGTCGGGGTATCACGAATTTCGGATGATAGGTGAGGATGTACAAAAAAAACTTTAGGACTAGGTGTGGGCACTATGAGTTCTTAATAATATCGCTCGGTCTCACTAATTCTCCTGCAGCGTTTATGGACCTAATGAATGAAGTCTTTCAAAATGACCTAGATGCATTTGTGATCGTCTTCATTGACGACATGTTCGTATATTTGAAGAATCAGAGTGATCATATGGGTAATCTGAGGGTAGTATTGCAAACCCTTACGGAACATCAATTATTTGCTAAATATAGCAAGTGTGAGTTTTGGTTGAGGTCGGTGGCATTTCTTGGGTACATCATTTCCACTGAGGGAGTTTAGGTGGACCCAAGGAAAATTGAGGCGGTGAAAAATTAGCCTAAATAGTTGACTCCGATAAACATTAGGATTTTCTTAGGTTTAGCGGGTTTTTATCTGAGGTTTATGGATGGTTTTGCGTCCATTAAATCTTCCTTAACTGTGTTGACCCAAAAGTGCAAGACGTTTGAGTGGTCGGAGGCATGTGATAAGAGTTTTCAATTGTTGAAATATAGTTTAACTTACGCACCGGTGTTGACATTATCGGACTATACAAATGGGTTTGTTGTGTAATGTGATGGATCCCGTGTGGGTTCAGGGTGTGTGCTTATGCAACATGGGAAAGTGATAGGCTATGCGTCAATGCAACTTAAGATTTATGAGAGAAACTATCCCCCTCATGACCTTTATTTAGCAGCCGTGGTGTTTTCTTTGAAAATATGGAGGCATTACTTTAATATGGTTCATGTTGATGTTTTTACCGAACATAAGAGTCTCTAATATGTGTTTACCGAAGAAGAGTTGAATCTCAGACAAAGGATGTGGTTAGAGTTGTTGAAAGATTATGATATGAGTGTCCTGTATCACCCCGGCAAGGCTAATGTGGAGCCTACATTGATTAAGCCAAGAAAGACCAAGCGAAGGAAGTTCATAGGTTTGCTAGGTTGGGGGTGATGTTGGAATGTTCTATGGTGGGGGTGCTATAGTCCATCATAACTCCGAGTCATCCTTAGTTTTTGAGGTAAAGTTCAAACAACACCTTCATCAACCATTAATGTAGTTGAAAGAATCTGTTATACGTATGTTAAATGAGTCATTCTCCTTAGGGGGGGGATGATTTATTAAGGTACAAAGAGAGATTGTGTATTCACGATATAGATGTGTTGATGGACTGCATCCTTGATGAAGTTCATCCATGTTCGAAAAAATTGGACCATGATCTAAGGGAGATATATTGGTGTTGTCTCATGGTCTAAACGTCTGGGTACGACTCTCCAAGTACCAACCAAGGGCCCTTGAGAACGACCCTTGTAATTTGAGACAACACTACCTAAGCAGTGTGTATCGACAATGCAGGAAACATTACGTGTGTTGACTGATGGCGCGTAGGATACACCGTTGTCCCACACTTTGACAAAATGAAGAATCCCCTTGCTTGCATAGTCTCTGAAATCATCAACAGATTGCAGGATGGAAAAGTATAGGTTAGTAGACTCAAAGAAGGCCCGTCGGCGGGGTTCCGTATGTGAGGGTTGGTTTTCGTGCACGTTTTAGTGTTAAGTAATTTAATTATTTAGGTGGTATAGGGTTTATATATGGATTAAGTCGATGCTAATTAACTAACTTAAACTCCCATAAAGTTCCCAACCCCAATATTGTGAAGTAATTTGTGAAATTGGCCTTTGTATCTTGTCTTAAGGTATGATCTAGTGTTGAATTGTGTTATAGAGATGTAATTGGCCTTGTTATCTTATTGGTTTTCATTGTGTGATGATATCATTACTCTAACTAGGTTGAGTTATGGGTTGATGGTAAGACCTAGATGATGAGTATGCCTTGTATTAGGATTGATAGGGTGGTATGATATTGAATTGAAATGTCTTTATTATGGTTGTGAGGTTATAATATGTAAAGGTTATAAGGGTGGTGATGTTTACCAATGTTCCTTATTATGAAAAGCTATGTAATGTGTTAACTTCACCTTTAAGAATTGTGATGAAACACTCATACAATTCTTATTGAGCTTTTGATAAGGGGTAGACCCTATGACCTAAACTAAGTTATGATTAATAATTAAAGGATTAAAGACATTTCAAAAGGGACGAGTAAACTAGATTGAAGAGTGTCCCTTCCATCATAGGGAAGGTAAAACACTAAATTACTCTTAACTTTGGGGACTATAAAGCATGGTGCATAAAGAGGGTCCAAAATACATCTCCTAGTTCATGAACTATGTCTCCCCCATAGGTGTACCAGCTAGTGGATCCACGTAGTTGCTATGTTTCATATATAGTTACAACTTTGGCAGGTAGTTCACCTTCTTTCGGTGTAGGGTCTTATGACACCGTATTCCACACTAGATCCTGTTGTCTATATCTATTAGGTCAAGATGTTCCCCAAAAGTATAATGAATTAAGGGATTGAACTCTGACTAGGATAACCGAAGGGGTCTAGCTTAGTCTTGGTAAGGGCATGTGACTCTACCTAAGCATTGCACTAGTTAGCCTTTAGGGGACTTAAAAAGATGTTCTGACATATGTTTATGTTATAAGGATATATAATATGTACATGATGAACTTGCACATTATTGATGATATATCTTGGTTGGTTCACTTATGAGTATGTATTGGGCTATATTGTTAACATATGATGGAATGTATATCTAAATTTCATATAATGTGAAGTTGGACATTAGATATGGTGTCTGGTTGAAGTCACTTGCTTGAGTAGGGCTATGGGGCTTTACATGGTCATTGTAGTTGTTGATTTGATAAGGACTCATGAGTAGTTGTCTTGCATATTAAGATATGATTTACTCTTAGTCATGCTTTGTAACAACCCTAAAAATTACTATGCTAAGTAATATCTAACGAATCTACAATGCCTATATTAGATTGGGTTCACACGGATTGATGAGCGTAGAACCAGAACTCTGAACCTCTGCAACAGCCAAGCCAACTAACTTGGTGAGTTAGTTGAGCTAGGAAAGATTGGGTCTAGCCATGTAGGGCACCCGAATATGACGATTTACCTGGATGAGTCATAACCGGACTTAAAAAAGGGTAATATTAAGTTGGGACGTTCTAGGGGTAAAATGGTCTTTTCCTGGCAAAGGATTGTATTGTTATTACCCTAATTAATTAACTAATATGGTTAAGGGAAAATTTTGGTAGAGGTGGCCGAATTTGACCCTTTAAGCAAAATCTTTGCTGATTTAATTAAAGGAAAATCAGATTTTTAATACAATAATAATAATAATATAATAATAATAATAATAATAATAATAATAATAAAAATAATTATTATAATAATAATAATAATAATAATAATAATAATAATAATAATAATAATAATAAATAATAGGAAGCCCTAGTTTGACTAAGTCTTCACCTACCTCTCCTAATCCTAATCCTCTCATTTTCATGTCTATCACTATCATTCTCACGTTTTTCATCAACAAAAGAACTGAAAATAATAGTTCTTCACTCATGAAGAACTTACACACCAAAACTCCAAAGAAAAGCTAATCTAAAAACAAAAATCAACAACATTCTTCTCGACGGATTAGGTTTTGGATTATGATTGTGAGGCAATGTTGTTGTGGAAATAGGCAACATTGAAACAAGTGTTGAACGACATTACGGTATGGTTTTTTTTCTCTTTTCCCCTTTCTAAAGAGACCATTAATATTCATTTTAATCGCATTTTAAAAACTAGATTGTCCCCGTTGCATGACCTGTCATTAAATCCTTTGAAATATTCAAAGCATGCATTGGTATGTCTTCTGGTAGATAATTTTAGGTCAGGTTGTGATTATGTGTTGAATGTGTAGTTGGAAATTATGTAAGGAATGACATATCTATTCCGGAAAAGTGTATTAAGTTAACTATTTGAGCATGTGTGTGTTGTAAATTAACTATGTTGCTGCCTGAATATTGTATGTTAAAAATGTTGTGTTTTTGTTTATGAAAATGTTAAAAGTGTGATGTTCATATAAGGGTAATTTTGCTGGAAAATGTCACCTTTTTTACTCAAAGAATAAACATAAATACTTGAGAAAAAGATGGATTGAAAGAGACCAAATTTCAAGATTGTTGGAAATGTCGGTCTCGGCCAAAAATTTGAAAATTTAGATAGGTTTTAAAAAAAATTTAAAACTGTGAGTTAATTGGGGATTGAACCCAAGACCTCACGAAATGTAAAATACTTAAAAATTTCATGAGAAAAATGAAAGGAAAAAATAAATGTGGACAGTGGGGATTGAACCCAAAACCTCTTGAATAGATGAGAGAGTTAGGAGAAACATAATGCAGAAAAATAAATGTGGAGAGTGGGGATTGAACCCACGACCTCTTGAATAGATGAGAGAGTTAGCAAAAAAATAAAGGAGATAAACAAATTTGAACAGTGGGAATTGAACCCACAATCCCTTGAATAGGTGAGAAAATTAAGAGATAAATCATGAGAAATGGAATGAGCTTGTAAGGAATTGATCCCACAACCTCCTTGACTTAAAATAAAAAGAGAAGAGGAAAGAAAGTAAATATTATGGGAGGATGGGGATCGAACTAGGGTCCCCCAAATCTAAAATTTGCAATCATCAACTTTAATATAATATTAAGTGTTGCTCAATGGATTTGAAATCGGGTTCCCTTGCCCAATTCTGTATTGACACATAAGTCGTACGTGAACAAATACTTAAAGTATGCTGACTCTAAGGATATAAATCATGATCTTGGCATACCAACAAGATGCATAAGTCTTGTACCACAGAATCTTGGGTAAGTATGAGTCACTTAGACGAATTATGAATGAAGCCTCATGGCACGTTCGTATGAATCCACAAGTCCAGCGTATGTTTAAAAGAAAGTGAACCTAAGATGTATGTATTAAAATGATGTGAACCTAGGAAGTTTATGTAAGAGTGTGAAACATAATAAAAGGCCTTGTACATACTAGTAAGGGGAATGTAGAATGAAGTAAAGTCAAATCTCAAGCATTCTCCAAAAGAAAGTGTCAAGAATGAATTCATAGTTAATATGTAAAGAAAAGAGTGACTACATAACTATATGCAGGTTCAAGTGAGACAAGTCGTATGTAGGCTAAAAAATCAATGTGACTAAATGAAATTCTAAGAGAGTATATTTATGAGATACGATGAATAAGAAATGAAAAGAGTTACATGACTATAGGCTAGTGCAAGTGAGACAAACTGCTTCTACGCCTTAAAATCAGTGTCACTAAATGAAATTTCTAGCAGAGCATATTCACACTAAACTATGAATATGCAAAGAAAGAGTGGCTACATGAGGATAGGCTAGTAAAAGTGAGACAAGTTGTATCTACGCCTAGAATCAATGTCCCTCAACGTAAACTCTAAGAAAGCATATGTATGTTATACGATGACTAATAATGAGAGGTGAGTATAGATGAAATAAAAAGATTTTAAGAATGAACAAGGGGACGTCACAATAAAAGGCTAGTGCAAGTGAGACAAGTTGTATCTACGCCAAATATAATGTCACCAAAAGTACTCACCTATGAGAGTGTCAAGTTTATGAAGAGACCAGTCTCTATTAACACTCTAATGAAAGTATTCAAGTTAATGCATACTTAATACTAATGGTGAGATGAGAAATCATCTAATGAGCTATGATGCCCTCATGCTAGAACCAACTTCTATGATGTATGAGATGAATGTAACGGAACTTTCTAATGAGCACCGATATGCTAGCCATGAGTTGTGATTCCTTCTTTTGGGAAGGCAGAGGTTCGTGTGATTCTCATAAGATGAGACTGTCTGTCCAGCAGGGTATGGGTCTCCTTATATCTCCTAGTTTTTTAAGCTATATTTCCAATATAGGGTTGTAGCAGGGTTCGACTCTCGATATAAACTAGCATATTTTGGTTCACTTTGGCCGGTGATTCTTTTCAGTGTGGGTTAAACACAGGATTTCTTGATGCTCACATGATCTATGTCGGTTAAGGTTAAAGTTCCCAAAGAAAGAATGAGGCCAACTTCAAGAAAAATGCACATAATTAAATGAACAATACCAAAGATGTTAGGATTGGATAATCAAGAGGTGAAGTAGACTTAAGAAATGACACGATGTTATTCTTAGTCATTGCGCGGCGAACACGATGAAATTCTTACTCTACATCCTAAATATGGCTGGTGTTTACACTAGCCTATTAATGAATGAAAATGAAGTACGTAAGAATGAACGAAGCAGACTCTATGTTAGCTAATGAAGGCTGCCTAGTTGAGGTCCTATATGTTGAGCCCTCATTTTGGGAAATCTTAATGTGAAGTGCATAATTCAAAGGTCTAATGGCGTATGAGTGAATGATATGAACTATGTTATATGTTATGTGAAATATGTTATGTGTTATTTGCAAAATTATGTGTGATGATGCCTGTTACTCTTATCACATGACATTCCTAATCTGATTTGGAAAGTCCAATAACTTAACTTTCAATAACTCATATTGTTAGGAGAGAGCTCTTCTTAATCATGCATGTACTTGGTGTGTACTTTCACAAACCCCTACTTAGTACAAGTTAGTACTAATCCCATATAACACTCTACTTTAGGTGCAGGTGCAGGTGAACACTAGAGCATTACTAGACTACGCTGAAGTTATCCGGACGTGGAGCATTCATCCGGACTTGGTAGTCCCTCTTGCTAGATGCCTATCTTTGATATTGTACTTTCTCACTTGTTTCAGACATCGTATTGGTGCCATTTTGGCAAGTATA
Organism: Solanum peruvianum; assembly: GCA_027705065.1. Lineage (NCBI taxonomy): Eukaryota > Viridiplantae > Streptophyta > Magnoliopsida > Solanales > Solanaceae > Solanum > Solanum peruvianum. Next base: position 16,081,248 of record JAKWJD010001761.1, read on the forward strand.
CATTAAATGTAGTTATGAACTATTTAATTCATTTGAGTATCTTATTATTAGATGGTTGTTGTGAACGATTATGAAATTATGTAGGTGATCTTATTCGAATACGATGTTTCCTATTATGAAGTCTAAGTATACTTCAACTGAACAAAAGGTTTAAATTTTTTGCTAAAATTCATCTAGATGATGTAACGATGACGTATGTATGCGTGTCTACCACCTCTGAGAGGTCAACGACGCCGGTTTCAGTTAGGGTCAACCACATCGAGTAGTTTCTAAGTCATGGTAGTGAAGTGCACCACTATCCTGATGTAGAGACTGCATGATTCATAGGAAAATTCCCTTCTTCTAATCTTATCGTGCCTGCTCTAATGTCTGATTTCGTGGTATTAAGAGTGTACCTAACATCAACTCTTGAGATTCAGAGAGATGAATACGAGGAGAAATGAAGGCGGAGAGATTGGAGGAGCAGTTGATGGGGGTAGATCAAATTCCTCCACAGGCTCCAACTGCTGGAATGGAGAGGCTTGTTAACACCAACTGGGTTGACGGATGGAGAAGTGAGGACAACCTTGGTAGAGATGGCCCGTGGAATCACTTTACAAGCTCAGGCTATGACAACCCAGTCGGACCAACAAGGTGTTCCATGAAAGAACCCACCTACCAGCACCATGGCTAACAGGTTAAGGAACATCAAGAGGATGAATCCTCCCTTTTACATTGTATCAAAGATTGCTGAGGATCTTGAGGTAGAGTGTAGGTCACCTATGTTTCATGATATCATGGACCATTCCATGCTTATAATACAGTGTCCAACAAGTGGAAAAAAGCAGGAAGAGGAAGCACACTAGGGACAGGTCAAGGCAAGATGAGGAGAATTTTTCAAGGAAGAGTACAACTTAAATAAGATATAAGCCGTGGTTTATAAAGGGACTATACTACCAAGGGGAGTTAAGTTTAGTCAAGGGTCGCTATAATAGGGATTCGAGCTTAGAGTTAAGAGAAACATTGAAGTAGATACACCTTAGGAGAGGCAACCTTGTAGGAAGTGTGGCAAACTTCATGGAGGAGAGTGTCGGAGGGGCTCTAATGCTTTTTATAGTTGTAGCAAACTAGGTAAATTGATGAAGGATTGTCCGTATATGAGAGGTCGAGAGAAAGGGAAGGAGAAAGTTCAACCGAATGGTTCAAAATAAGATGCTCCAACGAGGCAACGATTCTTCACACCCAAGTCTATGGGGGTAGGGGAAGACACCTCTGGTGATGTCTCGAGTGCGTAGTTTAACAACCCTAGAAATGGATAAGATATGAAATGCTTAATATGTCAAGAATACCTACAATTAGACAAGGGTTCACACGGATTGATGCGCGTAGAACCAGACCTCGGAACCCTTGCTGTAGAAAAGCCAACTAACTTGGAAAGGTTGGGTCCAACCATGTAGGGATCTCGAATACGAAGATTTACTCAAAGGAGTCTTTACCGGACATAAAAAGAAGAAATCTTATGATTGAAGGGTCTAGAGATAAAATTGTCTTTTTACTAGCTAAGGGTAGTATCGTAATTACCCAATATATATAATTAATTATTTAATTATTAAAGTGGAGGGGCAATTTTGGGAGAGAGGGCCAAAATTGCGCCCTTAAATGAAGTCTTGTTGCACCTGTGTTTGAAAATATGTGGGAGCAATGATTTAATATGATTTTTGTTATTGGTGAATTAATTTAATAAATTAATAATTAATGTCTGACTTAAAAATGAAAATCAGATTTTATTATTAATTATTGTTTAGTTATTTATTTATTTATTTATTAAGGTTTTTTTATTAAATTGACTAAGTCTTGCAAACTATCATTGTTTTAAGAGGCACTATCTCACACAAACTCTCTCTCTCACGCCTAAATCTCTCTCTCTCTCGTCCAAATTGTTTTTGTTGGCTGCAAAAAAAGAATATAAAAGCATTTAAAAACATTCAAAAGTTCTCTACACTCAAAGAACTTACCAAACGATGTACACGATGAAATGAATGATACCAAAGGTGTTAAGATAGGACAATCAAGAGGTGAGCTAGACTCATGCAATGATACTAGGTTATTCTTGGTGATTGCACAACAAACCCAATGAGAGTCTTAAACTACTTCCTAGCTATAGCTGGTGTTTACACTAGATTATGAATTAATGAATTGAAGTACGTATGAATGAAGGAAGCAAACTCTGTGTTTAATAATGAAGACTCCCTAGTTGAAGTCCCATATGTTGACTCCTCATTTTGAAAAGTCTTAATGTCAAGTCGATGACTCCAAAGACTCATGTCATATAAATGAATGTTATAAAAAATGTTATGCGCTCTATGCAATATGATATGTGCTTTGTGTAAGATGTTATGTGTTCTGTGCAATATGATAAGTATGATGATGCATGTTACTTTCATCGCATGAGTTTCCTAATACAAATTTGGAAAGTTAACTAGCTTTCCTAATCTCAATTTGGCAAGTCCACTACCTTGACTTTCCATAATCATGTTGTTAGGAAACAACTATTCTTACTCATGCATGTCCTTGGTGTATGCTTGCATATACCCATACTTAGTACAAGTGTACTAATCCCATACAACTCTATATTTTTTTAGGTGCAGGCATATGTGGATGCTAGAGTTTACACGTTGACGTACATCTATTCGGACGTGGCGTTTTCATCATGTCTTGGTAGTCCCTTATGCTTTCGAGGATGTATACTATGATTATCTATCTTAGATGTAGGTTTTAGCTTGTGGAGTATGTTCCACTTGTGTTTCTTTCCACAATTATTTCAAACTTTGTATTGGTGTCGTTTTAGCAAAAGTACTTTTAATAAAATTAGGAATGGTTTCTATCATTTGATTATCTCTATATTAGATGATTGTTTTGTTAACGCCTATGATGTTAAGCTCAAAATGTTTATCACAAAATGAGAAAATAAAAAGTTCAAATTTTCTGCTAAAATTAACCTAGATGAAGTAAGAATGACGTATATAGGCTTGTCTGCGACCTCAGAGAGGTCAACGACGCCAGTCTCGTCTGAGGTTTAGACTCCGGTCGTGACACGTAGCCTAAATTAGTTTTTTCATGATTAGGGTTTTATGCAATAGTATGAAGTAAATATGTTGGAGCATGGTGGTTTTTGACTTATGTGACTTATGTTATATGTTATGTGCTGTTTGCAAAATTATATGTGTGATGATGCATGTTACTCTTATAGAATCACTTTCCTAATCCGATTTGGAAAGTCCACTGACTTAACTTTCCATAACTCATATCATTAGGAGAGATCTCTTCTTAATCACGCATGTCCTTGGTGTGTGCTTACATATACCCATACTTATTACAAGTGTGTACTAATCCCACTACTTTTAGGAGCAGGTGTAGGTATGCTAGAGCATCACGAGACTGCGCTTAAGTTATCAAAACGTGCATCATTCATCTGTATTTGGTATGCCATCTTGCTTTCGAGAATGCCTATCTTTTGTATTGTAGATTATATGTAGGCATGACCTAGTGGAAGATGTTCCACTAGCGTTTCTTTCTCACTTGTTCCAGACATTGTGTTGGTGCCATTTTTGCAAGTATACATTTAATGCAGTTATGAACTATTTCATTCATTTGAATATCTTGATATTAGATGGTTGTGGTGATCGATTATGAAATTATGTAGATTATATTATTTGAATGCGATGATTCCTATTATGAAGTCTAAATATATTTCAATTAAACAAAAAGTTCAAATTTTCTGCTGAAATTTATCTAGATGTTGGAACAATGACGTATGTAGGCTTATCTTCGACCTCTGAGAGGTCAACGACGCTGGCTTTGTCTAGGCTCTAGACTCCGATCATGACATGCTTGTGATGTCATTCTCTTGATGATAAGGTTGTAGTAGATCATGGACTCAATAATGATATTATAGATATTTCTTATTTGAGTTAGTAAACATGTTTTGTTGATTGGTATGACCTACATAATCATGAGGCTTCTAAACACGTAAAATGACATGTTTTGACTAAATGTCCCTTTTTAGCATGATTTGTTCTTATATGAGCATATGGTCTCATACTTTGTGGAGTACTCACCCCATTTTCTTCCCTTTTCACCAACCTTTTAAGGTTCCGGTCGTTGAAGTGTTTGGAAGGTGACATTGAAGAAGGCTTAGATTTCTTACTCATCCATCCATGTAGGGTAGGTCCTCAACTTCCGAGGGAAATTCCACTATCTAGCTTATGTATTTATTAAGAGTTTAAGACTCTTTAATTTATTTCCTTTGCAATTGAATACTATTCTTTTGTATGACCCATATGAGGTCTTGTTGGATTAATTTAAGGGTTATGCCCAAATTTGATATACTCCGAATAGATGCTTATGTGATGAGACGACTTTTATGACTATGATAATTACTATATAATAATGTGCAACAAAAGTAGAAGGCTATGTAAGAAGTTATACGAAGGTTCTATGTATACTCGATATGACTATATTATGTGTATGTAGAGGTCTATGTAAACCTCCTAGTAGATATAATGAATAGGTTTAAAGTTTTCCACAATTTCAATATATGAATGTAATGACACGAGATAAAGAGGCTAGTCTTACTCCTTAAAGAGGACGACGACGCAGGTTATGCCTAAGGGGTAAACCCGGATGTGACAAACATCAAAATTAGTTCCAATGTTAACGTCAACAACTGCGTGAACATCAACGTCAAGTCAACGTCAACATAACTTGAATGTCAAAGTCAGCGTCAATATGAATGTTAACATCAACGTCAATATCAGCATCAATGTAAACAACAATGACGGCACGAACATTAACGTCTACGTCAATGTGAACATCAATGTCAACATCAAAGTAAATGTGAACTGACACTAATGAAAATCAGTGTCTACGTCAATGTGATTGTTAAAGTCAACATCAACATACGTGTCAATGTAAACGTCAATGACTGCGTGAACGTTAATGTCAACGTCAATGTAAATGTTAACATTAACATCAAAGTAAAAGTGAACCTCAACGTAAGTGTGAACGTAAACATGAATTTCAACTTAAGTGTTAATGTCAATGTTTACATGAATGTGAATGCCAATGTAAATAACTATATGAACGTTAATATCAACGTCTACATAAACATCAATATTAACGTCAATGTGAACATGAACTTTAAAGTTAATGTCAACCTCAACGTGAATGTCAACATCAATGTAAATGTGAACGTAAATGTCAACGTCAAAGTGAACATCAACATGAAGGGGAATTTAAATGTGTACGTCGAATTCAACATAAACGTTAAGGTAAACATAGACATCAACATTAACGTCAACAACACCGGTAGTGTAAATGTCAACATCTGCATGAATTTAAACATCAACATTTGTATGAATGTCAAAGTTAACGTCAATGTCAACGTAAATGTCAATGTTCACATCAATGTCTACTAATTGGTAAAATCAACATCAATATCAACTTCAACGTAAACATTAAAGTCAATGTAAATGTCAACTGATTGTGAACATCAACATCAATGTGAACATCAACATCAATGTGTACGTGAACGTCATCTTAAATGTGCACGTGAACATCGATATAAATGTCAACATCAACATGAATTTTTGCATCAAGATCAACGTCAATGTCAACGTCAACATCAACGTGAATGTTAACATCATCGTTAACGTAAATGTGAATGTCAAAGTAAATGTAAACATCTGTGTCAATGTTAACATAAATGTGAACATTAATGTAAATGTAAACATCAACATAGATGACAATATTTACATCAACGTCAATATCCACATAAACTTCAACGTAAACGTAAACGTAAAACCTCTTTAACATAAATGTCAACATTCAACATACAAGTTTGAATGTTCTCCTCCACTGCTTTTGCTTTTAAAAAAAGCAAGATAACTCTTTTATTTTGCTCCACTTCTTTTGCTTTTGAAAAGTATGGTGGCAATCTGTTGTTTGAAATGAACCTTTTCCTTTGTCTTTATCTTAAATAAAGGTTTTGTCGCCTTTTGCTACTGTTAGAGATAAGATCCTAATCAGATGTTGATTGGATCTCCTTGGATTTGTGTGATGAATTTCATTCCTTGTTTTGATCATATTAACAAAGATTCCATCTCTTTGAGACTCCTTTGTTCCTTTCTTAATAATTCTGATCCTTTGGATCTCTATTAGAAAGACTAATTATTCTGGTTTTAAGACTTCAATTAGAATATTAATCAAATGGGTTTAGGTATGAATTTGCTAAAGCCTTTGGATTTAGCATGTCACCATTATCATCACCTTGAGAGGATGCTTCCTCAAGAACTTGATTAATAGAAACTTCATCTGCATTGTAATCCCATTTAGACAGATCCTTTTCAAGTCTCTTCTTAACGCACTCTTTGAGGGTGAGGCCTTTGAAATTGTCTTCTTGTTTGAAGACGTAGGTGTCTCCTTTTTATCCAGAGACCAGCGTTTAACTCGGATTTCTATAGAAAGAAATTTAATCTGTCAAAATCTGCAATAACAAACATCCAACTTATGATGTAAGATAAACGCTTCTTAATGAAAAATTTACAGAGATTTATGTTCTCTGGTAGAGTTGATATGCCTTTGTTAATTTGAAATTGAGGATATCTTTCAGCAAATTGTAGAGGCATGACTTGTTTATTTCCCCCAAAGCAGCTCCACCATTCGTAGAACCACCTTGGGAGAGTAGATGCTGCAACATCTGGACAATATTTTACAAACCAAGTGTGGGTTGTTGGTCTAACGTACAAGAAGTTTACCCAGGCATTCTTGTAGTCATACCATTTGTAGGTTTGTGGATTGAATCTCTTAGAGAGATTGATGGGAGTCTGTAAATGGTCTACTGGCAAGTTGTAAGGAGATAAAATCTTTTTGATAGTGAACTTGGAGTAGGCAATACTATATGGGTCAGATTTGTCTGCTAACTCATGTTCAATTTCGACTGATCTTGTATCTACAAGGATGAATTCGAAATATCTTCTGGTTTTCAAGGAAATGTCTGTTTCCACATAATTCCTATTTGTATATATAGGTTTCAAAAGATGCTTTATCTCATAACCTTCATACTCCTTGTCCAATGCAAGGATGGGGAAAACTTGTAGATAAATCATCTCAATTTCTCTTTCTCTTTGCGAGAATGTTTTATAATGTTTGGGTAGACAGCTTCGACAAAACTTTGGGGATGTTTCATAGTATAATAGTCACTTGTTTGTTTTGGAGAGAATCTAAGTTCTCCGCTTGGTGAAGAAGAACAGTTGGGCTCTAGTTCCTTTGAAAAATGTTTCTTTAGGACTAGCATCTTTGATGAGCAAATGTGGGGATGTTCACGAGGAATAATTGGTGGAGGGTGCGATAAAGCTGAATACCTGTTTAATTCAGGCCTAATTGCATATGGGCCTGTAGTTCATGCTGGGTTGTTTGAGTTGGTTTTAGCTGGTTGCTTTCCCGCTATGGGCTTGATCTAAGGCGTGCTCATATTTGCTACGCAAGAATTCTCTGGTTAGAAAATCTGCTAAAGAAATCCTCCAGAAGGATGTAAAAAATATTGTTTCTAAACAAATTTTAACACAAGGAACTTAGAGAAGAAAGGCTTTATTCCATAATATATTGCGTAATGTTTACAGAAGAAAGAGAGCATTAAAGAAAAATTTGTGTTGGTGAATTTTCTGAAACTTTTAATCATTTATTACACTGCCTTATATAGGCAAAATAAGATAAGAAGGCTCTCCCTTCTCCTCCACTGCTTTTGCTTTTGAAAAAGCAAGATAAATCTTTTATTTTTCTCCACATCTTATCTTTTGAAAAGTATGGTGGCAGTCTGTTGTTTGAAATGAACCTTTTCCTTTTGTCTTTAACTTTAATAAAGGTTTTGTCGCCTTTGGCTACTGTTAGAGATAAGATCCTAATCAGATGTTGATTGGATCTCCTTAGATTTTTGTGATGAATTTCATTCCTTGTTTTGATCATATTAACAAAGATTCCATCTCTTTGAGACTCCTTTGTTTCTTTCTTAATAATTCTTATCCTTTGGATCTCTATTAGAAAGACTAATTATTCCGGTTTTAAGACCTCATATAGAATATTAATCAAATGGGTTTAGGTATGAATTTTCTAAAGCCTTTGGATTTAGCATGTCACCATTATCATCACTTTGAGAGGATGCTTCCTCAAGAATTTTATTAATAGCAACTTCATCTGCATTGTCATCCAATTCAGACAGAGCCTTTTCAAGTCTATTCTTTAACTCACTCTTTGAGGGTGAGGCCTTTGAAATTGTCTTCTTGTTTAAAGACGTAGGTGTCTCCTTTTTAGCCAGAGACCAGCCTTTGACTCGGATTTCTTTAGAAATAAATTTAATCCTGTCAAAATCTGCAATAACAAACGTCCAACTTATGATGTATGATAAACGATTCTTAATGAAAAACTTACAGAGCTCTATGTTCTCTTGTAGTGTTGATATGCCTTTGTCAATTTGAAATTGAGAAATTTTTTTTTCCAGCAAATTGTCGAGGCATGACTTGTTTATTTCCCCCAAAGCAGCTCCACCATTCGTAGAACAACCTTGGGATAGTAGAAGCTGCAACTTCTGGACAATATTTTACAAACCAAGTGTGGGTTGTTGGTCTAACGTACAAGAACTTTACCCAGGCATTCTTGTAGTCATACCAATTGTAGGTTTGTGGATTGAATCTCTTCGGCAAAGATTTGGGGTGTTTCATAGTATAACAGTCCCTTGTTTGTTTTTTAGAGAATCTAAGTTCTCCGCTTGGTGATGAAGAAGAGCTGGGCTCTAGTTCCGTTGAAAAAGGTTTCTTTAGGACCAGCATCTTTGATGAGCAAATCTGGGGATGTTTAGGTGGAATAATTGGCGGAAGGTGCGCCAAAGCTGAATACCTGTTTAATTCAGGCCTTATTGCAAATGAACCTGTAGTTCTTGCTGGTTTGTTTTAGTTGGTTTTAGCTTGTTGCTTTCCCGCTATGGGCCTGATCTGAGGCCTGCTCATATTTGCCCTGCAAGAATTCTCTGGTTAGAAAGTCTTGTAAAGAATTATTCTCACCTTTGATAAACTCAATTTGAAAATCGAAGCTGGACAACAAGGCTTTCCATCTGGCAAAAATGTGCTTAGAAACAATATATTTTACATCCTTCTGGAGGATTTCTTTAGCAGATTTGCAATCTACTCTAAGTAAGAATTCTTTATTGACTAAGTCATCTTGAAACTTAGTTGTACAAAGAACAATATCAAGAATCTCTTTTTTGATCGTGCTATAATTTCTTGGGGCAGAATTCAAGATTCTTGAAGTATAGCGGACTAACTGTTCTGGCGAATTGGAGTCTTTCCTTTGCTTAAGAATAACACCATATCCGATATCAGATGCGTCAGTCTCGACTATCATAAAAAAACCAAGGTTAGGAATACCAAGGCAAGGAAGGTTTTTAACCATATTTTTAAGAAGAATAACAGCATTGGTTTGTTCATCACTCCAAGGTGAAGGATTATTCTTTAACTTGTCAAAGAGAGGTTTACAAATATGCCAAACTTTTTGAATAAAATCAGCTACATAATTGAGACTTCCTAGAAATCTCTACAACTGAGTTTTATCTAAAATGACATTGGGAAACTTATAAGAAAACTCAATGGATCTGCAAATCGGTGTATAGTTTAAACTTTTTAGCATTAATGACCAGTCCATTGTGCTTAATATTTTTAAAGAAAATTTTTAAATGTTTAAAATGAGAATCAATGTCCTCGGAAAATATTAATACATCATCAATATAAACAATTGAAATATGGATAATATGATTGAAAATAGAATTCATAATATTCTGAAATTCTGAAGGGGCATTTTTAAGTCCAAAAGGCATGTCATTCCATTCATATTGTCCAAAGGGGACATTGAAAGCTATTTTATATTTATCTTGTTCAGCAATTTGAATTTTCCAAAAACCAGACTTTAAATAAAATTTGTTGTAAATATTAGCTTTAAAAGTACGTTTTAAAAGATCCCTTCTGTTAGGAATCGGGTAACGAATCCACTTTAAAACTATGTTTAAAGGTTTATAATTAATAACCAGTCTAGGGGAACCTCGTTCTTATTCAGCTGCATTGTTAACATAAAATGCTGAACAACTCAAAGGTGATTTAGAGGGACGAATACTTTTATTATTCAAAAGAGTATGAATTTCCTTTTTACAGATTTCCATTAAATTATGGTTCATCTGAATAGGCCTAGCATTTCTGGAGATGGCCTTTTCATTAAATCCATCAATGTGTGAGGAAATTCTGAGCAAATTTATTTTTCAAAATCTTTTTGAAGATTGGCTATTTTAGCAACCATTTCTGGGGTGTTTAAAATTTCCTCAATTTTTTTAATTTTATAGCGTCTTTCAAAAAACAAATCTGGTTGTTTTTGAAAGCAGTTTGTTTACGCAAAAATTTACTTTCTTGAAGAGAAAGCGTCTTGATAAAAGGAAAGGAAATTTCTTTTCCTAAGATTTTTGTTTTGATTGAATCAAAATCTGAAATATAAGGTTTGATTTGGGTAATAAAAGGTATTCCCAAAATAATTTCCTTATAAATGTTTTTGGTAATAACAAAATCATTAACAAGGCAGATACCGTCATTGCAGATATGAGCATTTGAAAGTTTGTAATCTGAACAGATACGTTCACCAGTCGCACTGTACAACTTGGTAGTTCCTTTCTAGAGGTACTTGGTTTGAATAAGACCTTCAACAATGCAACCTGCACCACTGTCTAACAAAGCAATCTTGTTAAGAACAAAGTTAGCATTAACTACTAATTTGATCATAATATGAGAACTCTGAGGTCTTACCTTGGTGATCATACTAATACCTGCATCATTAATACCTTTAGGCGAGGGAGGGGTTGATTGATTAGAAGAATCTTCGTTATCAGAAGTAGCAGTCTCTTTTTCTTTAGGAGATACTTCAGCGTCCTTAAGAAATTGTTTTGCTAAAGCATCTATTTCGATTTTGTTAAGTATTGACTTAACTTCTCGAACTTCTTCTTTGAGAGAGTTTATTTCTGTTCGAAGGTCATTAACAGAAGGTTCTTCCTTCTTGTCAGAAATCCTTTGCATGATCTATTTCATGTTAAAAGGGACTACATTCTTTGTAATCTCTTTCTCCTTTAGCTTAGTGACAAGCTTTTGAAGTTCCAAAAGATAAATTCTCCGAGCATCATCATCTTTGATGTGCTCAATGGTAGCAAAAAGGATTTCCGCAGAGTCTTAAGAGAGAACTCTAATAGATTGACTGTCACAATGACAAAACGCTCCTTGACAATTGCATTCATGTCCACTGTCTTGAGGATTGTCTTAAGCAACATTGAGGAATTCATCGTCCTCGGTTTCTTCTTCTTCTTCTTCTAAAGATCAATCTTTTTCTTCTTCGTTTAATATAGACAGAAACTTTTCTTTAGTTTCTTCGTCTATTTCAACAATATTGATTTTCTTTCCCTTTTTCTTATTTCTAGGACATTCATGAGACATGTGTCATGTCTTTCCACAAGTCCAACACTTATCTTCGTGAGAAGTTTTCTTACTTCTCTTATCTTTAGAATATCCTTTCTTTCTTGAGGATATTCCCTTAGGAGCGGATTTTCTAGATCGCTCTTCTTTGGAAGTCCTTTTTGTAGAAGGAGGTTTTAAACTAGGGAATCCAAAGTCTTGACAAACACTTCCAAGCTCATTACTTGAAAATTATTGATCCTTCTTAAGCTGTTCCTTCAGCTTTATATCTGTGCATAGTTCCATGGCTACGAAATGAATCAAACTGGTAAGATCTCCATAAGTCATTTCAGAATATGGAATTTTACCGTCACATCGATCTGTTATCTTAGATCAGACCTTTTCTGCAAAATGAGGACATAATCCACTAAGGAATCTCTCCTTTCAATAGTCATTGTTGCAGTCATCTCTGAGCATGACTTTTGTTATAAACATATCTTTGTACCATCTGAAATCTGTCAATTTCATACAGTAAAGATTGTTTAGTATTTCTAAACTCTTGTCTTGAAATAGTCGTGGTTCCCCCACGAAATGTTTAGCAATGCTGTAAAGAAGGGTAGCAGTTGCATCTTCTACTACCTCCAAAGAAGTAGTAGTTTGACCTCCTTTAATCTTAACAAAATTTTTGCTTGCAACAGCATCAATGATTTCATTCTTATTTTGTTTTGTGAGATAATTGTCCCACCAGTTTCTTAGAGTACCAGTAAATCCTGCAACTATCATGTTAGCTGCTTGCTTATCTGTTGCACTCTTCCATTTATAGGCAGTGATATTCATACCAATCTCTTGGAGTTCATTATAGATTTGGCCATCAGCCATACCATCTATATTCCATTCTATTAGTCTTGTACCATCTGCAACACTCTGGGGGTGCATATTGTTTTCTTCAAACTGAATATCAGGAAAAGAGGGTCTGGGATAAAAGTTTTTTGAGTGGGGAAGTCTATGTTTAATAGCTCCAACCTTATCACCTTGAGAAATCTTAATCCTTTTAAGTTTCTCACTAATCCTTTCAAGGATTTCAGGAGAGTTATTGAAGTCACTGGCAGGTTTGGGGAAATCTTCTGGGAAAACCTATGGATTTTGAAGATAGGATTGGTTTCTAAGTTAAAACCTGATTTGGAAGAGCTAGGTTTGTTACCAATTTGGCTGGTACCACTATAATTATAGTTTCAGTCAACAATTTGCTTTGAGACAACATGAAGGACTTGGTTAGTATAATTATTCGGTTCGAAGACTTCGTTTATTTCTTCGACAGTAACAAAGTCTTTTTCTTTGTGTACTGATGGTTTTTTGAAGGGTGCTACTTTCAAGACATCTTTCCTGTAGGGAATATTAATGCCTTCAAGAGGTGGAGTAACACTCTCGACAACCTTGTCTTTGGTGTGCCATTTGTTAACTAAAACCTGAAGCGATGAATTGCATTCACCGATTTGGCCAGTAGCTTCAAACAATTTGAAGAGTTCAATTTCTGTTTTGAATCTCTTCATATCGTTAAACCATTTTTCTTTGAACAATACTCTTTGATCCATAGTGTATGTATCCACATACCCAGATTTTTTCAAAGCATGTTTAGGGCTTATCCACCACTTATTAATTCTTTTTAAGTGAGGAGTGAACTTGTCGACTAACTTAATAGTTCCTATAGAATCCTTTTTCTTATGAGAAGGAGCTTTCATTTCACTAAGAGTAGGACTACCTGCGAAAGAAGAGTCATAATAAACTTTGGGAATGGTTTGGGTGAAATCAACCCCCCAGAATTTACCTTGTAGTTCGGAAACTTCACTAGTTTCATATAAATCTTCATCTCCCTCCCGGGTTTTTGAAGTAGAAGGTCTAGCCATAGACATTCTCTTACTGGAAGACTCTAGGCTGAAAGAACTGGATCTAAGAAACTTAAGGTTAACACATCCATCTTAAAATTGAAGAATACTTTCAAGAGAAGACCTAGAGGGTTGAAGAGGAAGAGGTTCGGTGATTGATTCAAAATTTCAGCTTTCGTCGGAAAGGATCTCATTCCACTTTAACATCCTAGGCACAAATGTAGTGCTACACTCTTGGTTTGATTTCATAAGAATAGTAACACCTTTGGGACTAGAGTTAATTGCCTCTGGGGCAATAGTGGTCTTCATTAGCTGTAATATACCCGATATATTAAAGCTATATCTCTGGTTCCAAGCTTGCTGTTCATGTTCTTGGTTTTGACATTGAGAGTCAGAGTATCACGTCAACATCAACGTCAACGTCAATGTCAATATGAATTTCAACGTCAACACCAATGTGAAATTGAATGTCAATGTCAATGTCAACGTCAACATCAACATGAACGTGAATGTGAATGTCAATGTAAACATCAATGTGTATGTGAACGTTAATGTAAATGTCAAGGTGAACATCAATATCAATGTCAACTTCAAGGTTAACATCAACATCGATCTAAACGTAAACGTTAGCATCAACTCCATGTTAGCATGAATGATAACATGAATGTTAACTTTAACGTCAATGTGAACGTTAATGTAAGCGTCCAAGTAGACATGAACGTCAATGTAAATGTAAATGTCAGCATCAATGTCAATCTTAATGTAAACATTAACACCAACATAAATGTAAATGTTAACGTCCACATGAACGACAAAATCAATATCGAGGTCAACATCAACATGAACGTAAACTTTAATTTAAACATCATATTTATTGTACACGTCAAGGTAACCGCCAACTTAATATTCAGCGAGAATAGCAATGTGAACGTCAATGTGAATTTAAATGTGATCGTCAATGTGAATTTCAACGTGAACGTGGACGTCAATGTGATCATCAATGATAATATCAATATGACGTCAATATCAACGTTTATGTGAATGTTAATGTCAACGTAAACGTGAACATCAACATTAACGTGCACGTCAATGTCAAAGTCAATATCAACATAGATATCAGCGTTAATGTAAATGTTAACGATGACATTAATAATAGTTTTCAAGTCAATGTGAATTTAAACGTAGATGTGAACATAAATATTAACGTTAGTATCAACGTGAATGTGAACGTCAACATAAGATTGAACGTTAACATGAACGTCTATATTAACATCAAAGTTAACATAAACGTAAATGACTGTGTGAACTTTAGTGTCAATGTGAATGTTAGGCTCAACGTAAACATGAACGTCAACGTCAACGTCAACGTCATCATAAACATAAACGATTGCGTGAACATTAAGGTCAACATCAATGTGAAAATTAACGCAGCTGTGAACATCAACGTAAACATAAATGTCATCTTTAACATTAACGTCAATGTGAACGTGGACAACAATATCAACGTCAACATCAGAGTCAAAGTAAATGTCAATGACATCGTGAATGTTAAAGTCAATGTCACTGGACATCATCGTAAATGTAAACATCTACGTAAATGTCAACATAAACTTCTAAATGAACTTCAACTTCAATGTCAATATCAACATAAATGTCAACGTCAACGTCAATACAAATGACAATATCAACGTAAATGTAATAGTTAGCAATAATGTCAACGGCAATGTGAATATTTATGGGAATGTGAACGTGAATATAAACGTGAAGATATACATGAATGTCAACATCAACATCAACATAAACGTCAATGTGAACATAAACATAAACATGAATCTTAACTTAAACGTCAAGGTAAACGTCCAATGTAAATGCGAACAACAACGTATACTTAAACATAAGCGTCAACGTCAAAGTGATCATCAAAGTCAATGTCAACATAAACGTCAATGTAATTATATACGCCAACATGAACTTAAACTTCAACATTATTGTAAAGGTGAACATAAACATCAATGTGATCGATGATGTCAATGTTAATGTAAACGTCAACGTAAACGTGAATTTCAAGGTGAACATCAACATCAAAGTTAATGTAAACATCAATTGGAACATCAATGTTAACTTCAACGTCAACGTCAATGTAAACACAAATGTCAACATCAATATTAACGTGAACATTGATGTCAATGTCAACATGAATGTGAACGTCAATGTTAACGTCAATATGAACGTGAATGTGCACGTAAATGTCAAGGTAAAAGTCAACATCAACATCAATGTCAAGGTGAACATCAACGTCTATGTTAACCTCAACAATGATGGTAACTTGAATGACAACATCAGCATGAATGTAAATGTCAACATATGCATGAACATGAACGTGAACGTTAATGTCAATGATAACATCAATATCAACATTTAGGTTAACGTCAACGTCTAGATGAATGTCAACATCACCATAAACATGAATGTGAACGTTAACATAAACAACAATATGAACGTCTATGTTAACGTCAATGTCAAGGTGAACGTCAATGTTAACATCAACGTCAACGTCAATGTCAATGTGAACTTTAACGTCAATATCAATGTCAATGTTATTGTGAAAATGAACGTCATCGTCAATGTCAACGTGAACGTTAATGTCAACGTCAACATGAAAGTGAATGTCAACGTAAATGTCAACGTGAATGTGAACATCAATGTAAATTTTAAGGTGAACTCAAACATCAACCTCAACGTCTATGTGAACGTCAACATTAACGACGACGGTAATGACAACATCAACATCAGTATGAACGTAAACATCAACATATGCATAAACATCAATGTCAACATTAATGTCAATGTGAACGTCAACGTCAACTTTAATAGCAACATCAATGGGAAAGTCAACATAAACGTCAATATCACCATAAGCATGAACATTAAAGACAACATAAACGTCAATGTCAACCTCAATGTCAACATAATCGTCAACGTCAATGTTATCATCAACGTCAACATGAACGTTAGCGTCAACGTCAACCTTAACGTCAACATCAATGTGAACTTTAACGTTAATGTCAATGTAAATGTGAACATCAATGTCAACATAAACATCAACGTGAACTTCAACGTCAACATTAACGTGAACTTTTATGTGAACATGAATGTGAAAATCAATATTAAGGTCAACATCAACATCAATGTCAACGTCAATGCTAATTTCAATATCAATGTAAACATGAACATCAACATAAATGTCATAGGAGTGTCAACATCAATGTTAATGGCAAGGTGAACGTAAGCTTCAATGTCAACATCAATGTCAAAGTTATGGTCAACATTAATGTCAATGTTATCTTCAACATCAATATGAGCAAAAATGTCAACCTGAACATCAACATCAACGTCAGCGTCAATCTAAACGTCAACGTCAAAATAAATGTCAATGTGAACATCAACGTCAACATCAATAATTAACGTGAATGTGAACGTCAATGTAAATGTGAATACTAACGTATGCATAAACGTCACCGTCAACATGAACATCAATGTCAATATCAATATCAACATCAATGTAAATTTATACGTCAACATAAACTTACCATCAACATCAATGTGAATGTGACATCAATGTCAATGGGAACCTTAATGTTAACATCAACGTGCACGGAAACGTAAATGTCAATGTCAATGTGAACGTCAAAGTCAATGTAAATTTCGAGTTTAACGTCAACATCAACATCAACATCAAGTGAATGTCAACGTCAATATGAACTTCAATGTCAACATTGACGTCAACTTAGATATGAACATAAATTTCAATATCAACAGAAACGTGAATATTAATGTCAACGTCAACATTAATGTGAACGTCAATTTCAAATTCAATATGAACGTGGACATCAACATAAATATCAAGGTGAGCATGAACATCAACATAAACGTCAATGTCATCGCCAATGTGAATATCAACCTTAATGATTACGGTAACTTCAACGTCAACATCAATCATGAATGTAAACATAAGTATATGTATATATATCAGCATCAACACCAATGTAAATGTCAATGTCAACATCAATGACAATGTTAACTTAAATATAAACATCAACATCAACATCAATGACAATGTTAACTTAAATATAAACATCAACATCAACATCAATGACAAGGTGAACGTCAACGTCTATGTTAACCTCAACAATGATGGTAACTTGAATGACAACATCAGCATGAATGTAAATGTCAACATATGCATGAACATGAACGTGAACGTTAATGTCAATGACAAAATCAATATCAACATTTAGGTTAACGTCAACGTCTAGATGAATGTCAACATAAATGTCAACATCACCATAAACATGAATGTGAACGTTAACATAAACATCAATATGAATGTCTATGTTAACGTCAATGTCAAGGTGAACGTCAATGTTAACATCAACGTCAACATCAATGTCAATGTGAACTTTAACGTCAATATCAATGTCAATGTTATTGTGAAAATGAACGTCATTGTCAATGTCAACGTGAACGTTAATGTCAACGTCAACATGAAAGTGAATGTCAACGTAAATGTCAACGTGAATGTGAACATCAATGTAAATTTTAAGGTGAACTCAAACATCAACCTCAACGTCTATGTGAACGTCAACATTAACGACGATGATAATGACAACATCAACTTCAGTATGAACGTAAACATCAACATATGCAGAAACATCAATGTCAACATTAATGTCAATGTGAACGTCAACGTCAACTTTAATAGCAACATCAATGGGAAAGTCAACATAAACGTCAATATCACCATAAGCAAACATTAAAGACAACATAAACGTCAATGTCAACCTCAATGTCAACATAATCGTCAACGTCAATGTTACCATCAACGTCAACATGAACGTTAGCGTCAACGTCAACCTTAACGTCAACATCAATGTGAACTTTAACGTTAATGTCAACGTAAATGTGAACATCAATGTCATGTCAATGTCAATATAAACATCAACGTGAACTTCAACGTCAACATAAACGTGAACTTTTATGTGAACATGAATGTGAACATCAATATTAAGGTCAACATCAACATCAATGTCAACGTCAATGTTAATGTCAATATCAATGTAAACATGAACGTCAACATAAATGTCATAGGAGTGTCAACATCAATGTTTATGGCAAGATGAACGTAAGCTTCAATGTCAAAGTTATCGTCAACATTAATGTCAATGTTATCTTCAACATCAATATGAGCAAAAATGTCAACATGAACATCAACATCAACGTCAACGTCAATCTAAACGTTAACGTCAAAATAAATGTCAATGTGAACATCAACGTCAACATCAATAATTAACGTGAATGTGAACGTCAAT
Organism: Solanum peruvianum; assembly: GCA_027705065.1. Taxonomy (NCBI): domain Eukaryota; kingdom Viridiplantae; phylum Streptophyta; class Magnoliopsida; order Solanales; family Solanaceae; genus Solanum; species Solanum peruvianum. The sequence continues at coordinate 16,100,007 of JAKWJD010001761.1, forward strand.
GTAAATGTGAATACTAACGTATCCATAAACGTCACTGTCAACATGAACATCAATGTCAATATAAATATCAACATCAATGTAAATTTATACGTCAACATAAACTTACCATCAACATCAATGTGAACGTGACATCAATGTCAATGGGAACCTTAACGTTAACATCAACTTGCACGGGAACGTAAATGTCAATGTCAATGTGAATGTCAAAGTCAATGTAAATTTCGAGTTTAACGTCAACATCAACATCAACATCAAGTGAATGTCAACGTCAATATGAACTTCAATGTCAACATGGACGTCAACATAGATATGAACATGAATTTCAATATCAACAGAAACGTGAATATTAATGTCAACGTCAACATTAATGTGAACGTCAATGTCAAATTCAATATGAACGTGAACATCAACATAAATATCAAGGTGAGCATGATCATCAACATAAACGTCAATGTAATTGCCAATGTGAATATCAACCTTAATGATTACGGTAACTTCCACGTCAACATCAATCATGAATGTAAACATAAGTATATGTATATATATCAGCATCAACACCAATGTAAATGTCAATGTCAACATCAACGACAATGTTAACTTCAATATAAACGTCAACATCGAGTTGAACATCAACATAAATGTGAACATCCCCATAAATGTGAACGTGAACGTTAATATAAACATCATGTAAATGTCAACATAAACGTCAACGTCAAGGCGAATGTCAATGCTAACATCAATGTCAACGTCAAAGTTAATGACAATTTCAATGTCAACATCAATGTCAACATCAATGTGAAAGTGAACGTCAATATCAATGTCAACAGAAATGTTAACGTCAATGTCAATATGGATGCGAACGTGAACGTCAACGTGAAAGTCAATGTGAATTTTAACGTCAACATTAATGTCAAGGTGAACGTTAACATCAACGTCAACATATGTGTTAATGTCAACGTCAACATTCTCTCTAACTCTTACGTTGATGTTGACGTTGACGTTTATGTTGACATTGACGTTGATCTTTATGTTGACATTAACATTGATGTTGACGTTCATGTTGAAGTTTACGTTTACATTCACGTAGATGTTCAAATTTAAGATTATATTCATTGACATTGACTTTTTAACATTCATGTTGTCGTCGATGTTTACGATGACTATGATATTGACATTGATATTCTTGTTCACGTTCACGTTGACATTCATGTTAACACTGAGGTTCATGTTTACGTTGACGTTAACATTTACATTGGTATTCACATTAACGTTCATGCAGTCATTTATGTTTACGTTGACTCTGAGGTTGACGTTGATGTTCATGTTTACATTGATGTTCACATTCACGTTGACGCTGATGTTTATGTTGACGTTCACATTGATATTGACATTAACGTTCACGTAGTCATTTACATTTATGTTGACATTGATGTGCATGTTCAATTTTATGTTGACATTCACACTTACATTAGAACTATTCTTACTCATGCATGTCTTTGGTGTGTGCTTGCATATACCCATACTTAGTACAAGTGTACTAATCCCATACAACACTATATTTTTTTAGGTGGAGGCATAGGTGGATGCTAGAGTTTACACGTCGACGTACATCTATCCGGTCGTGGCGCTTTCATCAAGACTTGGTAGGCCCTTATTCTTTCGAGGATGTATACTATGATTATCTATCTTAGATGTAGGTTTTAGCTAGTGGAGTATGTTCCACTTGTGTTTCTTTCCACATTTATTTCAAACTTTTGTATTGGTGTCGTTTTAGCAAAAATACTTTTAATAAAATTAGAAATGGTTTCTATCATTTGATTATATCTATATTAGATGATTGTTTTGTTAACGCTTATGATGTTAAGCTCAAAATGTTTATCACAAAATGAGAAAATGAAAAGTTCAAATTTTCTGCTAAAAATAACCTAGATGAAGTAAGAATGATGTATATAGGCTTGTCTGCGACCTCAGAGAGGTCAACGATGCAAGTCTAGTCTAAGGTTTAGATTTTGGTTGTGACACGTAGCCTAAATTAGTTTTTTCATGTTTATGGTTTTATGCAATAGTATGAAGTAAATATGTTGGAGCATGGTGGTTTTTGACTTATGTGACTTATGTTATATGTTATGTGATGTTTGCAAAATTATATGTGTGATGAGGCCTGTTACTCTCATTGCATCCCTTTCCCAATCCGATTTTTAAAGTCCACTGACTTAACTTTCCATAACTCATATCATTAGGAGAGATCTCTTCTTAATCATGCATGTCCTTGGTGTGTGATTACATATACCCATACTTATTACACGTGTGTACTAATCCCACTACTTTTAGGTGCAGGTACAGGTAAACGCTAGAGCATCACGAGACTGCGCTTAAGTTATCCAAACGTGGATCATTCATCTGTATTTGGTATGCCATCTTGCTTTCGAGAATGCCTATATTTTGTATTCTAGATTATTTGTAGGCATGACCTAGTGGAGGATGTTTCACTAGCGTTTCTTTCTCACTTGTTCCAGACATTGTATTGGTGGCATTTTTGCAAGTATACATTTAATGCAGTTATGACCTATTTCATTCATTTGAATATCTTGGTATTAGATGGTTGTGGTGATCAATTATGAAATTATGTAGATTATCTTATTTGAATGCGATGTTTCCTATTATGAAGTCTAAATATATTTCAATTAAACAAAAAGTTAAAATTTTCTGCTGAAATTTATCTAGATGTTGGAACGATTACGTATGTAGGCTTATCTGTGATCTCTGAGAGGTCAACTATGCCGGCTTGGGCTAGGGTCTAGACTCCGATCATGACATTCTTGTGATGTCATTCCTTGATGATAAGGTAATAGTAGATCAAGGACTCAATAATAATATTATAGATATTTCTCATTTGAGTTAGTAAACATGATTGGTTGATTGGTATGACCTACTTGATCATGAGGTTTTTAAACATGTAAAATGGCATGTTTTGACTAAATGTCCCTTTTTAGCATGATTTTTTCTTATATGAGCATATGGTCTCATACTTTGTGGAGTACTAACCCCATTTTATTCCCTTTTCACCAACATTTTAAGGTTCCGGTAGTTGAAGTGTTTGGAAGGTGACACTGAAAAAAGGCTTAGATTTCTTACTCATCCATCCATTTAGGGTAGGTACTCAACTTCCAAGGGAAATTCCACTATCTAGCTTATGTATTTTCTAAGAGTTCAAGACTCTTAAATTTATTTCCTTTGCAATTGAATACTATTCTTTTGTATGAACCATATGAGGTCTTGTTGGATTGATTTAAGGGTTATGCCCAAATTTGATATACTCCGAATAGATGGTTATGTGATGAGACAACTTTTATGACTATGATAATTTTTATATAATAATGTGCAACAAAAGTAGAAGGTTATGTAAGATGTTATATGAAGGTTCTATGTATACTCGATATCAGTATATTATGTTTATGTAGAGGTCTATGTAAACCTCCTAGTAGATGTAATGAATAGTTTTAAAGTTTTCCACAATTTCAATCTATGAATGTAATGACACGACATAGGTTATACCTAAGGGGTAAACCCGAATGTGACAAACATCAAAATTAGTTCCAATGTTAACGTCAACAACTTCGTGAACATCAACGTCAAGTTAACGTCAACATAACTTGAATGTCAACGTCAGCGTCAATATGAATGTTAGCATCAACGTCAATATCAGCATCAATGTTAACAACAATGACGGCATGAACATTAATGTCTACGTGAATGTGAACATCACTGTCAAATCAAAGTAAATGTGAACGTCATTGTCAACGTGAAAATCAGCGTCTACGTTAATGTGAATATTAACATCAACATCAAAGTAAAAGTGAACCTCAACGTAAGCGTAAACGTAAACATGAATTTTAACTTAAGCGTTAATGTCAATATTTACATGAATGTGAACGCCAATGTCAATGTCTATATGAACGTTAATATCAACGTCTACATGAACATCAATATTAACGTCAATGTGAACGTGAACTTCAAAGTTAATGTCAAGCTCAACGTGAGTGTCAACATCAATGTAAGTCTGAACGTCAACGTCAACGTCATCGTCAAAGTGAACGTCAACATCAAGGTGAATTTAAAAGTGTACGTCGAAGTCAACATAAACGTCAACGTCAACATAGACATCAACATTAACGTCAACAACACCAGTAGTGTAAATGTCAACATCTGCATGAATTTAAACATCAACATTTGTATGAATGTCAAAGTCAACGTCAATGTCAACGTAAATGTCAATATCCACATCAAATGTCTACTAATTGGTGAAATCAACATCAACTTCAACTTCAACGTAAACATTAAAGTCAATGTAAATGTCAACTGATTGTTAACATCAACATCAATGTGAACATCAACATCAATGTGAACGTGAACTTCATCTTAAATGTGCATGTGAACGTCGATCTAAACGTCAACATAAACATGAATTTTAGCATCAATATCAATGTCAATGTCAACGTCAACATCAACGTGAACATTAACATCAGCGTAAACGTAAATGTGAATGTCAAAGTAAATGTAAATATTTGTGTCAATTTTAACGTAAATGTGAACGTTGATGTGAATGTAAACGTCAACATCAATGACAATATTTACATCAACGTCAATATCCATGTAAAATTCAACGTAAACGTTAACGTAAATCCTCTTGAACATAAATTGCAACATTCAACATACAAGTGTGAATGTTAACCTTAATATAAATGTCAATGCCAATGTCAATATCAATGTGAACGTCAGAATAAATGTCAACGTGAACGTCAATATAAACGTAAACATTGATGTCATAATAAACATGAACGTCAACCTTAATGTAAGAGTTAGCAAAAGTATTAGCGTCAACACGAACATCAACTTGAACATGAATATAAACTTCAACATGATTGTCAACGTTAACGTCAACGTCGGCGTTAATGTGAAAATCAATGACAACGTGATTGTACAAATGTGATTGTCAACGTCAATGTAAACAAGAACGTTATCATCAACGTCAATGTGATCGTGAACATTAACATCAACGTCAAATACATCATGAATGTCAATGAAAACGTGAATGTATGAATGTGAACATCAACTTAAATGTGTATGATAACAATAACGTAAATGTGAACATCAACATCAGCGTCAATGTAAAAGTGAACGTCAACGTAAATATGAACGTCTGCACAAACAAGAATGTCAACGTCAATTTCAATATACACGTCAACATCAACATTATTGTAAACTTCAATTATAACACCAATTTACAAATGTGAACTTCAATATAAATGTACGTCAACAGAAACGTAAACTTCAATGTCAACATCAACATCAGCGTGAACATCAACGTCAATATAATTGTCAACGTTAATGTCAACGTCAGCCTAAATGTAAGAATCAGTGATAATGTCAATATCACTGTGAACATCAATGTGAATGTAAAAGTGAGAATGAACGTCAATGTCGACATGAACATTAATGTGATCATCAAGGTTAACGTCAACGTGAACATGAACATGAATGTTAATATGACCTTCAACATCAATGTCAATGTGAAAGTACACATCAACATGAACGTCAATTCCAACATCAAAGTAAACATAAATGTAAGAGTTAGAGAAAATGTCAATTTCAATATGATTGTGAATGTCAATGTAAGCGTAAACATAAATATGAACATTACCGTAAACATTATTGTGAACTGATCAATGTAATCGTGAACATCAATATGAACATTAACGTCTACGTCAAAATCAACTTTAAGGTAAACGTAAAAAAGAGCATGAACATTAACTTCAAGGTCAACATCAACGTTAACGTCAACTTTAACGTGAACATCAACATTAATATTAACGTCAACATAAAATTCAGCCTTAATATTAACATTAACATCAATGTAAATGTCAACATAAATTTGAACGTCAAAGTTAACATAAACTTGAGCGTATAAACATTAAAATCAATGTCAAAGTAAACGTGAATGTCAATGTCATTGTTACCTAAACATCAACGTCATCGTCAACATAAACATAAGAGTTAGCATGAATGTCAATGTCAATGTCAACGTTAACGTCAATGTCAATGTAATGGTCAATGTGTAATCAACATCAATGTCAATGTCAACGTCTACGTGAGAGTCAATGTGAACGTGAACGTCAACATAAATGCCAATGACATTGTGAATATTAACATCAATGTGAATGTGAAAGTCAACGTTCAAGTCACCATAAACATGAATGTCAATGTGAAGATCAACGTAAACGTCTATGTGAACGTGAATGTAAATGTAAACGTTAACGTCAACTTCAATGGAAGCATCAATCACAATTTCAATGTACATACACTTTAATGTTAATGTTAACGTAAGCATGAACGTAAATCTGAACATCAACATAAATGTAAATGTTAGCGTCAACATCAGTGTCAATGTAAACGTTAAAGTCAACATCAATATAAATGTGAACGGCAACGTCACCGTCAGTGTGAACGTTAACTTCAATGTAAACATCAACGTGATTGTAAACGTCAAGGTCAAAGTGAATGTAAGATTCAACGAGAGTTTCAATGTGAACGTCAACGTGAATTTTAACGTGAACGTGAATGTCAAAGTGATCGTCAATATTAATAATAACGTGAACGCCAATGCCAACGTCAACGTAAATATAAACAACAACGTGAACTTGAACGTCAATGTTAATGTCAACATCAATATCAATATCAACAACAATGTGAATGTCAATGACTACGTGAACATTAATTTCAACGTAAATGTGAACGTCAACATAAACGTGAACATTAAAATTAACGTTACTGTCAACATGACCGTGAACATTAATGTAAGTGTGATTGTCAACATAAAATTTAACATTAACATCAACGTCAACATAAATGTAAATGACTACGTGAACGTTAATGTCAACATCAATGTGAACGTATGAACGTCAACGTAAACTTCAATACAAATGTAAAAGTTATCATGAACATGAACATCAACGTCAATATTAGTGTCAGCATAAATGTCAATGTGAACGTCAACATAAACGCTGATGTCAAAGTCAACATAAATATCAACGTGAACATTAACATCAATCTGAACAGGATCGTCAATGTGAATGTGAATGACAATATGAACATGAACGTGAATGTAAATGTCAATGTCAACATAAAAATAAACATAAATGTAAATATAAACATCAACGTCAACAACAACGACAATTGTAACATCAACTTCAACATAAGCATGAAAGTAAACGTCAATATTTTTGTGAACATCAATGTCAATGTAAATGTCAATGCAATTGTCAACGTCAACGTCATTGTGAACATCAATGTAAATGTCAATGTAAATATCAACATCAACGTTAATGTAAATGTGAACTTTATCTTCAATATCAACGTGAATGAGAATGTTAACATAATTGTAAACGTCAAAATAAATGCCAAGGTGAACGTCAACATCAACGTCAATATCTAGGTAAACTTCAATGTCAACATCAGTGACGACTGTAATGTCAATGTCAACATCAACATCAACATATGTGTGAATGTCAATGTCAACGTCGATTTCAATGTGAACGTCAATGTAAATGTAAATATAAACATCAACTTGAATATGAACGTCAATATAAATGTCAATGTCAACATAAACATGAACGTGAACGTCAATGTCAAAGTCAACATAAACATCAACGTCAATATGAACGTGAATGTCAATGTCAATGTGAATGTTATCTTCAATGTCAATATGAATGAGAATTTCAACGTGAATATAAACGTCAACCGTCAATGTGAATGTGAACATCAATATAGATGTAAAGGTGAACGTCAATATCAACATTAACGTCAACGTGAACGTTAATGTCAATGTCAATGACGATGATAACGTCAACGTCAACATCAGCATCAACATAAATGTCACCATATGTGCGAATGTCAACATTAAAGTCATGTCAATGTGAACGTCAATGTCAACATCAATGTCAATGCGAACGTCCACTTCAACATAAACGTCAACGTCACCATAAACATAATAATTAATGTCAACGTGAACATCAACATATAAATCAACTTGAACATGAACTTAAATGTCAACATCAACGTCTATGTCAATGTAAATATGAATATCCATGTGAACGTCAATGGAAACATCAACATATAAATGCAAATGTCACCATAAACATAAACGTCAATGTCAAAGTAAAAGTAAACGTCACATAAACGTCAACGTAAATGTGGATGTCAACCTAAATGTAAGAGTCAATGAGAATTTCAACGTCACCGTGAATGTCAATGTTAATGTCTCTTTGAATATGAATGTCAACGTCTACGTGAACGTCAATGTCTACATGAATGTCAATATGAACATCCACATTATCATACATGTTAACATCAACATAAACGTAAATGCAAACATATGATATAGAGAGAATGTCAATATTAATGCGAAAATCAATGTGAAAGTCAATGAAAAGTTGAACGCCAACGTCAATGTCTATTTGAACTTTAGTATCAATGTCTATGTAACGTCAATATCAACGTCAATGTTAATTTGAACATCAATGTAAATGTAAATATGAACGTCAATGTTAGTGTTAACATTAACATCAAGATGAATGTCAACATCAACGTCAATATAAATGTTAACGTTAATATCAATGTCAACTGATTGTTAATATCAATGTCAACTTTAATGTCATCCTCAATGTCAACTAATTGTGAACATCAACATGAATGTGAGCGTAAACGTAAATGAACATGAACATCATCATAAACTTTAATGTGAACGTCAACATAAATGTCAATGTCAATGTAAATGCACCGTCAACATGAATATTAATGTGAACGTCAACGTCAATGTTAACATAAACGTGAATGTCAATTTAAATATAAACAACTGCATCAACATGAACGTCAACTTTAGTATCAATGTGAACATCAATGTAATTGTCAATATTAACAAATACGTCAACATCAATGTCAACGTCAACATCAAAGTCAATGTCAACGTTAATGAGAAAGTGAACATCAACATCAATGTCAATGTGAACCTTAACATCACGTCAATGTTAACATCAATATCAACTTCAATGTCAATATGAACATGAATGTCAACGTAAATATCAACGGCCACGATAATGTCAACGTCAAATTAAGCATGAACATAAATGTCAATATAAGATCCCGATTATGCCTTAGGTTTAGCTAGAGCCTAAAATGGTTGTCATGACGGACTAAGGTACTAAAATGGTTTATAATGTGGGTTTGAGGCAGTGTATAAGTGTTTAGGTGTATTGGAAGTCAAACGTCAAGGAACGACCAAGATATCGACGAATAAGTCACATATGTACCTCATATGAGGTTTTATATTTGTATGTATGATTAATGAGGTTACAAGGTCGTTATATGAGTTATTATAGTGCATAAGATGTATGTCAAGTTTTCTGAAGTTTGGAGGTCAAACGTCTAGGAACGTCCATGACGTTCGAAATGCTTACCTTAAAACGACCTAGTGTATTTATGCATGTTTCATCGAGTTTTACGTGTTCGTTTTGGATAAAATTCATTTGGTAAGTCCTAATCAAAGACGAGCATATTTGTTCCGGGAACTTCTAGGTACATTTCGACATAGGATCCACAAGGGGCCGTAAAAAAGGATCCAAACTTGGAACTCAATACTGCAAGGCAGTGCTAAATGACGACCCAAACAACGATATGTCGACCAGGCGACGACCCATCGATGGGTGGCTTTGATGGAGCCAGCAACACTTTTGGTTTAGTAGATGTAGGACAAAACCACAAGACCCCATCGGTGGGGCGTGTTCTCACCCGCGGAACGTCGATGGTAGATCATCTATGGTGTTGTGATGTTTCCTGCATTATTCTGTTAAGTCTTGGGGTTTTTTGAAGAAACTTTGTGTAAGGCCTCAAAAATGACTTAGGTTTATCTAGAACGTAAAATTTTTGGAGTGATTCTCTAAGGTACTAAAATTGTTTATAATGTGGGTTTGAGGCAGTGTCTAATAGCTTAGGTGCATTGGAAGTAAAACATCAACAGACGACCAAGACATTCGATGACTAAGTCAACCATGTGCCTCATATGATTTAGGGTCAAAACAACATAACTTTGGGTTTAAATGGATTAGGAAAGGTCAAAAAGACCCCTGGGAAGGTGCTGTCGAGTCTCACAACGGCTAGGACTGACAGTTCGCCGTGCGACCGACAACCTTTCGTTGGGTCTGTCGTGAGGGCCTTTTCGACAGTCCTTTACTAAAATGGACATAACTTTTTACTTAGACGTTTATTTTAGCAAGGTTGGTGGCTATGGAAATATAATTTAATTATTTATATGTGGGTGGGTCATGGGATACCTAGTTCATTTTGTGACAAGGGTTATGATCATTTTAAGTTGACCCAACTGCATTTCCCTTTAACTTGATGCAAATTTTCAACCTACGGAACGTAGGCCCACCTACGAACCATGAAAATCATCCATAGATCTTTTCAGAGAGTTGTTGAAGGGAGTCTTAATTGACGGTCACGGACTACGGACCATCATTTGACCTACGGACCATCAGTTCGTCCGCCGTCCAAGACTTTACCAATTTTTCTACGCTGAAATTTTTGGGAGTTTCTTATACCACCTACGGTTATGCAGGTCGAACCGTGGTTCAGCGTACGGTCCGTCGATGCCACTATTGGTAGCACCAACAGATTTTTCTAAAAAACTAATTTTTGGTCTATTTTCTCTATGGGGTGTTAAAATCAGCCTAAGTGTGAATATTAAAAAAACTAAAAGTCAGTATTAATGTGAACATTAACGTAAACGTGAACAAGAATATCAACGTCAACATCAGGTTCAAAGTAAATGTCAATGACATTGTGAATGTTAAATTAAATGTTAATAAACATCACAATAAGATCTCAGAGTCAACGTGAATGTGAACGTCAATGTAAATGTGACCATCAACGTATACTTAAACATAAAAGTCAGTGTCAACTTGAACATAAATGTTAACGTTAACATCAACATCAATGCAAACGTATACGTTAACGTTAACTTAAACATCAACATCAATGTGAACGTAAACGTCAACATAAACATGAAAATTAACATCAACGTCAACGTGCACTTTGGCATCAACGTCAATGTGAACGTCAACGTCCACGTAAAATTTAAGGTTACCATCAACATCAACATAAACATCAAGGTGAATGTCAACGCAATGGAAACGTCAATGTGAACTTAAACGTCAACGTCAATGTAAACATAAACATCAACGTCAACATCAACGTGACCATTAATGTCAACATAAACATAAATGTGAACATATACGTCTACATCAATATAAATGTAAATGTCCATGTAAATTTCAAGGTGAACGTTAACATCAACAACAAATATAAAAGTGAACGTCAACGTCAATGTAAACCTCAACAATGATGGTAACTTCAACGTCTATATCAACACGAACGTAATTTCAACATATGCATGAGCGTGAATGTCAACATCAATGTCAATGTTAACATCAACATCAATGTTAAGGTTAACATGAACGTCAAGGTGAATGTCCACATAAATGTCAACGTCACCATAAACATAAATGTGAAAGTTAACATCAACGTGAACGTCAACATCAAGGTGAACATCAATGTTAACATCAAAGTCAATGTCAATGTGAACTTCAATGTAAACGTCAATGTGAAGGTGAATTTCAACGTCAATTTAAACATGAACATGACCGTCACGTCAATGTCAACATGAATGTGAACGTCAATGTAAATGTTAAGGTAAACATCAACATCAACATTAGCGTCAATGTGAATGTCAACATAAAAAACGATGGTAACGTCAATTTCAACATCAGTATGAACGTAAACATCAACATATGCATAAACATCAATGTCAATATTAATGTCGATATGAACGTCAACGTCAATGACAATAGCAACATCAACATGAACTTCAACATAACCATCAACATCACCTTAAACGTGTACATGAAAGTCAACATCAGTGTCAACATCAATGTCAACATAATCATCAGTGTCAATGTTACCGTCAATCTCAACATAAATGTTAAAATCAACGTCAATATTAACTTTAACGTCAATTTAAGCTTCAACATTAACGTCAATGTAAATTTAAACATCAACGTCATGTTAACATCAACATAAAGGTCAACGTGAACTTCAACGTCAAAAACAACATCAACGTCTATATGAATATAAATATGAACGTCAACATTAAGGTCAACATCAATGTGAACATCAACGTGAATATCAACATCAATGTGAATATGAACGTCGACATAAATGTCATAGGAATGTCAACATCAATGTTAATGTCAAGGTTAACGTAAACTTCAATTTCAACATCAATGTGAAAGTTATCGTCAATGTTAACATCAATGTTATCTTCAACGTCATTGTGAACCAGAATGCCAACATGAACATCAATATCAATGTCAGCGTCAATTTCAAGGTCAACAACAAAATCAATTTAAATATGAACTTCAACAGCGACATCAACGTCAACGTGAATGTGAATGTCAACGTAAATGTGAACATTAACGTATACGTAAACCTAAACATCAGTGTCAACATGAACATCAACATTAACATAAATGTAAATGTATAGGTAAACGTAAAGATCAACATCAACATCAATGTAAACATGCACATCAATGTTAATGTGAACGTTAACATAATTATCAATAACAACGTGCACGTGAACGTCAATGAAAATGTTAATATAAATGTAAATTTCAAGGTGAACGTCAACATTATGGTGAATTTCAACGTCAAACAACGTCAAAGTGAATTTTAACGTCAATGTCAACGTCAAAGTGAACTTTAACGTCAGTGTCAATGTCAACGTTAATGTTAACATGAACGGCATTGTCAAGATCAACGTGAACATTAAATTCAACATCAACATGAATGTAAACATCAACGTCAACGTCAATGTGAATGTCAACATCAACGTAAATTTCAAAGTGAACGTCAATGTAAATGTCAACATAAAGGTGAATGCCAATTTCAATGTCAACCTCAATGAAGATGGTAACTTTAACGTCAACATCGTCATGAACATAAACGTCAACATATGTATGAATATCAATGTCAACGTTAATGTTAATGTAAACATCAAAATCAACGACAAGGATAACATCGATATAAACATCAAAGTCAAGGTGAACGTCAATATAAACTTCAATGTCCCTACAAAACGTGAATGTTAACATTAATATAAACATCAGGTGAAAGTCAACATAAATGTTAACATCAAGGTGAATGTCAACATTAACATAAACGTCAACGTCAATGTCAATGAGAATTTCAACATTAACATCAATGTCAAAGTCAATATGAAAGTGAACATCAATATCAACGTCAACGTGAACGTTAACGTCAACATCAACATGAACGTGAACATCAACGTCAATGTGAATGTGAATGCCAACCAAAATGTCAAGGTGTACGTCTTCATAAACTTCACTATCTCAATGAATGTTTACGTCAATATCAATGATGATGGTAACGAAAATATCAAAATCAACATTAACGTAAACATCAACATATATGTAAACATCAATGTCAACTTCAATGTCGATGTGAACATCTACATCAACGTCAATAGCAACATCAACATGAACATCAACATAAATGTCAACATCACCATAAAAGTGAAGGTGAAACTCAACATAAATGTCAACGTCAATATAAAAGTCAATGTCAACATAGACTTTAACAACAACGTTAACAATAACGTCAAAATCATTGTGAATTTCAATATTGACTTCAATGTATATGTGAATGTCAATGTTAAAATCAACATAAACGTCAACCTGAACTTTAACGTTAATATCAATTTCAATGTCAATATGAACATGAATGTGAACGTCAACATAAAGGTCAACATCAACGTGAATGTCAATTTCAATATAAAAGTGAATGTCAACATTAATGTCAGAGGAATCTCGACATTAACGTCAATGTCAAGGTGAACGTGAACTTAAATATCAAATTCAATGTGAATATTATCGTTAACGTCAATGTTATCATCAATGTCAATGTGAATGGAAATGTTAACGTGAACATTAAGATAAACTTCAACATCAACATCAATGTCAATGTGAACTTCAACGTCAACATCAACGTCAACATCAATGTCAACGTGAACTTCAACGTCACTGTGAATGTGAACATGAAACATCAATGTAAATCTCAAGAGGAGCGTCAACATCAACATCAATGTCAAAGTGAACATCAACATAAATGGAACTTCAACGTCAACATCAACGTCTATGTGAAGGTGAATGTGATCATCAACATGAATGTTATCTTGAACGTCAACGTGCACGAAAATCTCAACATTAATGTGAACGATAATGTAAATGTGATTATGAATTCCAACATCAACATCATCGTCAACAATGTCAATAACGACGGTAATGTCATTGTCAAAATCAACATCAACATAAAAGTTAACATTTGTGTGAACTTCAATGTCAATGTCAATGTCAATGTTAACGTTAACGTCAATGTCAACGTCAATGCGAATGTCAACGTCAATAACAACGTGAATGTGAATGTCAAAATAAACGTCAATTTCACTATAAACGTGAACGTGAACGTCAACATAAATGCAAAGGTCAATATTAACATGAACGTTACCGTCAACATTAATGTCAATTGTAAACATTAATGTCATCATCAATGTGAAAGACAATGTTAATGTCAACATGAATGTGAACATCAATATTAGCATCAATGTTAACGTGAATGTCAACGCAAATGTCAATGTCAACGTGAACGTCCATGTAAACATTAACATGAACATCAACATGAACGTCAATATCAACAGAAACGTAAACATCAATGTTAATGTGAAAATCTACGTGAAAGTCAATATACCCGTCAACATTACGGTGAACATGAACGTGAACGTCAATGTCAACATGAACGTTATCTTCAACATCAATGAGAATGTGAACATGAATGTGAACGTCAACGTCAATATGAATGTGAACGTCAATATAAATGTCAAGGTGAACGTGAACATCAACGTCAACGTTAAGGTGAATGTTAATCTCAACATCAATGGCGATGGTAACGTCAATGTCAACTTAGCATCTACATAAATGTCAACATATGTGTGAATGTCAATTTTAATGTCAATGTCAATGTGAACGTCAACCTCAATGCGAACGTGAACGTCAACATCAACGTGATCATGAACGTCATCATAAACGTCAATGTCACCATAAATATTAACGTGAACACTAACATCAATGTCAACGTGAACATAAATATCTATGTCAACATAAATATGAATATCCATGTGAACGTCAATGGCAATATCAACATATAAATGTGAACGTCAACATAAAAGTAAATGTCAACATAAATGTGAACATCAACCTAAACGTAAGAGTCACTGAGAATTTTAACTTCACCGTGAACGTCAATGTGAATATCAATGTGAACATGAATGTTAACATCTATGTGAACGTCAATGTTTATGTGAACGTCAATATGAACATCTACATCAACATACATATTAACGTCAACATAAACATAAATGTAAACATAAGACTCAGCGAGAATGTAAGCATTAATGTGAACGTCTATGTGAATTTCAACGAGAAAGTGAGCGTCAACCAAAATGCCAACATCAATGTCTATGTGAATGTCACTATCAATGTCTACGTAATGTCACTATCAATGTAAATGTGAAGGTGAATGTCATCATAAATGTAAATGTGAATGTCAATGTCAACGTCAATGTCAACATCAACGTGAATGTCAACATCAACGTGAATGCTAAGGTGAACATCAACGTGTACGTCGAAGTCAACAACGATGGTGTTAAAGTAAATGTCAACTGATTATGAATATCAACGTCAACTTTAATGTCATCTTAAATCTCAACTGATTTTGAACATCAACGTGAACGCGAACATGAACGTGAATATGAACATGAACATCACCATAAACATCAATATGAACGTAACCATAAATTTCAATGCCAATATAAATGCAATATCAACATGAACATTAATGTGAACGTCAACGTTAGCATCAACATAAATGTGAATGTCAATATAAATATAAACATCTGCGTCAATGTGGATGTCAACCTTTTTATCAATGTGAATATCAATGTAAATGTTAACATCAACATCAACGTCAATGTTAATGTCAAACTCAATGTTAACACGAACTTCAACGTCAACGTCTATTTAAACGTGAACATTAAGATCAATGTCAATATGAAACTTAACATCAACATTAATGTTAATGTTAATATTAACTTCAACGTTAACATGAATGTCAATATTAACGTAAATGTCAACAACCACGATAATGTAAATGTTAACATCAGTATGAACATAAATGTCAGTATAAGACCCCCAAAAATGACTAAGGTGTAGCTAGAGTCAAAATGGTTGTTGTGATGGTATAAACTCCTAAAATGGTTTATAATGTGGGTTTGAGGTAGTGTATAAGAGCTTAGGTGTATTGCAACTCACACTTCAAGGAACGACTAAGATGTTTCATGACTAAGTCACCTATGTGCCTCATATGTATTTTTATGTGTTTATATATGATTCATGAGGTTTTAAGGTCCTTATATGAGTTATTATAGTTTATTTAGGAAGTAAGACAATTTTCATGAAGTTTGGAGGTCAAACATCCAAGAACATCCATGACGTTCAAAAGTTTTACCTTGAAACTACCTTGTGTGTCTATGCATATTTTGTAGAGTTTTACGTGTTCGTTTTGGATGATATTTATGTGGTAGGTCCTAAACTCGTATATGAGCTTATTTAGGTTGGATACGTCTACGTACGACCCACAAGAGGACCTAAAGAAGGACCCCAACTTGGAGCTCAACACTGCAAGGCAGTGCCTTACGACGACCCAAATGACGACCTATCGACAAGGCGACGGCCCGTCGATAGGTGGCGTTCATGGAGACTGCCAGACTTTTGGTTGAGGAGCTTTAGGATCAAACCACGAGAACCCATCAACGTGTCATGGTCTCACCCACGAACCTTCGATGGTGCTATAAAGTTTCCCAGAATTTTCTTTAAAGGCTTCGGGTTTTTTAAGAAACTTTGGGTAAGACATCTAAAATTAATTAGGTGTATCTAGAAAGTAAATTTATTTTAGTGATGGTTTAAGGTTCTCAAATTGTTTATAATGTGGGTTTGAGGTAGCGTCTAAGAGTTTAGGTGCTTTGGAAGTCAAATGTCAAGGGACGACCAAGACATTCGATGACAATGTCACCCATATGCGTAATATGTGGTTTTATGTGTTTATATATTTATTTTATGAGGTTATAAGGTCCTTATATGAGTTATTATAGTGTATATAGGCTGTGTTTTTCATTTTTGTGAAGTTTGGAGGTCAAACGTCAAAGAATGCCCATGACGTTTTAAAGGTTTACTTTGAAATGACCATGTGTGTCTATGCATATTTCGTTGAGTATTACGTATTCATTTTAGATTTAATTCATATGGTAGTTCCTAAACTCGTATACGAGCATATTTGGGTTGTAAATGTATGGGTACGACTCCAACTAGGACCCACAAGGGAATTCAAAAGAAGGACTCTAACTTGGAGCTCAATACTGCCAGGCAGTGCCAAAAGACGGCATGTCGACCAGCCGACGACCTATTGATGAGGCGTCGATGGAGCCTGCAAGAATGTAGGTTGATGATCTATAGGAGATAACCACAAGACCCCATCGACGGGTCTTGGTCTCACCTACGAACCGTCGATGGTAGGCCATTGATGGTGCTGTGAAGTTGCCTGCAATTTCCCGTTAAGGCTTGGGGTTTTTGAGAAAATCACCCCAAGTCATATAAAATAGGACATTTATTTTGAATGTGTATGGGTATTTTAAGAGTACATAAGTTATTAAACTCTAATTTAAACCGTAACACCTAAATCAAAACACAATCCCTCCCAAAAGTTTCTTCAAAAAACCTCACTGAAAGTTCAACGTGCAGATGGAGCTTGAAGATGGTTCTCCAATGAATTTTTTTGTTCAATTATCATTGGATTCTTCGAATAAGGTACGGGAGTTCGTCATCTAAGGCTTTCTATCACCTTAATCAAATTTCAAAGATGATTTTCAATAATTTAAAAAAGATGAAAATGTCAATTTTCGCTCTAAGTCTTCGGTCCTTACATGAAAGGTTTTTAAACATTGATATATGATGTAATTGATGTATAATAAATGTAAGCTCTATACCCAAATTTGATATAGTCCGAATAGATGGTTATGAGATGAGACGACTTTTATGACTATTATATTTTCTATATAAAAATGTATAAAAGTAGAAGGCTATGTAACCTTCCTATACAAAGGGTCTACGTAAACTCGATATGACTATATTATGTTTATATAGAGGTGTATGTAAACTTGTAAGCAGATGTAATGAAAAGTTTAAATTTTTCCGCAATTTCAACCTATGAATATAATGACATGATACTAAGAGTCTAGTCTTAGTTCTTAAAAAGGCCACCACCATCGGTTACGTCTAGGGGGTAAACCCAATTGTCAAAAATATCGAAATTGGTACAAACATAAACGTCAACGACTGCATAAAGATCAATGTGAACATCAACGTCAACGTCAACGCCAATGTCAATGTTAACATAACTTGAATGTCAACGTCAATGTCAACGTGAATGTTAACGTCAACGTCAACATCAGCATCAACGTAAATGTCAATGACGGCATGAACATTAACATCTATATCAATGCAAATTTCACCATCAACATCAAAGTAAATGTGCACGTTAGTGTCAACGTGAAGATCAATATCAACATCAATTTGAACTTTAACATCAAAGTAAATGTCAATGTGAATGTGAATGTCAACGTAAACGTCAATGTTAAAGTCAACATCAACATCAGTTTCAATGTAAACGTGAATGACTGACTGAACGCTAACGTCAACATTAATGTGAATGTTAACATCAACATTAAAGTAAAACTCAACTTCATCGTAAATCTTAACGTTAATTTCAATGTAAGTGTAAACGTAAACGTCAATGTAAATTTTTATATGAATGTGAAGGACAATGTCAATGTCTATGTGAACGTCAATATCAACGTCTACATGAACATCAATATTAACGTCAATGTGAACATGAACTTCAATGTCAATGTCAACCTCAATGTGAACATCAACATCAATGTAAATCTAAACGTCAACGTGAATGTCAAGGTGAACGTGAACATCAAGGTTAATGTCAACATGTACGTCAAAGTCAACATAAATGTCAACATCAATATAGATATCAACATTAATGTTAACAACACCGGTAGTGTCAACGTCAACATCTGCATGAACATAAACATCAAAATTTCTGTGAATGTAAATGTCAACGTCAACTTAAATGTAAACGTCAACATTAATGTCTACAAATTGTTAAAATTAACAACAACATCAACTTTAGTGTAAACATTAATGTCGACGTAAATGTCAACTAATTGTGAACATCAATGTCATCTTAAACGTGAATGTGATCGTCAACATAAATGTCAATGTTAAAGTGAATGTTAGCATCAATGTAACGTCAATGTCAATGTTTTTGTGAATGTCAACGTCAATGTTGATGTAAATGTGAATGTCAAATCATTTGCATCAATGTGAACGTAAACGTGAACGTCAATGTAAATGAAGATGTCAACATCAACGTTAATGTCCACGTAAATATCAAGTCAACGTAAACTTAAATCAACGTGAACATAATTGACAACATTTACATATGGGTGTCAATGTTAACGTAAATATAAATGTCAATGTAAACATCAATATCAACGTGATCGTCAATGTAAATATCAACGTGAACGTCAATGTGAACGTCAATGTTAACGTTAATGTAAACATGAACGCCAACCTAAACGTAAGAGTTGGAGAGAAGCATCAACGTGAACGTTACCGTGAACATAAATGGAAATATCAACATGATCGTCAATGTTAATGTGATCGTCATCATAAATGTGAATGTCGACATAAACATCAGCGTCAACGTGAATGTGAACATCAATGTAAACATGAACATCAATGTCAACTTTAATGTCATAGTTAATATAAACGACTACGTGAACTTTAATGCAAATGTCAATTTGATTATCAATGTAAATGTTAACGTCAACATAAACATAAACGTCCGTGTTAACGTGAACGTCAACGTGAACACGAACAAGAATATCAACATAAACATCATAGTCATCATAAACATCAACGACAATGTGAATGTTAAATTCAATGTGAATGATCATAATCGTAAATGTGAATATCTACGTGAATGTAAACGTAAACTTCAACATGAACGTCAACATCAACGTAAACATTAACGTCAATGTCAATGTCAACATAAATGTCAATGTCAATGTAAATATAAACGTCAATATTGTTACGACTGGAATCTAGACCCCAGAGGAGACCGGTGTTGTTGACTTCTAAAAGGTCGCAGACAAGCCTACTTACGTCATTCTTACTTTACATAGGTTAATTTTTGTGGAAAATTTTAAACTTTTTTTTTATAACATACTTATAAAAACATTCACATTAATACCTAATTGTTCATCATCAATTCTCTAACATTAAGAGTACTAAGTGTATAATTGCAAAAATTGCACCAATACATAGTCTGAATAAAAATAGATGAGAAACACTAGTGGAACATGCTTTAGTAGCTCAACTCTAAAACTAATCTAGAATATAAAACAGTAGCATCCTCGAGAGCATGAGGACCTACCAAAACCAGATGAATGCTGAACATCCGGATAACTGCAGCGATGATCCTGTAGCTCTATCGTCCACCTATGCCTGCACCTAAAATAGTAGAGTTTGTATAGGGTTAGTACACACTTGTACTAAGTATGGTATATGCAAGCACACACCAAGGACATGCATGAGCACATAACATTTACACAGACCACATATCATATATTAGGAAAGTTATGCCCTGAGAATAACATACATCATCATACTTTTCACATTTGCACACAGCACATAACATTTAAACATAGCACATATCATATAGTATACAACACATTTTGCATGTAGAACATAACTTCTTTAATATTATTCATTCATATGTCATGAGTCCTTGGAATAATGGAATTAATATCAAGACATCCCTGAAACGAGGGCTCAAAAGATGGGACCTCAACTAGGGAGTCTTTCTTAACAAACATAGAGTATTCTTCATTCATTCATACGTACTCCATTTCATTTCATTCACAGGACAGTGTAAACAAAAGTTATAACTAGGATGTAGTTTAAGACTTT
Organism: Solanum peruvianum; assembly: GCA_027705065.1. Taxonomy (NCBI): domain Eukaryota; kingdom Viridiplantae; phylum Streptophyta; class Magnoliopsida; order Solanales; family Solanaceae; genus Solanum; species Solanum peruvianum. The sequence goes on from JAKWJD010001761.1 coordinate 16,121,348, forward strand.
CATTAGGTTCGTTTTGCAATGACCAAGAATGACCTAATGTCATTACTTGAATCTAACTCAACTTTTGATTATCCTATCCTAACACCTTTGGTATCATTTTTTTCATTATGTGCATAATTTGAGGAATGCCTCAATAATTCATCGGAAACTTTCACTTTAACCGACATAGATCATGTGAGCATTATAAAATGTACTGTCTCCCCTACACCAAAAATAGGTGGAATCACCGGCAAAAGTGACCCATAACATGCTAGCGTACATGGGAATTTAACTTCGCCAGATCCCTATATTAGCTGTATAGGTTTGAAGATTAGGAGCTATAAGGAGACCCATACCCGACAAGTAGGACAGTCTCATCTTATGAGAGTTACATGAACCTCCACCCTTCTCGAAAAAAGGCATCACCGCTCATAGCAAACCTATCGGTGCTAAGCATAAAGTTCCATTACATTCATGTCATACATCGTGGAAGTTGGCTTCTAGTATGAGAATATCATAGCTCATTAGATGATTTCTCATCTCATCATTAGTATTATGTTTGTTAAGCTCAATGCTTTCATTAGAGCGTTCATAAAGACTGGTCTCTTAATTATCTTACATTCTCATAGGTGAGTAAATTTTGGTAACATTTACTTAGGCTCATTTGAGATTGCTCTCATCATTTACATTAGCCTCATATCATGTTGTCACCACATTCATTATCATTATCACCTTTTTTTTCCATAGTTACTCACCTCTTATTATGTGAATTTTCGTTTCATCATATGTCAATGCTCTTGGCCATTAAGTGTGTTTCACACCCTTACTTAACCCTTCTAGGGTTTCATAACTTCATTTTTCATATCATCTTATGCCAATGCACTTGGAAATTTAGTGTATCTTTTACTCATGCTTAACCTTTCTAGGGTTCATCATTTCATTACATACATCTTAGGTTCACTTACTCTTAAATGTATGCTAGGCTTATGAGTTTATACAGACAAGCCATGGGGCTTCATTCATAGTTTGTTAAGTGATTCATACATTCTTAAGTTTATGTAGTACAATACTTATGTATCTTGCATATATGCCAAGATAATGATTTTTATCTAAGTAGGTGGCATTAGTCTTGGATATTTTGTTCACGTATGACTTATGTATAAAAACGGATGTTTGGGCAAGGAAACCCAAGTTCAAATCACTTGGATTACATTTACATTTTTCGTTGATTTTATTTTTAATCCTCATGATATTGGACTCTAGATTGAACCCCATCATGAACATTGTATCTTTAGTTTTCTACTTGGTTTTCCTCTAAGGTTGGCTGAAGGGTTGTGGGTTCGAACCCCCACAACCCCTTTTTATTTTTCATTATCATCTTGTTGCCCAATTTCGCCTAAACCAAGAGGTTGTGGGATCAAACCCTCATATCCTCTTTTATTTATTCATAGTTTTTGCTGGGAATTGGAAGGTTTTGGGTTCGAACCCCCACAACCTCCATATTTAAATTTTAATTACGCTACGGGCTGTGAGGTTGTGTGTTTGAACACCCAATGTCTCCTATCTTTATTTTTAATTAAGAATTCACTAAGTTAGACGTGTAGCAGTGAGGTTGTGGGATCGAACCCCCACAAACTCACTTTATTTCTTTAATTCATTACGCCTTCTACTTCCCAGCCTTGAGGTCGTGGGATCTATTCCCACGCCTCTCATTCTCTTTTCTTTAATTTCTCTTCTTCACTCGCTTCATGGAGGTCATGGGTTGATTCCCCTACCAACCATTTATTTATTTTAATTCTTGTTCTCTTCTTCCTAAACCAGTTGACCCAGTTTCCATTCCCCCAGTCCCATATTTTTTTTTTTTGCGAATTCGATTAGCCAAAGGGTGAGGTCATAGGTTAGAATCTTTGTGGCCTCAGCTCTTTAAAATGTATTAAATTTCCAGATTTCCGACCATTTTGAACGAAATTAAGGTACACAAAGCCGGTTATTTATTCATTATTTTTAGCTTCCTTTCATCAACCTTTTCATGTTAGTTCATAGGGCGTATTTATTTACCATTTTAACACATCTTTAGGTGCATCTTTCATGAGTTTATTTGGCTAAAATATTGTCAATCAATCAGACAAATTTCCATAAATGAACATCACGATTTTTCATGGATTTATGCACATAAAACAACAACTACAACTTTCTAAAATTTTGAGGATCAAGTCGAGACCCCTGCAAAAGTCACATACTTGCACACACTTGCGCATAACTTCGAACACACATTGATTGGCATTTTCATGATTTCTAGTACGTAAAAATATTCACATTCAACACAAAAGCATCACAGATACCTAAATCTACCAGCAAATATACACAACTTATGTTTCATTGGAAGCTAGTGAGAGGGACGTGCAACGGGGAAAACAATCCTAGTTTTCGGACGGAATGACTGAATCTTAAGGGGTCTCTTGGTAAAGAGAACAAGGGGTAGGAAACCTTACCTTATTTGATTGTTCAAACGTTGAAGCTTCTGCCCAAAACCCTCCCCAAAAATCAGTCCGAGCTTCCTCAACGTCCACACCTCTCGACAGACAACTTCTCTTTGCCTTGACATTTTTGGTTACTTAGTTTTTTTTTTAAAAAAATCCATGTAACCCATTCAAGTGTGAAAAACTCTTAATATTATTTCTATTTGGATGATGCAAATATTCAAGGTTATCTGATGCTTCATATTTGAGATTGAGAAATTTCCTTTTCAATCACACTTAACTTAATGCACATCAAAAACCATGCGACATAGAAAACATGCCTATGTTACAGAAAAGCAGCAACATAAAATGCAACGTAACTTCATATCTACTCACATAGTTCTATTATAAGGCATACGATTAGGGACTTACAACACCAAATCCACTAAAGCTCTCAAACATATAGTTTCTTAAACATAAACAAGAATTAGGAAGAGTATATCTAACCTCTTAGATAACATCTTGTTCGCCTTAAGATTTGAACCTAATGACGCCCAACTTAATTCCAAAGGGACTTGCCGTTTGCCATCTACTTCTCTAAATACCCCTACGGCCTTAACACTGTCTCCTATGGGAGTGTTAACTAGAAATGGCTCAGGTAAGATCTTTAGCATGAAAAGGAGTAACCATAGACAAGGTATATCCTGGATCTAATAATGCATAAACAGGAAAAGAGAAGAGACAAGCAAGTTAAAATTATCCATATCCATGGACTTCTGTTTTTCCTCTCTTCCTTTCAACGCATAGACCGGTTCTCTTGGGGGGTTCTGCTACAACACTTGGCTGAGGCTGAGTATCTGCCTTGGCCTATTGGATTTGAACAACGCCCTTCTCATTTTAGCCCAACTTAATTAGAAACTGAATCCTTACTACCCTGTTTCGATAGTCTATTATATCATAACACTTATGAAGCATATCCCGGTCTTAGCCATATTATTGAGTTGGTATCTAGCCAACTTCTCATTCTCCTCCTCATCAATACTCATAGAAGGCTGGGTTTTCACCTCCATGTAAACAACCACACTCAGCACACATCTTTCATCCACATTGGGCATTTTTATTATGGCCCCTTCCTAGGTTGGCCATATCTTGAGTATGGCGCCGTAGACCACTTTGAAATCCTAATTCTTGTGTGTATTCTTCTACGCATTCACACAAGAAAGAAGTTAGATACTTATATTGACACAAAGTGTCAAAGCTCTCGATAGTACGATAAAGAGTAGAAGAAGGGAGAATTTCCTATCATCGCGTAGTCTCTAAGTCATGATTCTGGAGCTCTTCACAACCATAAGTAAGAAACTACGTAACTTGGTTGTGTAGATATTTAGTTCCTAGTTACTTTAACCTCAAGAGCTGATACCAAGTTTGTCACAACCCGGATTCTGGAATCCCGATCGCAAATGGCATCATTAACCTCTCAGTGGTCATAGAGAAGCCTCTATTTGCATTCATCACATTCATATAGTTAATTTTAGTGGATAATTTAAAACATTTAAACATATAAAGTATATATGGACTTCATATATTTATTTCATCGACATCATATGCTAAACATAAATATAACAACCATCCATCATAAGAATCAATTCGAAATAGAGTAAGAATTTATCAATAATACGCTTTCCAAACACTGCCTTATTGCAAAAGCTTCGGAATGAAAGTACAAAATAAACTGTAGGGATAACATCCACTAGATTTGTCTAAAACTAAGGCTAGCCTAAAACTGCAATATCCTTGAAATTTAGAGGACCTACTAAATGGTCTTGAGAAACGCAAATGTCCAAACCGTTGCAAGAGTCGTCAATCTGTCCTTTAACCTACATCAATAAAATAGTAAATAGTAAGGTTTAGTACACCACTTGTACTAAATATGGGTGTATGCACACTTACACATAAAACTATGCATGATGAAGTAATTCTCTTCCTAAACAACGTGTTTTTTCTTGAAAGTGTAGTCACTAGACTTTCTTAATTCGTTGGTTGTTAATTGTGGTATGAATATGATGTTTTTAATGCATTTAAAGCACACAACTCTTTTTCTATATGAATACAATATATAAGTATCATCAACATAATTTTAGAACAACTAGGGCGAAGATTTGAGATTTTGATCCTCTTAGGCATAGAGCTCCTCTTTGTATACTTGGATTATTTTTAAGTCTTTTTCTTCTTGTTGTTGTGTAGTTCAAAAATCCTTTGGTCCTTTCTTTTACTCACAAGTGAAATGATTCATTGTAGTCCCATACCCACAATGAATTATGTATGTAATTTAAGAGATTAAGGAAATGACTTAACAACAATTTGTGGCATAAATATATTTATACGTCTATTCTTATTGACTATACTCATTTTATAGTTTATTGCATAATGTGCATAGTTCTTGGGGCATAGCATTATAGCTTATGATATTGCTTACTTTGGGCATGAAAATAAGTTAATCGTTTTTGATAATCATATAAGAATTCGTTATTGTCTTTGATATTTTCTCCATAAAAGAAGCCATTATAAGCCAATTTTATTTGGCTTCATTCATTTTCATGACATGAAGAGTCATTATTAGCTATGTCCTATATTTATTGTAAACTTCATTGGACATGCTTTGACTATTCTTACAGCGAGTCATTCATTTTGAATACATTTCATAAGCCATTCTCCATTGATCATTCCATTGACTTCATTAATTTCATGTTAGAGAAGTTATGGGTAATTTATTTAACGTTTTCATGTTTTATATATTATACATCTCATACGGACGAGACCTTGGAATTTTTCATGCAGCATTAAGATATCTCAAGTGAGGGCGCAACATATGGGACCTCAACTAGAGGCACTTCTTTAGCAAATACAGAGTCTGCTTCATTCGTAGGCAGATGTAAACACCAGCTATACCTAGGATGAAATTTACGACTCTCATTGGGATCATGTTGTGCAATGAACAAGAATGACCTAATGTCATTACTTGAATCTGATTTTACCTCCTGATTGTCTTGCACAAACACCTTCGGTATCGTTCATTTCATTATATTTCATACTTTAGGAACTCCAACCTTAACAAGCATAAATCATGTGAGCATCATGAAATCCAGTTTTATACCCACACCGAAACGAGGTGGAGTCACTAGCCAAGGTGAAACCAAAACATGCTACTGTATATATGGAATTCAACCCTGCTAGAACCCTATGTTGGATGCATAGGTTCAAAGACCCGGAGACATAAGGAGACCCATTCCCGCCTAATCGGACAGTCTCATCTCATGAGATTTACACAAACCTCTGCCTTCCCGAACGAAGGAATCACGACTCATACCTAGCCTATCGGTGCTCAGTATAAAGTTACATTACATTCATCTAACACATTATAGAAGTTGGCTTCTAGTATGAGGGAATCATTTCCCATTATATTATTTCTCATCTCATTATTAGTATTAAGTGTAAATTGTCCTTATACATACATATAAAGTATAATTGAAAGTTGTTTCTTGATATTCAATACCCTCTTAGGTGAGTACTTTTAGTGAACTTCGCTTAGTCATGGTTGAGACTTGTCTCACCATTCATCTCAGCCTCTTATCATATTGTCACCATTTTCATTAGCATCATATATTAAAATAATTACTCACCTCATTACGTGAATGCTTATTTTTTCTTTATCTTTTAGTGTTGACTCAAGCATTATGGAGGCTTTCTTCTAGATTGAGATTTACTCACACTATTAACGATTGTTCATCCTTACTTTACATTGATGAAACGTGAATTTTCCGTATATATCATCATTTGGTTTTAATGAGACTAGTCTCACACATTCTAACACCTTCATATGTGAATAATCTTTTAACATAGTAGCTTAGGTGTAACTGAGACTTGTCTCACTTCCATTAACACCCCATTCCGGTAACTTACTTACTTCAGACCCTTTTAATTATTTTATAACTCAAGTTACTTACATACTTTAGTGTAGTAGATTTATATCATCGTTTATCGACGATGAGCACTTTATTCAATGAGTTTTATGAGTTCATATGTCATTCTTTTAGAGCATGTTGGGAATTGTCCCAATGAGTGGCATTCCCTTGATTATGGGTTCATTGAATGAGTTTAGAAGTGCTTATATTATCATATGATACTCTAACTTCACAACATTGGCATATGATTAGTATTGGCCTCAACCTTTGAATATTAAACTACATAATCTTTTTTGTGGGCATGTGTCAGTATTACGTATGTTCATATTTAAATTAAATATGTATGAACCATTAGCAAATATTTTTATTATTTAACATAATATTATAGCCATTGACATGCATCACTTTCTGACAAATGTATCGTTATCCATTTTAGTGGCATACGAATAGCATTGACATAAACATTTGGGCATAGATTTCATAACCATATTTGTTGGCATAAGCCAATTTTCATATTCAACATGCTTAAGTTTTTATACATTATACATTTGCCAATCTTTTAGTTATTCAACGTAACTTAATATCCATTTTATTGGCATAAGCAAATGGCTATAGATTTAAAAACTGTTTTGTTGGCATAAGCAAAAGTTTCACTCAATCAGGCTCCATTTGGGATAATTATTCATTATCCAATGTTTAACTATTTAGCGATAACATTATAGACAATTCCCATTTAAATTTGGAACAATGTGTTTGTTAGCCATTTTATTGACATAAGCCAAACATTAACTCAAATTATGATTTCACAGGGATCTATTTACCTAACCTTATAACATAACTTTAGGCATAACATTTTCTTAAAACATCTTGGACAGCATCTTATTAGAATCTGAAGAATATATCATCTTTATAACGTCATATTAACAACAAGTATGCACAACAGACCGTAACATCTTCATACATAACATTTTCGAACATATCTTAAACATAGTATCATTCTTTTAGTTAATATAATAACACATAGCATCAAACGACTCAAATTTATAGGTTCATTCAATTAACTAATTACTAAAAATCCCCTCCTAAGTTGACTAAACATAGGAGAATATTGAGTTGACCCAATATCTATAATTTCAGTGCTGACAATGGTTTTGTTCAACATTTGGACTTCATTATCATTATTTAAATCCTTTATTTCATTAATTAGGTACCTAGTGTAAGTACTAAAGTAACCCTAAGTCATTCGAACCATAATCAACCCTTTGAGACCATCCTAGGTTAAATACTATGATGTTTCTTGAATTATACTAGGTTAGCATAAGAATTTCGGTTTGACCCCTTTAATTAAATTATTTTAACGTCTAACTAAATTAATGAAGTGACCCAGGGTAATTACTAAGGTACCCTTAAGTCGTTATAACCATGACTAATCCTTTGGAGCATCCTGGGTTAGGTACAAGGTAGTATTTTTGTTTTCTTAACCGAAATGTGCAATTTGTTTTGTGATTTCGGTTTTGCCCCTTTAAATTAATTGATTAAGTTGCTAAATTAATCAATTAAGTAGATTAGGATAATTACTAAAGTACCCTTAAGTCGTTAGGATCTTAACTAACTCTTTGGATCATCCTAGGGTAGGTACTAGGTTGTCCCTTTCTTGTCTTAAACGAAATCTGAAAATTTCCTTTTTATTTTCGGTTTTAGACCTTTTAAATTAGTTAAATAATTTGCAAAATTAATTAATTATATAAAATAGTTGAATTACTAAATTACCCCTAAGTTGTTAGGACCATAACTAACCTTTTGAACAATCCTAGGTTAGGTATTAGGATGTCTCTTTAACTAGTACAAGGTTAGTGTCAACCCGATTTTTGTCCTAGGTTGTCGGGTGGACTAATGGGTCCATCTCGGTTAGTCCTACGTTATTTATCTAGTTGGTACAGTTAGTTAGGAGCTAGAGTTTCTTAGGAAGTTAGAGCCCACATGGCGTGGTCCGTTGTGCAGATTTTCACCCTAACTACCCTAACCGAATTCGGGTAGTGTGGTACCCTCCTTTGGCTGCTTCTTCACCTTTCTTGCATATATGCTTGCAAATGTGTTAGCTATACTTTCCTTACCAACTATTATTTATGGTTACTTTGGGAATGTTTACTTATTGTCCCAAGGATCCTCACTATGTCCTTTGGCAGTGCTTACTCTACATGATTATTTTAAATTTTATGTACTTAGGGTACTAGGCTTGACACTTGGATGACTAATACCTTATGCGTTTGCAACTTATGAATTCTTAATTTTAGCTCAAGGTCTTTATTGTAGGTACATTTCCTATAGAGGCTCATTAATACTTAGATATATGGCTTTAAGCGAATATTTTAAAATATACCCAATATTTTGCTCATTGGGCATTATATAGAAATTGTCTATTACGCCTAATCTAATTTTCTATTCTATGCCAAATATTTCCCATATTGGGCATTGGAATGTCTATGTATCCCCAATACGCATTCTTAAAGACCTATTAGGCTCTTCTCCTGGATATAAAATTTTCTGGAATGATACAGGAACATTAACATCAACGTCAATGTCAAGTTGAATGTCAACATCAATGGAACTTCAACATCGACGTCAATGTCAACATCAGCGTCTAAGGTGGTTTTGGGATATTTTCTGTTTTTTGGGTTTATGATTTTTATGAATGAATTCTTTCATGTGATTACCCATTATATATTTAATTAAAATACCCAAATAAACCTTAAATAACAGTCCATGAATTAATTTATAAGTGGGGTGAATTTACCAATTCACCCCTTACTTGGGAGCAACACCAGTGTAGGAACAGGTCGTGCGATGCCTCCCTTTGAAAGACCGTCAAAGTCACGACGGGGCATCACAACCCTCGTCGTTGGCTACAGTGTCTGTAAAAGCTTCCTTTCCCTCCCATGGTTAAGTCCCCATCATGAAACCCTTCGACGTAGCGTCAAAAGGCCTACTAGCCGTTTACTTCTCCGTCGTTTGGTTGACCAACATGCCTTCATTTGGTCCGTCGATTGACACTGCAAAGACAGTGACTCGACCAGCCTTGCGTCCTTCTTCTGGGGCCTTTTGCGGGGCCCATTAGAAGTAGTACCCGGATGTTTCCAACGTAAATACAACCCTTAACAATTTTTAGACCTTCCAAATAAGTTTCACCCAAATAAAACATATGCAACTCGTCCAAACAGGCTAGGCCCCATCAAGACACAAGTTGAGCATCTTAAGGACTATCTTTCGAACGCCTTGGACGTTCTTGGTCGTTTTACCTCCAAACATCTCTAAACTCCATAAACAATCTTTAAAAATCATTATAACTCATTTTAATACTTCATAATCTCATAAATTACAGTATATAAAAATTTATGGATACATGAGGCACATAGGTGAATACTCCTCGAACGCTTTGGTCGTCTCTTGACATTCAACTTCCAAATCACTACAAACCATACATACTGCCTCTAAAACATATTATAATTAGTTTTATGAACTTAGAACCTTAAGACAAACACGTTAGTCTCTAAAAACCCTGTCTCATTTTGGGGTCTTACAACGTTGATGTTTACGTTCACGTTTACATTGACGATCACGTCGATGTTGACATTAACATTCACTGTCATTTAGACGTTGAAGTTTACGTTGACGTCTATGTTGATGTTTATGTTGAAATTAAAAATACCATGTATGTTGATTGCACGCTGATGTTTTTGTTGATGTTCAAGTTCACATTGACGTTGACGTTGACATTGATGTTTATGTTTATGTTGAAGTTGACTCTTATATCTGTAAGACCTTGAAAATGACCTCGGTTAAATAGAGCATAAAATGTTGGTTTTTATGTTCTAATGTACTTAATATGTATATTATATTGCATAGAGTAAGAATCTAAATTATTAGGTGTGTTGGAGGTCAAACGTCAAGGAACGACTAAGACGTTCTACGAATAAGTCACCTATGTGCCTCCTATGTGGTTCTATATGATTATGGGTGATTCATTAGGTTTTAAGATTCTTAGATTAGATAGTATAGCATGTATAGGCCGTGTGTCAAGTTTCGTGAAGTTTGGAGGTCAAACAACCAAGAACGTCCATGATGTTCGAAAAATAGGCCTTGAAATGACATTATGAGCCTAGGCACGTTTGGTTGAGTGTTACGTTTTTGTTTTAGATGAATTTTATGTGGGATGTGTTAAACTCATAGAAGATCGTATTTGGGTTGAAAAATTTGAGAAAATTATCCCCAAGGACCATCCAAGGGTCCAAGAGGAAGGACCCAACTTGGTCTCAAGGCTGTCCCAGGTAGGCCCCATATGACGGAGGCAGTCGACGTCCAGTGGGCCAATCGATGCCTCATCGATGGGTTTTGGCTGTAGTTACTTATCCTGGTGGAAGAAGGGTACAAAGAGAAAGTCTCAGTCTAAGACCACGGAAAAATAGGACGGTCTGTTGGTCAAAGGACGGCCCCGTCTGTGTAGCCTATTTTCCTGCGCAGCTTTGCTGCCATGCTTTGGCTGTTTATTAAGGGTATATTGGGTATTTTTAATAAGTATATAAGTGTGTATCACTTAGAATATTTAATTCATCCAAATCAAAACCCCAAAATCCCTTCGAATTTTCTCAATGTTTTCATTGAAGTCCAAATAATGGAACAACATGGAGGTGACGTTTTGAGTGAAAATTGTTCAACAAAAAGTGAAGAATTATATTCATAAATGTATGTTTGTTTATACTTGAAACTATCATCATCAAGGAGCCCCGATTTGTCAAGATGTTTTCTAAGTTTTCTGAAGTTCAATTGCCCAACTTCATAATTCTACCATATGTTCTTGCTTAAATGATTCCTAAACATTGAATTATGATCTAATTGATATTGTATTGATGATTAAGTATAAATTACCTATGAAACTCTAAATTTGGATGAACCATTGATTTTGACTAAATTTCTGGGTTACTAGATATTGATTTAATGTTGATGAATTGTTATGTAGTTTTATGTTGGCTATTCATTTATGTAATAATTTTACTAAATTGATATCTAGGTTGTATAAGATTGATGAATTTGAATTTAATTTACCTAGTTCATTGATTATTGTAGTTTTTATGTTGAATTGTTGGTTATGGCCTTGGGTAAGTGTCTTGTATTTATCGACTTGAGTAAATTGACTTTGGATTGAAGTGTGGACTATGATGTGTAGGCATGCTTCCCTATTTTCTCTAATTTGATTCTATTTATACATCGATTCTATTGTGATTGGTATGGTCTATTTATGGTTGTGTTGTTATGTTCTATACTAGCAATTGATGTGGCCTTGTCGGCGTTACTCATTGCAATATGATGATCTTGGCCTTGTTGATAAGTACTTCAAGTAATACAACTATTTGTGTAGTTTGATTTTGTGAAGCATGACAATATCTATCTATATGTGGCGTCATATATATATTCTTTTATTCATGTTGTCTTAGGTGACCATGATAAGATGACTTGAAGATGTTAGAGTTGTTTGCAGGTGTTTCTAGAATGAATTGTATCATGAGTTAAAAGTGAAATATGTGGTGTATTGTCTTGGTTTACTTGTGTCCTTTTGCTTGATATATATGGTTATGAATATGTGAGGCCTTGAATTAGGGTTTTAGAACTCTTAGTCTTGAATGTATGAATGACATGTGCCTTAACTAATGATATGAGAGTCTTTTATTTTAAAACCTTAACTTAAGTGTAAGGTTAACATTGTTGTAGTTGTAAGCCATAACGGTATCCATCAAAGTAAAGGAATGATGGACTTAAGGTTAGTCGGCTTGAAGGGTATCATCTTAATACATAGGAAAGTCATCATGAGCTTTTTCTGGCCATTGTGAGGTAGCCCTAGTGAACCTTCTTTTGTAGGGTAAATGTGATTGGTATATGAACTTGTTATGGAACCCTTTTATGTGAACCTGATGTGTGAACTACTCCATGATAAAGAAGGGTAGCAACGAGCGAGTATGGTAAGGTAAGTAGTTCTAGTTAAGTATTCAACTAGAATAAGAAGAAGCCCTTTATATTACTTAACCATATGCCTACATGGAATGTGTCTAAGTTCTACCCTTGGCAAGTAAAACAACCTCATCGGAGTAGGATAGAACTCCGGATTCCATGTCTTGCTATCATGGTCTATGTCAGTTATTGACTATTCTCATCATATGTAATACATTTTAGCATTATAGAAGTTTATAAGGTTAAGGTGGTGGTAAAGGACGCTATCTGGACATTGCACAATAGACTTTGAAGGTGTTACCTGGAGTTCACAGGTCTTGTCCAAGACCATTATTTGAATGTCCTTTATGTTATGTATGAGTCTAAATGAACTAATGAAATCATGACTTATTTTACGATGTATATAAATAAATGAGTACCTAATCTAATGTTACTTAAGAATTCCTTATCTAAAGTGTGAAGAGGGCATAAAGGATATCTCTTCGTGTATTATCTTCGGAGGTCTTGAGGATGACTCTAGTAAGGGAGTTTGTTGGTCTTTGTGGACATTATCTAAGCCATAGGTAGGCTTAAAGATTATTTAGGTTATCTTTAAAAGGTCACTATGGACGTTATCTTCTAGATTTACTTGAGTAAGTCTTTTGAAAGACTTTGGAGGGAAAATGTCATATTACATATATGTTGATATGTTTGATGTCTTGATGTTTGTATTTGACTTGTTATGAGTGTTCTTGAGGGTCATTTAGGTATTATTAGGAAAGTTGTATCGGTGGTCTCTCTTTTTGTTGTTTAAGTGAGTCTTAGGAGGTCTTTTTGTGAGATAACACCATGCTAGAAATTGTTAAAAAGGAAGACAAGGGAATTCACTGTAACAATGAAGTATTTCACCGTACAGTGAATTGAACTCTCTGTAATGTGGGTCCTAAAATGATGATTTTTGTCTAAATGTTTCCTTATGTGTTTCCAAGTTGATAAATATTGTTCTTATGATTATTATATGATTTTTAAAGGAAAAGATGCATCTTTCAAATAAAGTAAGTTTTCATGATTTTTATGCATAATGTCATACTTAGTACATGTGATTGTACTAACTACATGCTTTTTTCTATGTATATAGATCTTTGTATGTTAAGAGAGTTTGGAAGAAGATTTTAAGTATGTCCTCACTTGACTCGAGGGCATATATATCTTTTATGTTTTTCATTCAAAATATTGTAATAGACTTAGTAATTTTATATTCGTATTTTAAAGTATGGACCGTGTCCCAAGTATTTTTGTGTCTAAAGATGATGAGTTTGAGAATTAGTATTTCCTATTACTTTCATATGAAAAAGATTTTAAAGACTATATTATGTTTTTGTGAAAACTTTTAATTTCGCACTACTTATCACTATTTTTAAGGGATGGATTATATAAAGGGCTTGTATAAGGCCTGCAAAAGGTCGAGTATGCCGTTTAAATTCCGAGATTGTACCCTAACTTCTATGGTGTGGTCTTGGGATGTGACCAGCATGGTATCAGAGCATAGGATTGTGAAAGTACTTAGGAATCGAAAAGTCTTATCAATTCATGTCTAGTAAAATCTTGACCATCGATGTGAGTCGCAACACATCTATGGGTGAGAGGCTATAGAATGATAGAGTTTCCCTTCTTTTCAACTCTTATGTCGTGCGGTAGAGTAAATGTTATGTTATGGTTCTTCTGTGTTGCCTTGTGTTTCTAGTAGATAAATACTAGAAGGATAACCGCTAGAAGGTTGGAAGAAGAAAGGGTGAATGAGGAGGTTACCCTTAAAGTTGAGAAAGTTGAGCATGTTTCTCAAGACAGGAAAGGTGTCCAAGGTGTCCAAGGTGCCCAAGTGCCTTCCCAAGGTGATATTATTCCCAATATGGAAGGAGGTATTGTCTAAGTATGTCCCTTCTTTTGTGTCTAATCCAAGAGATGGAATGAGTTGTTTTGTGACGGGGTTAGCCGTCTCAGTGGTTGAAGAATGTCATACCGCTATGTTTCATGATGATATGACCCTAGCTAGACTCATGGTGTATGCACAATCAATTGAAGAGTCTAAAGGTAGGAGGATGGCTAGATGTTTGAAAAGGAGTTTTGCTAGTGATCAAGAGCAAACTAGGCTTAAGAAAAGGGTTCGAACTTAAGGAGATTCTAGGAGTGCTAAGTTCAAAGTTGAGAAACGAGATGGTTCCAACAATGGCAAGACTACTTGTGCCAAATGTGGAAAGAAACATTATGATAAGTTTATAGTAGGTACCGGGAGTTGCTTTCGTTGTGGTAAGGAAGGACACAAGGTGAGAGATTGTCCTATGATTGCTTCTAGTTCAAGAGAGGATAAGCAAGTTGCTCCTAGTGTTCCAAAGGATGATGCTTCAACAAAGAGGCATTTCTATACACTTCGTTCTAGAGTGGAGAATCCGGATGAGAAGGAGAGTGATGATGATGTTGTTAAGTTCTCCTTCTTTTGTTGTCATATGAGTTCTTTCTATGTAGGGGAGTATAGTTTGTAGATGGGATAGAAGTCCTTGAATTTGTTGTTTGTGCATTTTTTTTAGGAGTTTGGTTAAAATTGAATTTTAGTAACTTCTTGCATTGTGTGTTTTATGAAACCCAGATTATGTTGTAAGATGTGTTTATATGATGTTACTTTGCATATTAGCATGCTTATATAACGAATTGCCTAAATGTTGGGTTTTTGAAAATTTTTGTAAAATCATTGTAACATGCAAATAGTTCTCTGTAAAATTTTTAGGAAAGTGACTATTTGATTCTTTTGTCAAAAATTGTTGTAACATTGTTATAACTGAAGTATATAATCATGATATTGAATATAAAATGAGTTTTTACTATTTGGAATGAAGCATGTAAGTTTTATAGCATAATGAGCTATAGAATTTTTTGCTAGTTTCTTGTTGTGTGGTGAATCTTTTTACTATCTGATGTTGACTTTTTCCTATTGGTTATGTTTTGTATGGTGTGGTTATTATCTTCTAGTTTAATCTCTAATATTGTAAGTGTTCGAAGAGTGCAAAGTGTCATTCGAGGACGAATGTAGTCCAAGTGGGGGATATTGTAAGACCTCGAAAGTGAGCTAGGTAAACTAGATCCTAACATGTTTTTATTGATGGTATAAGGTCCAAATTATATGTAATATATTGTATAGAGGAAGTATATAAAGTATTAGGTGTGTTGGAAGTCAAACGTCAAGGGACTACTAAGACGTTCGACGACTAAGTCACCTATGTGCCTCATATGTGGTTCTATGTGTTTATCTTTTATTCATGAGGTTTTAAGGTTATTAAATGAGTTACTATAGCATACATAGTCAGTGTGTCAAGTTTTGTGAAGTTAGTAGGTCAAACGACAAAGAACGTCCATGACGTTCAAAAAATATGTCTTGAATGACCTTGTGTTCTTAGGAAGTTACGTCGCATTTTACGTGTTCGTTTTGGGTTGGAAATGTCCTTGAAAATTATCCCCAAGGACCATTCAAGAATCCTTGAGGAAGGACCCAACTTGGTGTCAAGGCTGTCCCAGACAGGCCCCCAACGAGGAAGGCACTCGACGTCCAGTGGGCCAATCGACGCCCCTTTGATGGGTGTCGTCTGTAGGGACTTATCTTGGGAGAAGGAAGGTACCAAAGGCATGTATCAGTCCCAGACTATGTACCCTCTGTTTGTACAGCCAGTTTTCTTACGCAGCATTGCTGCAAAGCTAGGGGTGAATTTGTAAATTCACCCCAAAACTAATTGGATGTATTGGCGGTTTATTAAGGTTATATTGGGTATTTTTAACAACTATATAAGAGTTTAATACAGTATATTTCATTCATTCAAATAAAAACACACAAAATCCCTTAGAATTCGCAAAGTCTCCATTGAAGTACAAATCAAGGAACATCTTGGATGTGACGTTTTGAGTTTAAATTCTTCATCAAAGTGAAGAATTATTTTCATAAAGGTATGGATATTGATCCTTGAAAATGGATAAGATAAGAAATGCTTAATGTTTCAAGAATGCCTATGATTGGACCAGGGTTCACACAGATTGATAAGCGTAGAACCAGACCTCGGAACCCCTGCTACATCCATGCCAACTAACATGGGAAGTTAGTTGATCTTGGAAATGTTGGGTCCAATAATGTAGGGCTCTCGAATACAAAGATTTATTCAAAAGAGTCTTTATCGGATATAAAAAGAAGAAATCTTAGGCTTGAAGGATCTAGGGGTAAAATGGTCTTTTTCCTCACGAAGGCTAGTATCGTAATTACACTAAATATGTAATTAATATTTAATTAGTAAAGTGGAGGGTCAATTTGGTGAGAGAGGGCAGAAATTGAGCCCTTCAATTATAGTCTTGCTCCACCAGGGTTCGAATCTATGTGGGAGCAATGATTTAATGTGATTGTTGTTATTGGTGAATTAATTTAATAAATTAATAATTATTGTCTGATTAAACAATGAAAATTATATTTTATTATTAATTATTATATATTTATTTATTCATTCATTAAGTTTTTTTTTAAAAAAATTTACTATGCCTTGCAAACTATCCTAGTTTTAAGAGGCACTAATCACCAAAATTCTCTCTCTAATGCCTAAATCTCTCTCTCTCTCTCTTAAAATTTGTTTTCTTCGCGGAAAAAATAGAAGATAGAAACATGAGAAAACAATCAAAAGTTCTCTACACTCAAAGAACATCAAAAAAAGATATACAAGAAAGCAAGCTAACTAAAGAAACGAAAATTTTGTATCATCTTCCTTATGGGTTGGTGTTGTAGGTGTAGGGGAGGTTTTGGGAAGCACTTGGAAGGTGTGGAAACCTACAACAAGGTATGTGTTTTCTCTCTTGGAATCCTTTCTCCAAGAGAAATTTCTTTCTACAAAATTCAACATGTGAAACTAGGGTTGTCCCCTTTATTGTTGAACTTCTTATCCCTAGTCTCCTTCCAATTTCAATCTAAATAAGTTTAGAAATCATGTTGTTGGTATGGTTGCTGGTAGCTAAGTGTGAAATATCATGTTCCCTATGATTCTATGTTTGGAAATACTAAGCATGTTAAATGATGTCACCCGAAAATGATATGGTGCAATGTGTAAAATATTTGGTGTTGTTCTCCATTTGAATTCTTAAAATGGCTTCATTGATGATTGGAATTATCGTGCATAATGTGTGTAAATTGTGATATTAAATGAAGTGTAGGTGTCTGATCTTAAGTGGAAAAAACTAAGCTAAAACAACAACGAATCTACACCTAGAAATGTGTTAAACGAATTGTGAAAGTACCTCAAAACAAACGTATGAAATTTGTTAAAAAAGGCTAGAGCAGAGAAACATATATTGAGCCATTAATCAGGTTCCTTCATAAGGTCCCTAAGTTTGTCAAATCATTAAAACCATAAATAAAATTTCCCCCCTTTTTGATGATAACAAACAGTACACCATTGCCTACATGTTCTTTCATGTTTCCTTCCCCATATCGATATACTAGTACACTAGTACCTACCTGTTTTCAACGTTTCCTTTCCCCTGTCGATAAAGATCTAGAAGTTGCATGTACATTTGCACAGTGAATTAGGTCTGACTCAGGATTTGTTAAATCATCAAAACTATAAATAATATTTTCCCCCTTTTGATGATGACAAACCATACACCAATGCTCGCATTTCTTTCCCCTGTCAAGTGGACACACTCCTTAGTTTCCTACACCATGAAACAGGTACCTTTACAAGGTCCTTGTGTTACACTGGTACCTGCACTTGAGTTACACTTGAGCCTGCATGTTTTTTTTTCCCATGTTGCTTTTTCTTTCCTCCTTCCTTGTACTTCTTAAAAACTTAAGCATCATCTGAACACCCCCAATTTACTCCTCCTTTTTACATCATAAAAAAGTAGTGCAGTAAACCACCAAAAGATGTATGATTGATAAGTAAGATCACAGTCAAGGACAACATCAACATAGTTAATCAACCAAAAAGCAATAGAATTTAGCCACAATAAAACAAGATTTCATTTCATGAGAATAAAAAAATTACCATTCAATACATTGAAGTTAAACAAAAAAATTGGGAACCCCGGACACTATCCACACAAAAAAATGACACAGGAAGGACAATGAGGAGGAAGGTAGAGCAGAGAGGGAGTTCATACCAAGGGTTAGTCTGGAGTTTGCTGCATCGTTATCTTTAATCATCTTCTCTTGAAGAGCTGCAAAATTTGCCTGAAGCTCATCATTCTGCTTTTGTAGCTTCTGTACAACCTCGTTACCAGGTACCTCTGTTTGCTCTTTGAGCAGGTCCTGTTTTAACATAGCAATTTCAGCTTCATTGTTCCTCACTAGCACTGTTATCACATCTAATTCATGTTTCAATTGGTCCTGCTCCTTGATCAACTGAGAACTTTACTCAGTGGATTTTCCTTTCTTTCCATACACTCACATGATGAATAGCTCAGTTGTAGAAGCCATATTTTTTTAATTTTTTTCATAACAACCTTTTTTCTCGCAGAAGTCTTATATTTCGTTTGCTTTTAACCTTACTTTCTTAGATGACGTGTCACTTGTATCAATAGAAGTTGCTTCAGAAAAATAAAAAAACCCACTAGATCTACCTTATTTAAAGAAACTTTTTATTTAGATTTAAATATATTATTTTGAATTGGCATGAAAATTGAGAAAATAAACTAACTTTTAAATCTTATTGTGATAAAATAATGATATGTGAAGTCTAACAAAATGCTCTTTGTTCTTGTGATTTAATACATGACATATCAAAAGTATAAATTAAGAGAGGCCAAAAATAAAGAAAATACATTACATTTTTTGAAATTGACCTAAAAAAGGTAAGACAAAGAAATTAGAAGAAGGACGTACTATATAAAAGTCCATCCCATTCCATCATAAACATATCCGAAGGTAAAATTTGAAATCATAAATATAAGAAACATAATCATAGATATGAAAATTAAAACTCTATAAGTACACAATAAGTCATTGAATTTTAAATAAAGATAAAAATATCTATTCATTAGATCTAGATGGAGCTTCATTGAAGGACGAACTATTTTCATCAACTCATAAAGGAGAAAGAGCACTTCCAATAGCTTGATACAAAAATTTCGTATCATACTCCATAAGTTGGCTCTCTACTCTTTCAACTTCTTCATCTGCAGCTTCCATAAGCTCACTCAACTTTTTAAGGTCATAAAACTGAGTTGTTCATATGGAAATTCTTTCCAGAATCCTTGAAGAGATTTTTCATATTTTTTTTGTTGTTCTAGTGAATTCTCCAACATGGGTTCATTGTTGATCTCATTAACATTGACATTTTGATGAGCTAAAACAGTGGGGTTAGGAGCATCAGAGTTGTGTTGACGATTTTCTCCAAGAAAGTTATCCACAATTGACTCGGTGGAAGGATGTCCACATGAATATACTTTGTTGCTAGATGAAAAAAATCATAATAGCAACAAAAGCACCACATAAAGTACATAACTCACCTGCCTTTTTTAATTGGCCATACATCGTTTTGCGAATGTTTCTTGTCTGTTTCTTAAATTTTGTATCCTTGCAATTACAATTCTTTTGCGACCAATACATATTCTCATGGCTAAATTTCTTAATTGAAAATAGGGATAATTTTATAGAATGACAAACTAATGATATAAAATAAATATAGTAGCTACTATTTGATTTATTTGTGTTCGATAGCAAACTATTTGTCATTCCCTCTGTCCCTCATATTCTCGCTCGCCACTCTTCCTCACTCGCTCACTTCCTTTGCTCGCCTCTCTAGCTTTAATGAATATAATTGTATAAATTGTGTTTCTAATTGTATAAAGTGAGAGAAAATTGCATATACACATGCAAATACATATATCTCCGTCTTATACATTTATAGTTATACTATAAAAGTACTTCACTGAGTCTCTTTTGTCTTTCTCTTTTCTCGTTTTACACAAACTCAAATTGTATATAGTTTCTCTCTTTCTCTTTTTATACAATTCGAGTCAATTGTATTTTCCCTGCCCAAGTATCTTTTGCCTTTCTCCAATTCTCGTTTTATACAAATTCAAATTGTATATAATGGTCCTATACACTTATAATTATACAATTCGATTTATATACTTTGTTTTGTACAAATCGTTGCCCAAGTCTTTTTCTCTTTCTGGTTTTATACACTCCCTTTTAAACAATTTGCTTCAATTGTATATGTATAGTGAATTATACATATATATGTTTGCTATGGAACACAAATATGCAAATTTGCTATAACATACAAATATGAATTTTATGTTTGCTATATGTGAAAGTTGCCTTTGAAAATATAGGAAAATGTGATGTTGGGTTTATGTTCTAACCATGTATTTATTATAGCGAGAAAATCATCATATTATTTGATAAAATGAACTCAAATAACAAAAATTTAAAAATATTTATATTGATTTTCTTATAAGGTAGGATTTGAAAAAATCATTATATTTATTAAATTTCTTTCTACGTTTAGTTGTATCATTGTCAATCTCTAACAATAGTAATTAAAAATAACATATTTTCCTAATTAAACTGATGTTATTGAATTATTTAAGAAGTTGTTATTATCTCATTCTTTTGTGACATATATTTTAGTAAATTGATATTTCAATTGACTAAATTTTAAAAGGTAAATTTTTGTTATTGTATTTATAGAATCTAAATTTTCGCTTGTTCAATTATGTATATTTCCTAATTTAGTCATGATTTATAAAAGACCTTCCACGTTTAGCTTTGACAGTATGAAAATATTTACTGTCAAACTCATATTCATGTAAAAAATAATTTAAGCGCTTCAATTTAAAACATAAAGTTATTTGTGCATTTTCTAGAGAATTTTTATACTTGTAAAATATACTTGTAACTTATGAAAATGAAATAATATTGTAATAGTAAGAAAGCCTAAATTATAACGCAATGAAATTATATAAACCGATTTTAAATATTCTCCTACACTTTATATTGCATTATAACTTTTCAAAACGATAGGATGAAATTTGTGTTTTGTTTATCTAACCACCAAATATTTGAATATGAAATGATATATTATGAAAAATTGTAACATCCTACCTTAGAAATAGTTAAATTTAGAAATCACTTAATTAGAAACAGCTTAATTGAGAGTTTATTAAGTTATTCTTAAGTTGTGACTTTTTGGGTCAACTTCAAACAATCATAACCTAAAGTACCTGAAGAGTTAAGTGGCACATATTATACAAAATAAAAGGTCTTGGAATCCTCTTTCCAACACCACTGAGTTGTAAAAGTCTCGAGTTCGAATGAGGGACATATACTCGTTTAAAGTTATTATGACCATTTAAGAAATTTATCCAAACTAGTGGGGGGTATTTTGGACTTTTCCTTACACTATCAGATTAAAACGAATTTAGTAATATGTTGTGGTCATATCTGACGTGGGTAAGTTTTACAAATCCTTAATTAAGCTTTGGGTTTTAGAAAAGAGTTCAAGAAGAGGAAAAGTAGAGAAAAGGAAGAACGATTAAGTTCTCTTACAAATTGAGGAGTAATGAACGCTAAACTACACCTCATTCAATACTAGATGTAGGCGGCTATTATCTAGTAGAAAACCCATCGAAGAGTTGATATCAAAGCCAGAGGGAAAGGTACAAATTTGAATTCATCTATGAAGTTACAAATGTAATCTAGTCGGTGGCAGGAGTAAAATTTGTAAAAAATATTAAAGTGAAAGTTTTGACAACGTTTGTCAGATGGGAGGAATTGGTTTGTGGATGAGAGTTCATAAAATCTCAAGTGTCCATGAAAAACTATTTTTTTTCAGATGATCACGTAAGTTAAGCTAGTAGATCCACTAAGTTAAGTAGTTCTATGCGTCGTCAAAGTATAGGACAATTCTTGCAGCATGGGCAAGACGATATATCACCAATAAGGCTCATAGTGGTGGTTCTCAGTTAGAGAATCTCCCTCAGAAATTATGTTACTTGCATATGAGTAAAGTTGAGTTTGTTCTTGTATTTTCTTTAATAGACTAAGTATTTTAATTGTTTTACAAGTTTATATACTGCATGTGTTTAATTGCTTTATATTAAGTGAAGTTATTCATGAGTTGAGTAGGGCCAAGGTAAGTGTTACTTCTTACTCTATTCAATCTTAAGTTGTGGTTAGCATTCCAACTCGCATACTCGTAGTTTCAATGTAATGATGCAAGTTGACCTACATTGTATCATGATGGAGATGCAGGTAACTAGGATCAACATCATCCAGCGCCTCGTTGATCCAGCTGAGCACTCGTAGTAAGTGGTGAGTCTCTTTGCATTCACTTGTTTTTTTAGTCTTAATTTTATACGATGTTATAGGGTCTTTTTAACATCTATTTAATATTGTAGAGGCTTCATAGATAGTCAGACGGTTTAGTTTTGAGTCTCTTTTTTTATTGCAGATGTTTTGCAATGAGACGTACATGCCATTTTGTCCAAGTTATTTATTTAATGTTATTTTATGAGAACTGTTTTCTTATATTGAATTAATTGTTCCACTGATTTAAGTAAGTCAGGCCAAGGGTTCGCACAAGGCCTACAATGGTTAGTGAGTGCCGGCCACATCAAGGGTGTAGGCTTGGGCGTGATACTAGGTAAGTTAGAGTGTAGATTCAATAGCTTTCCTTCATAAAGCTATTACAAGTCAAGAAATTTCTTGTGTAACTCAAAAATAATAACAATATAAACAACCCTGAACCTTTATTTATCTAGTCTCTCAAGCTATATAGGTAGAATCAAGTTTAGCATTTAGACTCACATTTATCCAAAACTACAATAATTGATATAAATCCTTGGTTAGGAAATCTCTTTCTGAAGCAAGCCTAGAACTCTAAGTTTGACTTGTATTTGTAACAACTATTTATAGATTGATATACAACTATCGATTAAACCCACTCCAATAGTAACACCTCCTACCTGAAAAAAAGGCCATAATGAAGATTTTTCAGATCTTACAGGTAAGAGCCACGGTCGCCACCCACAAATCGTAGCGTGATACACGACCTATGCCGGTGATTCGTGATCAACATTTGCAACCCCCATAACTCAGTCGTAGAATTCCTTCTAAGGGTTGACCAATGGCCGAACCCACATACCTTAGACTAGACCATGTACCATGATCTACATCCGTGGATCATATCCATAGAAACCAGTGTCCAGTTACAGCTGACGATTGACAAGCATGGACCATCATTCAATCGACAGTCCTTCGATGACCTCGAAAATAGTTATGTCATGGGTGTTTTGGTCTCTTCCTTAAGTGTTGGACCCCTAAACTACACCGTTCAACCCCTAAACTATGTGGTTTTTGCTAGTTTTAGCCTACAAACATAATACAAACTTATCCAAGTCAAAACATTCACATAAACATAGAAACTTAGAAAGAATAGAGGAGAAAGAGGCAACCAAACCCTTCCCAATAATGCAACAAGGTTTCATTAGTTCAAGCTCCAAAATAAAAATATTTCACCATAAATATTTTCACTAGGTATGTGGGATTATACTAGTGGATTCCTTTCACTCATAAGGTCACTACAATGTCATTCAAAATCTTGATTCCCTTAATGGTTATCAATACCTAGGGTTTCTTGAATGTTAAAAATGTTACGTTTTATCTATTAGAATGATCCAAATCATATTATCAGGAATTCAGTATCAGTTTGACCCAATTTCACGCATAAATTCAGAACCCTCGTTATGTAGTTCTTCCAGTTCTTGAATCACACAAATTAGGCCACTAAATCCAGTTACATAAAAACATACCTCAGTTTTCGAATGCATCCTATCAACATACAAATGTTGCATTCTCACTTTTCATCTCAGGTTTGAGGTATCTATTGTAACAACATTTCAGTTATAACAAGTTAATTGCTTAATCATATGGTAATCTCAATACCGAGTGGACTAGGGTAAGTCACCCCGAATTGACAGAACTACGTGCCACATAGGATGTGAGTCCCCTTTGTGTGCATCATCTTATTCATCATATCAATACTCCAATATATCTGTGGCAGGGTAATATGGGTCTCCTCAATAGGGTGTATACATCAGACTTCACATTTAACTCATTTGGTCTTAAGTCGGTCAATAGTAACTCCCTTACAATTTTGTCATATTCTATTGCATTTACCATGTTATCAATATAGTTCGATATTTAGTTTATCCATGTTATCAACTTGGTCATTGCTTTAAGTTTAGTCATGTACAATATTTTTATTATCCTATTTTATGTTCAAATCATGTTATTGGTTAGATGCTTTGATTCAGTAATGTTACTGTTCAATATTACTCTATACTTCATGCTCAGTACCTTTTAAGTACTAACACATATTCTGCGCTACATCTTCTCGTGATGTAGCTTCTAGTCCTCACCATTCAGATCACGCATAAATCGATTCCCTATTTAGTTCAACAACATTAGCCGTGAGTCGTATTTCTTTGAGGAATTGTGACATGACTATCTTTATTATTTTTAACTCAAGTTTCAGTTTTTCTAGATCTAGCTGGGGCATGTCCAAGTATTTCCAATAACTTTAGAGGCTTATTTCAGACATAGTTCGATCTTTAGTCACTGTGTTTGACTTTTCTTTCTATTTGACCTCTCAATTATCTATATTCAGATTTTAGCATATAGATATTCTCCATTATTTCAATTATATCATGATTTAGCTTCTACACATTATTCATTGTTTCAGTTTATCTCTAGTATGCTTATGATTATGAAAGAAGGTTAGCTTGGGGTCTCATGTTTGTGTAATGAAGGACACAACTTCCAATGCAAGTGTCTACAATTGTACAATAATATAGTAACCCAATCAAGGGTTAAGGTCGTTCACACAGGGAGTGCTTGTGAGAAATAATAGAAAAATAAAATGAAGTTCTAAGTAGTCACAACTAAAGACATTATCGAAAAAAACATATTGAATTATAGGGGTTATGCAAGCGTCAAATATCAATGGGGTTTTTTGAAATCCAAATTAATGTTTGAAAATAGTAAAAACAATAAGAGAAACTAATGGGAAACGAGATTCTCGGAATGTGAAAGGTATACGGGATAGACTAAACTATTGGGTGCATGCTTTTAACTGTCACGACCCAAAATCGAGCCGCGAGTGGCACCCACACTTATCCTACTATGTGAGCGAACCAACCAGTCTAAACCCCAACATTTTAGCATAATGAACAAAATACAATGCGGAAGACTTAACTCATTAATAAAAATCAATTCAATAACTTCAAAAATTCAACAACTATTATTCCCCAAAATCTGGAAGTCATCATCACAAGAACATCTATCCTCAAATTACTAAACTAAGAGTATCTAAGAAAATAAAATACATAAAAGCTAGTCCATGCCGGAACTTCAAGGCATCAAGACATGAAGAAGAAGATCCAGCCCAAGCTAGAAGCGTTAGCTCACCCTGAAATTCGGTGTAATGAAGACTGGCTATAGTTGCAGTTGAGTTGAAGATGACGGTACGTTTGCTGCATTCCACAAATAACAAAGAAAGAAACATACAAGTAGGGGTCAGTACAAAACACGAGTACTGAGTAGGTATCATCGGCCAACTCAAAATAGAAAACAGTATATATCAGATAATATCATAAATCAACTACAATACTCAACATGTAGCAACAACAAGTACTATAATCATTAATAAGTACCGCCAAGTTCACACATGAGGACTCAAGCCTCAATACCATACTCATTTGGGAATTAGGTTCATTAGATTGAGTATATTAACATCTTTCAAGATTCATTATCTTTATTTCTCTTGTGTCGGTACGTGACACTCCGCTCCCCTACTACTATGTGTCGGAACGTGACACTCCGATCCCCTAATTCTACGTGTCGGTTCGTGACACCTGATCCCCTAATTCTACGTGTCGGTTCGTGACACCCGATCCCCTAATTCTACGTGTCGGTTCGTGACACCCGATCCCCTAATTCTACGTGTCGGTTCGTGACACCCGCTCCACTAATCTCATTCTCTTAATTCATTAATCCTTCTTTTATACCAAGGCATCATCAATCTCATTACTTTAGTTCATCAAGCCTTCTCTTATACTAAGGCATCATCAATCTCATTACTTTAGTTCATCAAGCCTTCTCTTATACCAAGGCATCATCATTAACAAAGAGAATAGGGTTTTTCAAGATTTATGATTCAATAGATTCATCATGCTTATTTTATCACAATTATATAATCACATTCATGCAAGCATACAATTAAGCATATAGCAGGGTTTACAATACTACCAATACATATCATTCGCTATTAAGAGTTTACTACGAATAGCATAAAAACCATAACCCACCTCCACCGAAGAATTTTGATCAAGCAAGCAAATTCCCAAAGCTTTGTTCTTCTTCTCTCCCTGTTCGTTCGTTTTCTCCCTCTCTTGTTCTTTCTATTTTTCTTATTCAAACCCTCTTTCTTTTACCCTAATTAGCATATAATTAAGTATAAAAGATGAGGAATTAACCCACTAATTAACTCAAGGTTATTCCTTTTAACCACCAAGTAATTAAACTATTAACATTAACCCACTAAATTTATAATTATAGCAGGAATAGTCCAAAACGCCCCTTAAATTACTTAACAGAAATCCGACCAAGCCTGGGATTACGCAGCCTGTGACGGCCCGTCGTGCCTGCGACGGTCCGTCCTGCTGCTTCCATCACAAAGTTCAGAGACTCAATTTCCTTGAAGAGTCTGTGACGGTCCGTCGTGCCCACGACGGTCTGTCCTGCCATTCCGTTACGAAGTTCAGAGAGTCGATTTCAGTACCCAAATTTCAGAATTCTAAGTGTTTTGGAATGAGACCCCCTCGACGGTCCGTCGTGCCCATGGCGGTCCGTCGTGGGGTCCGTCGTGGGGTCCGTCGTCTCAGCTTGTTTTCCAGAAATAAAATCTACTGCTCAAAACGACTAAACAGGTCGTTACAATAGATACCAATTTACCCATCGTTCCTCCTCGAACGATCACAAGAAGGAAAAATAAGGGCGAAAAGGAGTACCTGAATCTGTAAACAGATGTGGGTATCTTTCTTGCATATCAGCCTCCTTCTCCCAAGTGGCTTCTTCAACTGGTTGATTCTTCCATTGAAACTTGATGGATGCAATCTCCCTCGACCTCAACTTGCAGACTTCTCTATCTAAAATAGCGACAGGTTCCTCCTCATAAGACAAATTCTCATTAAGCAGAACCGAATCCCAACGAATGATGTAGTTTCCATCCCCATAGTATCTTTTTAACATGGACACATGAAATATCGGATGCACTCCGGACAGCCCTGGAGGCAAGGCTAATTCATAAGCCACCTCCCCTACTCGCTTAAGTACTTCAAAGGGACCAATATACCTTGGGCTAAGCTTACCTCGCTTACCAAACCGCATCACCCCTTTCACGGGTGAAACCTTCAGCAAGACTTGTTCACCCTCCATGAACTCCAAGTCTCTAACCTTTCGATTCGCATATTCCTTTTGCCTACTTTGAGCCGCTAAAAGCTTTTTTTGAATAGATATCACCTTCTCTATTGAATCCCTCAACAGATCAGTACCCCAAGGTCTAACCTCAAATGCATCAAACCAACCAATGGGAGACCTACATCTTCTCCCATACAATGCTTCGAATGGGGCCATACCAATGCTTGAGTGATAGCTATTGTTGTAGGAGAATTCTGCTAAAGGTAAGAAGCTATCCCAATGGCCACCAAATTCTATCACATATGCACGAAGCATATCCTCCAACACTTGAATCGTTCGCTCAGACTGACCGTCGGTCTGAGGGTGGAACGCAGTACTAAGGTCCAACCTAGTACCCAATTCCGCATGCAATGTTTTCAAAAACTTAGAAGTAAACCGCGTACCTCTATCTGATATGATGGAGAGTGGAACCTCATGCAACCGAACAACTTCCGAGATGTAAAGTTTGGCTAACTTCTCTGCATTGTAAGTCACCTTGACCGGAATGAAATGAGCAGACTTAGTTAACCTATCAACAATCACCCAAATAGAGTCATACTTACCCATTGTCCTTGGAAGACCAACCACGAAGTCCATTGCAATTCTCTCCCACTTCCATTCCGGAATGGGCATTCTCCGAAGGGTCCCTCCAGGCCTCTGGTGTTCATATTTCACTTGCTGACAGTTTGGAAATTTGGCAATAAAATCAACAATATCACGCTTCATTCTACTCCACCAAAAGTGTTGCTTTAGGTCACGATACATCTTGGTTGCACCAGGATGTATAGAATATGTTGAACTATGAGCCTCTGTCAGAATAGTGTTGATCAAATCATCGACGCGGGGTACACATACCCTTCCCTTAATTCTCAAAACACCTTCCTCATCAATTTGTGCTTCTTTAGCCTTTCCTCGCAACACTTTATCTCGGATCCGGATCAATTTCTCATCATTAAACTGTTTTCCCTTAATCTTGTCAAGGAAGGAAGATCTTGCCTCCACACAAGCCAAAAGTCCTCCCTTCTCATTTACTTCTAATCTCATAAGGTCATTAGCCAGAATCTGAACTTCTCTAGCCAATGGGCGTCTAGAAACTTGCAAGTGAGCTAGACTTCCCATGCTTCTTGCCTTTCTACTTAAAGCATCTGCCACGACATTAGCTTTTCCCGGATGATACAAGATCGTGATATCGTAGTCCTTCAGTAGTTCCATCCATCTCCTCAGTATCAAGTTCAAATCCTTCTGAGTAAAAACATACTGTAGGCTACGATGATCCGTATAGACCTCACACTTAACCCCATATAAATAGTGCCTCCATTGCTTTAATGCAAATACTACCGCGGCCAACTCCAAATCATGGGTCGGGTAATTGCATTCATGCACTTTTAATTGCCTCGAAGCATAAGCAATTACATTCTTCTCTTGCATTAGCACTGCACCCAAACCCGAGTAGGATGCATCACAATAAACAATGAAATTCTTGCCTTCCACTCGCAAGGTAAGAATTGGTGCAGTAGTCAACAAGGTCTTGAGCTTCTGAAAGCTTTCTTCGCACTCATCCGACCAAACAAATGGGACATTCTGCTTAGTCAAGCTTGTCAGTTGGGAAGCAATAGAAGAGAACCCCTTAACAAATCGGCGGTAGTAGCTAGCTAAACCAACAAAGCTCCTTACTTCTGACACATTAGTAGGTCTCTCCCAATTCTTCACTGCTTCAATCTTAGATGGATCCACCATCACTCCATCCTTAGAAACCACGTGTCCCAAGAAGGACACTGAATCTAGCCAAAACTCACACTTGGAGAATTTGGCGTAAAGCTTTTTCTCCCTCAACATTTCCAATACAATTCTCAAGTGCTCCTCATGTTCTTCCTTACTCTTTGAGTATACCAATATATCATCAATGAATACGATGACAAAGAGATCCAAATATGGCTTAAAAATCCCATTCATCAAGCTCATGAAAGCGGCAGGGGCATTCGTAAGCCCAAAAGACATCACTAAGAACTCATAATGCCCATACCTGGTCCGAAAAGCAGTCTTGGGCACATCCGTTGTCCGTATTTTCAATTGATGATAACCAGATCTCAAGTCGATTTTTGAGAAGGTACAAGCACCTTGTAACTGATCGAACAAATTATCAATGCGAGGAAGAGGATACTTGTTCTTAACTGTAACTTTATTCAGTTGTCTGTAGTCTATGCACATCCAAAAGCTTCCATCTTTCTTGTTTACAAACAAAACCGGAGCACCCCAAGGAGATGCACTTGGTCTAATAAAGCCTTTGCTTAACAACTCTTGAAGTTGGGCCTTTAACTCTCTTAACTCAGCGGGAGCCATTCTATAAGGGGGTATAG
Organism: Solanum peruvianum; assembly: GCA_027705065.1. NCBI lineage: Eukaryota > Viridiplantae > Streptophyta > Magnoliopsida > Solanales > Solanaceae > Solanum > Solanum peruvianum. The sequence goes on from JAKWJD010001761.1 coordinate 16,151,628, forward strand.
AAATGGGGCGAGTACCCGGTTCCAGATCAATGCCAAAGTCAATATCTCTATCCGGTGGCATACCAGGAAGATCTGTAGGGAACACATCCAGAAACTCACGGACTACCGAAACCGACTCAATTGAAGGTACTTGGGTAGTGTCATCCCTGAGGTGTGCCAAGAACGCTAAACACCCTTTACTAACCATTTTCTTAGCACGAAGAAAGGAGATGATACGAACTGGAGTGGAAGTGTAGTCACCCTCCCACACTAACGGATCTGTCCCAGGCTTGGCTAACGTCACGGTTTTAGCATTACAATCCAATATTGCAAAATTTGGAGAAAGCCAAGTCATACCCAGAATTACATCGAAGTCAACCATTTCTAAGATAACCAAATCTACATGAGTATTGCTCCCCACAAAATTCACCAAACAAGACCTATATACCTTTTCAACTATCACAGACTCACCCACCGGAGTAGAAACACGAATAGGCATGTCAAGCAATTCACAATGTAAATTAAGACTAGTAGCAAATGAGGAATATACATATGAAAATGTGGAGCCAGGATCAAATAATAATAAGCCATGCAATCACAAACCAAAAGATTACCTGTGATAACAGCATCGGATGTCTCCGCTTCAGATCTCCTAGGGAAAGCATAACAATGGGCCCTATCACCTGTCTGCCCGTTGCCCCTACCATGTTGCACTGCAGTAGCTCCAGTTTGCCCGTCACCCCGGCCGTTTTGGTGACCACCATTACCTCGGCCACCACGTCCTCCAGAATAACGACCTCTACCATGACCACCTCTACCTCTAGCGATTGGGGGTCTATAACTCTGTTTTGGACAATTCCTCCTAATATGTCCAGTCTCCCCACATCCATAACATTCTCTGGAGTCAAGCATAGGTCTCTCAGAGAAGTGTTGACCGGTCTGAGGTGGACCCCCAACTACAATCTGTAGTGAAGACTGAATTGGTCGGACTGAGTAACCTCCTGAACCCTGTCCTCTAGAGTAAGAACCGTTAAACTCACCTTCCTTTCGAAACCTTTTTGATGTCGGTGCCATGGTGAAGTCATCTGGCTTCACTCCTTCCACCTCTATAACGAAGTCTACCACCTCTTGAAAGGATTTTGCCGTAGCCGCTAGCTGTAAGGCTGAAATCCACAATTCTGACCTTAACCCCTTCTCAAAAACGGCAAATCCGCTCTTGTGGACTGAAACAAAGTTGGGTGGCATACCTGGATAATGCACAAAACTTAGCCTCATATGCAGTAACCGACATCCTACCTTGCTCTAGGCTCAAGAACTCATCTCTTTTCCTATCCCTCAAAGTCCGGGGGATATACTTCTCCATAAACAAGCTAGAGAATGATGCCCAAGTCATAGGTGGTGCCTCTGTTGGTTGACACTCAACATGTGACCGCCACCACATTTTGGCGTTCCCTTGAAACTGATAAGTCACAAACTCAACACCAAACCGTTCTACTATACACATCTTGTGTAGTAGCTCGTGACAGTCAACCAGAAAATCGTAGGCATCCTCAGATTCAACACCCTTGATGACTGGAGGTTTCAATTTCAAGAACTTACTGAAAAGTTCATGCTGATCATTTGTCATTATAGGCCCTGTAGTCAAACGAGAAAATGTGCCTATTCCCAATGAGGCATCCATGAGGGGAGCACAGTAGCTGCATGTTGTACCTCCGGACCCTGAGGTGCTGGTGCAGCAAACACTGGAGGTGTCTGGCCCTGATCAGATAACCCGCTAAGATAAGCAAGAACCTGATTGATCATCTCTGGGGTAGGTTGGGGTGGAAATCCCTCATTCTGCACTTGTTCATTCTCCCCTTCCTCACCCTCTCTTATCACTTGCTCAGTCGGTGGAGGAGTCACCGCCCTAGTACCAGATGGGCTAGGTGCTTGTCCTCTTCCTCTAGAGGACGTCCTCCCACGACCTCTTCCGCGGCCTCTTGCCACTATTCCTCTTCTAGCCTAAGCCCCAGTGGCTGGCTCAGACGTTTCTTGTCTTGCCGGTGTCGGTGTTGGCGCAGTCGTTGCTCTAGTTCTAACCATCTCCAAAATAGAGTGAAGATGGTCAGATACCAATTTGTATCACCTAGATACCAATTGGATCCAAGTAATAGCACGAAAGAAAGAAATAAAGAAAGAATGGAATTTTCCTACAGTCTTATAGCCTCTCAAAGAAAAGTAAAGTCATCCCCCTACCGTTCCTTAAGACTCTACTAGACTCGTTCTTGTGTGATAAGACCAACGAACCTAATGCTCTGATACCAAGTTTGTCACGACCCAAAACCGAGCCGCGAGTGGCACCCACACTTATCCTACTATGTGAGCGAACCAACCAGTCTAAACCCCAACATTTTAGCATAATGAACAAAATACAATGCGGAAGACTTAACTCATTAATAAAAATCAATTCAATAACTACAAAAATTCAACAACTATTATTCCCCAAAATCTGGAAGTCATCATCACAAGAACATCTATCCTCAAATTACTAAACTAAGAGTATCTAAGAAACTAAAATACATAAAAGCTAGTCCATGCCGGAACTTCAAGGCATCAAGACATGAAGAAGAAGATCCAGCCCAAGCTAGAAGCGTTAGCTCACCCTGAAATCCGGTGCAATGAAGACTGGCTAGAGTTGCGGTTGAGTTGAAGATGACGATACGTTTGCTGCACTCCACAAATAACAAAGAAAGAAACATACAAGTAGGGGTCAGTACAAAACACGAGTACTGAGTAGGTATCATCGGCCAACTCAAAATAGAAAACAGTATATATCAGATAATATCATAAATCAACTACAATACTCAACATGTAGCAACAACAAGTACTATAATCATTAATAAGTACCGCCAAGTTCACACATGAGGACTCAAGCCTCAATACCATACTCATTTGGGAATTAGGTTCATTAGATTGAGTATATTAACATCTTTCAAGATTCATTATCTTTACTTCTCTTGTGTCGGTACGTGACACTCCGCTCCCCTACTTCTATGTGTCGGAACGTGACACTCCGATCCCCTAATTCTACGTGTTGCTTCGTGACACCCGATCCCCTAATTCTACGTGTCGGTTCGTGACACCCGCTCCACTAACCTCATTCTCTTAATTCATCAATCCTTGTTTTATACCAAGGCATCATCAATCTCATTACTTTAGTTCATCAAGCCTTCTCTTATACTAAGGCATCATCAATCTCATTACTTTAGTTCATCAAGCCTTCTCTTATACCAAGGCATCATCATTAACAAAGAGATTAGAGTTTTTCAAGATTTATGATTCAATAGATTCATCATGCTTATTTTATCACAATTATATAATCACATTCATGAAAGCATACAATTAAGCATATAGCAGGGTTTACAATACTACCAATACATATCATTCGCTATTAAGAGTTTACTACGAATAGCATAAAAACCATAACCTACCTCCACCGAAGAATTTTAATCAAGCAAGCAATTACCCAAAGCTTTGTTCTTCTTCTCTCCCTGTTCGTTCGTTTTCTCCCTCTCTTGTTCTTTCTATTTTTCTTATTCAAACCCTATTTCTTTTACCCTAATTAGCATATAATTAAGTATAAAAGATGAGGAATTAACCCACTAATTAACTCAAGGTTATCCCTTTTAACCCCCAAGTAATTAAACTATTAATATTAACCCACTAAATTTATAATTATAGCAGGAATAGTCCAAAACGCCCCTTAAATTACTTAACAGAAATCCGACCCAGCCTGGGATTACGCAGCCTGTGACGGCCCGTCGTGCATGCGATGGTCCGTCCTGCTGCTTCCGTCAAAAAGTTCAGAGACTCAATTTCCTTGAAGAGTCTGTGACGGTCCGTCGTGCCCACGACGGATCGTCCTGCCATTCCATTATGAAGTTTAGAGAGTCGATTTCATTACCCAAATTTCAGAATTCTAAGTGTTTTGGAACGAGACCCCCTCGACGGTCCGTCGTGCCCATGACGGTCCTTCGTCTCAGCCAGTTTTCCAGAAATAAAATCTGCTGCTCAAAACGACTAAACAGGTCGTTACATTAACAATAATGTTTCTAAACAATTTTTACTAGGATATGTTATAGTGGGCAAAAAATTTCTGGTGAACAACTTACCTCTAATCAAATGGATTCCTTTTAGACACCCGCTTACCACATAAAGAACAACCTCCGCCTTAGGCCACAATCTCTCTTGAGCTGAGTGTTTGGGAGAAGGACTAGGGTTCACCCTCTCGAGTTGAACTTCATGTCAACCCAATCCCATTGGGCATCAATTTAGTAGTATTAGTTTTAATACCTCTTGATCTAGCTAAGCTGGTACAAAGGTGAAATTGTATGAGCAACTACAATTTCATTAAATTCCAACACAGCTACTAAACAAAATCACAATTAAACAACAAATAAGCCAACAACAAGCAAGACCCAATAGATAATCTAACCCATATTCACAAAATCACACCCTAAGAATTTTGGTTTTAACTTGACATATACAAGAGATAGAAATTTATACCAAAATGAGTTTTCATTCAAATGGGTACGTAGATTTAAGAATCCATGGGTCTAATCCCAAATTTTTGGAGATGAACCTTTAAATCTTCAAGTACTTCAAACCCATCTTCTAACTAATAACTCAAAAATAAAAGCTAAAAAATATTATTCAATCCTAAGGAATTCGATCCTAAGCTAAAAGTAATAACTGGTATTTATAGTTATTAAGACGTTATGTTGCAAAGGACCACTCAGCGAAGTTAGTCGGTATATCCAATAAACTCAGCGATCCTTCTAGCCTATAATATCTTTGCATTTTAAATCATTGAACGACATAGTACAACTTATCGGAACTACTCCGCAACACGCCCAAGATCCATTTCTCTGCCGATATGATCCTTCCCTTCTTGGCTCAACTCAAAAAAGGGGGGTTGTTACACCATTCTTAATAAAAGACCATCTACTATTAGCTTTCAGAATAGAAAAATATTTATTGTCTAATTTATATTATTGTAAAATTTTTTTATGGAACTTCAATTCAGTTTTTTTTGTTATTTGGATATCTTCTAGAGCATTTCTAAATTCATAAAATCTATTGATCACTTATGACACGTGAAAAAAGTATCATAACAATATTTTTTTATTAATTTATAAATAATTACAACCAGAAATTATTTTTATTGTCATTTAAATAACATTAAATATTATACACAATAAATATGTATAAGTAGAAGTGAGTGGTAAGGTGTGCTTTATCAATGATTATAATGTAATGTTAATTTTATAGGTAGAAGCAGATACATGTTATACTGTATAAGAATTTTAATTTTTTCTTAAATAAGATATGTTGCACTTCAAGCTATTTGACATGAATTTCATTTTCTTATTTAATATTCTCTTACTACTTTTTCTTTCAACACTTATACATCAATTTCAAATGACAATTACTCCATACCTTTTTCATTTTGATTTGAATATATTTTTTTAATTGGCATGAAGATTAAGAAAATAAACTAACTTTTAAATCTTGTTTTGATAAATTAATGATATGTGAAATGTAACCAAATGTTTTTTATTCTTGTGATTTTATACATGAAATATGAATAGTATAAACTAAGAGCGGCAAAAAATAAAGAAAATACATTATATTTTTTAAACTAACCAAAAAAAGGTAATACAAAGAAATTAAAATGAAGGAAGTACTAAATAAAGGTCCATCCCATTCAATAATAAACATATTTGAAGGTAAAAATTAAAATAAAAAATATAACAAACATAATTATAGATATCAATAATAACTCTATAAGTACACAATTAAGTCACTGAATTTTAAATAAATGTAAAAATATCTATTTATTGGATCCAGATGGCGCTTCATTGAAATCGGGCGAACTGTTTTCATCAACTCTTAAAGGAGAAAGGGACATTCGAATAGTTTGATACGGAAATTCCGTATCATACTCCATAAGTTGGCTCACTACTCTTTCAACTTCTTCATCTGCTGCTTCCAAGAGCTCAATCAATTTTTTAAGGTCAAAAAAGCTGAGTTGTTCATATGGAAGTTCTTTCCTTAATCCTTGTAGAGCACTTCCATGTTTTTTCTGTTATTCTAGTGAATTCTCCAACATGTTTAATTTTTTGTTGATCTCATCAACATTGACATTTTGATGAGCTAAAACAGTGGGGTTAGGAGCATCAAAGTCGGGTTGAAGATTTTCTCCAACAAACTTATCCACAATGAACTTGGCGGAAGGATGTCCACATGAATATACTTTGTTGCTAGATGAAAAAATCACAACAGCAACATAAGCACCACATAAAGTACATAGCTCACTTGCCTTTTTAAATAGGCCAATACGTCGTTTTGAGAATGTTACTTGTCTATTTTTTAAATTTTGTATCCTTGCAATTACAATGCTGTTGCGACCAATACATATTTTCGTGGCTAAATTTCTGAATTTAAAATATAGGAAAATGTGATGTTGGGTTTCTGTTCTAACCAACTATTTATAGCGAGAAAATCATCATATTATTTGATAAAAATGAACTCAAATAACAAAAATGTAAACATATTTATGATTTTCTAACAAGGTAGGATTTTACCCAAAATCATTATAATTATTAAATTTCTTTTTAAGGTTATTTCTATCATTTTCAATCTCTAACAATAGTAATTACAAAATTATATATTTTCCTAATTAGATTGATGTTATTGAATTATTTATGAAGTAGTCATTATCTCATTCTTTTGTGACATATATTTTTGTAAATTGGTATATAAATTGATTAAATTTTATTAGGTAAATTTATTGTTTTTGTATTTATAGATTTTATGAATTTTCTCTTGTTCAATCATGTATATATCCTAATATAGTCATGCTTAATAAAAGATTTCCACTTTTTGATATGACAATATGAAAATATTTATTATCTTACTCATATTCATGTACAAAATAATTGAAGCGCTTCAATTTAAAATTAAATGTTATTTGTGCATGTTCTACAATATTTGTAGACTTGCAAAATATAGTTGTAACTTATGAAAAATGAAAAAAAAAATTGTAACAGTAAGATAGCCTAAATCATAACGCAATTGAAAATATATAAACTGATTTTGAATATTCTCCTACACTTTATATTTTATTATAACTTTTCAAAATGATAGAATGAAATTTGTGTCTTATTTATCTAACCACCAATATTTGAATATGATATGATACATTATGAAATTATAACATCCTGCCATAGAAATAGTTAAATTTAGAAATCTCTAAATTTGAAATAGCTAAATTGAGAATGTATCAAGTTATTCTTAAGTTGTGACTTTTTGGGTAAACTTCAAACAATCATAACTTTCAGTACATGAACAGTTAAGCGGCACATAGTATACCGAATGAAAGGTCTTGGAATCCTCTTTCCAAGGCCAGTGAGTTGTGTATGTTTTTAGTTTGAATGAGGGACATATGCTCCATTAAAGTTATTATGACTATTTTAGAAAGTTACCCAAATTAGTAAAGAGTATTTTTGACTCTTTCTTACCACATCAAATTAAAACGACATTAGAAATAATTTATGGTCATATCTTACGTGGGTAAGTTTTACAAATCCTTAATTAATCTTTTGATTTTAGAAGAGAGTTCAAGAAGCGGAAACTTAAAGAAAAGGAAGAACGATTAAGATCTCTTACAACTTGAGGAGTGATGAACGATAAAGTAAACCTCATTCAATACTAGACGTAGCGGTCGTTATCTACTATAAAACCCATCAAAGTATTGTTGTCGAACCCAAAGGGAACGATACAAATTTGAATTCATCTATGAAGTTATAAATGTAATTTAGTAGGTGGTAGGAGAATTTTTTTTCTAACATATTAAAGTGAATCAAAGGGTTTTACAATGACTGCCAGATAGGAGGAATTTGTCTGTGGATGAGAATTTATTTTAACTCAAGGATCCATGAAAACCAAGCAGCCATCATGGGTATTAACGAGTCATACTTTTTAGATGATCACGTAAGTTAAGCTAGTAGATCAACTAAGTTAAGTAGTTCTATGAGTTGTCAAAGTATAAGATAGTTCTGTCAGCATGGACAAGACGATGTATCACCAATAAGGCTCATAGTGGTAATCATCGGTTAGAGAATCTCCCACGTAAATTATATTACTTACATATAAGTAAAGTTGTGTTTGTTCTTGTATTTTCTTTAACAAACTAAGTGTTTTCATTGTTTTACAAGTTTATATACTACATGTATTAATTTCTTTATATTAAGTGAAGTTATTCATGAGTTGGGTAGGGCCAGAGTAAGTGTTACTTCTTTCTCTATTGCATTCTAACTGTCATACTCGTACTTTTAATGTGATGATGCAAGTTGAACTACATCCTGTCATGATGCAGACGCAGGTGACCAGGACCAAAATCATCCAACGCCTCGTTGATCCAGCTGAGCATTCGTAGTAAGTGGTGAGTCTACTTGCATTCTGGAGGACACATTTACTTGGTTTTGCATTATTTCTTTTATAGGATGTTATGGGGTATGTCGTAAACATCCATCTTAATAATCTAGAGGCCTCACAGATAGTCAGACAGTATAGTTTTGAGACTCTTCTTTTTATTGCAGATGTTTTGCTATGAGACTCACGTGCCATTTTTGCCAAGTTATTTATTTCATGTTTTTTATGAGAATATTTTTTTATATTGAGTTAAATGTTCCACTGCTTTAAATATGTCAGGCAAAGGGTTCTCATAAGGCCAACAATGGTTAGTGAGTGCCGACCACATCCATGGTGTAGGCTGGGGGCGTGACAGTAGGTAAGTTAGAGTGTTGATGCAATAGCTTTCCATCACAAAACTATAACAAGTCAAGCAATTTCTTGTGCAACTCAACAATACTAACAATATAAACAACCATGAACCTTAATTTATGTACTCTCTCAAGCTATATAGGTAGAATCGAGTTTAGCATTCACTCTATTGAGTTTAACCACATCAATCCAAAAACTATAATAATTAATATAAATCCTTGGTTAGAAAACCTCTTTCTGAAGCAAGCCAAGAACTCTAAGTTAGACTTGTATTTGTAACAACTATTTATAGATTGATATACAACTGTCGATTAAACCCACTCTAATTTTAACACCCCGTACCCGAAATCAAACCACAATGCAGATTTTTCAGAACTTCCAGGTAAGACCCACGGTCGCCACCCATGAACCGTAGGGTGACACAAGGCCTATGCCAGTGGTTCGTGATCTCTATTTGCAACCCCCCAAAACTCAGTCCTAGAATTACTTCTAAGGGTTGACCAACGGCCGGACCCACATACCTTAGGTTAGACTATGTACCTTCATTTGCATCCGTGGATCATACCCATAGAAACAAGCGTCCAGTCACGGCAGATGATTGACAAGAACGGACCATAAGTCAATATATAGTTCTTCGTTGACCTCGAAAGGAGTTATGTCAGGGGTGTTTTGGTCTATTCCTTAAGTGTTGGACCCCTAAACTACGTCGTTCAACCCCTAAACTATGTGGTTTTTGTAAGTTTTAGCCTACAAATATAATAAGAACTTATCCAAGTCAAATAACTCACAGTAACTTAGAAAGTATAGAGGAGAAAGAGGCAACCAAACCCTTCCCAACAATGCAACAAGGTTTCATTAGTTCAAGGTCCGAAACAAAAAGATTTCACCTTAAAATTTTTAACTAGGTATCTAGGATTAGACTAGTGGGTTCCTTTCACTCATTAGGTCGTTAAATTTAATTCAAAATCTTGATTCCTGTAATGATTATCAATACCTAGGGTTTCATGAACGTTAAAAATGTTGGGTTTTACCTATTAGAATGATCCAAATTGTATTAGCATGAATTTAGTATCAGTTTGTCACAGTTTCACATATATACTCAGAACCCTCATTATGTAGTTCTTCTATTTCTTTAATTACACATGTTAGGTCACTAAATTCAATTACATAAGACCATGCCTCGGTTTTCAAATGCATTATTATCAACATATAAATGTTGAATTCTCACTTTGCATGTCAGGTTTGAGCTATCTAATGTTACAACATTTCAGTCATAACATGTTAATTGCTTAATCATATGTGCATCATAATACCAAATGGATTAGGGTAAGTCACCCTAATTGAAAGAACTACATGCCCCATAGGATGTAAGTGCCCTTTGTGCGCATCATCTTATTCATCACATCATCATGCCTATATACTTGTGGAAAGGTATATTGAGTCTTCTCTATGGGGTGTATACACAGACTTCACATTTAACTCATTTGGTTTTAAGTCGGTTATTACTAACTCACTTACAGGTCCGTCATATTCTATTGGATTTACCATGGTATCAATATAGTTCAATATTCAGGTCCTCCATGTTATCAACTTGGTCATTGCTTTAAGTTTAGTCTTGTACAATATTTTTAGTATCATATTTTATGTTCATATCATGTTATTGCTTAGATGCTTTGCTTCAGTAATGTTACTGTTCAATATTACTCTATACTTCATGCTCAGTACCTTTTAAGTACTAACACATATTCTGTGCTACATCTTCTCGTGATGTAGGTTCTAGTTCTCAGCATACAGATCACGTATAGATAGGTTCGCGATCATTCGTTCAACAAAATTAGTCGTGAGTCGTATTTCTTTGAGGACTAGAGACATGACTATCTTTAATGTTTTTAAATTTAAATTCAGTTTTTCTAGATCTATCTAAGGCATGTCCAAGTATTTCTTGTCAATTTAGAGGCTTATTTCAGCCATAGTTAGTTCCAGCTTTAGTCATTGTGTTTGACTTTTCTTTTGGATTTAAACTTTCAATTATCTATATTCCGATTTTTAGCGTACAGATATTCTCCATCATTTCAATTATATCATGATTTAGCTTTCATTGTTTCAGTTTATCTGTACTATGCTTGTGATTATGCAAGAAGGGTTAGCTTGGGGTCTGATGTTTGTGTAATGAAGGAGACAACTTCCAATGCAAGTGTCTACAATTGTACAACAATATAGTAACCAGGGTTAGGGTCGTTTCCACTAGGAGTGCTTGTGAGAATTAATAGAAAAATAAAATGAAGTTCTAAATAGTCACAACTAAAGACATTATCAAAAAAAAATATTGAATTATAGGGGTGATGCAAGCGTTAAATATCAATGGGGGGTTATGAAATCGAATATAATATTTAAAAAAATTAAAAGCAATAAGAGAAACTAATGGGAAACAAGATTCTTGGTGATGTGAAAGGTATACAAGATAGACTAAACTATTGAGTACATGCTTTTAATTATAAAGTTTTTAACATTTTTTACTAGGATAGACTATAGTGGGCGAAATATTTCTCGTGAACAACTTACCTCGAATCAAATGGATTCCTTTTAGACACCCAGTTGCCGCATTAAGAACAACCTCCGCCTTAGGCCATAATATCTCTTGAAATGAGTGTTTAGGAGAAGAACTAGTGTTAACTCTCTCGATTTGAACTTCATGTAGACCCAATCCCGTCGGCCATCAATGTAGTAGTCTTAGTTTTACGCCTCTCTATCTATCTAGGTGGCTACAAAGGTGAAATGTATCAGCACCTACAATTACATTTAGTTCCAACATAACTACTAAACGAAATCACAATTAAACAACAAATAAACCATCAACAAGCGAAACCCAATAGATAATCTTAACCCATATTCACAAAATCACACCCTAGGGGCTGGGGTTTTAGCTTGACATATACAAGAGATAGAAATTTATACCAAAATAAGTTTTCATTCAAATAGGTATGTTGATTTAAGAATCCATAGGTCTAATCCCAAATTTTCGAGATGACACCCCTTTGAATCTTCAAGTACTTCAAAACCCTGTTCTAACTTATAACTCAAAAATAAAAGCAAAAAATTATTGCTTAATAATATGGAATTCAATGCAAAGCTAAAAGTAATAATTGATATTTATAGTTATTAAACGTTGTCTTGCGAAGGACCACTCAGCGCAGTTAGTGGTTATCACCAATCAACTCAGTGATCCTGCTAGCCTACAATATCTTTGTATTTTTGATCATTTAGCCACATAGTACTACTTGACGGAACTACTCTGCAACACGCAAAAGACACCATTTCTCTGCCGATACAATCTTTCCCTTGTTGGCTCAACTCAGAAAAGGTGGTGTTACTTCATGCTTAATGAAAGACCATATACTATTTGCTTTCACAATAAAAAAAATATTTATTGTTTAATTTATATTATTTTACAGAAAATTGATGGCACTTCAATTCAGTATTTTATGTTATTTTGATGTCTTCTAGAGCTTTTTTAAATTCATAAAATATATTGATCACTTATGACACGTGAAAAAAGTATCATAACTATAATTTTTAAAATAAATTATCAATATCTACAACCATAAATTATTTATTGTCATTTACATAACATTAAAATTTATAAACAATAAATATGTATAAGTAGAAGTGAGTGGTAAGGCATGCTTTATCAACGATAATAAATGAAAGTAATTTTACAAGTAGAAGCAGATACATGTAATAACACTATAAGAATTTTAATTTTTTTAAGTAATATATGTTGCACTTTAATCTATATGACATGAGTTTCATTTTCTTATTCAATATTCTCTTACTACTTTTCTTTCAACACTTATACATCAATATCAGATGACAATTACTCCATACCCTTTTCATTTTGATTTGAATGTATTATTTTGAATTGGCATGAAAATTCAGAAAATAAACTAACTTTTAAATCTATTTTTGATAAATTAATGATATATGAAATGTAATAAAATGCTTTTTATTTTTTTGATTTTATACATGACATATGAATAGTATAAACTAAGAGCGGCCAAATATAAAGAAAATACATTATATTTTTTAACTGACCAAAAAGAGGTAAGATAAAGAAATTAAAATGAAGTACTAAATAAAAGCCCATCTCATTCAATAATAAACATATTTGAAGATAAAAACTAAAATCATAAAATATAACAAAGATAATCATAGATATGAAAGTCAAAACTCTTTAAGTACACAATTAAGTCACTGAATTTGAAATAAACGTAAAAATATCTATTCATTGGATCCAGATTGCGCTCCATTGAAATCGGACGAACTGTTTTCATCAACTCTTAAAGGAGAAAGGGACTTTCCAGTAGTTTGATACAGAAATTCCGTATCATACGCCATCAGTTGGCTCTCTACTCTTTCAACTTCTTCATCTGCTGCTTCCAAGAGCTCAATCAACTTTTTAAGGTCAGAAAAGCTGAGTTGTTCATATGGAAGTTCTTTCCTTAATATTTTAAGATCTTTTCCATGTTTTTTCTGTTATTCGAGTGAATTCTCCAACATGTTTAGTTCATTGTTGGTCTCATCAACATTGACATTTTAATTAGCTAAAATAGTGGGGTTAGGAGCTTCAATGTCGGGTTGACGTTTTTCTTCTAGAAACTTATCCACAATTAACTTGGCGGAAGGATGTCCACATGAATATACTTTGTTATTAGATGAGAAAATCACAACAGCAACATAAGAACCATATAAAGTACATATCTCCCTCGCCTTTTTAAATAGGCCAATACGTACTTTGAGAATGTTACTTGTCTATTTTTTGAATTTTGTATCCTTGCAATAACAATTCTTTTGCGACCAGTACATATTTTCATGGATACATTTCTGGATTGAAAAATGTGATGTTGGGTTTCTATTCTTACCAACTATTTATAGCGACAAAATCATCGTATTATTAGATAAAAATGAACTCAAATAACAAAAATGTAAAAATATTAATGATGATTTTCTTATAAGGTAGGATTTTAATCAAAATCATTATTGTATTAAATTTTCTTTTAAGTTGATTTGTACCATTGTCAATCTTTAACAAGAGTATTTACAAATTACTAATTTTCCTAATTAGATTGATGTTATTGAATTATTTATGAAGTTGTCATTATCTCATTCTTTTGTGACATATATTTTCGTAAATTGATAAATAGATTGATTAAATTTTATAAGGTAAATTTTTTGTTATTTTATGTATAGATTTTTAAAATTTCTCTTGTTCAATTATGTATGTTTCCTAATATTGTCATTCCTAATAAAACACTTCCACTTTTAACTTTGACAATATGAAAATATATAATATCTTACTCATATTCATGTACAAAATAATTTAAGCGCTTCAATATAAAATTTAAAGTTATTTGTGCATGTTCTAGAGCATTTGTAGACTTGTAAATATACTCATAATTTATGAAAAATGAAATAATATTGTAACAGTAAGAAAGCCTAAATCATAATGAAATTGAAAATATATAAACCAATTTTGAATATTCTCCTACAGTTTATATTTCATTTTAAATTTTCCAAACGATTGAATGAAATTTGTCTTGTTTATCTAATCACCAAATATTTGAATGTGATACGATACATTTTGAAATTTTAACATCCTGCCATAGAAATAGTTAAATTTCGAAATTACTAAATTGGAAATAGTGAATTTATCAAGTTATTCTTAAGTTGTGATTTTTTGGGTCAACTTCAAACAATCATACCTTTAAGTACATGAAGAGTTAAGTGGCACATAGTATACCGAATAAAAGGTCTTGTAATCCTCTTTCCAACGCCACTGAGTTGTGTATGCTTTGAGTTTGAATGAGGGACATATGCTCCTTTAAGGTTATTAAGACCATTTCAGAAAATTACACAAACTAGTGACGGGTATTTTGGACTTTTCCTTACCCAATCACATTAAAACGAATTTAGAAATATTTTTTTGTTATATCTAACGTGGGTAAGTTTTACATATCCTTAATTAAGATTTGGGTTTTAGAAGAGAGTTCAAGAATAGAAAAATTAGACAAAAGGAAGAAAGATTAAGATGTCTTACAAATTGAAGAGTGATTCACGCTAAATTACATCTCATTCAATACAAGACGCAACGGTCATTATATAGTATAAAACCCATCGAAGTGTTGTTGTCGAACCCTGAGGGAAAGGTACAAATTAGAATTCATCTATGAAGTTATAAATGTAATCTAGTCGGTGGTAGGAGTAATATTTGTCAAAAATATAAAAGTGAATCGAAGGGTCTGAGAATGACTGTCAGATAGGAGAAATTGGTTTGTGAATAAAAATTAATTTTAACTCAAGTGTCCATGAAAACCATGTAGCTATCATGGGTATTAATGGGTAATACTTTTTAGATAATCGCGTAAGTTAAGCTAGTAGATCCACTAAGTTAAGTAGTTCTATGCATCGTCAAAGCACTGCACAGTTCTGGCAATATGGAGAAAACGATATATCACCAATAAGGCTCATAGTGGTGGTTGTCGGTTAGAGAATCAACCATAGAAATTATATTACTTACATATAAGTAAAGTTAAGTGTGTTCTTGAATTTTCTTTAACAAACAAAGTGTTTTCATTGTATTACAAGTTTATATACTGCATATGTTTAATTGCTTTATATTAAGTGAAGTTATTCATGAGTTGAGTAGGGCCAAGATAAGTGTTACTTCTTACACTATTCAAGCTTGACTTGTGGTTAGCATTCCAACTCACATAGTCGTACTTTCAATGTAATGATGCAAGTTGACCTACATCGTATCACGATGGACACGCAGGTAACCGGGTTCAATATCATCAAGCGCCTCGTTAATCAAACTGAGCACTCGTACCAAGTGGTGAGTATCCTTGCATTCTGGAGGACACATTTACTTGTTTTTTCAGTCTTTGTTTTTAGGATGTTATGGGGTCTATCCCAACACCCATCTTAATATTGTAGAGGCGCTATAGAAAGTCAGAAGGTTTAGTTTTGTGTCTCTTTCTTTTTTTGCAGATGTTTTTCTATGAGACTTACGTGCCATTTTGGCCAAGTTATTTATTTCATATTATTTTATGAGAATGTTTTCTTATATTGTGTTAACTGTTCCGCTGATTTAAGCAACTTAGACCAAGGGTCCACACAAGGACATGAATGGTTAGTGATTGTCGGCCACATCTAGGATGTAGGATGGGGGCATGACAGTAGGTAAGTTAGAGTGTAGATGCAATAGCTTTGCATCTCAAAACCATTACATGTCAAGCTATTTCTCGCACAACCCAACAATATTAACAATTTAAACAACCCTGAACCTTTATTTATCTATTCTCTCAAGCTATAGAGGTAGAATCGAGTTTAACATTCATTCTCTTGAGTTTAACCCACATTTATCCAAAAACTACAATCATTGATATAAATCCTTAGTTAGAAAACCTCTTTCTGAAGCAAGCAAAAAACTCTAAGTTAGACATGCATTTGTAACAACTATTTATAGATTTATATACAACTATCTAGTAAACCCACTCCAATTGTAACACCTCGTACCCGAAAATAGACCATAATGCAGATTTTTCAGAACTGCAGGTAAGACACACGGTCTCCACCCTCATATGGTAGGGTGACACACGGCCTGTGCCAGTGGTTCATTATCCACATTTGCAACCCCTTGGAACTCAGTCCAAGAATTTCTGTCTAAGGGTTGACCAATGGCCGAACCCACATACCTTAGGTTAGACCATGTATCGTGATATGGATCTGTGGATCATACCCATAGAAATCATCGTCCAGTCACGACTGACGATTGACAAGAACGGACCATCACTAAATCAAAGTCCTTCGATAATATCGAAAACAGTTATGTCAGGGTTGTTTTGGTCTCTTCCTTAAGTGTTGGACCACTAAACTACGTCGTTCAACTCCTAAACTATGTGGTTTTTGTTAATTTTAGCCTACAAACATAATAAGAACTTATCCAAGTCAGATCATTCACAGGAAACTTAGAAATTATAGAGGAGAAAGAGGCGACCAAACCCTTCCGAAGAATGAAGCAAGGTTTCATTAGTTCAAGCTCCGAAATAAAAAGATTTCACCATAAATTTTTAACTAGGTATGTGGTATTACACTAGTGGGTTTCTTTCACTCACAAGGCCGCTAGAATACATTAAAAATCTTGATTCCATTAATGATTATCAATTCCTAGAGTTTCTTGAATGTCAAAAATTTGGGTTTTACCTATTAGAGTGATCCAAATTGTTTTATCATAGATTCAATATCAGTTTGTCCTAGTTTCACGCATAAACTCAGAGCCCTCATTATGTAAGTGTTCTATTTCATGAATTACACATGTGTTATTCTGTTATACAAGAACATGCCTCTGTTTTCGAATGCATTATCATCAACATATAAATGTTGGATTCCCAGTTTGCATGTCAGGCTTGAGTTATCTAGTGTTACACTATTTAAGTCATAACATATGCACTAGGGCAAGTCACCCCTAATTGACAGAACTACGTGACTCATAGGATGTAAGTCCCCTTAGTGCGCATCATCTGAATCACACCATCATGCCTATATATAAGTGGTAGGGTATATTGGGTCTTCTCGATAGAGTGTATAGATCAGAGTTCACATTTTACTCATTTGGTTTTAAGTCGGTTATTAGTAAGCTCCCGTACAGTTCAGTCATATTCTATTGGATTTAGCAATTTATCAATATAGTTCAATATTCAGTTTCTTCATGTTATCAACTTGGTCATTGCTTTAAGTTTAGTCATGTACAATACTTTTAGTATCCTATTTATGTTTAAATCATGTTGTTGCTTAGATGCTTTGATTTAGTAATGTTATTGTTCATTATTACTCTATCCTTCATGCTCACTACATTTTGAGTGCTAACACATGTTCTGCGGTACATCTTCTCGTGACAGAGGTTCTAGTCCTCAGCATTCAGATCTCGCATCGATCGATTCCCGATCATTAGTTCAACAAAATTAGTTGTGAGTCGTATTTATTTGAGGACTAGTGACATGACTATCTTTGCTGATTTTAACTTTAGTTTCAGTTTTTCTAGTTCTAGCTGGGGCATGTCCAAGTATTTATATATAATTTAAAGGATTATTTCAGACATAGTTAGTTCCATCTTTATTCATTTTGTTTGACTTTTCTTTTGCATTTAAACTCTCAATTATCTATCTTCAGATTTTAGCGTATAGGTAATCTCAATCATTTCAATTATATGATGATTTAGCTTCTGCATATTATTCATTGTTTATGTTTATCTCAAGTATGCTTATGATTATGCAAAAAGGGTTAGTTTGGGGTCAGCAACTACAATTTCAAAAAATTCCAACATAAGTACTAAACGAAATCACAATTAAACAACAAATAAACCATCAACAAGCAAGATCCAATAGATAATCTAACCCATGTTCACAAAATCACACCCTTAGAATTGGACTTTTATATAGACATATACAAGAGATAGAAATTTATACCAAAATGAGTTTTCATTCAAATGGGTATGTAGGTTTAAGAATCCATGGGTCTAATCCCAAATTTGGGAGTTGAAACCCTTTAAATCTTCCAGTACTTCAAAACCCTCTTCTAACTTATAACTCAAAAATAAAAGCATAAAATAATTTTTCAATACTAAGGAATTCGATCCTAAGCTAAAAATAATAACGAGTGTTTATATTTTTAAAACGTTGTGGTGCGAACGATCACTCAAAGAAGTTAGTTGGAACCGCCAATCGATTCAGCGATTCTGCTATCCTATAATATCTTCGTAATTTCGATCATTGAGCGACATAGTACTACTTAGTGGAACTACTCGGCAACACGCCCATGACACCATTTCTCTGCCGATATGATCCTTCCCTTCTTGGCTTAGCTCAAAAAAGGGGGTGTTACACCATGCTTAATAAAAGAAAATCTACTATTAGCTTTCAGAATAGAAAAAAGTTATTGTTTAATTTATATTATTGTACAAAATTTTTATGGAAATTTAATTCAGTATTTTATGTTATTTAGATATCTTCTAGAGCATTTCTAAATTCATAATATCTATTGACCACTTATGATACGTGAAAAAAGTATCATTACAATAATTTTTTATTAATTTATAAATATCTACAACCAAAAATTAATTTTATTGTCATTTAAATAACATTAAAATTATAAACAATAAATATGTATAAGTAGAAGTGAGGTGGTAAGACATGTTTTATCAATGATAATAAAGTAATGTTAATTTGATAGGTAGAATCAGATACATGTTAAACTCTATAAGAAATTTAATTTTTTTTAAATAAGATATGTTGCACATCAAGCTATCTGACATGAGTTTCATTTTCTTATTCAATATTCTCTTACTACTTTGTCTTTCAACACTTATACATCAATTTTAATTGACAATCATTCCATACCCTTTTCATTTTGATTTGATTATGTTATTTTTAATTGGCATAAAAATTGAGAAAATAAACTAACTTTTAAATCATTTTTTGATAAATTAATAATATGTGAAATGTAACAAAATTTTTATTCTTGTGATTTTATGCATAACATAAGAAAAGACTTAGATAAGAGAAGCCAAAAATAAAGAAAATACATTATATGTTTTAAACTGACCTAAAAAAGGTAAGACAAAGAAATTAAAATGAAGGAAGTACTAAATATAAGTCCATCCATTCTATAATAAAAATATTTGAAGGTAAAAATTGAAATCATAAATATAACAAACATAATCATAGATATGAAAATCAAAACACTATAATACACAATTAAGTCACTGTATTTTAAATAAAGTTAAAAATATCTATTCATTGGATCCAGATTGCGCTTCATTGAAATTGGATGAACTGTTGTCATCAACTCTTAAAGGAGAAAGGGACATTCCAATAGTTTGATACGGAAATTCCGTATCATACTCCATAAGTTGGCTCGCTACTCTTTCAACTTCTTCATCTGCAGCTTCCAAAAGCTCAATCAACTTTTTAAGGTCAGAAACGTTGAGTTGTTCATATGGAAGTTCTTTCCTTAAACCTTGGAGAGCTTTTCCATGTTTTCTCTGTTGTTCGACTGAATTCTCCAACATGTTTAGTTCATTGTTTATCGCATCAACATTGACATTTTGATGAGATAAACTAGTGGAGTTAGGAGCATCAAAGCCGGGTTGATTTTCTCCAAGAAACTTACCCACAATTAAATCAGCGGAAGGATGTCCACATGAATATACTTTTTTCCTAGATGAAAAAATCACAACAGCAACATAAGCACCACATAAAGTACATAGCTCAGTTGCCTTTTTAAATAGGCCAATGCGTCGTTTTGAGAATGTTATTTGTCTTTTTTTTTGAATTTTGTATCCTTGAAATTACAATTCTTTTGCGACCAATACATATTTTCATGGCTAAATTTCTGGATTGAAAATATCGGAAAATGTGACGTTTGGTTTTTGTTCTAACCACCTATTTATAGCGAGAAAATCATCATATTTTTTGATAAAAATGAACTCAAATAACAAAAATGTAAAAATATTTATGATGATTTTCTTATATGGTAGGATTTTAACAAAAATCATTATATTTATTAAATTTCTTTTTAGGTTGATTTGTATCATTGTTAATCTCTAACAATATTGATTACAAATTACATATTTTCCTAATTAGATTGATGTTATTGAACTATTTATGAAGTTGTGATTATCTTATTCTTTTGTACATATATATTAGTAAATTAATATATAAATTGATTAAATTTTGTTTGGTAAATTTTTTGTTATTGTATTTATTGATTTTATAAATCTTCTCTTGTGCAATCATGTGTATATCCTAATATAGTCATGCTTAATAAAAGACCTTCCATTTTTAGCTTTGACAATATTACTCATATTCATGTACAAAAAAATTTAAGCTCTTTAATTTAAAATTTAAAGTTATTTGTGCAGGTTCTAGAGCATTTGTAGACTTGTAAAATATACTCGTAGCTTATGAAAAATGAAATAGTATTGTAATAGTAAGGAAGCCTAAATAATTTTAAATATTTATTAAATTTAAAGATTTTATAAATTTTCTCTTTAGTTTTACAAATCCTTAGTTAAGCTCTGGGTTTAATAAGAGAGTTCAAGAAGAACGAAATTAGAGAAAAGGAAGAACGATTAGGATCTCTTACAAATTGAGGAGTGATGAATGCTAAATTACACCTAATTCAACACTAGACGTAGTGGTCGTTATCTAGTATAAAACCCATTGAAGTTTAGTTGTCCAACCCAGAGGGAACGGTACAAATTAGAATGCATCTATGAAGTTATAAGTGTAATCTAGTCGGTGGTAGGAGTAAAAATTGTAAAAAATATTGAAGTGAAAATTGAAGGGTTTGACAACGACTGTTAGATGTAAGGAATTGGTTTGTGGATGAGAATTCATTTTAACTCAAGTGTCCAAGAAAACCATGTAGCCATCATGGGTATTAACGGTTCATACTTTTTAGATGATCATGTAAGTTAAGCTAGTAGATCCACTAAGTTAAGTACATCTATTCGTCATCAAAATATAAGAGACTTCTTGCAGCATGGGTAAGACGATGTATAACCAATAAGGCTCATAGTGTTGGTTGTCGGTTAGAGAATCTGCCAAAATAATTGTTTTACTTACATATCATTATAGTTGAGTTTGTTCTTGTATTTTCTTTAACAAACTGAATGTTTCATTGTTTTACAAGTTTATATACTGAATGTGTTTAATTGCTTTATATTAAGTGAAGTTATTCATGAGTTGAGAAGGGCCAAGGTAAGTGTTACTTCTTTCTTTATTCAAGCTTAAGTTGTGGTTAGCATTCCAACTCGCATACTCGTACTTTCAATGTAATGATGCAAGTTGACCTACATCGTATCATGATGGAGACACAAGTAACCAGGATCAATATCATCAAACGCCTCCTTGATCCAGCTGAGTACTCGTAGTAAGTGGTGAGTCTCCTTCAATTTTTGAGGACACATTTATTTGTTTTTTCAGTCTTTATTTTATAGGATGTTATGGGTTCTGTCCCAACATCCATCTTAATATTGTAGAGTCTTCATAGATAGTCAGACAATTTAGTTTTAAGTCTCTTTCTTTACTTGCAGAAGTTTTGCTATGAGACATACGTGTCATTTTAGCCAAGTTATTTATTTCATGTTATATTATGAGAATGTTTTCTTATATTTATTTAACTGTTCAATCTTATTTAAGTAAGTCATGCCAAGGTTTCACACAAGGCCAACAATGGTTAGTGAGTGCCGGCCACATGCTGGGTGTAGGCTGGGGGCGTGACAGTAGGTACGTTAGAGTTTAGATGCAATAGCTTTCTATCTCAAGACTATTACAAGACAAGCAATTACTCGCGCAAATTAACAATATAAACAACCCTAAACCTTTATTTATCTACTCTCTCAAGCTATATAGGTAGAATCAAGTTTAGCATTCATTCTCTTGAGTTGAACCCACATAAATCCAAAAACTACAATAATTGATAAAAATCCTTGGTTAGAAAACCTCTTTCTGAAGCAAGCCCAGAACTCTAAGTTAGACTTCCATTTATAACAACTATTTATAGATTGATATATAACTATCAATTGAACCCACTCCAATTGTAACACCCCGTACCCGAAAAAAGACCATAATACAGATTTTTTAGATCTTGCAGGTAAGACCCATGGTCGACACCCACGAACCATATGGTGACACACGGCCTGTACTACTGGTTCATTATCAACATTTGAAACCCCCTAGAACTCAGCCCTAGAATTCCGTCTAAGGTTTGACCAACAGACGAACCCACATACCTTAGGTTAGACCATGTACCTTGATCTGCATACGTGGATCATACCCATAGAAACCAGCGTCCAGTCACGACTGACGATTGACAAGCACAGACCATCAATTAATCGACAGTCATTCGGTAACCTCGAAAGTGGTTATGTCAGGGGTGTTTTTGTCTCTTCCTTAAGTGTTGGACCATTAAACTATGTCGTTCAACCCTAAACTATGTGGTTTTTGTTAGGTTTAGCCTACAAACATAATAAGAACTTATAAAAGTAGACTCATTCACAGACACTCGGAAACTTAGAAACTATAGAGGAGAAAGAGGCGACCAAACCCTTCCGAAGAATGCAACAAGGTTTCATTAGTTCAAGCTCCAAAATAAAAAGATTTCACCATAAATTTTTTCACTAGGTATGTGGTATTACACTAGTGGATTCCTTTCACTCATTAGGCCGCTATATTTCAGTCAAAATCTTGATTCTATTAATGATTATCAACACCTACGGTTTCTTGAATGTTAAAAATGTTGGGTTTTACCTATTAGAATGATCAAAATCGTATTATCATGAATTCAGTATCAGATTGTCCCATTTTTATGCATAAACTCAGAACCCTCGTTATGTAGTTCTTCTAGTTCTTGAATTACACATGTTATTCTGTTACATAAGAACATGCCTCAGTTTTCGAATGAATTATTATCAACATATAAATGTTGCATTTCCAGTTTGCATGTCATGTTTGAGTTATGTAATGTTATAACATTTAAGCCAGAACATGTTAATTGCTTAATAATATGGGAATCTCAATACCGAGTGGACTAGGGTAAGTCACCCCCAATTGATAGAAATACGTGCCCCATAGTATGTAAGTCCCCTTTGTGCGCATCATCTTATTCATCATATCAGCATGCCTATATATCTGTGGTAGGGTATATGTGGTCTTCTTGATAGGTATTATAGATCGGACTTCACATTTAACTCATTTGGTTTTAAGTCGGTTATTAGTAAGCTACCTTACCATTCGGTCATATTCTATTGGATTTAACATGTTATCAATATAGTTCAGTATTCAGTTTCTCCATATTATCAACTTGGTCATTTCTTTAAGTTTAGTCATGTACAATACTTTTAGTATCCTATTTATGTTCAAATCATGTTATTGCTTAGATGCTTTGAATCAGTAATGTTATTGTTTAGTATCACTCTATCCTTCATGCTCGGTACCTTTTAAGTGTTAATGCACGTTCTGCGCTAGATCTTCTCGTGATGTAAGTTCTAGTCCTCAGCATTCAGATCAAACGTTGATCGATTACCGATCACTAGTTCAACAACATTAGTCATGAGTCGTATTTCTTTGAGGACTAGTGACATGACTATCTTTGCGTTGTTTTGAACTTTAGTTTCAGTTTTTCTAGTTCTAGCAGGGGCGTATCCAAGTATTTCTAGTCAATTTAGAGGCTTATTTGAGACATAGTTGGTTCCATCTTTAGTCATTTTGTTTGACTTTTCTTTTGTATTTAAACTCTCAATTATCTTTCTGATTTTAGCATATAGGTAATCACCATCATTTTCAATTATATCATGATTTAGCTTCTACACATAATTCATAGTTTCATTTTATCTCAAGTATGCTTATGATTATGCAAAAAGGGTTAGCTTGGGGTTTGCAACTACAATTTCAAAAAATTCCAACACAAGTACTAAACAAAATTCACAATTAAACAACAAATAAACCATCAACAAGCAAGATCCAATAGATAATCTAACACATGTTCACAGAATCACAACATAAAAATTGGGATTTTATCTAGACATATACAAGAGATAGAAATTTATACCAAAATTAGTTTTCATTCAAATGGATATTTAGGTTTAATAATCCATGGGTCTAATCCCAAATTTGGGAGATGAAACCCTTTGAATCTTCAAGTACTTCAAAACCCTCTTCTAACTTATAACTCAAAAATAAAAGCTTAAATTATTGTTCAATACTAAGGAATTCGATCCTAGAATTCAATCCTAAGCTAAAAATAATAACTAGTATTTATATTATTAAAACGTTTGTGGTGCAAACGATCACTAAACGCAGTTAGTTGGAACAGCCAATCAATTAAGAAATTCTTCTAGCCTAGAATATCTTCGTAATTTTATCATTGAGCGACATAGTACTACTTAATGGAACTACTCGGCAGCACGCCCAAGACACCATTTCTCTACCGATATGATCCTTCCCTTCCTCGCCCAGCTCAAAAAAGGATGTGTTACACCATGCTTAATAAAAGACCATCTATTATTAGCTTTCAGAATAGAAAAATATGTTTAATTTATATTATTGTACAAAATTTTTATGGAACTTCAATTCAGTATTTTATGTTATTTGGATATCTTCTACAACATTTCTAAATTCATAAAATCTATTGATCACTTATGACACATGCAAAAGGTATCATAACAATAATTTTTTTTATTAATTTATAAATATCTACAAACAGAAATTATTTTTATTGTCATTTAAATAACATTAAAAATTATAAACAATAAATATGTATAAGTAGAAGTGAGGTGTAAGACATGCTTTATGGATGATAATAAAGTAATATTAATTTTATAGGTATAAGCAGATACGTGCTATACTCTATAAGAATTTTAATTTTTTTTAAATAAGATATGTTGCACTTCAAGCTATCTGACATGAGTTTCATTTTCTTATTCAATATCCTCTTACTACTTTGTCTTTCAACACTTATACATCAATTTCAATTGACAATTATTCCATACCCTTTTCATTTTGGTTTGAGTATATTATTTTGAATTGGCATGAAAATTGAGAAAATAAACTAACTTCCAAAATCTTGTTTTGATAAATTAATGATATATGAAATGTAACAAAATGCTTTTTATTCTTGTGATTTTATGCATGACATATGAAAAAACTTAGCTAAGAGCAGCCAAAAATAAAAAAATACAATATATTTTTTAAACTGACCTAAGAAAGGTAAGACAAAGAAATTAAAATGAAGGAAGTACTAAATACAAGTCCACCCCATTCAATAACAAACATATTTGAAGGTAAAAATTGAAATCATAAATATAACAAAACCAATCATAGATATGAAAATCAAAACTCTATAATACACAATTAAGCCACTGAATTTTTAATAAAGTTAAAATATATCTATTCATTGGATCCAGATGGCGCTTCATTAAAATTGGACGAACTGTTGCCATCAACTCTTAAAGGAGAAAGACACATTCCAATAGTTTTATACGGAAATTCCGTATCATACTCCATAAGTTGGCTCGCTACTCTTTCAACTTCTTCATCTGCAGCTTCCAAGAGCTCAATCAACTTTTTAAGGTCAGAAAAGTTGAGTTGCTTATAGAGAAGTTCTTCCCTTAATCCTTGGAGAGCTTTTCCATGTTTTTTCTGTTGTTCGAGTGAATTCTCCAACATGTTTAGTTCATTGTGGATCTCATCAACATTGACATTTTGATTAGATAAACTAGTGGAGTAAGGAGCATCAAAGCCGGGTTAATTTTCTCCAAGAAACGTATCCACAATTAACTCCGCGGAAGGATGTCCACATGAATATACTTTGTTGCTAGATGAAAAAATCACAGCAGCAACATAAGCACCACATAAAGTACATAGCTCAATTGCCTTTTTAAATAGGCCAATACATCGTTTGGAGAATGTTACTTGTCTATTTTTTGAATTTTGTATCCTTGCAATTACAATTCTTTTGCGACCAATACTTATTTTCATGGCCAAATTTCTGGATTGAAAATATAGGAAAATGTGATGTTTGGTTTTTGTTCTATCCACCTATTTATAGTGAGAAAATCATCATATTATTTGATAAAAATGAACTCAAATAACAAAAATGTAAAAATATTTATGATGATTTTCTTATAAGGTAGGATTTTAACAAAAATCATTATATTTATTAAATTTCTTTTTAACTTGATTTGTATCATTGTCAATCTCAAACAATATTAATTACAAATTATATTTTTCCTAATTAGATTGATGTTATTGAACTATTTATGAAGTTGTCATTATCTCATTCTTTTGTGACATATATATTAGCAAATTAATATATCAATTGATTAAATTTTATTTGGTAAATTTTTTGTTATTGTATTTATAGATTTTATAAATTTTCTCTTGTTCAATCATCTATATATCCTAATATAGTCATGCTTAATAAAAGACCTTCCATTTTTAGCTTTGACAATATTAATCATATTCATGTACAACATAATTTACGCGCTTCAATTTAAAATTTAAAATTTGTGCAAGTTCTAGAGCATTTGTAGACTTGAAAAATATTCTCGTAGCTTATGAAAAATGAAATAATATTGTAAAAGTAAGGAAGCCTAAATCATAACGCAATTGAAAATATATAAACCAATATTTAATATTCTCCTACACTTTATATTTCATTATAACATTTTAACACGATAGAATGAAATTTGTGTCATCCTGCCATAGAACTAGTTAAATTTAGAAATCGCTAAATTGGAAATAGCAAATTTATCAAGTTATTTTTAAGTTAATTTTTTGGTTCATCTTCAACCAATCATAACTTTCATTACATGAAGAGTTAAGTGGTACATAGTATAGCAAGTAAAAGGGCTTGGAATCCTCTTTCCAACACCATTGAGTTGTATATGTTTTGAGTTTGAATGAGGGACATATGCTCCTTTTAAGTTATTATGACCATTTAAGAAAGTTACCCAAGCTAGTGAGGGGTATTTTGGACTTTTCGTTACCCAATCATATTATAACGAATTTAGAAATATTTTTTGGACAAATCTGACATGGGTAAGCTTTACAATCCATAATTAAGCTTTGGGATTAATAAGAGAGTTCAGGAAGGATAAAATTAGAGAAAAGGAAGAACGATTAAGATCTCTTACAAATTGAGGAGTGATGAACGCTAAATAACACCTAATTTAATACTAGACGTAGCGATCGTTATCTAGTATAAAACCCATTGATGTTTTGTTGTCCAACCCAGAGGGAACGGTACAAATTAGAATTCATCTATGAAGTTATAAATGTATTCTAGTCAGTGGCAGGAGTAATAATTGTAAAAATATTGAATTGAATTGAAGGGTTTGACAACGACTGTCAGATGGGAGGAATTGGTTTGTGGATGAAAATGCATTTTAACTCAAGTGTCCAAGAAAACCATGTAGCCATCATGGGTATTAACGATTCATACTTTTTAGATGATCATGAAAGTTAAGCTAGTAGATCCACTAAGTTAAGTAGTTCTATGCGTCATCAAAGTATAAGACACTTCTTGCAGCATGGGCAATACGATGTATCACCAATAAGGCTTATAGTGGTGGTTGTCGGTTAGAGAATATCCCACAAAAATTATATTACTTACATGTAATTAAATTTGAGTTTGTTCTTGTATTTTCTTTAACAAACTAAATGTTTTCATTGCTTTATATTAAGTGAAGTTATTCATGAGTTGAGTAGGGCCAAGGTAAGTGTTACTTCTTTCTTTATTCAAGCTTAAGTTGTTGTTAGCATACCAAATCGCATACTCGTACTTTCAATATAATGATTCAAGTTTATCTTCATCGTATCATGATGGAGACATAGGTAACAAGGATCAATATCATCAAGCGCCTCGTTGATCCAGCTGAGCACTCGTAGTAAGTGGGGAGTCTCCTTGAATTTTGGCGGACACATTTACTTGTTTTTTCAGTCTTTATTTTATAGGATGTTATGGGGTCTGTCCCAACATCCATCTTAATATTCTAGAGGCTTCATAGATAGTCAGACAATTTAATTTTGAGTCTCTTTATTTATTTATTTTTGCAGAAATTTTGCTATGAGACATACTTGCCATTTTGGACAAGTTGTTTATTTCATGTTATTTTATGAGAATGTTTTCTTATATTTATTTAACTGTTACACTGATAAAGTAAGTCAGGCTAAGGGTTTGCACAAGGACCGGAATGGTTAGTGAGTGCCGGCCACATCCTGGGTATAGGCTGGGGGCGTGACAGTAGGTAACTTAGAGTGTAGAGCAATAGCTTTCTATCTAAAGACTATTACAAGTCAAGCAATTTATCACGCAACTCACCAATAATAACAATAAAAACAACTTTGAACCTTTATTTATCTACTCTCTCAAGATATATAAATAGAAGCGAGTTTATAATTCATTCTTTTGAGTCGAACCCACATTAATAAAAAAAAACTACAACAATTGATATAAATCCTTGGTTAGAAAACCTCTTTGTAAAGCAAGCCCAGAACTCTAAGTTAGACTTGCATTTATAACAACTATTTATAGATTGATATACAACTATCGATTAAACCCACTCCAATTGTAACACCCCATACCCGAAAAAAGACCATAATGCAGATTTTTACGAACTTCCAGGTAAGACCCACGGTCGACTCCGACGAACCGTATGGTGACACACGGGCTGTGCCACTTGTTCATTATCAACATTTGCAACCCCCTAGAATTCAGTCCTAGAATTCCGTCTAAGGGTTGACCAACGGCCGAACCCACCTACCTTAGGTTAGACCATGTATCGTGATCTGCATCCGGATCATACCCATAGAAACCAGCGTCCATTCACGACTGACGATTGACAAAAACACAGACCATCAGTTAATCGACAGTCATTCGATAACCTCAAAATCGGTAATGCCAGGGGTGTTTTGGTCTCTTCCTTAAGTGTTGGACTATTAACCTACGTCGTTAAACCCTAAACTATGTGTTTTTTGTTAGTTTTAGCCTACAAACATAATAAGAATTTATCAAAGTAAGATCATTCACAGACACTCAGAAACATAGAAACTATAGAGGACAAAGAGGTGACCAAACCCTTCCGAAGAATGCAATAAGGTTTCATTAGTTCAAGATCAAAAATAAAAAGATTTCTCCATAAATTTTTTCACTAGGTATGTTGTATTACACTAGAGGATTCCTTTCACTCATTAGGCCGCTATATTTCAGTCAAAATCTTGATTCCATTAATGATTATCAACTTATAGGGTTTCTTGAACGTTAGAGATCTTGGGTTTTACCTATTAGAATGATCCAAATTGTATTATCATGAATTCAGTATCAGGTTGTCCCGTTTACATTCATAAATTCAGAACCCTCGTTATGTAGTTTTTCTAGTTCTTGAATTACACATGTTTTTGTATTACATAAGAACATGCCTCAGTTTTCGAATGAATTATTATCAATATTATAAATGTTGCATTCCCAGTTTGCATGTCAAGTTTGAGTTATCTAGTGTTACGACATTTAAGCCATAACATGTTAATTGCTTAATCATATGGGAATCTCAATACCGAGTGGACTAGGTTAAGTCACCCCCAATTTACGAAACTACGTGCGTGAAGAGTTAAATGGTAAATAGTATACCGAGTAAAAGGTCTTGGAATCCTCTTTCCAACGCCATTGAGTTGTATATGTTTTGAGTTTGAATGAGGGACATATGCTCCTTTAAGTTATTATGACCATTTAAGAAAGTTACCCAAGCTTGTGAGGGGTATTTTGGACTTTTAAGTCCCCTTTGTGCACATCATCTTATTCATCATATCAGCATGCCTATATATCTAAGGTAGGGTATATTGGGTCTTCTCTATAGGTTGTATACATCGGACTTCACATTTAAGTCATTTGGTTTTAAGTAGTTTATTAGTAAACTCCCTTACAGTTCATTCATATTCTATTTGATTTAGCATGTTATCAATATATTTCAATATTCAGTTTCTTCATATTTTTAACTTGGTCATTGCTTTCAGTTTAGTCATGTACAATACTTTTAGTATCCTATTCATGTTCAAATCATGTTATTGCTTAGATGCTTTGATTCAGTAATGTGATTGTTCAGTATCAATCTATCCTTCATGCTCGGTACCTTTTAAGTGTTAACACATATTCTGCGGTACATCTTCTCGTGATGTAGGTTCTAGTCCTCAGCATTCAGATCACACATAGATCGATTACCGATCATTAATCGTGAGTCGTATTTTTAAGAGGACTAGTGACATGACTATCTTTGTGTTGTTTTAAACTTTAGTCTCAGTTTTTCTAGTTCTAGCTAGGGCAAGTCCAAGTATTTCTAGTCAGTTTAGAGGCTTATTTACGACATAGCTAGTTCCATCTTTAGTCGTTTTCTTTGAGTTTTCTTTTGTATTTAACCTCTCAATTATCTATATTCTCGTTTTAGCGTATAGGTAATCTCTATTATTTCAATTTTATCATGATTTAGCTTCTGCACATTATTCATTGTTTCAATTTATCTCAAGTATGCTTATGATTATGCAAAAAGGGTTATCTTGGGGTTTGCAACTACAATTTCAAAAAATTCAAACACAAGTACTAAAGAAATCACAATTAAACAACAAATAAACCATCAACAAGCAAGATCCAATAGATAATCTAACCCATGTTCACAAAATCACACCCTTAGAATTGGTGTTTTATCTAGACATATACAAGAGAAATAAATTTATACCAAAATGAGTTTTCATTCAAATGGGTATGTAGGTTTAAGAATCCATGGGTGTGATCCCAAATTTGGGAGATGAAACCCTTTGAATCTTCAAGAACTTCAAAACCCTCTTCTAACTTATAACTTAAAAATAAAAAGCTTAAAATTATTGTTCAATACTAAGGAATTCGATACTAAGCTAAAAATAATAATGAGTATTTATATTATTAAAAGGTTGTGGTGCGAATGATCACTCAACGCAGTAAATCAGAACGGCCAATCAATTCAGCGATTTTGCTAGACTATAATATCTTCGTAATTTCGATCATTGAGAGACATAGTACTACTTAGTGGAACTACTCGGCAACACGCCCAAGACACCATTTCTCTACTGATATGATCCTTCCCTTCTTAGCCCAGCTCAAAAAGGTTGTGTTACACAATGCTAAATAAAAGACCATCTACTATTAGTTTTCAGAATAGAAAAATATGTTTAATTCATATTATTGTACAAAATTTTTATGGAACTTCAATTCAGTATTTTATGTTATTTGGATATCTTCTAGAGCATTTCTAAATTCATAAAATCTATTGATCACTTATGACACGTGCAAAAGGTATCATAACAATAATTTTTTTTATTAATTTATAAATATCTACAAGCAGAAATTATTTTAATTGTCACTTAAATAACATTAAAAATTATAATCATTAAATATGTATAAGTAGAAGTGAGGTCTAAGACATGCTTTATCGATGATAATAAATTAATGTTAATTTTATAGGTATAAGCAGATACATGCTATACTCTATAAGAATTTTAAAATTTTTTAAATAAGATATGTTGCACTTCAAGCTATCTGACATGAGTTTTATCTTTTTATTCAATATTCTCTTACTACTTTGTCTTTCAACACTTATACATCAATTTCAATTGACAATTATTTCATACCTTTCTCATTTTGATTTGAGTATATTATTTTGAATTGGCATGAAAATTGAGAAAATAAACTAACTTTAAAATCTTGTTTTGGTAAATTAATGATATGTGAAATGTAACAAAATGCTTTTTATTCTTGTGATTTTATGCATGACATATGAAAAGCATTAGCTAAGAGCAGCCAAAAATAAAGAAAATACATTATATTTTTTAAACTGACCTAAAAAGGTAAGACAAAGAAATTAAAATGAAGGAAGTACTAAATACAAGTCCATCTCATTCAATAACAATCATAGTATAAAATCAAAACATAAATATAACAAACATAATTATAGATATGAAAATCAAAACACTATAATGCACAATTAAGTCACTGAATTTTAAGTAAAGTTAAATATATCCATTCATTGGATCCAGAAAGCGCTTCATTGAAATTGGACGAACTGTTGCCATCAACTCTTAAAGGAGAAAGGCACATTCCAATAATTTGATACGGAAATTCCGTATCATACTCCATAAGTTGGCTCGCTACTCTTTCAACTTCTTCATCTGCAGCTTCCAAGAGCTCAATCAACTTTTTAAGGTCAGAAAAGCTGAGTTGTTCATATGGAAGTTCTTTCCTTAATCCTTGGAGAACTTTTCCATGTTTTTTCTGTTGTTCGAGTGAATTCTCCAACATGTTTAGTTCATTGTTGATCTCATCAACATTGACATTTTGATGAGATAAACTAGTGGAGTTAGGAGCATCAAAGCAGGGTTGATTTTCTCCAAGAAACTTATCCACAATTAACTCAGCGGAAGGATGTCCACATGAATATACTTTGTTGCTAGATGAAAAAATCACAACAGCAACATAAGCACCACATAAAGTACATAGCTCCCTTGCCTTTTTAAATAGGCCAATACGTCGTTTTGAGAATATTACTTGTCTATTTTTTTAATTTTGTATCCTTCCAATTACAATTCTTTTGCGACCAATACATATTTTCATGGCTAAATTTCTTGATTGAAAATATAGGAAAATGTGATGTTTGGTTTTTGTTCTAACCACCTATTTATAGCGAGAAATTCATCATATTATTTGATAAAAATGAACTCAAATAACAAAAATGTAAAAATATTTATGATGATTTTCTTGTAAGGTAGGATTTTAACAAAAATCATTATATTTATTAAATTTATTTTTAAGTTGATTTGTATCATTGTCAATCTCTTACAATATTAAATACAAATTACATATTTTCCTTATTAGATTGATGTTATTGAACTATTTATGAAGTTGTCATTATCTCATTCTTTTGTGACATATATATTAGCAAATTAATATATCAATTGATTAAATTTTTTTTGCTTAATTTTTTGTTATTGTATTTATAGATTTTATAAATTTTCTCTTGTTCAATCATGTATATATCCTAATATAGTCATGCTTAATCAAAGCCCTTCCATTTTTAGCTTTTACAATATTACTCATATTCATGTACAAAATAATTTAAGCGCTTCAATTTAAAATTTAATGTTATTTGTGCATTTAATGGAGCATTTGTAGACTAGTAAAATATACTCGTAGCTTATGAAAAATGAAATAATATTGTAAAACTAAGGAAGCCTAAATCATAACTCTATTGAAAATATATAAACCGATATTTAATATTCTCCTACACTTTATATTTCATTATAACATTTTTAACACAATAGAAACAAATTTGTGTCTTGTCTATTAAATCACCAAATATTGAAATATGATACGATACATTATGAAATTGCAACATCCTGCCATAGAAATTGTTAAATTTAGAAATCTCTAAATTGGAAATAGCGAATTTATCAAGTTATTTTTAAGTTGTGACTTTTTGGGTCAACTTCAACCAATCATAACTTTCAGTACATGAAGAGTTAAGTGGTACATAGTATACCGAGTAAAAGGTCTTGGAATCCTCTTTCCAACGCCATTGAGTTGTGTATGTTTTGAGTTTGAATAAGGGACATATGCTCCTTTTAGTTATTATGACCATTTAAGAAAGTTACCCAAGCTAGTGAGGGGTATTTTGGACTTTTCTTTACCCAATCATATTATAACGAATTTAGAAATACTTTTTTGGTCATATCTGACATGGGTAAGTTTTACAATCCTTAATTAAGCTTTGGGTTTAATAAGAGAGTTATAGAAGAATAAAATTAGAGAAAAGGAAGAACGATTAACATCTCTTACAAATTGAGGAGTGATAAACGCTAAATTACACCTAGTTTAATACTAGACGTAGCGATCATTATCTAGTATAAAACCCATTGATGTTCTGTTGTCCAACCCAGAGGAAACGGTACAAATTAGAATTCATCTATGAAGTTAAAAATGTAATTTAGTCGATGGTAGGAGTAATAATTGTAAAAAATATTGAAGTGAATTGAAGCGTTTGACAACGACTGTCAGATGGGAGGAATTGGTTTGTGGATGAGAAATCATTTTAACTCAAGTGTCCAAGCAAACCATGTAGCCATCATGGGTATTAACGGTTCATACTTTTTAGATGATCATGTAAGTTAAGCTAGTAGATCCACTAAGTTAAGTATTTTTATGCGTCATCAAAGTATAAGACACTTCTTGTAGCATGGGCAAGACGATGTATCACCAATAAGGCTCATAGTGGTTGTTGTCGCTTAGAAAATCTCCCACAAAAATTATATTTATTACATATTATTAAATTTTTTGTTCTTTTTTTTTTAACAAACTAATCATTTTCATTGCTTTATATTAAGTGAAGTTATTCATGAGTTGAGTAGGGCCAAGGTAAGTGTTACTTCTTTCTTTATTCAAGCTTAAGTTGTGGTTAGCATACCAAATCGCATACTCGTACTTTCAATGTAGTGATGCAAGTTTACCTACATTGTATCATGATGGAGACACAGGTAACAAGGATCAATATCATCATGCTCCTCGTTGATCCAGCTGAGCACTCATAGTAAGTGGTGAGTCTCCTTGCATTTTGGCGGCCACATTTACTTGTTTTTTCATTCTTTATTTTTATAGGATGTTATGGGGTCTGTCCCAACATAAATCTTAATATTGTAGAGGCTTCATAGATAGTCAGACAATTTAGTTTTGAGTCTCTTTCTTTCTTTCTTTCTTTTTTTTTTGCAGAAGTTTTGCTAGAGACATACATGCCATTTTAGATAAGTTAATTATTTCATATTATTTTATGAGAATGTTTTCTTATATTGATTTAACTGTTCCACTGATTTAAGTAAGTCAGGCCAAGGGTTCGCACAAGGACATGAATGGTTAGTGAGTGCCGGCCACATCCTGGGTGTAGGCTGGGGGCGTGAAAATAGGTAAGTTAGAGTGTAGATGCAATAGCTTTCTATCTCAAGACTATTACAAGTCAAGAAATTTCTCGCGCAACTCAACAATATTAACAATATAAACAACCCTGAACCTTTATTTATCTACTCTATTAAGCTATATAGGTAGAATCGAGTTTAGCATTCATTCTTTTGAGTTGAACCCACATTAATCCAAAAATTACAATAATTGATATAAATCCTTGGTTAGAAAACCTCTTTATAAAGAAAGCCCAGAACTCTAAGTTAGACTTGCATTTATAACAACTACTTATAGATCGATATACAACTATCGATTAAACCCACTTCAACTGTAACACCCCGTACCCGGAAAAAGACCATAATGCAGATTTTTTAGCATCGCTGAGAGAGACCACCAAGAGGTGGATGGCCTTGCACCTGTCAGTTGATAGAGAGGGTGACGACTGGGTGACAGAGCCAAAGGGGGCCATCAAAAAGTCCAACCTAACTTTCACGGCGAAGTTCTTGTGACTGATTGTCCGCCACTGCCTTTCCCCCACAGCTGCTAATAATATCGTTACATGGGATCGAGCAGTGTTGATGGCGGCAATGATAGCTGGGTTCAAGGTGGATTTCGCGTTGCTTCTACAGGCAGTCATGCACGAGAGGGCTTTCAAGGTCACAACTACTTACCCTTTCTCGTGCATGATCTTTTCTCTCTGCAGGTCTGCAGGTGTGCCTATATGGCACGTAGATCAGCTCAAGACCCCTATGGCCACTGTTGACGTCGGCCTCATCAGAGATGAGGCCAATGAGTTGGCTCCACGCAGAGGGCCCCGTCCAGAGCTGCCCCCACTTGCTGATGATCTTGCTGATATGGTAGCCCAGGCCTGCACGGCTACACATGCGGCATCCACTGACACTACCCCGGTCGAGTCTATCCCGGGTAGTAGCACTGCACCGAGCTCCTCTCGCACAGCCCCTCTACCGGTGCTGGTCCCGCTTGCTAGGGTCCAAAAATTAGAGGCGCAAATTGCTACACTTCTGCATCATATCCAGCCGTGGATGCAGAAGTCTATTACTGAGTCAGAAGAGCGCCTAAAGCGGAAAATGGTCCAGTATACAGAGCGGAAGATCGCTGAGGTTCACAAGCGCTTGGACGCCTTTGAGTTGCGGATGCTAGCCCGGCCAGCCCCTCCAGTGGATGTGTCGACTGTTCAGGCTGCGGTCAACAGCCTTCGCGCAGATATTGACACGGTCTTAGAGGCTAGGGTGCCGGAGTCTGAGGCCCTTTCAGTCGAGCGTGCTGAAGACACAGTGTTGGCGGCCCTATTCGCCACTTCAAAGATTCCTCCAGCTCCCCCTTGAGAGCATGCCAAGAGGCGTAGGGGTTGAGTAGAGGACGAGGCGCGAGCACGGAAAAAGGAGCTCCGAGAGATGGAGCTGCGAGGAGAGACTCACTTGCTAAGGAGGAGGCGCACCAGATGAGAGCATCAGAGTTAGCGGCTGGGGCGTCTAGGTCCCGAAATGTGGAGATAGAAGGAGGCACTAATGATAGTGCGGTTTTTGCTGAGGACACCACTGAGGGTGTCCAGATTGCAGAGGACGTGGGTTCCGGGGAACCAAACCCACCAGCTTGCTGATCGACGGCGCTTTGCGCCACATGTTTGCTTCACCAACCACTCTAATATTTAAATTTTTATGCATTGGGGACAATTGCATGTTTTTTTTGTTGGGGGTGGGGTAAATGGACAGTGAGTGTTAGGGTGAAGTCTGAGTAGCCCAATTCACTATCCTCTTTTGGGGTTTTCTTGCCTGTGTTCTTTTTCCCCAAAAGACTGATTACTTTTTCTGTTGAACCGGCATGTCTATATCTTTCGTACATAGTTTAATTCTGGAGCATGATGGCTAAAATGATATCATGATAAATTGGAAAATGATGCATGACTAGGTATAGTAACTGATAAATGTATGGCTCTAAGCATGACATAGAGGTACACCATTTCCTTACCCTAATTCTAAAATTCGAACTGGGTGTCTGATAATCTGGTAGAGTAATGAGATTTCAAGTGAGTGTGAGGAAGATTTAAATAGTCCACTATCTGTACTGAGCTAGAACTTGCCTGGTTAGTCCTGCTAAAAGTTAGCCGTAATAGATAATTAGGAAAGGATCATAGGCCCTTATTCAATATAGCCCATTTTTAGCCTAAATAAAAGAGAACCAAATGAAATTTATCCTTCTCTGTTCCAAATGATCTGAGCTTAAATTAGACCTTTTTTTTTCACCCCAACTGATCTTTTTTGGGAATAATATGTTGGCCCTGGTCCCTCCTTGGACATGTGCACCTCAGCTTAAGCCAAAAACATATGTTGAGGGTGGCTAATGTAGTAAACAACCTTCGTTATGGCCCTGACCCAACTTTGGGTATTGTGTACCTTTACTCATGGCAAAGCCATGAGTTGAGGGTGGCTATTATGAGGAATGCTCTGAAAGTGGGGCTGAAAGAACAAAGAGAGAGAAAGAACAAAGGTAAAGTGACTCAAGAATTAGTTGAAAGAAAAGTGAAGAAAAAGAAAAATATACAAGAAATACAAGCAAGAAAAGAAGAGAGTCACTTACACAAATGAAGAAAGAAGAGAAAATAGCAAGGTGAAAGAATATGAGAATCTGGGCGATATAAAATGATATAAAGTGGAAGGTTTAGCCGATATGTCAAGGAGGGCAAAAAGTCACTAAAGTATACCTAAATATACCCTACATGACCCTGAGCCTATGTTACAAGCTATGAAAGTCCTATCGTGATCCTAAGGGTTGTATAGCGAACTTAAGGCAGTGAAAATAAGGGCAAGCCTATGGCAATTGGTACGAATGAGTGGACTTTGTTCTGAGAGCGAGTGTTGAAAAGTAATCCTTATACTCAAACTGAAGTCATTGTGTGAAAAATGAGGATTTTGTTTTAAAGTGAGGACACTAGCTGCAATACCGAAATTGTTAGCACCTCGGTGAGAAATTAATAAGGATAGGTGTTTGCGCATGGTGAGTCTGTGTCATGTTCTGATCCCACATAATTCAAGCCTAATAATGAAAGCATGCATAGATTTTGATGAGATTAATCGGGATTGATAGACAAATGATTGCAAAGGATGAAACATGGATACTATTGTACAAAGATTTTGAATTGAGTCATAGTGCGTCGCTTGAGGACAAAAAATGAATTTAAGTTGAGGGTGTTTATATACTGTGGTTTCACGGTATTAT
This sequence comes from Solanum peruvianum, assembly GCA_027705065.1. NCBI lineage: Eukaryota > Viridiplantae > Streptophyta > Magnoliopsida > Solanales > Solanaceae > Solanum > Solanum peruvianum. Next base: position 16,190,250 of record JAKWJD010001761.1, read on the forward strand.
TAATACTTTTTCCTTATGTTTAGTGTGTCCAAAAGCCTTTTTGTGCTAATTTTTATATAAGTTCTATTTATTTTGCAGGAAATCTGTCTAAAGATGAATGCGGAGATTTTGAGCGAAGAAATGCAGAAGAGACCACCTACGGAGCTTATGATTGTCCATCGTGCTTGTGACGGTCCGTAGGTGGCGGCGTAGTGCAGCTGCTTAAGGAAGATGGGGAAGTCTGACAAAGTGTGGGGCTACGGAGTTCATGACGGTCCGTCGTATCTATGACGGTCCGTCCTGCAGGTTCGTCATGAAGATCAGAGAAGTAGTCCCAGTACCCATATTCCAAGAGTTCAAGTGTTTTGAAACGAAGACCCTCGACGGACCGTTGTGCCTATGACGGTTCGTCATACCTGCCGTCGAGGGTAATGAAGAGAGCAGCAAAAGAAATTGCATAAGTATGGGACGACGGAGTCCATGACGGTCCGTCGTGACCACGACAATCCGTCGCGAGTTCCGTCGACGCACCCGTGTTCGAAAAACCTCGTTTTTGAGGTTAGACTCCGTATTGTTAGACATAATATTAGTAGACACTGTATTGTTAGACTTTTGAGAAGCATTAGACTTTTTGTGAGATTATTGATTACTTTGAGATTCTTGAAAGTGATTATTGGTGATTAATCAAGCAAACTTTCGGATTTTACTCTTACTCATTGAAGTAAGTACATGAATTCTTAGTTAATATATTTGAATATTGTAATTATGACTATAAGTAACTAAACTCCATAACTAGGGTTGTGGGAACCATAGGCAAATAATGAGATAAAACCTAACTAAAATAACGAGTCTAGAATAGTGTCTTGCATGTATTAATAATTCTTTCGCTTAGAAATCTTTTTAACGGATGGCCAACGTTAGAACTCGCCTTAATGCTACTTGCCGGACCAAGGGTTTAGAAATACATAACTTATTACTTTGCATGCAAGATACTAAGAAAGAATTGTTATAGTAAGAATTGTCAAGTTATGAACCTGTGGGGAACATGTGAACCCTATTTACTTTGATTAATTGATTAAAATCCAACATTCAAAGCTGTTAAGTGTCTCTTTCAATTGCGTTAGTTATTTTCATTCATTTAGAAATATAAACCACCCTTTTATTGTTTTTACTTTCCAAGGAAGTCATTGACTTAACAACACTAATAATAGATTGAAGTTAAGACTTGACTATTTTCCACGTAGGAAGGATCCCAACCACTAGTTGGGTTATTTACTTGACACGACCGCTTTACTTCTTATTTGAGAAGTAAGTTTGAGCGTATCACACCAGAAGTAGCTCTCTTAGGTGCAGCCCTGTTTGGTGGAGAAAGTGATGAAGACTGAGCCTTATTGTCCCCATTACTACCACCTTGCTTGTTCATTGGAACTCCCTCATGAAAAGCCCGATCTGACCACAGATGAAGAGACCCATGGAGCCCTTACAACAAACACCGAGTGATTTCTACCACACTTGGTGCACACAAGAGGCTTACTACCTCCTTTTACCATACTACCCTGTGAATATGTAGGTTAGATAAGGAGATTTTAACATTATAATCAAATGTCTCTTGGTATAGGTGCACTAGTAGATGATTGTGATGCCCTTTTGTTTTTGAAACTATGGACAATTTGAACCACATTTCTTCTCGCGAGACTAATTCGGATTTCTTGTTATGTACTTCTATTGGTCCCTCAACTTTTCCTCCCCTACATTCAATATATAGATCATCAACCTCGAAATGTCCATGTCTCCAATAAGAGTTGCAGCCTGACCCTCTTTGCTTGAAGATAACCCCAAATCGAGACCGAACAAACTCATCCTACTCATCATGTCCAGAACCATATCTAGAGCATGACGAGATAGGTGAGTGGATTTTAACCCTTAATCATGCACACTTAGCAAATCCTGTTTAAGGGTGAGGAACTCACGTACCTTGGCCTCTATGAGTTCTCTGGGAAAGAGCGCCCCAAGAAGGCCTCTTCAAAACATGACCAGCTCGCATGTGGTGCGTCTTCATGTCTTCCCTCTCTCCATTTATCAAACCAAGTTCTAGCAATTCCCTTGAGTGGATAAGAAACTAGATCAACTCTCGCAACGTCAACAACGTTCATCACCTCAAACATCCTTTTTAGTTCCTCAATTAGACTCTACTTAGTGCGGCTTTTAAGACATCCTAGGACTCTTGAACCTAGTGCTCTGATACAAAGTTTTGTCACGCCCCGAGCTACCCCGGAGACGCGGACATGGAACCTAGGACCACAAGTGATTCCAAGCTAACCCTGCTGGCATGATCATGAGCATACTAAAGATAATAAACCTGTTTCGGAAGCTAAATCATACTTAAAATAAAAAGATGGGGAATACCCATATTCTATAACTGAGATATTTGAAAACAATGAGTTTAAAACAAAAGAAATATTAACTCAAAGCTAAGCTGAATCTTACTGTCTTAAAATAGCCTCTAAACTAGAATAGAATTATTGGGACAAGCCCCAGCTAAATCTAGCAAAAACTGAAACTAAATGACTAAAGACATAAATGAAACTCATGACTGTTGTCCTCGGAGAATGAGGACTCACCACTGAATCTGCTGAAAAAAGATATCGGGAAATCGATCTATGCGTGATTTGGATGCTGATAATCTGAACCTACATCAAGAGAAGATGTAGCGCACGTATGGGTCAGTACTTGAAAGGTACTGAGCATGTATTATAGAGTAAAGCAGAAAAAAATATAACTGAACAGGCACAAAAATAAGTACAATAATCTGAACGTGATGTGCTGATTTCTGAGCTAATTGGATGCAATGACAAATTTATAACATGCTGAAAATGAATACTGAATATACTGATAAATGGTCAATGTAGAGAACCTGACTGAACTGTGGGAGCTACTAATAACCCATGATAAAACCACATGAGCTAAATGTGGTGTCCGATGTATATGCCCCATCAAGAGGACCCAATATACACTGCCAAAGGTATAAAGGCATGCTGGCGTGATCACTAAACTGATTGCCCACTGAGGGGACTTACAACCTACTTTGCTAGTAGTACTAGGACTATTGGGTACGCTAAACCCTAGTCTAACTCGGTATTATGCTACTCCCAATGAATGCTTTAAATTAATTGATTATATCTGAATTTCTGTAAATACTGATAGCTTGAAACTGAATATGCAAACTGAGAATGAAACAATTAATCTGGTAATTATACATTTATAACTTAGGCATGTATATCTGAAGTGTCTGAAATATATGACTTAGCATGTGTAATTCAAGAACTAAAGAAATACAAAGCTAGGGTTCTGAAATTTATTCGATAATCCGAGTAATAACATGATACTGTAATTTGGAACATATATTTAATAAATTCATGAAGTTATATCAAAGTTCTCGAAACCCTATGTTTAATCATGATAAGAGAATCAAGAACTAACTGAAACTAAGGACCCAATGGATTAAAGGAACGCACTAGTGAAATCCGACATACCTGGTGATGAAATCCACAGAAAAATACTTAAGTTTCGGGGCTCGAACTGCTGGAGCCTGCGACGTTCTTTAACTAGGGTTCTTGAGTTTTTTCTCATCTCTTGCTTCTAATTTTCTATGTTTTGATTTAATGATTTGACTTGGATATGTTTTAATTATGTTTCTAGGCTTAAACTGATTAAAATTTGATGATTTAGGGTCAAAACGACGTAGCTTAGGGTTTAAACGGTGTGGGAAAGGTCAAAAAGACCCTTAGGAATGTTGTTGTCGGGCCTCACAACGGCCAGGATTGACGGTCCATCGTGCGCTCGACGCCCCGACGTTGGGTCCGTCGTGAGGGCCTATTCAACAAGCCTTTACTAAAGTGGGCATAACTTTTTACTCGGATGTTTGATTTTAGCAAGGTTGATGCATATGGAAAGATAATTCGAATATCTATCTGTGGGTAGGACATGGGAGAGCTAATTAATTTTGTGCTAACAGATATGATCATTTTAAGTTTACCCAACTGCATTTCCCTTTAACTGGCTGCAAATTTTCCACCTACGAACCATGTTGGTCATCCATTGCTCTTGTCAGAGTTTGGTTGAAGGGAGTCTTGATCGATGGTCACGGACTACGGACCGTCGTTTGACCTACAGACCCTAAGTCCGCCGTCGTCAAGACATAAAAAAAAATTTCTTGGCTGAAATTTTTGGGAGTTTCTGATCCCATCGACAGTTGTGCAGGACGAACCTTTGTTCCGGCTACGGTCTATCGATACCACAATTGATAGTACCTGCAGATTTTTCTGAAAAATTAATTTTTGGTCTGTTGAGTGTTGCCGACACAAACTCAATTTTCTTAACTCAAGATTTTTCAAGATTTTCCCTTTCCTTCGAAAAGTGATAAATTTAGTTTCTTAGATTATCTTGGCTATTAAGAGTTATAAGATGTTACACCATCGTTACAAATTTTTCATAATTTAGCTTCTGCACATTATTTATTATTATAGTTTATCTCAAGTATGCTAATGATTAACTTGGGGTTTGTTGTTTATGTAATCAACGACAAAACTTCCAATGCAAGTGTCTACAATCATACAATAATATAGTAACCCAACCAAGGGTTTGAGTCTTTTCCACAGGGATTGGTTGTGAAAATTCATAGAAATATAAAATGAAGTTCTAACTAGTCACAACTAAAGAAATTATCGGAAAAAAAACATATTTAATTTGAGGGGTGACGCAAGCGTTAGATATCAATGGGGGGGGGGGTTTCAATCGAATTATTACCTAAAAAAGTAAAAAAAATAAAAGAAACTAATTGGCAATAAGACTCTTGGGATGTTTAGGAATACGGGATAGGCTAAACTATTGGGTGTATGCTTTTAACAATAAATTTTTGAATATTTCTGACTAGGCTAGACTATAATGAGGGTGAGATATCTCCCGAACAGCTTACCCAGTATGGATTCCTTTCGAATACCCACTTGTTGCATGATGGCCAACCTCCGCTTTAGCACACTCATATTCTTGAGCTGACTGTGTGGGAAAAGGACTAGGGTTCAATCTCTCGAGCTGAACTTCATGTTGAACCAATCACATCGTCCATCAATTTAGTATTGTTAGTTTTACAACCTCTCAATCAATCTAGGCAAAAAGAACATATGAAATTGTATTAGGAACTACAATTTTCATTAAATTCCAATACAACTACTAAACAAAATCATAATTAAAAAACAAATAACCCATCAACCTGAAAGATCCAATAGATAATCTAACTCATATTTACCAAAACATAGCCCAATAACTGTTGTTTAGATAGAAATATACAAGAAATAGATATTTATATGAAAATGAGCTTCCATTCAAATGGGTATGAAGATTTATGTCTTTATAAACCTAAAAATGAAGATTCAAAGAGGCCTAAGCCCAAATTTTGCAGATGAAACCCTTTGAATCTTCACGCTCTTCAAAAACCTCTTCAAAATTAGAACTCAAGAATAAAAGCTAAAATTATTGTTGAATACTAAATAATTTGATCCTTAAGCTAAGAGTAATAACTAGTATTATAGTTTTAAAAGGGTTGTTCTAACAAGGACCACTTGGTGCAGTTAGTCTGAATCGTCGATCAACTCGGTTACCCGCCATTATGTATGTTCATCGTTGTCAGGTACTAGCCTATAATGTATTCGGGTTTTCGATCATTGAGCTACATAGTACTGCATAGAGGAACCACTCGACAACACGACAAGACACCTTTGCTCTGCCGATATGATTCTTTCCTTCTAGGCTCAACTCGAAACACGGGGTGTTACACCATGCTTAATAAAAGACCTTCTACTATTAGCCTTCACAATATCAAAAAAGTAATAGTTTAATTTATAGAGTACAAAAAATGCTTAATAAAAGACCTACTATTAGCCTTCACAATATCAAAAAAGTAACTGTTTAATTTATATTATTGTACAAAAAATTTAAGGCACTTCAATATAATATTTTATATTTTTTTGGATGACTTGTCAACATTTCTAAATTCATAAAATATATTCATGTGTTATGACACGTGAAAAAAGTATCATAACGATACCAAAAAATAATAATTATCAATATCTATAACCATAAATTACTTTTACTTATAAATAACATTTAAAATTTTAAGTAATCAATATGTATAAGTAGAAGTGAGCTGCTAAAGCATGCTTTATGAATCATAATAAAGTAATGTTAAATTTATAAGTAGAAGCAGATAAACGTGATACTCTATAAGAATTTTATTTTTTTTAAGAAATAAGATATGTTGCACTTCAAGCTATCTGAGAGTTTTATTTTCTTATTCAACATTCTCATACTACTTTTTCTTTCAAACACTTATACATAAATTTCAAAACACAATAACTCCATACCCTTGTCATTTTGATTTAGATATATTATTTTGAATTGACATGAAAATTGAGTAAATAAACTTACTTAAAAATCTTTTTGTCATAAATTAATGATATGTGAAATGTAACAAAATGCTCTTTATAATTGTGATATTATACTTGACATATGAAAAGTATAAACTAAGAGCGGCCAAAAATAAAGGAAATACATTATTTTTTTAAACTGACCTAAAAAGGTAAGGGAAAGAGACTAAAATGAACGAAGTACTATACAAAAGTCCATTCGGTTCAATGATAAATATAATCAAAGGTAAAAATTGAAATCATAAATATAACAAACACAATCATAGATATTATAATCAGAACTCTGTATGTACACAATTAAGTCATTGAATTTTAATAAAGGTAAAAATATCTATTCATTGGATATACATGGCGCTTCATTGAAATTGGACGGACCATTTTTATCAACTCTTAAAAGAGAAAGGGCACTTCCAATAGTTTGATGAGGAAATTCCATATTGTACTCCATAAGTATGCTCGCTACTCTTTCAACTTCTTCATCTTCAACTTCCATGAGCTCACTCAATTTTTTATGGTCAGAAAAGTTGAATTATTCATATGAAAGTTCTTCCCTTAATCCTTGGAGAGCTTCTCAATATTTTCTCTGTCGTTCTATTGAATTCACCAACATGTTTAGTTCATTGTTGATCACATGAACATTGACATTTTGATGAGCAAAAATAGTGCGGTTAGGAGCATTAAGGTCGGGTTGACGATTTTCTACCATAAACATATCCACAATTAACTCCGCAGAAGGATGTCCACATGAAATACTTTGTTGCTAGATTAAAAAATCACAATAGCAACATAAGCACCACATAAAGTACATAGCTCACTTGCCTCTTTAAGTAAGCCAATACGTCATTTTGAGAATGTTGCTTGTCTATTTCTTGAATTTTGTATCCTCCCAATTACGATTCTTCTGCGACAAATACATATTGTCAAGACTAAATTCTGAATTGAAAATAAAGGAAAATGTGATGTTGGGTTTATGTTCTAACCAAGTATTTATAGTAAGAAAATCATCATATTATTTGATAAAATGAACTGAGATAACAAAAAATTTACAGTATTCATGATGATTTTCTTATAAGGTAGGATTTGAACCTAAAACATTATATATATTAAATTTCTTTTTAATTTAATTGTATTGTTGTCAATCTCTAACAATAGTAATTACAAATTACATATTTTCCTAATTAGATTGATGCTATTGAATTATTGAAGAAGTTGTTATTATGTCATTCTTTTGTGACATATATTTTAGTAAATTAATTTTAAAATTTATTGAAATTTATTATGTAATTTTTTTTGTATTTAAAGATTTTCTTAATTTTGTCCTATTCAATTATGTATATTTCCTAATATAGTCATGCTTATTAAAACACCTTCCGCTTTTAACTTTGACAATATGAAAATACTATTATCTATCTCATATTCATGTACAAAATAATTTAAGCGCTTCAATTTAAATTTAATGTTATTTGTGTATGTTCTTGAGCATTTGTAGACTTGTAAAATATATTTGTATCTTATGAAAAATTAAATAATATCGTAACAATAAGAAAAGCCTAAACCATAAAGCAACTGAAAATATATAAATGGATTTTGTCACAATCCAAAAATGGGTGTGATGTCACTTGTCTTATCCCACCAAGATAAGTTAGCCTAAAACCAACCATATAACAAATTGCGAAAATAAACAAAAATCCAACAACAATTTCTATTACGAAAACAATCAACTTAATTCAATCCCCAAAACAAGGTTGTCACGTGCAGGAGACTCTAATGTAAATACTAGAATTGAAAAAAAACATGAGACTAAAATGAAATTGTCTTTAAAATAAAAACAAAGTCATAAAACTGGAGTATGAAGGTTCACTGAGGTGACAAACGACAATCTCACAATTCTCCACAAGATGCCTCAGAAACGAAGAGAATGAAAGGTATCACGAAGATTCGCGCACGTAACCTATGAAAATTTATAGAAGCAAGGGGTGAGTACCAAACCACATAGTACCCAACAAGCAAACCTCTAAACACAAGATAAGAGAACAAAATGTAGTTACTCCTTACACCCTATCCCAACCTAAGAAATTGCAAACACCCAGCTCAATTACAACACTTAACAAATTACAATTCTGAATAAAAACTCAATATTCGTCAGTCACGGGGTTCACAAAAAATGACTCACAAGATCAGCAAAACACAAGTTCAAATTCATCAATGATCATGATGTGCAATGCCATGAAATGCAATGTAAAGTATAATGATGAATTTCTTAGATAATGATACACACATGCGTCTTCCATTCTAGGACTCATGGGGAACATATTTGTACATGCATCTGTCGCGGCACACAACATGACCCTCGATGATAGTAACCATCGCGGTGCGTGATACGTCTCTCAAAATATAATAACCATCGCGCCACATACGACCCTCGAAATGGTACATCCTCTTATCACATAGTACTTTTCACAACCATGTCTCAAATGCAATGCAAATGACATGTTCAAACAAATAATGACGAAATAATTATTTTGATAACAAGACACAATTCACAACATCAACAAATAAGCAATAAGACTCCAAATCATTCTCAAACATCACACAAGGAATTACATGAATTTTATATGCTTAACAAAGGCTTAGAAATCCACTTGCGTCAAATAGTCGAACAATCACCCCAGGACTTGAGTTTTCCTCTTTCGATAAGCTTCCATATCAACACATTCTATTCACATAATCGACATAATAAGATTTCAATACTAACAACACCCATATTATTATGTGTCTAGCATTGACCTCAAAAACTCACATCAAACCTAAAATCAAGTTATCCTGATATTTGTACCAATAAATATGTCAACCGTTATAGAAAAAACTTTCAAGCATCGGGTTAAGTCATAATTTCTCCAAACTGTACAACTGTAATAGCTTTCATATAATATAATATACCCTTTATTTAATAACTTACATTAATATATCAAAAACTTGAATATTAATTTCATAACTCTAAGAAAATTGTAAAACCAAAAGTAAGGGTAATAATCACTAAACTTAACTATGAACCACAGTATAAAAATCTAAAACAAAATCATCATAATATACATTACAACATGTGGCGATCATTAATGTGGCCACCACGTTCTTTATGTCCAACTGTTGCTGCACATATATTAGCTATCAAATTTAGTTCTACAACATTCAAACTCTCAACTCTTCCCTAACCCATTATAATAATAAACTAATAATAATAATAATATAACCACTAAGAATATAATTCAATACATTGTTCCAAATGTTCTGAATTACCCGACGCAATTTAGCCTCCACTCAGATTGTATTGTAGTGTGACGTTCTCCAGGGAATGTTATCCTTTTCCTTTTTCCGTTAATAGTTATTTCATGTTTCAACATTAGGGCTTTTGGCCCTTATTTCTTTTATTCATATATTTATTTTTGTTTTTTTTAAAATTATTTTAGCATAAGAATAATCCTTTATTAAATCTGAAAAATCATGTCTCTAATTCTTATAAGTCATAGATAATTTGTGAAAACTACCAAAAAGTGTTAATTTAAAATTATGATTAAAATTCATAAAACGACTAAAAGGACTGTTACAAATTATTAATAATCTCCTACACATCAAATTTTATTATAACCTTTTAAAATGATACAATGAAATTTGTGTCTTGTTTATCTAACCACCACATATTTGAATATGATACGATACATTATAAAATTGTAACATCCTGCCTTAGAAATAGTTAAATTTATAAATTGCAAAACTAAGAATTTACCAACTTATTCTTAACTTGTGACTTTTTAGGTCAACTACAAACAATCACAACTTTCAGTACATGAAGAATTAAGTGGCACATAGTTTACCAAATAAAATGTCTTGGAATCCTCTTTCCAACGCCATTGAGTTTTTTAAGTTTTGAGTTCGAATGAGGGACACATGCTCGTTTAAAGTTATCCTTACCATTTCAGAAAGTTATCCAAACTAATGAGAGGTATTTTGGACTTTTCCTTACCCCATTAGATTAGAACGATTTTGGAAATATTTTTGTGGTCATATATGACATGGGTAAGTTTTTCGAATCCTTAATTAAGCTTTGGGTTTTAGAACAGAGTTCAAGAAGAGGAAAAGTCGAGAAAAGGAATAACGATTAAGATCTCTTAGAAATTAAGGAGTGATGAGCACTAAACTACACCTTAATCAATGTTAGGTGTAGCCGGTAGTTATATAGTATAAAACCCATCGAAGAGTTGTCGTCTAAACCAGAGGTTATAGTACAAATCTTAATTCTGTTATGAGGTTATAAATGTAATCTAGTCGGTGGTAGGAGTAAAAATGATCAAAAATATTTAAGTAAATCAAATGGATTGACAACGAATGTCAGATTGTGGGAATCGGTTTGTATGTAAGAAACTAAGAGAAATAGAAAATAGGAGATGATAGTAATTCTCGGGATGTGATAGATAATATGCTATTTTTCGCTATATGGCTACTTGAAATTTACAAACGATTTCTAAATCTCGGTAGGTAAGTTTGTGTTAGATGCAGTAGCTTTCTCTCGAACAACTATTACAATTCCAGAAAATTCTCGCAAACTTCAACAAACTTAACAATTCAAAGAACCCTAAACCTTTAGTTATCTACTCTCTCAAGCTAGATAGGTAAAATCGATTTTAGGATTCACTCTCTCGAGCAAAACTCGTGTCAACTAAAAAACTACAACAATTAATATACATCCTTTGGTCTAAAACCTCTTTCTGAAACAATCTAAGAACTCTAAGTTAGACTTGCATTTTTAACTGCTAATCATATATTAATATACAAGTATACATTAAAACCACTTCAATTGTAACGTCCCGTACCCGCATACAAACCTTAATAGATCTTTCTAAATTTGCAGGCAAGACCTACAATCGCCACCCACAAACCGTAGGGAAACCCATGGCCTATGCTAGTTGTTTGTGATTTACATCTACAACCCCTTGAACTCAGTCCTAGAATTCCCTCTAAGGATCGAACAGTGGCCGAACCTACATACTTTAGGTTAGACCATGTACCCAGGTCTGCATCTGTGCTTCAGACCCCTAGAAATCAGCCGCAAGTAACCGGTAACGGTTGACAAACACAGACCATCAGTCAGGGGTAAATTCTATTCCTAGAGGTCCCATCATATCTTGTCTAAAAGAATGTAAAATGATCTCCAAGGGTTGTCTCTATCTCATTGTAAGAGTCAAAGATTATGATTTCGAAATTCCTCCTATTAAGTCATTCTTCGTAATGAATGAATTTCCAGAGGTTTTTCCTAATGACCTGCCCGGTATTTCTCCCGAACAGGATATTGATTTTTGTATCGACAGTCTGTCGGTGACCCCAAAAGTAGTTATGTCAGGGGTGTTTTGGGATTTTCTTTAAGTGTTGGACCTATAAAGTAAGTGGTTTAACCCATAACTACGTGATTATTGTTAGGTTTAGCCTAGAAAAATATTTAGAACTTATCCAAGTCAGACATTCACAAAAACATAGAAACTTAGAATATAAAGAGGAGAAAGAGGCGACCAAAACCCTTCCCAAGAATGCAACAAGAATTCATTTGTGCTAGCCCCTAAACCCAATGATTTCAACGTACATTTTATCACTAGGTATGTGGGATTACGCTATTTGGATCTTTTCACCTATTAGGCCTCTAGATTTAAGATAGAATATTATTGCCTTTATGCTTATCTATTCCTGGGGTTTATTGAATGTTATAAATGATGGGTTTTACTTATTAGAATTATCGTAATCCTATTATCATGAATTTGGTATCGATTATAAACTCACAACCCTTATTCTGTACTTTTTCTAGGTGATGAATTACAAATGATAGGTCAATCAATTCAGTTACATAAGAACATGCCTCAGTTTTTGAATGCTTTATTATTGGCATAATAATGTTACATTCTTTGTTTGCATATCAGTTGTGAGCTATCTAGGTATGCTCGGTACCTTTCATATACTAACAGATATTCTACGTTACATCTTCTCGTGATGTAGGTTCTTGTCCTCAACATTTAGATCATGATTAGATCGGTTCCCAATCATTAGTTCAACAACAATGGCGGTGAGTGTTTTCCATTGATGACTAGTGATATGACTATATTTATCATTTTTAGCTTTTGTTTTTTTTTCTAGATCTAATTTGGGCATATCCACGTAAATCTAGTCAATTTAGATCTTTTATTTCAGACTAAATAGTTTCAGGTTTAGTCATTGAGTTAGACTTTTCTTTTGTATTCAAACTTTCAGTTATCTATATTCAGATTTTAGTATATACATATTCTCCATTGGTTACGCGTCGAGCCAGCATCCTCTACGTGCCTCACACATAATTACCATATCTCGCCTTGAGTGGACCCTTGTCTTGGCTTACATAACTCAGCTGAAGAAACAAACATAACACATAACTCAAAAAATATCTTAAAGATAATAATTTGCCAAAGTGGCAACCGAAGTCTTAGTCGATTACAAGTGAAAGGAAAAGACTAAGAAAACTAATACCATATTGCTATGAAGCCTCTAAATAAAGAGAGATGTTCGGACAGGACCCCAATCATCCTAACAGCTGAAAACTCTAATAATAAATAAATGATAAAGATGTTCTACGGATGAAGGGAGGCTCACCAACTGACTCTTAGCTGCTCACTGGATCAATGGTACGCCAAATGCCAATCCTAATTACCTGCTTCAGCATAATGATAAGATGCAGGCCAACTGGCATCGGTACATTGAATATACGAGTAGGCAAGTTGAAATACTAAAAAAACTTATGCTTTAAAAGGAGTAAGAAGGAACACTTACCTTGGCTATGCTCAACTCACAGATTCCTTACTCATTTGAATATAACATAATAGAAAAGCAAGTGTAATATAAAGAAAGCTATCTGAAACATATTGAAATCCCTGAATGTATACAAGATACAATTACTATAGTATGTATGTAAAATACAATAAAGTGATGTATATAAGAATACAATAAGTTCTGTGGGAGTTTCTCTAACCAACAACCATCATTTTTGATCTACAGTGATGATAAAACAATATGCCTTACGTTGTCAGTGCATCATATATCCCGCCAAAGGTATAAGACCTGAAATACTTAATGGATCCACTAGTCTACTTTGAAAAGGGTTCATCCAAAAAAGTATGACCTCTTTTCTACCCATGGTGGCTACATGGTTTATGGGGGCTGTGAGTTTCTGAAATCACCCCCACATCGGTGCTAAATACTACTCCCAAAAATATATTTACTCTTATATTTTAAAAACATAATGATTCTGTGTTTTGAGATTACTGCTCAAAATACATCTCAATGTCTAACTTTGAAATCTTAGTTTTCTTGCTTTCTTATTTTAGAAAGATATAGTTCTGTTCCGAAGATTCTCCCTAAGGATCCTCTGAAATCAAAATGTCCTTACTTGTTTAAATGTGACAGGAATTTAAAGTATCATAGGGAATACTTAGTCTCCATAAACCTAATAACTTTAATTTATCTCATTACTTAGCTTGAAACTTCAGTCTTAAAACAAAATTAAAATTTATAAATAGGACTCTTGAAACCTTTAAGAACTTTACTACGACTTACTTCTTAAATTTAGACTTGAATATTAACTTTCTTGACTTTAATCTTAACTTTTCTTGAATTGAATTATGGATTCAAGGTTATGATTTGAGTTCTTTATAGATTTCTATTTATTTAAAGGTTATTTTAAAATGTTAATGTACCTAGAAAGGACTTAGGAGGGCTAAACTATGAAACTGGGCGAAAAAGCTTATCCGGGCGTAACGGTGGCGCACTGCGCAAACCTCGGTTGACTGAGGCTTGGTTCTAGCTTACTAGTGGTGCGCCGCTCCAATCCTCTGTGATAGAAGCTAGGTTCTTGCAGAATGCAGGCGCGACATGCTTAGCTTTCCCTGGTGCGTTTGACTAATATTTCTCTTCATTTTTCAATCTAGATTACCCCAAAGCTTCCGTGGTGTCATCCCCAACCCCTAGGATCATTATTACCTTTAATATCCATAAAATATCAAACCAAAACATCACTGTAAACTACTAATCTGCATAAATGGTCATTTAGTCAACTCAACCATTTGAAATGTTAATGTACCTAGGGAGGACTTATGTGGGCTAAACTATGATACTGGGCGAAAAAGCTTATCCGGGAGTAATGGTGGCACACTGCGCCAACCTCGATTGACTGAGGCTTTGTTCTAGATTACTAGTGGTGCGCCGCGCCAATCTTTTGTGATAGAAGCTAGGTCATTGCATACTGCAGGCGCGACATGCTTGGCTTTCCCTAGTGTGTTTGACTAATATTTCTCTTCATTTTTCAATCTAGAATACCCCTAAGCTTCCGTGGTTTCATCCCCAACCCCTAGGATCATTATTACCTTTAATACCCATAAAATATAAACCCAAAACAACACTGTAAACTACTAATCTGTTTAAATGGTCATTCAGTCAACTCAACCAAAAAGGGATTCGACAAGATTTTTCAAGAACTCATTCTACTCAGGTAGACAACTCCAATACTACAGAACTAAATCAAGAATAGTGTGTGAATGAATAAATCCAACACAAAAGATCTCATATACCTCAATAGGGATCACCCCGACGAATTCCACTACAATCCTTTGGTATTCTTGGTGAAATCATGACTTTTCTCCCTTCATATTCTTTTCTCCTCTTTTCTCCCGAAGCATGAAACACATTTCGAATCTGAACTAAAACTTATTTTACCCTAATTAAAACCTTAAAACAAATTAGGAAATAATTGGGTAAAAAGACAAGTTTGCCTTTTCTTAAATCTGGATGGGACTTTCCTTAATTCAACATCCCAACTTCCAAAATACGTATCTCCCTCATAAAATATCGAAATTGCACAAACTTTGTGCCATTGGAAAGATCTTTCCAAGGGATTTCAAACCATATCAAGAACTAACTCATCCTTATCTAGAAGTTATACCCATTTCAAAATGACCAAAACTCATTTTTCAAAACATAGGAATTTTCCACATTTTCCCTTTCCTTCCAAAAGTGATAATAGTTTGTTAGCTTATTCTTGGCTATTATGCCTTCCGAGATGTTACATCATAATTTAAATTTTATTATGATTTAGGTTCTGCACGTTATTATAGTTCCATTTTACCTCTAGTATGCTTATAATTATGCTAAAAGGGTTAGCTTGGGGTCTGATGTTTGTCTAATTAAGGACACAACTTCTAATTCAAGTGTCTACAATCTCACAATAGTATAGTAAACCAACCAAGTGTTAGGGTCGTTTTCGTAGGGAGTGGTTGTGAGAATTAATAGAAAAATAAAATGAAGTTCTTACTATTCACAACTAACGACATTATCGAAAAAAAACATATAAAATTAGAGGGGTGACAGAAGCGTCAAATATCAATGGGGGGTTCGCAATAAAAATTATTAGCTAAAAACTATAACAGAAACTAATGGGCAATAAGTTTCTTGAGATGTGATAGAAATACGGGATAGACTAAACTATTGGGCACATACTTTTAACAATAAAATTGTTGAACACTTGTGACTAGGATAAACTGTAATGGGGGTAACATTTCTCCGCGAACAACTTACCCCAAATCAAAATGGATTCCTTTCAAACACCCACTTATTGCATGAAGAACTGCCTCTGCCTTAGACCACTCGCTCTGTTGAGCTGAGTGAGTGGGAGAAGGACTAGGGTTCACTCTCTCGAGCTGAACTTCATGTCGAACCAATCACACCGGCCATCAATTTAGAAGTCTTACTTTTACGACCTCTCGATTGAGCTAAGTGAAAACACAAAGGTTAAATTGTATTAGCAACTACAATTTCATTAAATTCCAACACAACTAGTAAACAAAAAAAGAATTAAAAACAAATAAATCATCAACAAGCAGGACCTAACATATAATCTAACCCATATTTAAAAGATTACACCCCATCAATTGGGATTTTAGCTAGGCATATACAAGATATAGAAATTTACACCAAAAAATGAGTTTACATTCAAATGGGTATTAAGATTTAAGTCTTGATAAAGCAAAAATTGAAGAATCCAAGAGACCTACGCCCAAATTTTGGAGATGAAACCCTTTGAATCTTCAAGAAATTCAAAACCATATTTAAACTTAGAACTCAAAACAAAAAGCTAAAAAATAGTGTTGAAAACTAAAGAATTCGATCCCAAAGCTGAAAGTAATAACTGGTAATTATAATTATTAAAGAGTTGTGATTAGAAGGACAACTCGACGCAGTTAGTCAGAATCATCGATCAACTCGGTTATCCACCCTTTGGTAAGTTCGTCGCCGTCGTGGTCTAGACTATAATATCTTCTTGTTTTCGATCATTGAGTTACATAGTACCGCTTAGTGTAACTACTAGGCAACACACCCTTGACACCTTTTCTCTGCCTATATGATCTTTTTCTTTCGGGCCCAACTCCAAAAATGGGGTGTTACAGCATGCTTAATGAAACACCTTCTACTATTATCTTTCTCAATATCAAAATATTTATTATATAATTTATACTATTGTATAAAAAGTTTAAGGCACTTCAATTCAGTATTTTATGTTATTCGGATAACTTCTACATAATTTCTAAATTCATAAAATATATTTATTGCTTATGACACGTGAATCAAATATCATCACAATAGATTTTTTTTTTAAAATTTATCAATATCTACAACCAAAAATTATTTTTATCTTCTTTTTAATAACATTAAAAATTATAAACAATCAATATGTATAAGTAGAACTGAGGTGGTAAGAAATTCTTTATGAATCATAATAATGTCATGTTAATTTTATAGGTAGAAGTAGATACATGTCGTAATCAATACGAATTTTATTTTTTACAATTAGATGTTGCACATCAAGCTATCAGACATGAGTTTCATTTTCTTATTCAATATTCTCTTACTACTTTTTTCTTTCAACACTTATACATCAAAAGCAAATGACAATTACTCCATACCCTTTTAATTTTAATTTTTATTATTTTTAATTGGCATGACTTTGAGAAAACAAACTAACTTTTAAATCTTGTTATCATATGTTAATGATAGGTTAAATGTAACAAAATGCTCTTTATTATTGTGATTTTATACATGACAAATGGAAAGTATAACTTAGAGCGGACAAAAATAAAGAAAATACATTGTACTTTTTAAAACTTACCTAAAAAGGCAAGACAATGAAATTAAATAGAAGAAAGTACTAAATAAAAATCCATCCCATTCAATGATAAATATATTTTAAATAAAGGTAACAATGTCTGTTCGTTAGATCCAGATGGCGCTTCATTGAAATCAGACCAGTTGTTTTCATAAACTCTTAAAGGAGAAAGGGCACTTCCAATAGTTTAATAAGGAAATTCCATATTATACTCCATAATTTGACTTGCTACTTTTACTACTTATTCATTTGCAGCTTCCAAGAGCTCACTTAACATTTTATGGTCAGAAAAGTTGAGTTGTTCATATGGTAGTTCTTCCCTTAATACTTTGAGAGCTTCTCCATGTTTTCTCCGTTGTTCTATTGAATTCTCCAACATGCTTAGTTCATTGTTGATCTCATTAACACTTACATTTTGATGAGCTACAACAGTGGGTTTAGGATCATCAAACTCGGGTTGATGATTTTCTCCAAGAACTTATCCACAATCAACTTGACAGAACGATGTCCACGTGAATAAGTTTTTGCTAGATGAAAAAATCATAACATCAACATAAGCACCACATGAAGTACATAAATCACTTGCCTTATTCAATAGGCCAATACATCATTTTGAGATGTTACTTGTCTATTTCTTGAATTTTGTATCCTCGCAATTTCAACTCCTGCAACCAATACATATTCTCATGGATAAATTACTTAATTAGAAATATAAAAAAATGTGATGTTGGCTTTCTGTTCTAACCTTGTATTTATAGCGAGAAAATCATCATATTATTTGATAAAAATGAACTCAAAAAAACAAAAAAGTGAAAACATTTATGATGATTTTGTTATAAGGTAGGATTTTAACCAAAATCATTATATTTATTAAATTTCTTTTAAATTTTAATTGTATCGTTGTCAATATCTAATAGTAATTACCGATTACATATTTTCCTAATTAGATTGATGTTATTGAATTATTGAAGAAGTTGTTATTATGTCATTCTTTTGTGACATATATTTTAGTTAATTGATATTTAAATTAATTAAATTTTATTAGGTAATTTGTTTTGTTGTATACAGTTATGTATATTTCCTAACATAGTAATGCTTAATAATTGACCTTCCACTTTGAGCATTGAAAATAAGAAAAAATTATTATCTTACTCATATTCTTGTACAAAATATTTTAAGTTCTTCAATTTAAAATTCAATGTTATTTGTGCATGTTCTAGAGCATTAGTAGACTTGTAAAATATACTCGTAACTTATGAAAAAATGAAATAAAATTTAAGTAGCATAAGAAAAACCAATATTATAACACAATTTAGAATATATAAATCGATTTTGAATATTCTCCTACACTTTATATTTCATTATTACTTTTCAAAACGATACAAAGAAATTTGTGTCTTGTTTATCTATCCATTAGATATTTGAATATGATACGATACACTATGAATTTATAACATCCTGCCTTAGAAATAGTTAAATGTAGACGTCACTAAATTTTAAATAGCTATATTGAGAATTTATCAAGTTATTTTTATGTTGTGACTTTTTGGATCAACTTCAAACATTCATTAACTTTCAGTACATGAAGAGTCATATACTGAAGCATTATGTGGAACATAGCATACCAAATAAAAGATCTTGGAATTCTCATTCCAACACCACTGAGTGGTGTAAGTTTCGAGTTCGAATGAGATACATATGCTCGTTTAAAGTGATCCTGACCATTTTAGAATGTTACCCAATTATTGAGGGTCATATTGGACTTTGCCTTACCCAGTAAGATTTAAACGAATTTAGTAATATTTTGAGGTCAGATCTGATGTGGGTAAGATTTACAAATCATTAATTAAGCTTTGGGTTTTAGAAGAGAGTTCAAGCAGAGGATAAGTAGAAAAATGAAAAATGATTAAGATCGATTACAAATTGAGGAGTGACGAACGCTAAACTACACCTCAATAAATACTGGGTGTAGGCAGTCGTTATCTACTTTAAAACCCATAGAAGAGTTTTCATCAAACCTAAAAGTAAGAGTAAAAATTTCAACACAATTATGAAGCTATAAATGTGTTGTTCAGGTATCCAAAACAGACAAAAAATTGCATTTACAAAGAAATCTACAGGTGCAAGCAACGATGGAATCAACGGACCGTAGCCTGACCCATGGACCATCCTGCACAACAATCGATGGGATCAGAAACTCCCAAAAATTTAAACTCAGAAAAATTGGTTAAGTCATGGATGACGGATGGACTTACAGTCCGTAGTGCAGATGACGGTCCGTAGTCTGTGACCGTCAATCGAGACCCCCATTCACCAACACTCTAACAACAGCTACGGATGACCAGCACGGTTCGTAGGTTGAAAATTTGCAGACAGTTAAGGAGAAATGTAGTTGGGTCAACTTCAAATGGTCATAATTGTTAGGAAAAAATGAATTACGTGGATTATGTCCTAACCAAAGATAGATAACTGAATAATCTTTCCATAGCCACCGACCTTGCAAAAATCAGACCTCTGAGTAAAACGTTATGTTCATTTTAGTAAAAGTCTGTCGAACAGGCCCAGTCGACGGGCCAAACGACAGGGCGTCGGTCTGACGATGGACCGTCAGTCCAGACTGTCGTTTGGTCTGATAGCAACTTCCCCAGGAGTCTTTTGAACCTTTCCCACTTTGTTTAAACCCTAAGTTACGTCGTTTTGACCTTAAATAATCATATTTTAATCAGTTTAGCCTTGAAATATAATCAACACATATCTAAGTAAAAATCATTAAATCAAAAGTTAGAAAATTAGAAGCAAGAATGGAGGAAAAGCCCAAGAACCCTAGTTCAAGAAAGAAGCAAGTTTCCAGTAGTTCCAGCCCAGAAGACTAAATGTTTCTCCCGTGAATTTCATCACCAGGCATGTTGGATTTCACTAGTGGGTTCCTTTAACCTATGGGGTTCCTAGTTATTAGTCAAATTATTCATTCCTATATTATGTTTAGACCTAGGGTTTCTAGAACTTCAACAGAATCCCATGAACTTATTAGTTTTATGTTCCAAATAAGATCAGCATGTTATTATTCAGCTTATTACATGAATTTAAGAACCTAGCTTTGTATTTCTTTAGTTCTTGAATCACACATGCTAGGTTAGATATTTCAGACAGTTCAGATATACATGCCTGAGTTATAAATGCATAATTACCAGATTTATTGTTGTATTATCAGTTTGCATGTTCAGTTTTGAGCTATCCAATATATGCAGAAAATTGAGACATAATCAGTTAAGTATATAAATCCATGGGAGTAGCAAAATACTGAGTTGGACTAGGATTCAGCATACCCAAATAGTTCCAGAACTACTAGCCAAGTAGGTTGTAAGTCCCCTCTGTTGAAAATAACTTTAGTGATCATGTCATCATGTCTTTATACTTCTGGCATGGTATATTGGGTTCTCTCGGTAGGGCATATACATCGGACTCCACATTTAGCTCATGTGGTTTCATTAATTATCATGTGGTCATTGCATTAAGTTAGCTCAGAATTCAGTTATCATGTCAAATTATTATACTTGTTCAGTTATGTTTCATTTCAGCTTAACTCTATCCAACATGCTCAGTACCTTTCAAATACTAACGCATATGTGCGCTATATCATCTCGTGATGTAGGTTCAGGTTCTTAGCATCTAGATCACGCACATATCACTTTTCGATCTCTTTTTCAGCAGATTCAGTGGTGAGTCCTCATTCTCCGACGACAACAACCATAAGTTTCATTCAATCTTTAGTCATTTAGTTTTAGTTTTGATAGATTTAGCTGGGGCTTGTCCCAGGTATTTCTACTCCAGTTTAGAGGTTTATTCCAAACATACTTATTTTCAGCTTAATGTTGAGTTAGTAACTTCATTGTATTAAACCCATCAATTCTCATGTCTATCAGTTTTAGCATATGGGTATTCCCCATATTTTCATTATAAGTTATGATTTAGCTTCTGCATCAGTTCATTATCTTTAGTATGCTCATGATCATTCCAGTAGGGCTATCTAGGGATCACTTGTAGTCCTAGGTTCCATGTCCGGGTCTCGAGGGTAGCTCGGGGCGTGATGAAATGTATTCTAGCCAGTGGTAAGATTAAAAATAATTAAGTAGATTGAACGGAGTGACGGACAATTGGTTTGTAAATTAGAAGCGAAGACAAATAGAAAATTGGAGAATCAAGAATGTAGAGAGTAATTCTCGGGATGTAATAGATAATTTGCTAATTTCACTATTTGAATAATTGAAATTTACTAACGATTGCTAAATTTCAATAGGTAAGTTAGAGTGTAGATGCAATAGCTTTCTCTCAAACAACTATTACAATTCAAGCAAGTTCTCGAAAAATTCGGCAACCTTGACAATATAAAGAACTCAGAACCTTTATTTATCTACTCTCCAAAACTAGATAGGTATAATCGAGTTTAGGATTCACTTTATCGAGCTGAACCAATATCAACCCAAATACTACAATAATTAATTTAAAACGTTGGCTCTAAAACCTCTTTCTCACGCAATCGTAGAACTCTAAGTTAGACTTGCATTTGTAACTACTATTCATAGATTCATATACAACTATCGATTATACGCACTTCAATTGTAACATCCCGTACCCAAAAACAAATTTTAAATGTAGATTATCTGAAGTAGAACGTAAGACCTATGGTCAGGGGTAATGGTTGACATGTACAGATCATTTCAATATACGGTATGTCGATGACCCCAAAAGAAGATATTTCAGGCGTGCTTTGATATTTTCTTAAGTGTTTGACACCTAAAGTATGTAATTTAACCCTTAAACTAAGTGACAATTGTTAGTTTTAACGTAGAAAAATAATTAGAATTTACCCAAGTGAGATCATTCACCCACAAATAGAAATTTAGAAAGTAAATTGGAGAAAGAGGCGAAAAATCCTTCCAAAGAATGCCGTAAGAATTCATTTGTTCTAGCCACGAAATAAAAAGATTTCACCGTAAATTTTGTTGCTAGGTATGTGAGATTTCACTAGTGGGTTCCTTTCACCTATTAGTTCTAAAGATTATAGTCAAAAATCTTGATTGCCTTTTCGATTAGCTATACCTAGAGTTTCTTGAACATTAGAAATGTTTAGTTTCACCTATTAAAGTTATCCAGATCGTATTATCAGTAATTGAGTATCGATTTGTCTCAGTTTCATGCATAATCCTAGAAACCTCATAATGTAGTTCTTCTAGTCCAAGAACCGTACATGCTAGGTCAATAAATTCAGTTGCATAAGAACAAGCCTCAGCTTTCTAATGCATTATTATCAGCATATTAATGTTGCATTCTCTATTCATATGTCAGGTTTTTGTTATCTAGTGTTACAACATTTCAGTCATAAGATTTTAATTGCATAATCATATGTGAAGCTTAATACTTAGTGTACTAGGTTAAGTCACCCACAAGTGATAGAACTACGTGCCCCATAGGATGTCAGTCCCCTTTATGCACATAATTTTAGTCATCACGACAACATGCATATATATTTGTGGCAGGGAATATAAGGAATTCTCGATGGGGTGTATACATCGGACTGCACATTTAGCTCATGTGGCTTTATGGATGTTATTAGTAGCACCCTTACAACTTAGACAGATTCTATTGCATTAACCATGTTATCAATACAGATCAGTACTCAGTCGCTCAATGTAATCAACATGGTATGTCATACCCCAAGACTACACCCAGGACGTGTCCAAAACTTCGAGACCATTGTTGGACCCAAGCGAACCCTTGGCCGGCTTTACTTACTCAGCGGAAGACTTTAAGAATTAATTCAAAGACTAAGGTGCTTACTAACTCAACTGTCTAGAACTAAAATAGAAGTGTTATGAAAATAAACCTTTTTCGTAGCAAAAATGGCAACTCAAATCTAATAATAAGTTAATAAAAAAACTATGATAAATAACTAATATATAACTGACTATCTATGAAGCCTCTAATTACTAAGATGGATGTTGGGACAGACCCCAAAAATTTCTAATAAAACAAAATAGAAAGAAATGAAAATGGATCCTCTAGAAAGCAAGGACATTTACCTACTGACTTGGACTGCTCACTCGGTCAATGGTGCGCTAGAATGCCAATCCTAGTTACATACGCCTGCATCATAATAAGGCGCAGGGCAATTGGCATAAGTAGATAGAATGTATGAGAATGCGAGTTGGAATGCTAAACAAGATACGGTTGGTGGAGATTCTTAAAGAAACACTTACCTTGGCTCTCCTCAACGCATGAATACTTTACTAAACTCCTTTCAATATTAAGCAATATAAAAGCAAGTGTATGATAAAAAAGTTGGTGTAAAAACGTATTGTGAACTCTGTGTGTATGAAAAGATACAAGATAACTCTGAGATATATTTAAAATTACAAAATAATATGATGTTAATTCCTAATCATAATAAAAGACATATCATTCTTCCTCTCAAAGTCTACTTGTTCAATTTATTAATGAAGTCCCATACCCCCATCCATACAAAGCAGAACCTCTTGAGAAACCATGCAACTACTGTTATGGGAGTTTCTCTAACCGACAACAATCACTTCAGAGCTACAGTAATGATACAACATTTTACCTCGTGCTCCGAAGGAGCATCCCTTACCTTGCCGGAAATATAAGAATCTTAATAGACTAAGTGGATGCACTATCGTAACGCACGCAATCATCTAAAAAGTATGACCAGTTAATACCCACGGCGGCTATATGATTTACGGAGATTTGAGTTTATATGAACTTGCATCTCCATATCGGTGTTCAATACTAATCCCAAAAATATACTAAGCTCATATTTTTTAAAAGCAAATTCTTTATTTAGGTTGAGATAATTGCTCAACACTTATATTTAAAAGCTCTGTAGGAATCTATGTCCCCTTTTCTTTCTTAAATGTGAAAAAATTTGTAAACTCTTAGGAAATACTTAGTTCCCTTATAGCTTTTGTGAACTGAACTCAATTCTTTACTCTATACTTAGGTTGAAACTTGAGTCCTAACTCAACTCTTAGGGAGTACTTAATTCCCTTATAACTTTTGAGAAATGAACTCAACTCTTTTCTTGTTACCCAACATGAAACTTAAGTCCAAAAGCAAGTTAAAACATTTGATAGAGACTTATAAAACATGAAATAAACTTCTTCTCATTATCTTTTCTCTTTACTCAACTTTATCCTTAAGTGTTAAAATAAAATTAAAATCATTTGTAAAATACTTCTTGAGAGAACTCTAAGAACTTTCTAGACTTGGCTCTAAACTTTCCTTGAATTTGAATTATGGATTCATGATTCGTATTTCATGTTTCTGAATGATTTTGATATTTTTAGAAGTCATTTAGAGTTGTGGAGTCAATGGGAAGTGTTAAACACTTTCGAAAAGCTTAAACAGACGAAATAATGAAAACTAGGCAAAAAATGACATTTTGGCACGTCTGGAACGCGCCGCACCAGCCTCACTTTAGTGAGGCACCATTCCTCCGCACTGCTGGCGCACCTCCCCAACCCTCGTAGCTCTATGGGGGAGCGTTGCGCCAACCTATTTCTTAGGAAATAATATGTCAAATTTTTCCTCTCATTTTATGACATTAAATCGTTTTAATTCCACTTTTTTCTAAAATTCACTTTAGATTCATGTACCTACATCATATATTCAAGGATATAACCTAATGATTTCAAGAACCACACCTAGATTATCAAGAACTCATAAATCTCAACTCATGTTCATGAAGGAAAGCAAATAAAGAACAACATTCAATAACATTAAAAAAAATAATCTTTAAAGGATGAAATCACGCTTAATAAAACATGCTTGGAACGTGGGTGAACGAACCCAACTTTATGAAAGACACACATACCTATTTAGGGATCACCCTTGACGAAATCCAAAAGTAATTCTTGACAAACTCAAGGATCTTTGCTCCTTTTTTCCTTTCTTCTTCTCTTGCCTTCTGTCTCAAAACCCCTAGCCTTTCTCCAAAAGTATAAAACTGAACAAGTTCAGTTTGGACTTTTAATAATTTCTCCCAAAACTATATTATTTAATTGGGAAACAAAAATACCAAATTACCATTTTAATTTCCGGATTAGACATTTCCTTAATCCAACAACCCAACTTCCAAAGGGCATTCCGAACTCAAAAGTTCAAAAACTTGGCGGCGTTGGAAAGATTGTTGGGTTTACAACCATATCTGGTACTACAACTCAGTCATAGTGACTATTTCAACTTCTAAGATTTTTCCTAGCTATTTCAATTGCGAGATATTACAAGATCTCCCATAGGAAACATTTTTACTCAAATAAGATTACTTCTTACTAGAGTTATGGTGTAAAATCTTACATTATGCTCAAACGCCCAACATCAAAATATAAACAAAACATACAAACTTAATATTAATGCAAAGAAAAGGATTAGTACCTTAACTTGGAACTTCTCCGGATTTTGAAGAGGTGTGGGAATCTCTATATAAACTGATTTCCCTTCTTACCAAATGACATAACACCATACACGGGTGAACATTTAAAGTAATTCAATCATCTACCATTGGTACAAACAACGTACCTTGATATTTGAATACACGATCTCCCTCTTGTTCAAAAGCCATCAATTTTTTTACTTATGAGCATTTGCATTTAATTAAAGCCAGATAGTGTCTTGGTCTAAATCTCCTTTTACTTTTTAAACTAATAAAATTTCAGACCCATTCATTACTACTGCTCTTCCTTATGTGGAATTCATTAATCGAGCTTCTAATCGGCAAGTGTATATACCTCATTTGCTAACTCTTAGTCATCTTCCTCTAAATGGGTGGTACTACCCATAGACAACCTTCTTTGCCGGAGATTAAGCACTTTGTAACTAAACTCATGCCGAAAACTCTTGTAATCGGTAAACACTTCCACATAAACACCATAAAGATAATGGACTCATCTTTCAAAACTAAAATTATAGCAACCAACTCGAAGTCATGGGTAGGGAAATTTTTCTCATGAAGTTTCAACTCTGATAGTGCCATTCTATATGGCAGAAAAGATAGGATGAGTAGGTAGAATGATGTCTATGCCGAAGTCTATTTCTCTTTCAAGAGGGACTTCGGGTAGGTCATCGGGAAAGACTCATGGAAACTCTTTTACTATTGACACCAAAACTGACCGAATAGGACGTATCTCAAAACTTGAGTCATTAATACGGAATAAGTGATAGAAACACCCTCTAGAAACTAACATTATTGCATTAAGGTGTTAAATGAAACGACCCTTAGGAACTATTGAACTCCTTTTCTACTCTAAGACTGGATCATTGGAAACTCAAACTTGACTACTCTAGTTCTTATATCAACTGAAGCATAAAAGGAATGAAAACAGTCCATAGCAAGAAGGTCATCAAACTCCACCTAGTGTAACTCAATTTAATAAATCGTGGTACTCTTGTGATTGATGAAAAATGGGACAATCACGATAGACTATCTCTGCTAGAATGGACTCACCAACAGGTGTGGAAACACTGAATGATTCACAATGTTGCTCAAGAATAACATAATATTCATAGCAACATATGGTGTTACAAAAGATAAACTCGCTCGTGGATCTAGCAAAGCATCACCAGTAATGTCATAGACTTGAATCATACCACTGAAAAACTCTGGCGAATCCTTTTGCTCCTTTCAATTTTTTATATCATATAAGCGGTTTGTTCCTCCACCGTACCATTCCCTTGGATGTTCTTTATACACTCTCACATTAAATTACTAGTCTAATCACACTTGAAACAACACCAGGAATCTTTACGACAAATACATGGGTGGTTTCTACCACACTTAGAACATGTAGGGGCCCATTTACCTCCTTGCTCCTAACTACCTTGACACTTGGCGTGTCTAGATCTAAAGGGTTGTAAACTCTTACCATTATGCTCACCTTTGATTTTGGGTACAAGAGCACTAGAAGATGGTGGAGCAGGTCCCTCCTGTTTCTGTTGGAATGAAGAATTCATACTACTCTTTTGTTTCCTGAATTCATTGCATGATGTCTTAAGCCTCTTATTCTTAAACACTTCTCTATCCTTCAGCTTATTCACCTCAACTTGTTGCACATGGATCATTATGCTTGCTATGTCCAGATACCCTATCAACATTGCTGCCTTGACTTCCTTTCTTGGCTGATGAGACAAACAAACAACAAATAAATTAATCATGCTCCTCATCTAAACAACCATCTCCGGAACATAGAGGGAAAGTTGTGCAAACATTAGAGTGTATTTATGAACACTCATAGACTCTGGATTAAGGGTTAGAAAGTCTCTAATCTTTGCCTCTCTTAACTAATAGGGAAAAAAATGTCCCATGAGAGCATTCTCAAACATAATCCAACTCACTATTGGTGCATCCTCGACCCTATTCCTTTCCCATTGGTCAAACAAGACTCTAGAGATACCATTTAAATGTTATGCAGTTAATTCCGTTCTCTCAGCAACAACAACAAGCAATATGTCAAAAAATTTCTAAAGTACTTCAACAAAGTTTTTCTGGATCCTCTGTGACACTTGAACATGTGAATCTTAGTGGATTAATCCCCCAAAACTCATGAATTCTTGAGGTATCAGCCACTTCATGTCAATTACCTCTTTGTCCAACTTGATGAGTCACATCTTGACATAACATGGGGATAGTCACACAGAATATAACATGGGCAACTTCTCTTTGAGGTTGCACTTCTGATGCATTTGGCAACTTTTGTTCCTCAACAATCCTCCTAGCTAAATGACCTTTGACTACTCTTCGTGAAGGAATGATTCTCTTAAAACACTCGCATAAATGAATTAGAAGGAAACTTTTTATAGATAAACTCTAACCCAAGAAAAGAAATATGAAAAAAATGAGAAATTCCTAAATGTTGTAGCCTCCTAGCAATCGATGTTGCGCGTTTCACACCGATGACTAAGACACTAAAAACATGGCTTAATACACTCTCTATGACTCTTGAACTCTGTACTATGATTACAAGTTTGTCATGCTCCGCACATTCACCCTTGACGTGGCCGGCACTTGGATACCGTTGCTGGCCCCAAGCGAATCTTTGCCCTGGCTTACTTACTCAGTGGAAGACTTAAATCATTATTACAAAGATTAAGATGATAACTAACTCAACTTCCTCGAACTAAAATAAAAATGTATTAAAATTAAACCTTTTCCTTAACAAAAATGGAAACTCAAATCTAATAATAAGTTAATAACAAAACTATGACAAAAGAACTAACATCAAACTAAATATGTATGAAGCCTCTTATAAGGGATATGGATGTTGGGACAAACCCAAAAACATCCTAATAAATAAACTAGAAAAGAAATTAAATGGATCATCCGGAAAGTAAGAAGGTTCACCAACTGACTGTGCACTGCTCACTGGATCAACATTGCGCTGGAATGCCGATCCTAGTTAGTTGTGTCTGCATCATAGTATGATACAGGCCAACTGGAATCAATACATTGAATGTACGAGTATGCGAGTTTGAATAATAAACAACATAGGCTTGAAAGAGATTCTGAAAGAAACACTTACCTAGGCTCTTCTCAACTCATGAATACTTAACTAAACATATTTCAAAATTAAGAAATTTAAACGAAAATGCATAATCAAGAAAACCGGTGTAAAAATTTCTTGTAAACTCTTTATATGCAAAGACACAAAATAACTCTTATATGTATGCAAAAATACGAAATAACCCAATGTCAATTCATAATCATAATAAAAGACATATAATGTTTCCTCACAAAGTCTACATATGAAATGCATGAATTAAGTCTCATACCCCCATCCATACTAAGTAGAACCTCTTGAAGAACCATGAAGCTACTGCTGTGGAAGTTTCTCTAAAGAACAACCATAACTTAATAGCTACAGTGGTGATACAAAACTTTACCTCATGCTGCTAAGGATCATCCTATACCTTGCCGGAGATATAGGAATCTAAACTAAGTGGATCCACCAGCTTAACTTTGGTGATCATCTAAAAAGTATGACCCCGTTAATACCCATGAGGGATACATGGTTTACAGAGACTTGAATTAATATGAACTGGCATCCCCATATCGGTGCTCAATTCTACTCCCAAAAATATAGTTAGCTCATATCTTTTAAAAACAACACCTTTTCTTTATGTTGAGATAATTGTTCAACGCTTAGCTTTGAAAGCTCTCTTGGAATAAATGTTCCCTTTTCTTGTTTAAATGTCAAGACATTTGTAAACTCTTAAGGAATACTTAGTTCCCTTATAGCTTTTGAGAAATGAACTAACTCAATACTCTTTACTTAGTTTGACACTTGGGTCTTAAATCAACTCTTAGGGGATACTTATTTTCCTTAAAACTATTGAGAAATGAACTACTTCTTTCTTGCTACTTAACTTGAAACTTGAGTCTTAATAAGAAGTTAAAACATTTGTAAAGACTTATGAAACTTGAAATGAACTTCTTCTCATAATCTTTTATCGTTACTCAACTTTATCCTTAAGTCTTAAAACAAAGTTAAAATAATTTGTAAAATACATCTTGAAAAAACACTAAGAACATTCTAGACTTGGCTCTAACTTTACTCATGGATCTAATTTAATAATTTCAAGAACCACTCCTAGATGATCAAGAACTCTTAAATCTCAACTCATGTTCATGAAAGAAAGCAATTCAAGAACAACATTAAAAAATCCAATATTTTTAGGATTAAATCACGCTGGATAAAACAAGTTTGAAATGTGGGTGAACAAACCCAACGTTACAGAAGACTCACACACCTTTTTAGGGTTCACCCCTAATTAAATCAACAAGTTACTCTTGACGAACTCGACGGTCTTTACTCCCTTTTCCCTTCTTTTTCTCTTGTGTTCTATCTCCAAAACCTTGCATTCTCCAAAAGTATAAAACTAAAAAAGTTTAGTCTATACCCTAATTTTTATCACCCAAAACTAAATTAATTAATTGGGTAAGAATAAGACTAAATTACCCTTTTAATTTCTAGATTGGATATATCCTTAATGCAACAACCCAAGTTCCAAATGGAATAACTTACTCATCCGAACATGAAATTTCTCAAACTTTGCGGTGTTAGAATGATTTTTCCAAGGACTTTACAACTATATTTTAAACTACACCTAAATTTTCCTGAGCTAATATCTATGGATTTTTTAACTTCACCAAAAACTCAGTTTCTCCTAACTAAAGAAAATTTTCACATTATAATTCTTTCCAAAACTAACTATTTAAACTTCTAAGATTCTTCCTAGATATTCCAATTATGAGATGTTAGATGGTCATTACATTAGGTTTAGTCGTGTTTAATACTTTAAGTGTCCTTTTATGTCCAAATCGTGTTATTGCTTAGATGCTTTGATTCAGTAATGTTATTGTTCACTACTACTCTATCCTTCATGCTCGATACCTTTCAAGTACTAGAAAATATTATGCGCTACATCTTCTCGTGATGTAGGTTCTAGTCGTCAGCATTCAGATCACGCTTAGATCAGTTCCCGATCATTAGTTCAACAGTATTAGCGGTGAGTCCTTTTTCTTCGATGACTAGTGACATGAATATCTTTATTATTTTTAGCTTTACTTTCAGTGTTCCTAGATTTAGTCGGGGCATGTCGAAGTATTTCTAGTAAATTAGAGGCTAATTTCAGACATAGTTAGTTCCAGCTTTAGTCATTGAGTTGACTTTTCTTTTGTATTCAAAATCTTATCTATATTTAGATTTTGGTATATAGGTATTCTCCATCATTTGAATTTTATCATGATTTATCTTCTGGATATTATTTATTGTTTCAGTTTATCTCTAGTATGCTTATGATTATGCCAAAAAGGTTTGCTTGTTGTATAATGTTTGTGTAATCAAGGACACAAATTCCAATGCAACTGTCTACAATTACTCAATAGTATAGTAACCAAACCAAGTGTTGGTGTCATTTCCACAAGGAATGCTTGTGACAATTTATAGAAAAATAAAATGACGTTCTATCTAGTCACAACTAAAGACATTATCGAAAAAAACATATTAAATTAGAGGGGTTATGTAGGCATCAAATATCAATGGGGGGCGGGGGGTTGCAGTAGAAATTATTAGCTAAAAATAGTAAAAACATTATAAAAACTAATGGTAAATTAGATTCTTGGGATGTGATAGAAATACGAGATAGAGTAAACTGTTGGGCATATACTTTTAATGATAAATTTAATGAACATTTGTGGCTACGATAGTCTTAGTGGGGGTAAGATTTCTATCGAACAACTAACCCCGAATCAATTTAACTAACCTTACAGAATCCCTTCAAATTTTTGAGTTTTTAAATATGTCCACACATCCTTTCCATACGTATATTATTTACACCGTAATACCAAATCGAACATTCAAACCATACACGTTATCAACTACTCACATGAGTTATCACACACAAGTCATCACTATAACTGGGAGAGAATGAAGTGAAGCGATAAGAATTAAGTCGGACCAAGGATGGATGATAGAGATTCAAAAAGTGAAGATTTTTATTTTTTTAAAAATCACTATAGCCTCTCAAGATAAGTATAGACGTCTCCGTACTAATCCTCGATACTCTACTTAGACTAAACTATACATATGTGAGACCTATAAACTTAGGGCTCTGATGCCATTTGTCACGATCCAAAATTAAACGTGATGAAAATCGTCTTATCCCACCAAGAGAAGTCAACCTAAAACTCAACAATTAAATAATATATGGAAATTTTACAATAAACATTAAAATACCCCAAAAATCTGGTTGTTACGTGTACAAGCCTCTAAAGTATTACAATTGATTTAAAAGAAAACACTAGTATCAAATTAACTTTTTTTAGAATAGAACAAGATCATAACAAAGGAGAAAGAGATTCCGCTGAGATGACAAACATCTACCTCACATGTCTCCAAGAAACCTCAGAAAAGAAGAGAATGACAAGTACAAAAATTATCCAGGAACATAACTTACAAAAAATTGTAGAAGCAAGGGGTGAGTACCAAATCACACGGTACTCATCAAGTAAATCCTAAACACAAGCTAAGGGAAAAGAATACTGGTACTCCTACCACCCCAACCGAACCTCTAAAACTACAACCTGCATAAAAATCAGCTCAACCTAACAGCTCACAGTTTACATAGCACATAGTTGAACAACAACACTCAGACAAATTCCTCCACAACAACATTTTGACAAATTACATATCCTCACCAAGAACACTTGAGCAAATTGCATATCCTCAACAACAACACTTCAAAAAATTATATATACATCACAACAACAATTTGAAAAATTACATATCCTAAAGAACAACACTTCAACAAATTACATATCCTCCATAACAACACTTCAACAAATTATATATCCTCAACAACAAGTTCAATATTCATCAATGACAATTGCCGCAGAAAATGCATTCACAAGATCAGCAAAACACATTATCAGGTTCACTAATGATAAGTATGTGCAATGCAATATAAAGTATAGTGATGCATGTATTAACTAGTGATACACACCCGATGTCTGTCAGTCCGGGACATGCGGAGGACATATTTGTCAATGCATCGGTCCCGCTACATGACACGACCCTCGATAATAGTAACCATCATGACGCATAATACGTCGCTCAAAATATAGTATACATCGCGACGCGCGATATGTCCCTCGAAATGATATATTTTTTCTTTAAGTTCTCATTCTTTCTCAATGCACATAACACTTGTCACAACCATGTCTTAAAATAATGCAAATGACATGTTCACACAAATACAGAAGATATGAAAATTTTCATTGCATTGCACAATTCACAACAACATCAACAATGATTCAACAAGTCTTTCAAATCATTCTCCATTATTAAGACAGTACACACAAGCCATTATTCACATTGCCTTTTGCTAACCTTCGTTTTATTAGTAGAATTAATCAATATGGACAAGTCAACCCATGACCAAGTCATATTACTCCCAAAAATATACCACTAGTAAATACACGCATTCCATACACTTAGCAACGGTTTAGAAATACACTTCCCTCAAATAGTCGAACAATCATCCCGGGACTTGAGTTTTGCTCTTTCGTTAAGCTTCCATATCAACACAATTCATTCATATAAGCATCATAATAAGAATTCAAGACTAACAACACCCATATTACTATGTGTCTAGACTTGATCTCAAAAACATACATCAAACCTATAATCAAGTTATCCTGATATTGATACCAATTAATATGTCAACCCTTATAGTACTAGAATTTCAAGCATGGGGTTAAGTCATAATTTCTCAAAACAGTGCAACTCTAATAACTTTCATATAATATAATGTACCCTTTATTTGATTATTTACATTAATATAACAAAAACATGAATCATAATTTTATAACTCTAAGAAAATTGTGAAACCAAAAGTTAGGGTAATAATCACTAAACATAATTACGAACCGTTGTATAAAAATCTAAAATAAAATCATCAAATCATCATAACAATTACTTTACAACATGTGGCAATCGTTAATGTAGCCACAAAGATCTTTATGTCCAACTCTTAGTGCCCAAATTTTAGCCACCAAATTTAGTTTTGCAACATTCAAATTATAAACTTTTCCCTAACCCAATATAATAATAAACTAATAATAATAGTTAATATAACCACTAAGAATGTAATTCAATTCATCGTTTCAAATGATCTTAATTAACTGATGCAATTTCGCCACCACTCAGATTGTGTTGGAGTGTGACGTTCTCCTCCGAATGTTATCCTTTTCCTTTTTCCGTCAATAGCTATTTCAAGTTTCAACATTAGGGCTTTTGGCCCTTATTTCTTTTATTCATTTATTTATTTTTATTATTTTTATTTCTATTAATTTTAGCAAAAGAATAATCCTTTATTAAATCTGAAAAATTATGTCGCTTATTCTTATAAGACATAAATTATTTATAAAAACTACACAAAAGGATTAATATAAAAATAATTTGTCAAAATTCATAAAACAGCTGAAAGGGTCGTTCAAATTTTTCTTATAAGGTAAGATTTGAACCAAAGTAATAATATTCATTAAATTTTTTTGGTAACAATAATAATTATAAATTACATGTTTTTCCAATTACATTGATGTTATTGAATTATTGATGAAGTTTTTATTGTGTCATTCTTTTTTGGGACATATATTTTAGTATATTAACATTAAAATTGATTAAAAGAATTTAGGTAAATATTTATATTGTATTTATAGATTTTCAAAATTTGTTCTATTTCAATTATTTTTATTTCTTACTATTGTCATGCTTAATCAAAGTCCTTCCACTTTTATCTTTTACAATATTGAAATATTTATGATTTAACTTATATTCATGTAAAAATAATTTAAGCGCTTAAATTGAAAGTTTAATGTTATTTGTGCGTGTTGTAGAGCATTTTAAGACATGTAAAATATACTCTTAACATATAAAATGTGAAATAATATTGTAACAGTAAGAAAAGTCGAAATTTTAACGCAATTGAAAATATATTAACCACTATTTTCCTACAATTTATATTTCATTATAAGTTCTTACGACGATACAATGAAATTTGTGTCCTGTTTATCCAACGACCAGATATTTGAATATGATACAATTTATAATGAAATTGTAACATCTTTTCTTAGAAATAGTTAAATTTACAAAAATCTAAACTGGAAATAGCTAAATTGAGAATTTATCAAGTTATTCTTAAGTTATTACTTTCTGGGTTTACTTAAAACAATCATAACTCTCCGTACATGAAATGCTAGGTGGCCCATAAGATACAAAATGAAAGGTCGTGGAATTCTCTTTTCAAAGCCATTGAATTAAGTAACTTTAGAGTTTGAATGAGGGACATTTACTAGTTTAATTTTATATTGACGAGTTACAAACGATACCCGCAATAGTGAGAGGTATTTTGGACTTTTCTTACCCAATCATATTAAAAAAAATTTAGTAATATTTTATGGTCATATCTGGCATGGGTGAGTTTGACAAATCCTAAATTAAGCTTTGGGTTTTAGAAGAGAGTATAACAAGAGAAAAAGAAGACAACGAACACAATCTCTTACGATTCGAGGACCAATAAACACTAAACTACACCTTATCCAATAATAGGTTTGGGTGGTCGTTATGTTAAACAAAACTCATCGAAGAGTTGGGTTGAACCCATAAGGAACAGTACAAATTTGAATTAATTTATGAGGTTATAAATATAATCTAGTTTGTGATAAAAGTAGAAATTTCCAAAAAATATTTAAGTAAATCGAAGGGGTTGACAATCAATGTTAGATGGGGGAATTAGTTTGATAGTTCGAAAATAAGACAAATAGAAATATAGAGGAATAGAAAATGTAGAGAGGAATGATGTAGATGTGATCGATGATAAGCTACTTTAGTTGTATGAATAATTTAAATTTACTAAATATTGCTAAATATCAATAGGTAAGCTAGACTACAGATGCAATATCTTTTTCTTGAACAACTATTGCAAATCATGTGGGTTCTCTCGATCCTCGACAAACTTAATATTATTAACAACCCACAATCTTTATTTATCTACTCTCTTAAGCTAGATAGGTAGAATCGGGTTTAGGATTTACACTCTCTAGCTGAAGCCACATAAACCGAAAAACTACAATCATTAATCTTATTACTTGGTTGTAAAACCCTTGTTCTAAAACCTCTTTCTCAAGCAAGCCAAAACTCTAAGTTAGACTTGCATTTGTGACAACTATTCATAGATTAATATACAACTATCGATTAAACTCACTTCAATCATAACACCTCATACCCAAAAACAAACCTAAATGCATATTTTCAGAAGTTGCCGGCAAGACCCACGGTAGACACCCACGGAATTTAGGGTGACCCATGGCCCCTGTGGTGGCCCGTGATTCACATCTGCAACCCCTTATACCTCCGTCCTAGAATTTGACGTCCGTACCAAATGACCTTTTGTTAGACCATTTATCGTGGTCCACATTCGTAGATCAGGTCCCTAGAAACCAGCTTATAGTCACGACTAACGGTTGACCAGCACTATAAGAAAAACTCTTACTTAAAAACCAACATTTAGGGTCTAGCTGCTAATCCCATCTTTAAAGATATATGTATTGGAACGAGATTGTATTTTAATTCTTATTTGTATATTCTATTGGAATATACTAAATCTGGCTCTAGATAAGGTACTAAGGGGTCCCAAATCCTAATTAAAAAATAGAGGGCACAACTTTCAACAAAAATTTAATAGTAAATTATTACAAAAAAAATTGTTTTTCACCAAAATTTAGGTGCAAGCGGTTTTTATCCAAAAAAGAAAAACCTTCCTCTATTTTCTAAAAGTAGATCCGAAAACATGAAAAGCAAAAAAAAATCTTTGTCTGCTGGTCTCATCTTCCTATAGATAATCGATTTTTCATCAACAATTGATCGTTGTTCTTCGCTCAACTTCATCAAAGACTTTTCCGTCGCATCTCTATCTTCTTCATCGTATAGTTGTTTTGATAAGTTGCTCGGAGAAACAGACCGGACATTTTATTCTTATTTTATTCTTCTTCTTTTTCTTCATCTTTTCTAATATTAGATAGATTAAAAGTCTCTTATTTTGATCCGTTTTTTATAAACAATCAATGAATGATTATTGCGTTGAGTTTCAAATAGCAGTGGTTTGATTTTGCTAACTTTTGTATGTGCCTAAAGATTCATATTTTGTATGGAGTGCTCTTCTATTTGAAGTCTAATTATTTCACTAAGAACATATACTTACTTAGAAATATTGTTGGAATGCATGCGTCCACTTATATTGATGGGACCAGGTCCTCAATACAGTAACAACAATGAGTAAAAAACAAATGTTGAAAGTAAAGATTGATAAGAAACTTTACGTGGACAACTCCTTGCTCAAGGGAGTTAAACACTAACATGTTCTCAACAGGACTTTCCGAATTTCTTTCACTAATCTTCACCAAGTAAAAGTAAAAGTTAGTTACAACACGAGATTAGCCTTGTAATCTCCACACTATGCAATGTCTCCTATCACTTAGCTTAGCCAGGGCAGATTTAGCACTTCCTACTATACTAATCCTAACGTGATTTATATATATTTTGAGAGTAAGAACCTACGTTACCTTTAAATAAGTTCTTAAAATGATTCACACATGTTTGGAACGTTTCTTTCACAAATGAAATGAATCCTACTATATAAGAACGATGACAAGCAAACAAATGCAGCAAGTACATAAAGCAATAGAAGCACTTCTATCATGTTCCTTACTGTTTTTAAGCTTGAAAATATATCTGTTTGGTTGAATAAGTTAATAATGTTGATTTTTTTTTATATATACAAGGAAGAGTTATTACCCATCAAACAAACAACTTTGTTACTTTTTATTGGTGAAGTACTCTACTGCTTTACCAATTCTCTGATGGTGGCAACTGTTATAGCTGTACAACCTTTAAACACTAAACGTGTTTTGATACTCAGTAGAGGACCAGGTCCTAGCACTTGTGAGGAGATCATAAAAACATCAGTGAGTATAAGCACTTACCATTTCCTTTTATTGATGGTGTAAAACAACTTGCATGACGTTTCACATGAGCAAGCACAAATTCATTCAATAACAGTTATTCCCCCTTAATCCCTTATCCAAATGCAACAAAACATCCGCCTTTTTACATCATTGAAAAGGTGAAGCAGTAAGCATATCCAAGTTAAAATGTAAGGCAGATAAGAATTAGGGTGTAACATCTTGCAAATTCAAATAGCTAGGGAAAACCATAGAATTTGAAGTAGTCAGTTTTGGAAATAATAAAAATCTGGAAATTTCTTAAGTTTGGAAAAAGAGAGTTTTGGTTCAACTTCAAACGACCTAACTCCTAGCTCATGATGAGTTAGATGTAGTTCCAAATATAGTTTGATATCCTTGGAACAATCATTGAAACGCCGCAAAGTTTGTGATATATCGAGTTTGGATGACTTAGACATGCCATTTGTGAGTTGGGTTGTTTGGTTATGGAATTGGCTAATCTGCATTTTAGAAGGGTAGTTTGGTCTTTTTCTTATCCAACAAATTTAAATTCGTTATTTCAAAATAATTAGAGGTCTAAGATGAATTATATCAATTTACAATTTTACCTAGAGAGATAGGGTTTTTGAGAGAAGAGAAAAGAAAAGGAGAAAGGAGAAGAGCGTTCAAGATTCGTCAAGATCGTCGAAGAATAGATTATGGATTTTGTTGGGGGTAATCCCTAAAAAGGTATGTGAGTCTTCCAGAATGTTAGGTTCATTCACCCACGTGCCAGGAATGTCTGATTAAGTGTGATTACATTCTAAAAAGTTGGATTTTTGTATTTTCTTAAATGTTGTTCTTTAATTTTCTTTCGTTCTTGATCATGAGTTGAAATTTAGGACTTCTTTGATGATCTAAGTGTTGTTCTTGAATTCATTGGGTTAGATCCTTGTATATATGATGTGGTACATTATTTTATAGGGAATTTGAGTAAAAGAATCTAACTTAAACAATTAAAGGTCAGAAAACTAGAGGAAAAAATCGGCAAATTTTTGCCTAAGGAATGGGTCGGCGCGATGCCCCCAATAGTTCCAGGATGGCTGGGGCAGCGCGGCAGAATGGCGCCTCAGTCAAGTGATGCTAGCGCGGCGTGCCTTGAATGTACTTTTTTAACCGACTTTTCATTATTACGTCTATTTAAGGTTTTCTAAAGAGTTTCAATTTTTCCTATTGATTCTTACTACTCTAAATGACTTCTAAACATATAGATATCATCCAGAATCATGAATTACAACCTTTAATCCATAATTTAAATTCAAGGAATGTTTAGAGCCATGTCTAGAATGTTCTTAGAGTTCTTTCAAGAAGTCTTTTACAAATGCTTTTAACTTTTTGTAAGACTTAAGGATAAAGTTGAGTAAAGAGAAAAGATAATAATAAGAAGTTCGTTTCAAGTGTCATAGGTCTTAAACAAACATTTTATCTTCATTTTTAAGACTAAAAGTTACAAAATAAGCTAAGAGTAAAGAGTTGAATTCATTTCTTAAAAGTTATAAGGGAACTACGTATTCTTAATGAATTTATAAATGTTTTTACTTTTAAGATAATAGGAAACTAAAATTTCCAAAAGAGTTTTGAGAAAGAAAAGGGAACATCGATTCCAAGATAGATTTTAAGGCCATGTTTTGAGTAACATCTAAGCCTAAAGAAAAAAGTTATTTTAAAAACACATGATCTAAGTATATTATTGGGAGTAGTATTGAGCACCAATATAGGGATGAGAGTTCATAATAACTCAAGTCTCCATAAATCATGTAGCCATTATGGGTATTAACAAGTCATACTTTTTAAATAATCACATAAGTTAAGCTAGTGGATCCACTAAGTTAAGTTTGCTTCGTATAATGATGGCAAGGTATATGTCGGCCCTTGGAAACGCTAGGTAAAGTGTTGGATCATCACTATAGCTCTTATGTTATAGTTGTCGGTTATAGAAACTTCGAGAGTAGTAGTTGCATGATTCCCCAAGAGGTTTTGCTTAGTATGAATAGGGGTATGGAACTTCATGCATAAATTGCACAAGTTGAATTTTAGAGGAAGCATGATATGTCTTTTATTATGATTATGAATTGACATAGGGTTATTTTGTATTCTTACATATATAGTAGAGTTATTTTGTACCTTTCATACACACAACGTTTACAACATGTTTTTAAACAACAGTTCTTTAATATGCACTTGTTTTTATATGGATTAATATTAAAATGAGTTTACTTAAGTATTCATGAGTTGAGAAGAGTCAAGGTAAGTATTTCTTTCATAATCTCGTCCAAGCTTATGTTGTTTTACCACTCCAAAATATGCATACTCGTACATTCAATATATTCATGTTAGTGGTCCTGCATCTTATTATGATATTGACAAAGGTAATTAGGATCAACATCATGTAGTGCCTCCTTGATCTAATTGAGCACTCGGAGTAAGAGGTTAGCCTCATTGCATTCTAGAGGAAACATTTATTATTTTTCTATATCTGTTAGGGGGTGTTTTGGAGCCTGTCCTACCATCCATCTCAGTTTTGAGAAGGCTTCATAGATAGACAATCAAATGTTAGTAGTTCAGTGGTCTTTGCATTATTATTCTTATGTTAAAGATTTGGGTTTCCATTTTGGCCAAGTTACTTATTCTATTATTCAATTCAGTTCAGTTCTTTGATCATCACATTATTGAGTGTTATCTTCCACAGAGTTAAGTAAGGAAGACCAAGGGTACACCCAATGCCAATAATGGTTATTGAGTGTCATTTACCTCCAGGTTCTCGGCTCGGGGAATGACAAACATGGTATTAGAGCACAAAGTTCAAGATACCTAGGATGTCTATGAAAACATATCTGTAAAGTCCTACTTATCGGATTGAAGCATGCCACATCTACAACAAGGAGGTTGCAACATTTAGGAAATACCTCACTTCTTTCATATTTCTTTCGTGTGTTACATTTTATCTCTAATTCGTGCATGTGTATGTTTAAGATAATTCTGAGTTTAGAGAGGCAAAAAGGATGTTTAGTTATGTTATGACCAACCAAGTTGTCAACAAAGAGGAACTCGACAAGAAGCGGCTGACACTTCAAGGATTTGTGAGTTCTTATTGATGAATCCTCCAAGTCTCACTAGTTCGAGCACCACTTAGGTTCTGTAGATGTGGAATATAAGAAGGTTTTCGATGTGATACATGTTTTTTTTTGCTGAAAGAGCCGATCTAGCGGCAGATCAGTTGAAAAATGTGGCTAAGACTTTATTCGATTTGCGAAAAGAGGGGAGAGATGAGGATGCACCACATCTCTGTTGGCCTGTTTTGAATAGTCTTTCTTGGGGAATTTCTTCCCTTGATAATTTAAAGAGGCTAAGGTAGGAGAGTTTCTTACCCTAAAGCAAGATTCATTGATTGTTCTAGGGTATGGGTTGAAGTTCACCCAATTGTCCCTCTATGCTCCTGAAATAGTTCAGGACATGAGGATCAGGATGATCTTGTTGGTGGCAAGCTTGGGTCGCGCAAAAGGTAAAGAAGGTAGAGTCGCAATGCTGATAACAGATATGGAAGTATACTTATTGATGGTTTATGTGTAGTAGGTTGAATAGTAGAAGCTGAGGGAAAGCAAAGAGTATAGAAACAAGAGATCTATGACAAGGAATGAGTTTGGGCAACAAAAGATTAATGCCAACCAGTCATCTTTCAAACAGAAATAGAAGGGCCGTACACTTTCATCTTCTAGCGCACATGAACCTAAGAAAAAGGGTGAGTACTATGGTCAGAATTCCATAGCTAAACATGCATGTATATGAATGATAGGGTGGCACATCGGAGTAGTAAGCCTCCTACCTTCGCCAAGTGTGGTAGAAACCACTCTGACATTTTTAGTGAGGGCTCCACAAGTTGTTTCAAGTGCGCTCAAACATGGCATTTCATGAGGGAATGTCAAAAAAACAAGCAAGGAAGTAGTAATAGGTTCAATAGAGCGAAGTATTCATCAGTTGCTCAACAAAAATAGGGTTGCACCAAGGGTAGAAACATTCGGTACTGGCAGAGGAACAAACCACTTATATGCTCTTAACAATACCAAGAGCAGGAGAACTCGGCAGATGTTTTCAGTGTTATCATTTATGTCTATGACATTACTGCTTATGCATTTCTAAACCTATGAGCAATTTTTATATTTTTTAACTTATGTTGCTATGAAATTTGATATTATTCTTTAGAAACATAGTGAACCATTAAGTGTCTCCACACCTGTTGGTAAATCCATTCTAGAAGATAGAGTCTAGCGTGATTGTCATGTTTTCATCAATCACAAGAGAACCATGCCTGATTTAGTTTAGTTATTCATGGTAGACGTGGATGTCATTCTATGTATGGAATGGTTTTTTCCTATTATGTCTCAGTTGATTGTAAAACTCGAGTAGTCAAGTTTCAGTTTCAAAATGAGTCAGTCTTAGAGTGGAAAAGCAGTTCATTAGTGACTAAGGGTTGATTCATTTCGTACCTTAAGGTGAGGAAGTTAAATTCTAAGGGGTGTGTCTTTCTCTTAGTCCGAGTTAATGACTCTAGTGTCGAGATATCTTCTATTTAGTTAGTTCCAGTAGTGAAAGAGTTCCCAGGAGTCTTTCTTGATGACCTACCCGAGGTATTTCCTGAGAAAGAAATAGACTTTTGAATGTAAATGTCAACATTGACGTTCACCTAGACATTGATGTTAACATTTATTATCACATTGACATTCATGTAGACGTTTATGTTCACATTGACATTCACATTCACGTTCATGTTTGCATTGATGTGAATAACGACATTGATATTAACGATTACGTTTATGTTAATGCTTACGCGGATATTGACATTTACGTTGGCGTTCACATTTTTATAATAAGGTTGTCATTGAATTTCATGTGGCTATTCCTATTTACGTTGATGTTGTTCATCACGTGCATATTAATATTGACATTTATGTTGACGTTAGCGTTAATGTTCATGTTAACAATCACGTTGATGTAGACATTTACATTTTCGTTGACGTTCATGTTTATATTAACGCTAACATTGACATTGATGTTATCTTTGTTGTTGATGTTAACATTTATGTTAATGTTGATGTTCTTTTCATGTTTATTGCTACGTTGACATTTACGTTGATATTGAAGCTGCTGTTCACAATGAGTTTCCATTGACGTTCACGTTCATATTGACGTTGATGTTGACGTTCACATCGAAATTGACGTTGATGATGATGTGCACGCAAATGTTATTGTTTACGTTGACTCTAATATTGTGATTGACGTTACCGTTGTCGTTTATGTCAACATTGTCATTGACGTTGATATCGACTAACATGTTGATGTTAATATTAATGTTCACCTTGACCATTACATTGACATTTACATTGACATTGACGTTCTCGTTGACTTTCAAGTAGACGTAACGTTCACATTCACATTTATTAACGTTGAAATTCACATTAATGATCAGGTTAACATACAACCAGACATTGACGTTCACATGCACATTGATATTCACATTGGTATTCACTTTGATGTTAACATTCATGTTGTTTCTTACGTTTACGTTGGCATTCACGTTTATGTTGACGTTTATATTGACATCAATATTTATGCTAATTCTAAATTGATGCTTACATTTACTTTGATGTTGATGCTCACTTTATACGTTCATATTGACGTTGATATATACATTTACGTTAACGATGACATTTACCTTCACGTTGACGTTGAGCTGATGTTTATGTTTTATATATATGTTGATGTTCACATTTATAGTGACGTTCATTGACATTGACATCAACATTTACATTGTCATTGGTATTTATATTGACATTAATGTTGACATTGAAATTCTTGTTCACGTTCATATTGACTTTCACGGTAACATTGATATTCATCTTTATGTAGACGTTCACGTTTACTTTGACGTTCACATTTGTAACATTACAAAAATAAACTCATGTAGTGAACTATTAAGTTTTAAGAATAGGTATTGGGTATAAATAGGCATCCAAAGAAATATTTGGCATATTAGAAAATATTGTCTGAAAGGGTGTTGGCCAATTTTTGTATGTATTAATGAGCTTGTTTAAGAAATTTACATGCAATGAAGACCCTAATCTAAAAACATAGATTTTCTAACATTTGCACATTATGTACGAGGCATCCATGTGTCAAGCCTAGGTACCATAGCACATGACCAATTAAAATGGGCATGTAGATTAAATAGTGCCCAAGGACGTAGTGAGGATCCTTGGGAAAATAAGTTAACATTCCAAATGAACCATCTATAATAGGTAGTTAGGAAAGTACAAGCAACACATGTGCAAGTACATGTGAAGAGAAGGCCAAAGGAGAGGACCACCCTAACAAAATTCGGTTAGGGTAGTTAGGGGGAATGCGTGCACAAGGGTCAAACCATTCTCTAACCAACTCTAGACTCTAACGAACTGAGTTAAGTAACTAACTAACCTAGGACAAACATAAATAAACCATCTAGTGCACCCGAAAACCTAAGACTTACTTGGGTGACATTAACCTAGTAACTAGTTCAAGAATCATCCTACTACCTAACCTA
This sequence comes from Solanum peruvianum, assembly GCA_027705065.1. NCBI lineage: Eukaryota > Viridiplantae > Streptophyta > Magnoliopsida > Solanales > Solanaceae > Solanum > Solanum peruvianum. The sequence continues at coordinate 16,235,135 of JAKWJD010001761.1, forward strand.
GGATGGTCCAAAAGAGTTAATTACGGTCCCAATGACGTAGAGGTATTTTAGTAATTACCCAACGTACCTTAATTTATTAAATAAGGAATTAATTTAGGAAAATTCTCAAACAAAGACGAAATTCTTAGAATTTTTTTTCAAGATTTGACTAATTAAATGATTTCCTATTTTTAGTCAATCTAGGAGGGGTGTTTTAGTGATTAACTAATTAATTTACTTAATTTACTTAATTATCCTAATTTGAATGAGTCAATATCAGTTCCTAAGACATAGACTCACGTTCAAACACTAGAAAAATTCACGACGGAAAACAGTAAGCAAATAAACGAAAAACAGAAAAGTTTCTCTCAATTCTCTTAAGCGTTTTTCAAGGTTTTCTCTGCTGGAATTATTTCTCTAAGAGGCCTTTCAAACGTTTTGAATTCATGAATGTCGAAACTAGGGTTGTTCCCGATTATATTGTCGAACGTCCATCTCCCTAGTTATCCTTGTTTTCGATTCTATAAGTATATAGATGTAATCTTGAACATGTTGGTTTGTGGTTCTAAATGATCATTAAGTGTAGGTTCTTGATTTTGTAATGAGTAATGAGGCCTATATAATTGACTCATATGATTAGATTATTAGTTATATGTATTAAAGAATGATGTACTTAGTTTTGTTTCGCGAATATGAAGTTTTATTAAAAGTCGACTATTAAGTTTAGTTACTGTGAAATTTTAAAGTGTAGACTATTTTATGTTGAGGAGATCACTACAGTACTTTCATGAAACTAATTGATAAGGTTGGTGATAACATAATGAAAATGGTTTTAGTAAAGTTGGGTTTATGCAAATAAAATGGGCTAACAATACATTGTCCAAAAAGTTGAATGGAATTTGCTTACAATGTTGTTTCAAAGATTGATGAAAAAAATGGCTAATGACTAATGTAAACAAAATTAAGCATGACCAATAAAACATTGAATTCATAACAAAGGGTATGCAAATCATTGGGATAAGCCCCAGCATACTCTTTCCAAATAAACTATAAACATAGTAACTATATTGAACAATGTTCATAACGTTTATAATGAATGGTATATAGCTACCAAAAGACATGAAACTAGTTAAGGTGAGTAATAACATAATTAAAAGTCTTTTCATTATGAAAGTTACCAGAATGGAGTATTAAAGTAAGTGAAACAAATCTCACTTACACCCACGACAACTATGTTAAACATACTCACATAACATGGTGTTAATAATCGTGAGACAAGTCTCATTAACACCAAGATGATAATGTAAGGTTAAACTAACATTTCATCAAGTAAAAAAGGGAAGACCAGTTATGCAAAGATTTATGTAAACCTCATAACTAGAAGCAAGCTTCCTTAATGTTTGAGTAAACTCTAAAAGATGTAAAGAAAAAGAAATTAAGCAAAGCACCGATAGACTAGAAATGAGCTTGTGCCAGAACATGTAAGCCTCATGAGATGAGGCTACCACCAAGTCTGATAAGTAGTCTCCGTGTATCTCCTAGTCTTCGATTTATGTTGCTAGCATTGGAACTAGCCAATAGATTCCACCTAAGAGAGCTAGGTATGATGCGGTGTGCTTTGGCCGGTGAGATCACCACTTTTTGGTGTGGGGAATACATTGGATTTCCTGCTTAGCTCCCATGATCTTTGTCGGTTAAATTCTCAAAGAAAGTATTCGGTTCACTTTAGCCGCGAACCACCTCTTTTTGTTGTGGGGAGAACACTAAGCATAGTTTCACTTGAGCCGGTGAACCACCCTTTTCAGTGTGGGGCAGAAACTAGATTTCATGTTATCTCACATTATCTAGATTCACTTTGATAAGTTCATCACCCCTTTTCGCTGTGGGGCGGACACCGGATTTCATGTTAGCTCGCATGATTCTAATGATGTCCTTAAGAAAGCAAAAAAGAAACTTTAAGAGATGTGTTCAAAGTGAGATAATAAATTAAGAGCCTAAGAATATCAATCGTCAGTGTTTGATAAAAATGAAGTTTTCAGCAAATAATGGGTATAGCCAATGACTTCTTTTATTATAAAAATGATTAAAGCCAAACAAGATTGGCTTATAATGACTTATTATAGTATGCACATGATCATAGCGAAATAAGATTATATTATAATGGTTTCTTATATTATGTAAATAATCATATAATAGGTATAACCAACAAAGATTGGCTTAATAAGACTTCATGCCAAATTGTAGTAAAACCATTTACTTAGTCCTACGGATTACTTACTTGATTAGTTGTAGGTATGGGACTACAATGAAGCATTGCACTTGTAAGTAAAACATAGAATCAAAGGAGATCATTGAATTACACAACAACAAGAAGAAAAAGATTGAAAAATAAACTAAGTGTTGAAAAGGGAGTTCTCGGGGTAGGGAGGATCAAAATTCAATATTTTCGCTTGAGTTGTTCTAAAATTATATTCATGATTCTAAGGTCTAATTTTCATATAGAAAATGAGTTGTGTGCTTTGAGTGCATTAAAATATTTCATATTCATATTATAATTCACAAATGACGAATTAGGAAAGTCTAGTGATGTCACTTTCCAGAAATGGCATGTTGTTATAGGAAGAGCTTTCCTTGATCATGTATAGTCCTTATGTGTATGTGTGCATACACCCATACTTATTATAAGTGTGTAATAACCCAGACTCATCGAAGCTGTTTGAATTAGCAATCTCCAGACTTTGGTAGGTCTTCTTGAGTTCGAGGATGCTACATTTATCTTTCTAGCCTAGAACATTAGACGTAGGTAGTGGATGTTTTCCCTAGACTTTCTTTCCAGATGTTTTATTCGATGCTTTGTATTAAGGCCTTCTTGACAAAATATTACGTTATATATTGATCTTTCCATTTCAATTGTTTCCATTTTAGTCGTTGAGCTCATTAGAATATTAATGTATATAGTAATCATATGAAGTCTTTGTATACTTCACTGTGTTTTAAAAGTTTTAAATTTTCCGTAAATTTAACTATATGATTCTGATTAAAGCCAAGATAAGGCTTGTCTGCAACCTCTATCAGGTTGAAGATGCCTGTTGCATTCGGATTCAAGACACCGATTGTGACCATATTACTGTTGACATTAACGTTCACACACAGTCGTTTATGTTGATGTTTACGTTGTTGTTTATGTTGATGTTCACATTTACGTTGACGTTCACATTTATGATGACACTAACATTTATGTTGACGTTCATATTGACATTGACATAAACGTTCACAGAATCATTTACGTTTATATTGACGTTTACATTGATATTGATGTTCATGCTTATGTTGACATTCACATTCACGTTGACACTAACATTTATATTGATATTCACATTTATGTTGATGTTCACATTGACATTGACGTCAATGTTCATGCGGTCATTGACGTTTACGTTGATACAAGTATTGATGTTGATGTTAACGTTGATGTTGACATTAATATTTACAGTGACGTTGACGTTCACGTTTACATTAACATTGACGTTGGCGATCACATACACGTTGACGTTTGCAATCACGCTAATGTTGACCTTAACATTGTGTATCCTTGATGTTTACACTGATGTTCACCATGATGTGTACGTTGATGTTGAGATTAATATGGACGTTCACATAGACATTGACTTTGAAATTAAGGATTACATTGATGTTCACATAGAAGTTGACGTTCATGTTCACATTGACATTCCAATTGACTTTCACGTTAGTAATAATATTCTCCCTCACTCTTAGTTTAGGTAGATATTAACTTTTATGTTTATTTTTAGGTTGACGTTAACGTTGACATTTACATTTACGTTGATGTTCATGCTGATGTTAACATTGACATTGGTGTTTATGTTTACGTTAACGTTCACACTTATACTTTTACCTTCTTGTTGATGGTCATGTAGATTTAAGTTGAAGTTCATATCGACGTTAACGTTAACATAAATATTGACATTGAAGTTGACGTTCACATTGACGCAGATGTTTACATTTATGTTGACGTTCACGTTTACATAGATGCTGACGTTGACATTCACATTACCTTTCATTTTGATGTTGACATTCAAATTGACATTGACGTTGACGTTAACATTCACATTGACGTTGATGTTTATATTGATGTTCATGTTCACATTTATGGTGACGTTCACGTTAATTTTCACATTCACGTTGATATTCACAATAAGTTGGCATTGCCATTGAAGTTGACGTTTCATTGAAGTTGACATTGACATTTTTCACAATCAATTGACATTGATTTTTACATTGAATTTTATGTTGAAGTTGACATTAACATTGACGTTCACATAAATGTTGACATGTACGGTCATGTCAATGTTGACGATGAAACAATTGTTGTTGACGTTGACAATGACGTCTATGTTGACTTTAATGTTCACCTTGACATTGACGTAAATGTAGATGTACACGTTGACATTAACGTAGATATTGACTTTCACCTTGACATTGATATTGACATTGATGTTCCCATTTATGTTGATGTTGACATTCACGATGAGGTTAACGTGCACGTTTACATTGACATTGATATTGACGTTCACGTAAACATTGGCATTCATGATGACATATATATATTCGGGCTGAATCTGATATTTAGGTTGACTTTCATGTTTACATTGACGTTTATTTTTACATTGACATAGACGTTTACATTGATTTTGATGCTCACTCTAATGTTGACATTGACGTTGATGTTGTCGTTTCTACATTGATATTGTTGTTGACATTCACGTGGATGTTCACATTTACATGAACGTTGACGTTCATGTTCACAATAACATTTACGTTGACATTGATGTTTATATTGATGAAGATGTTTACATTTACATTGACATTGATGTTCACATTTATATTGACGTTCACATTTACGTTGACATTCACATTGACTTTGACATTAATATTGATGTTAACATTTACATGGATGTTGATGTTGACATTCACATTGGCATTGACGTTATGTTCACGTTGATGTTGACCTTGACATTTATGTTGACATTCACATTCATGTTAATGGTGATTTTGACGTTCACGTTAATGTTGAAGTTCACAATTAGGTTATGTTGACATTGACGTTTTCATTCATGTTGATGTGGACATTGACGTTGCCATTGACATTGATGTTGACATTTATGTTAACATTGATATCGACATTGATGTACATGTTAATGTTCACCTTGACTTTGATGTTTATGTTCAACTTGACATTGATTTGAGGTTCACGCTCATGTTGACGTTCACGTTAAAGTTCACATTTACGTTGACGTTCATGTTTAGATAGACGTTGATATTGATGTTCATTTAGATGTTGACTTTGGCATTCAAGTTCAAGTAATGTTGACGATCACGTTGACGTTGACGTTCATGTTTACATTGACATTTACATTAACGTTGAAATCTCGCCTACTCTTTCATTTATGTTGACATTAAGGTTTATGTTGATGTTTACATTGATGTTCACATTGATGTATACATTAAAGTACATGCTTACATTGACGTTCACGTTGATGTTGACATTCACATTTACTTTGATTTTAACGTTTATATTGACGTTGACTTTCGCATTGACGTTGATGTTTACATTTATGTTGACATTTATTTTTATGTTGACACTGACTTTGACTTTCACATTGACGTTAAAGTTAACATTTATGGTTTCGTTGGCATTGATATTCATGTTCATCTTGACTTCATGGTGATGTTAACATTCATGTTGATTCTTATATCTACGTTGACACTAATGTTCACACTGACATTGACATTGACGTTGGCATTCATTTTGATGTTCACATTGACATTGACGTTCATACAAATGTTGACGTTTATGTTTATACTGATGTTGATGTTGATGTTAGCATTCACGTTGACGTTTACTTTCATGTTCACTTTAACGTTGATGTTGGCTATAACATACACGTTGACGTTGGCGATCACATTCATATTGTGTTCGTCGACATTCACTTTAACGTTGACATACACATTTACATTGACTTGACGTTGATGTGTACGTTGACATGCACATTCATATTGAAATTTAGGTTGACAGTGACGTTAACGTTGACGATCACGTTCACATTGACGTAGATATTGACGTTCATGTTCACGTTGGTATTCACATTTAAATTCACATTGACGCTAACATTCTCGCTGACTCTTACGTTAAGGTTGATGTTCATGTTTAAATTGACGTTTATGTTGACATTAATGTTGAACTTCACATTTACATTGATGTTCACACTGATGTTGACGTTGACACTAACTTTTTATGTTAACTCACATTAACATGTATGTTCATGTGTATTTACATTGACATTGATGTTTACGTTTATGTTTATATTGAATTTTATGTTGATGTTGACATTGAATTTTACATTTACGGTCACATTGACATTGAATTTGACATTCACGTTGACAATGAAGTTAAGGTTCACGTTGATGTTGACATTGACGTTGACATTGACATTCATGTTCACGTTGAAGTTGGACTTCATGTTGACGCAGATGTTTATATTTAGGTTGATGTTCACATTTTCGTTGACGCTAAATTTGACGTTTAGATTAACATTGACGTTGACATGACAATTCACATTGACGTTGAAGTTGACGTTTGTCACACTAGGAGAGAATACCCTTGATGCGAATGGCGTCGTCGTTCACTCAGAGGACATAGACAAGCCCTTAGCATTCATCATAACATGTGATTAGTAAAATTTGTAGAAAATTAAAACTTTTACCTTCTACTTGATTTATACTTAGACTTCATACTTAACATTCATAAAGTCATACGATTTTCTAAAAATATGTTTCACATATAACACCATCTAATGAGTGATTAACTGGACTTATCCAATATATAGTCCATTCCTAAGCTAGAATATTTAAAAGATAGCATCTACAAACATGAGGACCTACTAAGACTTGGACGAAGAGTTCCAATCTTCTTCAAATAGACCTCCTTAAACATCAATGGCTGGAACCTACAGTTGTAGTAATATAAAGTAATGGTGTTAGTACGCCACATGTACTATGTATTGGTATATGCACATAACATATAAGGACATGCATGAACAAGGAAAATTTATAATCCAATATAAACCATGCAAATTCATGTGAAAGTCTTCAATGCATATACCATATAACATATACAAGTTAAGGATTCCATCCACTTAGAGAATGATCATAATCAAAGACATATTATCATAGAGTCATGTTAACATTCATATTCAATAGATAACATATACATAATGTACAAAACACTTAACACTGATCTCACCCCCAACCTACAAGTGCAATGGTCATGTGAAGCCCCATAACCTCACACAACTAAGTAGATAAGATAGGAGACTATGAGTACACCTTTGCTTAATATAACTTGTAGCAGAAGTATTCATCGCTTCATTTAACAATATAACTCAATAACATATTCATCACAATGACCAATATCATATTAGAGTACCATCTTGTATCATAAAATATATCTTTCATGTTATAATATTACATAAGAACAATATCCTATGACTTCCATTAAAATAAATTTTGCAGTGTCTAGATAGAGTCCCATATCCCTACCTCTACTAAGTAGACCCCTCCAGTCAGCCTAGTGAACGTTAATTTGCTTGTCTTTTATTTTACATGAGGGAACATATGCCTAAACCGACATAGACTATGTGAGCTAAACACGGAATCCGGTGTCATAAAACCCCACATTAAAAGAATGTTGTCTACCAGAAAAAGTAGAAATAAACATGACATAGCTTTCTAGGTGGATCCAATAGATATTATCCTATGGTGGCAACATAGTTCAAGAACTAGGAGATGTATTAGAGACCCATAGTTCCACATTACATGGCAGCATGAATCTTATGAGAGTCATTGTGAACTTACCTTCCAACTAGGGAATGGACACCTCTCAATACTTGTTCGTCGGTGCTTAGATTAAGTCCCAATCTTTGTCTTTTGTCATAAACTTATCATAGGTCATAGGAGATGAACTCCTTGTATTAACATGGTCATGAGCTCTTTAGCATTAGATGATAATTTCCTTTAATTCTAACTATTCGTTTGTGAGATTAACATAACATGATCATCTTGTGTAAAACATACAAGAGAGTATCGTAACTTCCAGTTATCATGTTTTTTTCATGATCTCACAAATAAGATGTTCATAGCCCAGCATATACACATAACAACATCATACATACTTCCATAACATAGCATCATAATTTATAGGCTAATATAAACATTGTAGAGTAATCACAACTTTTGAAGACTTACCTCATGCTTCCAAGAACATTATTCAAGAACTTAGTTCAACTTACAACATTCACAATCATAACATAATAAAATACTCAATATCATAAAATCTAACAGCAATACAAATCATAAACAAGATCAATTCATAATGTACGGTAAATGAAATGGTCATTCAAGAGTTCATTCCAGTGTTAGTTGATTCTAGTCTTAGTTCCTATCCCTACGTTTTCATATATTTAATTAGTAGAAACAATTATACGAAATCATTATCAAGATAAAAACATGCTTCACACGATATTCAGACATACTAACCACATACTCATAAATTCCTGTGAAATAGACCATGGAAAACACTTAACTTTTTATTGAAAATAAAAAATCTAGACATGGGAAGAAAATACATTTTGTAGAGTAAAAACCCTAGTATTTGATGTTTTTGAAAACCTATCTTTGAAGGGACCTCTTTTGAAAGGAATCTCAAGAGTTAAAAAACCCTTAACTTATAGATGAAAAATCCATGAAATTTTTTATGAAAAGATTGAAGTCTTTATCTTCTTCCTTAAGCTCTTCTTGTTGTTCAATAACGTTTGGAAAAGAAAGTGTTCTTGAGAGAGATGAGAGAAACCTTGTTTGATCTGATTTTGGACGTGTAAAATTTGTCTATAACTAACCTAATATCCATATATAGTCATCCTATAAATTAACCAAAACACCCTCCACTTAAATGGGTCTTTTCAACAAGTTAAATTACCAAAAATACGACTTAACTACTCTAGGAAGTAGATGCGTGTCGCGGGTCCAAATCGTCATTTTTATTGAATTTTTACTTGAGGCAGTGAGATGCATGTAAACCTCGAATCGCGAGGCTGCATTTAAAATCTTGAGGCAGTGAACTGCGTGTCAAGCTTGAGTCGCACGCCTTGCCTCCAGTTCTGCCTACTCGCAGGCTGCCAGACAGCCTTCCCACCCATGTTTAGGTCTTCCCCGAGGACTCTTCGGATGGTCCTTAGAGTGTCGTTACCAAACTTTTGGACCCTTTTTACTACATACTACCTATACAAGGTCTCTTTGCATGTTTTGGACTCAATACTAGCAGCCCAACCAATCAAGAGAATAAAATCATAATGAGTCACAGTTCATAGGAGTATATCACAACTCCACACAACACAAACCATACCATTACACACAGTACTCAATTCATGATGCATTATATGTAAGAGATCCATATTCACAACACATAATGAGGAATTTCATTCTCAACCTTATCATAAGCTCAGAATGTATCAATGAATTACCATGCTATCGTTCTTCTCAATACCACAACAAAACAACAAAATCCCAGGAAGACACATGCATACATATTTCACATAAGTTCAGGAATAGAATATGAAAGTATTTTCTTAAAACTCTAGTCGTTACTATCTTTTACCAAAGATGAATGTCTAACATTAAGGAGTAAATCGATGAGGGTAGCTGGACTTCATGTCTGCTTCAGCCTCCAACGTTTCACCCTCAACAAGATGGTTCCTCCATAGAACTTTTACAAAGCAACCTCCTTGTTTATCAACTTCTTCAGTTGGCGATGTAGGATCTCAACCGGAACTTCTTCATAAGAGATATTCTCATCCACCCCTAAACCTTCAATAGGCAGAATGGATACCGGGTCGCCTATGAATTTCTTGAGCATGGAAACATGAAAAATCAGATGAACCGAAGCTATTTCACTAAGTAGTTTCAACTCATAGGCAACCTCCAAAATTTGTTGTAAAATCTCATAAGTACCAGCATACTGGGGAATTAACTTCCCCTTTCTACCAAATCTCATTAACTCTTTCATAGGTGACATTTTCATGTAGACATGATCACCTATTTCAAACTTGAGATCTCTTCTTCTATTCTCGGCATAAGACTTTTGCTGCTATCGGCTGTCTTCAATCTATTTATTATGATTCGAACCTTATCTATAGCTTGGTAGATAATATCTTGACCAATGAGTTTATCACTGACAAACCTCAATCAATCAAACCGAAGATCTACACCTTCTACAATAAATAGTTACTAAATGTGCCATGGAGATATTCGAATGATAGCTATTGTCGTAAGAGAAATCAATCAAGGTTAAGTGATCATCCCAACTTCCCTTAAAATCAATGACACAGGATCTTAACATATATTCAAGTGTCTGAATGGTACTTTCTGCTTGAAGATTTGTCTGAGGATGAAAAGCGGTATTAAGTTTCACTTGACTACTTAAACCCTTTTGAAAAGCCTTCCAAAAACTAGATTCTTGCAAAATCTTCAGCTGTGTAAATAAACTTAACGGGAATAAAATCGGAAGATTTGGTCAACCTATGCACACTAGCCCATATTGAATCATTTTGCTTTAGGGCTCTAGGCAACCCAACAACAAAATCAATATTGATGGCTTCCCACTTCTATGTAGAACATCCATGATCTGGGTTAAACCTCCGGGATTAAGATGCTTTGCTTTAATTTTTTTGCAGTTTAGACACTTAGCAACAAACTATGCATTGTCCCTCTTTAAACCATCCCACCAATAGATCTCTTTAAGATCATGATACATCTTGGTGGAACCCAGATGTATAGAATAACGAGAACAATGAGCTTCTTCTTGAATTTATTTGTCAAGTCCTCAACATCGGGTATAGACAATCTCCCTTTGTACCTAAGAACACCATCGTCCCTTGGGAGAATTACTCACTGAACTTTCCATGTACCGATTCATTCAACTCCATCAACAATGGGTCAAGATTCTGCTTATATTTCACCTCCGCAACTAATGATGAGTCACAATTATGATGGATCATGAAACCACCATTTGGAGAATCTTCCAACCGCACACCTAATCGAGCCAACCTATGAACATCTTTCCAATGTTCTTTCTTCTATTCTTCCACATGAGACACACTACCCATAGTCATACGACTCAAAGTATCCACAACCACATTGGCCTTGCAAGGGTGGTAAAGGACACTCATGTCATAATCCTTCAACAATTCTAAACATCTTCTCTATTGAAGTTTCAACTCTTTTTGTGTAAAAACATATTGAAGTCTTTTATGGTTAATAAATACATCAACATGCACACCATTCAAATAATGTCTCCATATATTAAAAGTAAAAACTACAGCAGCTAACTCAAGTGAGGAGTTGGATAATTTTTCTCATGAACTTTGAGTTTCGTAGAAGCATAATCTATCACCTTACCATGATGCATGAGGAAACATCCCAAGCCCACTAAGAAAGCATCACAATACACTAAAAAGCCTTCATTACCCTCCCATAAGTTTAACACAGAGCAGAGGTAAGCTTATCTTTCAACTCTTGAAAACCTTTTTTACAAGCTTTCAACCACTCGAACTTCACATTTTGGGTCAAATATGTCAAAGAGAAAGAAATGGAAGAAAATCCATCAACAAACCTTCTATTATATCCGGCTAGACCCAAGAAACTCTTTATATTAGTGTGAGTCAAGGGTCTAGGTCGATTTCTGCCTGCATTCATCTTCTTCAGATCAACCTCTACACCATCATAAGAGAAAATATGGCGAACAAAAGCAACCGACCTCAACAAAAATTCACACTTGGTAAATTTGACATAAAGCTAGTGTTCTTCGAGGACTTGCAAGGCTAATCTCAAGTGACTCGCATGCTCATCTTCATTCTTTGAGTATATTAGAATATCATCAATGAACACAATCACAAACGAGCCGAGGTAACCTCAGAAAACTCTATTCATTAGGTCCATAAACACCGCCAGGGCATTATTTAACCAAAAATAAATAACTAGGAATTCATAGAGACCATATCTAATTCTAAAACTATTTTGTGAACATCTTCACCTCTCACCCAAAGTTGGTGATATCCCGATCTTAAGTTAATCTTTGAAAAATAACTAGAACCTTGTAGTTGATCAAATAGATCATCACTATTAGTGAGAGGATAATTGTTCTTTATGGTGACCTCATTGAGTTGGAGATAATCAATTCACATTCTAAGGGACCTATGCTTCATCTTAAAAAACTAGACTGGAGCACACCATGGAGAAATACTAGGGTGAATAAAACCCTTGTCTAGTAAATCTTTGAGTTGGAGCTCAAACTCTTTCAATTCAACCGGAGCCATCCTATATAGAGGAATTGAAGTGGGATTCGTATCCGGTAATAAAACAATGCAAAAGTTAATTTTCCGTTCCGGAGGAACTCCTAAGCTCAGTAGGAAATACTTCAAGGAATTCTCTCACTAAAGGGACTGACTCAATAGAAAGAGGTTTACATTCTAGGCCCTTAAACCTCACAACATAGTATAAAAAAACTCTTGGCTATCATCTTACAAGCCCTAAAACAAGAAATAATATGACCCCTTGGCATAGAATTTCCCATCTTCAATTCTAAATACGTTCATTAGGTAATTGAAACTTTACTACCCTTGTTCTACAATCTATGGAAGAAAACATTATGAAGCCAATCCATTCCCAAAATAATATCGAAATCAAACATGTCCATTTCTACTAAATCAACAAGTGTAACTCTATTCGCAGCATCACAGGACATTTCCTACAAACACTTTTTGCAACTACAAAGTAACCCATTGGAGTACAAACCGAAAAGGGTTCAATCAAAACATAGGGAAGTACATAAAACTTCCTAGCTACCAAAGGTGCAACAAAAGAATAAGTAGCACCTGGATCAAGCAATGCATAAACATTAACAGATAAAACTTGTAACATATCCGTCACAACGTCGTGAGAACTTTCTAGTCCTCTTCTAGCCTTTAGAGCATAGAAACAATTCCTTTTTGGATATTCATAACTAGGACCTCTTGGTTGAGCTTGGATATTCCCCTTACCTTGAATTTTCACATTAGGAAAATCTTTCACCATATGGACACCTTTTACACAACCATAAGAAGTATTACTCCCAACAAGACATTCACCCACATTTTTCTTACCACACTTACCTCAAGTTGGTCTCTCTCTTGGTGGATCAACATTTCTCCCTTTTTGAGGTTTAGTATTAGAACCTCTATCATTGCGATTCATGGAGAAATTAGAAAGAACCTGATTTGAAATCCTCTTCTTAAACTTAGGCTTGTCTTGCGCATCAAGCCTATTCTTAGAGGAATTACTTCCAAAAGACCTTGCCTTCTTAGATTCCCTATTCTTCTTTCTTAGACGATCATACTCAACCTGTTTATCATGAACCATTAACCAAGAAAGATCCATATTGTCATGAAGCATGGATGCACGACATTATTCTTCAAGCTCTTCGGATAGTTAAAAAATGACTCATCTCATCCCTATCATTAGAATCCAAGAAGGAAGCATATATGGACATGTTAATCAATTTTGAGGAGTATAACTTAATTATCATACCTACTTGACGAAGGTTGATGAACTCCTATACTTTAGCTTCTCTTTGTTCCCTTGGAAATAATCTGTCAACAAAGGCCTTTTTGAAGATCTCCCAAGTCACGGGACGACCTCCTAGAGCCTTACTATCCTTCCACTAGTTGTACAATTCCTTAAGTTGATAAGCAGCAAGTTCATCCTTCTCAGTAGTACTCACCCCCATAGCAAAAACAATTTTGTAGACCTCATCAAGAAAGTCTTGGGGGTATTCATCAACCTTATATCCAAAAAACATAGGAGGATTCATCCTCATAATATCTCTCAAACGTCTAGAGATATTACTAGTATGATGGTTCTCTTGAGGTCCAAACTCTATGTTAGCTTGTGCCGTTATAGATTGAGCTTGAGTGGTAATAGCTTGGGCAATTTGGAACAGGGCCACCCTCACCTCACCATCACTAATAGCTGGAGGATTCATCATAACTTGATCATTTGCAACAAGTTGCACTTGAGGAGGAACTTGATGTCCTTGGGGAGTAGGTCCCGCATTCGCAATATCTTCACCTACTTTTATCGCGGCTGTCCTTCTTGTGTTCATCATCATTAACCACAAGAAAGGGATTAGATGCTAAATAAGATATAGTGTCAAAAATCTAAAGGCAAAACATATGAGTATCAAGAAAAGAGATGTTTCCTAGTCATCACATAACGACTCATCCATAATTGTAGAGCTTTTCTCAACCATGAACAAGATACTATGTAACGTCATTTTGTGAGTCATTGATCGTAAGGATAATTAAGCTCTTGCTCTAATACAAGTTTGTCATACTGAAAGAGCATACCCCAGTTGCGACCGGCGTCGTCGCCCTCTCACCGGACTCGTACAAGCCCTTAGTATTTGTCATAACATATGATCAGTAAAATTTATGGAAAATTAAAACATTTAAATTCTACTCGAAGCTTACTTAGACTCATACCTAACATTCATAAATACATACGATGTTCTAAAAATTTTCCTCACATATATAAGACCATCGAAAGAGTGCAAATCTGGCTTAATCAATATATAGTCAATATGCAATATAATCCTTAATACAAAAGAATCCAAAGAACATAATGGAAATTCCGTATATTGAAACTACTAAAAATCTGCCTAAGATAGAATATTTAAAAGATAGCATCCCCGAACATGGGCACCTACCAAGACATGGGAAGATTTCAAGCTTCTTCAAATCATCCTCCTTAAAGTTCAACGGCAGGAACCTACAGTTGTAGTAATATAAAGTAATAGGGTTAGTACGCCACATGTACTATGTATGGGTATATGCATATAACATATAAGGACGTGCATGAACAAGGACCATTTATCATTTCTTTAGAAAGAATGCTTAGTCATGTGAAAGTCTTCAATGCATATACCACATAACATATACATGTTAAGAATTCCATCAACTTAGAGAATAATCATGATAAAAAAACATAGTATCATTGAGTCATGTTAACATTCATATTCAATAGATCACATATACATAATATACAAAACATTACCAATAATCCCATCCCCAACCTACAATTGCAATGTGCATGGGAAGCCCCATAACCCACACAACCAAATATATAAGATAGAACACCATAAGTAAACCTTTGCTTCATATAACATGTAACATAAGTAGTCATCGATTCATTTAACAATATAACCCACTAACATATTCATCACAATGACCAACATCATATAATAGTATCATCATGTATCATAAACATATATATTTCATGCTATCATATTATATAACAACAATATCTTAGAATTTCCCTTACAGTCAACTTGTGTGATTACTTATAATGAGTAGACTCCTCTAGTCACCCTAGTGAACGTTCATTTTCTTGTCTCTCATTTTAAATTAGTGAACATACGCCTTAACTAACATAGACCATATGAGCTAAACATTGAATCAGGTGTCATAAAACCTCACACTTTAAAAAAGTGGTCTACCGGTCAAAGTAGAACCAAACATTACATAGCTTTCTCTGTGGATCCACTAGCTAGTATCCTTTGGTGGCAACATAGTTCATGAACAAGGATATGTATAACAGACCCAGAGTTCCACATTACATGGCTGCCTTAATCTCATGTGAATAATTGTGAACATACCTTCAAACTAGGGAAGGGACGCCTCTCATATCTTCTTCATTGGTGCTTAGCTTAAGTCCCTTTCTTGAATAACCTTTAAGTTGTTTTTTTATCATAAGCTTATCATAGGTCATAGGATATGAACTCCTTGTATAAACATGATCATGAGCTCTTAAGGATTTAATGAGAATTTCCTTTCATTCTAACCATTTATTTGTGAGATTACAATAACATAGTCATTTTGTGTAAAGCATACAAGAGAATATCGTAACTTGCATTTATCATGTTCTTTTCATGATCTCACAAATAGCATGTTCATAGCCCAGCATATACCGATAACAACATCATAACATAGCATCATGATTTATAGGCTAACATAAACATTGTAGAGTAATCACAACTTTAGAAGACTTACCTCATGCTTCCAAGAATCTTGTTGTAACATTCCGGAAAATTACATGTCCAGTAAAGATTCCAAAAGGTCTTTAAGAATGCGTATTGGGGGTATATAGGCAACCCAATGACCAATTTTGAGAAATATTGGGCATAGTATAGATAATTGGCTAAGGGGTATTAGCCAATTTCTATATAAACCCAAATAAGAAAAATATTGGACAAATTAGAAAATATTGGGTTAAATAAAGGGTGTTAGCCAATTTTCTAACATTAATGAGCTTGTTTAAGAAATGTACCTAAAATGAAGATCCTAATCTAAAAATATATATTTTCTAGTATTTGCACACAAAGTACAAGGCATCCAAGTGTCAAGCCTAGTTGCATAGCACATGATCAATTAAAATAATCATGTATATTAAATAGTGCCCCTATCATAGTGAAGATCCTTGGGACAATAAGTAAACATTCCCAAAATAACCATAAATAGTAGTTAGTTAGGAAAGTGCAACCAACCCATGTACAAGAAAATGTGCAAGACATGTGAAAAAGCTGCCAAAGGAGGGTACCACCCTAACCAAATTCTGTTAGGATAGTTAGGGGGAAAACATTCTAAAGGGACCACTCCAAGTGGGTCCTAACCTCCATACAAATTATAAACTCTAACCTTATTCCCTATATAAGTGAATAACCTAGGTCTAACCAAATCGGTCCCATTAGTGCACCCAACAACCTAAGATCAAAATTGGGTTGTCACTAACCTAGTACTAGTTAAAGAGACAACCAAGTACCTAGCCTAGGATTGTCCAAAAGGTTAGTTATGGTCCTAATAACTTAGGGGTACTTTACTAATTCCCCTATGTTACCTAATTAATTAATTTAGAAAATTAATTAATTAATTTAAAAGGTCTAAAACCTAAAATAAACAGGATACTTTCAAATTTCGGTCAATAGAAGTAAGGGACTTATTTCTCCAATAGAACTTTATTTCCAACGATTCAAAGATCTTGAAAACTAGGGTTGTTCCCATTTTCTTGTCGAACTCCTTTGTCCCTAGTATATTTTTTGATTCACTATTGAAAAGGTTAGAAATCATGTTGTTTGTATGTGGTGATGTATTATCTCATGTGTAATATTCTTGAATTATGAATGTTGATTAAACTATGAAGTTGTGATCATATAAAATTAAGTGCTTAAAACGTGAATCAAGAATCGACGATGTGTTAGTTACACCCGTAATTGTTTTAAGTGTTGATGTGTTTGTCCGAATGTTGCATTGCTGTTATTGTGACGCTATGAAGGTATTACATTCATCAAATATTAATATGATTCTGTCCAATATGTCTTAAACACGTTACCCTGAAGTCATGAACCAAGATTAGTTAAGAGAATGACACTATATTTAGATGTGTCCGTAACTGTTATGTATGAAGATGATTACGGTTTGTTGGGCATACCTACTATAAATGTGACTTGTTGATGATGTCATGTTCATTAAATGATCGATTATGTTTTTCAAGATGTTTAAAAACATTATGTCTAAAGTTATGTTATAACGTTGGCTAAAAATATCTCCATTAAAATCATGATTTGAGTGATTGTTTTACTTATACCAATAAAATTCTAGCAATACATTGTCAAAAAGGGATGCGTGCAAATGGATATAATATTATGTTAAATAAATAAAATATTGGCTGATGAATAATATACATATCAAACAAAGTACTAAGGAATGTAAAATTGGCCTATGCCAACAAAGATGGTTATGTAATCTATACCCAAATGTTAATGCCAATGCAAATCATATGTCAATCTTGTGTAGTAAGAGTATCAAATATATTATAAGCACTTCTAAACTATCAAATATATTATAAGCACTTCTAAACTATCAAATATATTATAAGCACTTCTAAACTATCAAATATATTATAAGCACTTCTAAAATAATTCAATGAACCCATAATCAAGGGAATGCTACTCATTTGGAGAACTCCCAACATGCTCTAAAAGAATGACATATGAACTCATGAAACTCATTGAGTTAAGGGCTCATCGTCCATAAACGATGATACGAATCTATTACACTAAAGTAAGTAAGTAACGTGAGTTATAACATAATTAAAGGGGTCTAAAGTAAGTAAGTGACTAGAATGCAGTGTTAAAGGAAGTGAGACAAGTCTCACTTACACCTAAGATACTATGTTAAAATAATACTCACGTATGAAGGTGTTAGAATGTGTTAGCCAGTCTCATTAACACCAAAGGATGATATATAAGGAAAATTCACATTTCATCAATGTAAAGTAAGGATGAACAGTCATCAAAAGAGTAAGGAATACTTTATCTAGAAGCAAGCCTCCATAATGCTTGAGTCAATACTAAAAGATAAAGAAGAAATGAACATTCACGTAATGAGGTGATTAATTATGTTAATCTATTATAATAATGAAAAAGGAGAAAACATGATAAGAGGCTAAGATGAATGGTGAGACAAGTCTCAACCAAGCCTAAGTAAATGTCAGTAAAAGTACTCACCTAAGATAGTGTTGAAAATCAAAAGACAAATCTCACTCATACTCTATATGTAAGTGTAAGGACAATTCACATTTCATACTAATGATGAGATAATAAATCATCTAATGAGCAATGATGCCCTCATGCTAGAAGCCAAATTCCATTATGTAAGAGCTAAATATAATGGAACTTTATACTGAGCACCTATAGAGTAGCTGTGAGTGGTGATGCCTTCCTTTGAGAAGGGCGGTTGTTCACGTAACTCTCATGAGATGAGACTATCCGGCATGCCAGGTATGGGTCTCCTTATATCTCCTAGTCTTTGAACCTATACCGCCAATATAGGGATCTAGCAGGGTTCGACTCCCTATATATGCTAGCATGTTTGGGTCACTTTGGGAGGTGATTCCACCTCTTTTTAGTGTGGGGCAGACACTGAATTTCATGATGCTCACATTATCTATGTCGGTTAAGGTCAAAGTTCCCAAAGAAAGAATGTGGCAAATCCTCAAAGTATGAAAGATAATTAAATAAACAATATTGAAAGTGTTTGTGCAAGACAATCAGGAGTTAAACTCAGATTCAAGTGATGACATTAGTTTATTCTTGGTTATTGCACTTCATGATACCGATTAAATTCTTAAACTTCATCCTAGGTATATCCGGTGTTTACATCAGTATACGAATGAATGAAATAAATAATGTGAAGTACAAATAAACGAATGAATCAAACTCTGTTTTGCTAAAGAAGGCCCTCGGGTTAAGGTCCAATATGTTGGGCCCTCACATGAGATATCTCATGCTACATAAAAGATTCCAAAGTGTCGTGTATATGAAATATATAATATATAAACATGAAAGTAATAAAATCAATGGCTTTAATAATTGAGAATTACTTATGAAAGGTAAATAGTGTAAAGAATGACTCAATATAAGGTAGGGAAATCATTCCTTAGTCTTTTGATTACTTACATCGATTAATTCTTGGTATGGGAATACCATGAATTATTGCAATACTAAGTAAAACATAGGACCAAATGAATTATTGAACTACATTACAAGAATAAGAAAAAGATTGAAAAATAATCTAACTGTACAAAGAGGAGTTCTCGACCTAAGAGGATCAAAATTCTCAAATCTTAACCCGATTTGTTTTAAAATTTTGTTGATGATACTAATGTTTTGTCATTATATAGAAAATGATTTGTGTGCTTCGAATGCATTAAAATGCATCATTTTCATACTACATCACAAATAACGATTTAGGAAAGTCTACAGACTAGGCTTTCCTGAAATAGAATGTTGTTAAGGAAGAGCTTTCTTTGATCATGCATAGCCTTATGTCTATGTGTGCATACACCATACTTAGTACAAGTGGTTTACTACTATTTACTATTTCGTAGATGCAGGTTTAGGGACAGATTGAGGACTCCTGCAACGGTTTGGACGTCAGCTTTTCTCCAGACCATTTAGTAGGTCCTCTTGATTTCAAGGATGCTACAGTTTAAGACAAAGCTAGTGGATATTGTTCCTAGGGTTTCTTTCGTATTTTAAGTTCGAAGATTTTTTAATAAGTCCGTGTTTGGAAAACATATTTATGATATGTTCTTATTCTATTTCGAATTGATTATTATGATAGATGGTTGTTACATTTATGTTGAGCTTAGTATATGATGAATTCATGAAATAACTATATGAAGTCTATGTATACTATATATGTTTAAAAGTTTTAAATTTTCCGCTAAAAATGACCATATTAATGTGATGAATGCAAGAGGAGGCTTGTCTGTGACCTCTGAGAGGTCAATGACGCCGGTTGCGATCTAGATTCAAGAATCCGGGTCGTAATACTTATTTAAGAACGTAGTTCAATGTACAACATTCATAATCATAACATAGTGAAATACACAATCGCATAACGAAGAACAACTCTTCAAATAAGACACAAGATCAATATATAATGTAGGGTAAAGGAAAGGATCCATCAAGAGTTCATTCTAGTCTTAATTCCAATCCCTACATTTTCATATTGTCAAATAGTAGAAACAATAATTCAAAACCATCATCTAGATAAGAACATGTTTATCACAAAATTCTAACATACTAACCACATACTTATAAATTCATGTGAAATAGACCATGGAAGACACTTACTTTTCATTGAAAATCATAAATCTAGGCTTGGGAAGAAAATATGTTTCGTATAGTAAAAATCCTAGTATTTGAGTTCTTTAAAACTTATCTTTGAAGGGACCTCATGGGGAAAGGAATCCCAAGAGTTAAAAAAGACCCATAACTTATAGATGAAAAATGCACAAAAAATTGGATGAAATGATTGAAGTATTTGTCTTGCTTCTTAAGCTCTTCATATTATTCAACAAGTTTAGAAAGAAAGTGTTCTTGAGAGAGATGATAGAAAACATGTTTAATATGATTTGGGAAGTGTAATGTGGTCTAAATATAACCCAATATCCATATATAGCCGTCCTATGAATTACCCAAAAGACCTCAACTTAAATAGGTCTTTTTAAGAGGTAAAATTACCAAAAATACGACTTAAACGATTCAGGAAAGTAGTTGCGCATTGCGGGGCTGAATCCCATCATTTTTATTAAATTTTGAGTTGAAACTGTGAGGTGAGCGTCAACCTCACGTCGCGAGGCTGCCTCTAGAATCATGAGGTAGTGATCTATGAGTCAGGCTCGCGTCACAAGTTTTGCCTCCAATTCTACCTTCTCGCAGGCTACCAGGAAGCCAGCCCACCCATGTTTTGTTCCTCCCCAAGGAACCTTCTCGTAGTACTTAAGGTTTGCTTAGCGGATGTTTGGACCATTTGTACTACATAAGACCTACTAAAGGTCTTTTTACAAGTTTTGGACTTCATTTTGTTACGCCTCGTATTTTTATACGTCGTGCGCGTCATGAACTAGTATATGTAAGTTCGGGAAATGAGATTTTATTTTAAGTTCCAAGTGTTTAAAGAAATATTATGCAAGGATGTTAATTCCATATGTGATATTAATTAGTGTGGGATTAATTAGGGGCTGATTTGGAATTAATTTATCGAGTGGGCCCCACCACTCAAGGCAAAGTAAGAATTCAGATTTTGGGAGATAGCCTTAGTGGAGAATGTGTAGTGGGGGGCTCCTCCACTTCATATTGCTAAATATTAAAAAGAAATCTGATTTGGGGATAGAATTAGTGGAGCATTTGTAGTGGTGGGCTGCCTCCACTTCATATTGTCAAATGGTGTAGTGAAATACTTTGCAACATATCATATCTTTCACCACATGACTTGGGCAGCCATGGAAATGGAGAAAACCAGCCATTAAACTCTTGGACAGCAGCTGCAAAGAAATTGGTTAGTAATCTCTTTGCTTGGTTTGTTAATTCCTTAGAATACCTTTGTTAATTAGACATTAATGTTAAGAAGGGGGACGTGAACAGTATCTTAGGAATTTGTTTTAGTTATTGAATGTGCTAAGCATGAGCAGAAACCATGATCGGATTGCTAGCGGTGTTATATTTGTGTTTGGGCTGTTTTGATTAAAGTAAGCTGCTGGAAATTCTGTTTTGGTGTTATGCATATGTTAATATGATTATGGGTATATACTCCAAAGGATGAATACAATAAGGTAGATGTGTTGCGAATTATAAAACGAATTATCGGTCGGTGTGTCGTTGTTTTGTTACTATGGTTGCTAAAAACGGAACTGTTTTGGGGGAGGCTGTTTAATATGATTTGTTGGATTATATGTGTTGTTGGTATTGTTGTGGATAATTTGGGTTGTTGTTGGATTGGGATGAAGTAAAGAAAATAGGGGAAGTGCTGCCGGATTTTCGTTAGATTATTAGCTAGCTTACATAAGTAGTAAGCGCGACATTTATCTAATTGCGGCACGATTGTTGCTTGTTATAGATTTATACCTTGAGCAGTAAATATTGGACGTACGGCTCGACTATTCGGTATGTAACGCTATCCTTTCCTTCTTTGTTTGGCATGACCTTTAAAATGAGCAAATAACGGACAGATTTGATACCTACTTCTAGAACGTCTAGGTGACGTATATTCTTACTTCCACAACTATTCCTTTATATATTGTCTATATTTAAGGCTATGGTGATTTCTGATATTTATGATAGTGCTTCTTAGAGTCATTGAGATTTTACGTTTCCATATCGTATTTAAAGGTTCATAATCTTGATAAAACATTAATCTTTGGTAATACTCCTTGCTGGTTCAAGTTGGTTGTTATATTGAGTTATAAGAAATGATTTTAATTGCATATGGTTGCTCATAATATTCTGCTCGTGCATAGAGTCATTTATCATTTCACCGAGTCCCGGGCCGGGTAATGTTCGTGCGGAGTTTCTTGCATATGTCACCGAGTCCCTCACTAGAGGGCCGGGTATGTATATTATATATATGATTGGTGATGAGGATGGTTATGATGATGATGATGACGGAGATGATATGATGACTATTTCACCGAGTCCCTCACTAGAGGGCCGGGTACGTATGATGTATATATAATGATGATTATTTTGCCGAGTCCCTTACTAGGAAGTTAGGCATCTTATATGTTAAAGATATGCATGATTTTCACTTAAAAAGTACATGTGTAGAGATATCTTGTTTCGACTTATCATGTTGGTATCCTGTCATCTTTACCTTATGCTTTACATACTCAGTACATTGTCCGTACTGACCCCCTTTTCTCGGGGGGCTGCGTTTCATGCCCGCAGGTGTAGACGCTCAGTTCGGTGATCCTCCCGCCTAGGATATCTACTCTGCTGTTTGGGAGAGCTCCACTGTTCCGGAGCCCAGTCGTTTTGGTACATAACTTCTTATGTAGTCTTTTGCTTGTCTATGGGTATGGCGGGGCCCTGTCCCGTCAAATTTCACTACTATACTCTTAGAGGTCTGTAGACATCGTGTGGGTTGTATAATTATGTTTTGGATAATGGTCTGGACATGGTTTGTTTGGGATGTCCATTTGTACAAGTGCAGCCTTGTCGGTTGTGAACATCATTGTGTATTGTGTAGTGGCAGCCTCGTCGGCTGCGTATGCTATTATGTTTTGGATAGTGGCGGCCTTGTCGGCTCGCATATGTTGTTACGATTTAATGGTTATGACTCTTTATGAGATAGATCCACTTTATATATATATATATATATGGCGTTGGGTTTAGCTTGATTTGATTAAATTCCATATTGTCTTAGTTTCAGTTGGTCATACTTTATAGGTTTGGATGTAAGTGTCCAAAATGGGCACTAGTCACGGCCCATCGGGTTGAGTCGTGACAAAGTGGTATCAGAGCGGTTCTTCCTCGGAAGTGTCTACAGACCGTGTCTAGTAGAGTCTTGTTTATCGGTGTGTTGTGCACCACATCTATAAATAGGAGGCTACAGGACATTTAGGATGTCATCCTTTCTTCTTATTCTAGATCGTGCGATAGAGCTATAATTCCAGGATAATCCCTCTCTAACGAATCCCTATGTTTTCAGTTATGCCTCCAAGGAAAGCGACAGCCGCCCAGAAGGGCAAATCGGTAGCAGAAAGTACTAGTCAGACCCGGAGAGTTACTAGGGCCCGTGCCCAGTCTATGCCTGGTATTGTGCTCCAGTCGGAGAGCTCTACTACACCGCCACCGCTAGAAGAGATAAGAGCAGCAGCAACTCCAGTTCGGGGGACACCACTAAACCCCGAGGCCCCAGAACCTGAACCTCCAACTCCTCAGCCAGGGGCGGAGGATAGGGCTATGAGAGATGCGGTTCAATTGCTGACTAGATTAGTGGCAGGTCAAGCTCGCAGGCAAGGACTAGGAGTTGATCATGCGGACAGATCTGATAGCTTAAGGGCTCGTGACTTCTTAAGTTGTAATCCTCCAGAGTTCTTTGGGTCAAGGCCCCAGGATGATCCGCAAGAGTTTATTCGTCAGATACAGCGTACATTAAGGATAATCAAGGCTTCAGAGACCGAGTCTGTTGAGTTGGCTACGTATCGTTTGCGGGATGTAGCTATTAATTGGTATGAATCTTGGGAGTTATCTAGGGGTGAGGGTGCTCCTCCAGCTGTATGGGATGAATTTGTGGAGGCTTTCCAGGACCACTTCCTGCCTCCAGAGATGAAGCGAGCTAGAGTCGACAGATTCTTGCGTTTGAGGCAGAATGGCAGGAGCATTCGAGAGTATAGCCTCGAATTTGATTCATTGGCTAGGCATGCGCCTACTATTGTGGCTGATATGGCAGACAGGGTACATCGTTATGTGATAGGATTGGATCGTTATCTGATTGACGGTTGTATGGCTGTTACTCTTCAGCCAGGTATGGACATTGCTCGGGTGCAGGCATATGCACAAGGAGTAGAGGATCGGCACCGGGGACGTCAGCCAGATAGAGATTTTAATAGAGGTCAGCATAAGAGGGCTAGATCAGCAGGTTATCATGATGAGTTTCAAGGCGGGCAGTCTCAGCAGCATGTTAGATTTTCTTCCCAGCCAGCACAAAGTGCACCCCCACGTTCCATGGGTAGGGGGTTCGATCGTACGGGATATTCGGAAGCTGGTCAGAGTTCTAGGACGTCAGGGTCACAGATGGGCAGAGGTTTGAACCAGTCGAGGCCACCTTTGCCTCGGTGTTCTCGTTGTGGTAGGTTCCATCCTGGGGAATGTCGTTGGGCTACGGGTGCATGTTTTTCATGTGGCCGTCAGGGTCATACTATGAGGGAGTGTCACCTGAGAGGTAGTGCGGGTGGTATTGCACAGCCTTCTGGTTCTGTTGCTGGTTCATCTCCTTCTGTGGCTATGCGTCCTATGGGGCAGGGTATTCAGGCGCCAGCAGGCCGTGGTAGAGGACGTGGTGGAGCTTCCAGTTCTAGCGGTCCCTCAAACCGTTTATATGCTTTGGCTAGTAGGCAGGATCAGGAGGCATCACCTAATGTGATCACAGGTATATTATCACTATTCTCCCGAAGTGTGTATGCATTGATAGACCCAGGTTCCACCTTATCATTTATATCTCCCTTCGTTGCTAGTAGGATTGGAATAGAGTCTGAGTTGATAGAACCATTTGAGGTAGCTACACCTGTAGGAGATTCTGTCATAGCTACACGAGTATATAAGAATTGTTCAGTGGTTGTATATAGTCGTCGTACCGTAGCAGATCTAATAGAGTTAAATATGATTGAGTTTGACATTATTATGGGCATGGATTGGTTGGCTGCTTGTTATGCTAATGTTGATTGTAGAGGAAAGATAGTTCGATTTCAATTTCCAGGGGAACCGATTATAGAGTGGAAGGGGAGTACAGTATCGCCGAAAGGTAAGTTCATTTCATACCTTAAGGCCAGGAAGATGGTTAGAAAAGGCTATATTTATCATCTGGTTCGGGTGCATGACATAAAGGCAGAGGCACCGACTCTTCAATCAGTCCCAGTAGTTAATGAATTTCCCGATGTATTTCCAGAGGAACTTCCAGGCCTTCCTCCAGAACGGGAGATAGAGTTTACTATAGATGTACTGCCACATACCCAGCCTATATCTATACCTCCTTATAGAATGGCACCTGCTGAGTTGAAAGAATTGAAAGAACAATTGAAAGATTTGTTAGAAAAGGGCTTCATCAGGCCTAGTACGTCACCTTGGGGAGCACCGGTACTGTTTGTGAGGAAGAAGGATGGGTCACTGCGGATGTGTATTGATTATAGGCAGCTGAACAAAGTAACAGTAAAGAACAGGTATCCCCTCCCAAGGATTGATGATCTATTTGACCAGTTGCAGGGTGCTAAGTGTTTTTCAAAGATAGACTTGCGGTCAGGTTATCATCAAGTGCGGGTAAGAGAGGCAGATATTCCAAAGACGGCATTCCGGACCCGATACGGGCATTATGAGTTTAGAGTGCTGTCTTTTGGGCTGACTAATGCTCCAGCGGTGTTTATGGATTTAATGAATAGAGTGTTTAAGCCATTCCTTGATATGTTTGTTGTTGTATTTATAGACGATATTTTAGTCTATTCACGTTCTGAAGAGGAGCATGCAGACCATTTAAGGACGGTACTTAGGGTGCTTCAACACCAGAAGTTGTATGCTAAGTTTTCTAAGTGCGAGTTCTGGTTGACTTCAGTGGCATTCTTGGGGCATATTATTGGAGCTGATGGTATTCGGGTAGACACGCAGAAGATAGAGGCGGTAAAGACTTGGCCCAGACCTACGACACCTACTGAGGTACGCAGCTTTCTGGGGTTAGCAGGATATTACAGGAGGTTTGTAGAAAAGTTTGCCTCAATTTCAGCGCCTTTGACAAGGCTAACTCAAAAGGCAGCCAAGTTCCAGTGGACTGATGCATGTGAGCGAAGCTTCCAGCTATTGAAAGACAAATTGACTACAGCTCCAGTCCTAACTCTTCCGGAGGGACCAGATGGCTATGTTATTTATTGTGATGCTTCCGGTGTTGGGCTAGGATGTGTATTGATGCAGCATGGAAAAGTTATAGCCTATGCCTCCCGACAGCTTAGGAAGCATGAAAAGAACTATCCTACTCACGATCTGGAGTTAGCGGTCGTGGTTCATGCCTTGAAGATATGGAGGCATTATTTATATGGTGTCCATGTGGACATCTATACAGATCATAAGAGTCTCCAATATATCTTTAAACAGAAGGAGCTAAATTTACGACAGAGGCGGTGGTTAGAGTTGCTAAAGGATTATGATATTGATATTTTATATCATCCAGGGAAAGCGAATGTTGTAGCAGATGCTCTTAGCCGTAAGTCCATGGGTAGCTTGACAGATGTACAACCAGAAAGGAGGGAGATGGTTCGGGAGATTCAGCGGCTATCAAGCCTTGGAGTCCGTCTGGCTAATTCAGAAGATAGTGGAGTTTTTATCAGAGAGGTTGCTGAGTCCTCAATCATAGATGAGGTAAAGAGACACCAATACGAGGACCCCATTCTGGCACAGTATAGAGATACAGCTCTTAAAAAGGAAAAGACCCCATTTAAGATTACACCTGATGGAGTGTTACGATATGAAGGCAGATTGTGTGTGCCAGATATTGCGGGGTTACGACGGCAGGTTATGGGAGAGGCACACTCTGCCCGTTATTCTATTCACCCAGGGTCAACAAAAATGTATCATGACCTCAGATGCTTATACTGGTGGGATGGCATGAAAAAGGACATAGCAGAGTTTGTTGCTCAGTGCTCGAATTGTCAACAAGTCAAGATCGAACATCAAAAGCCTGGTGGATTATTACAAGAGATAGAGATCCCGACTTGGAAATGGGAGATGATTAATATGGACTTCATTACAGGCTTACCTCGCACCCAACGGAAGTATGACTCTATATGGGTTATTGTAGATAGGCTGACGAAATCGGCCCATTTTCTTCCAGTCAGAACTACTTATTCGGCTGAAGATTATGCGAGGTTATATATCAGGGAAATAGTGAGACTTCATGGGATTCCCACGTCCATTATATCAGACAGAGGAGCTCAATTTACTGCCAACTTTTGGAGATCGTTTCAGAAGGGATTGGGGACACAGGTGAACCTTAGCACAGCATTTCACCCTCAGACTGATGGGCAGGCTGAGCGTACTATTCAGACATTAGAAGATATGTTGCGGGCCTGTATTATTGATTTCAAAGGTAGCTGGGATGATCACTTGCCACTCATTGAGTTTTCCTATAATAATAGCTACCATTCTAGTATCCAGATGGCACCGTACGAGGCCTTATATGGGAGGAAGTGCAGGTCACCTATTGGTTGGTTTGATGTTGGCGAGACTAAGTTGATAGGTCCGGATATGATTCAGCAAGCTGTTGACAAGGTGAAGCTTATTCAAGAAAGATTATTAGCAGCCCAGAGTCGACAGAAGTCATATGCAGATAATCGGCGTAGAGATTTGGAGTTTCAGATTGGTGATTGGGTATTCCTGAAGGTATCACCCATGAAGGGTGTGATGAGATTCGGCAGGAAGGGGAAGCTCAGTCCGAGATACATTGGGCCTTATCAGATTGTTCGTAAGATAGGCAAGGTTGCATATGAGTTGGATCTACCATCTGATTTGGAGGCGGTACATCCAGTCTTCCATGTATCGATGCTACGTAAATGTATTGGTGATCCTTCTAGAGTATTCCCTGTAGATGATGTTCAGGTGACAGAGGAGTTGTCATACGAGGAGAAACCCATAGCTATACTTGATCGCCAGGTTAGAAGGTTACGTACAAAGGATGTGGCTTCCGTCAAAGTTTTGTGGCAAAATAATAATAGGGAGGAGATGACTTGGGAAGCGGAAGACGAAATGAAGAATAAGTATCCTTACTTGTTCCCCGTACCTGCAGGTAATTCAATTCCTAGCTTGACTATATTGATTGATAAACGAGATTATGTAGTAAGTTATGACTCTGTGATGCATCTGTAAGTTACGAATACAGGTTGATAGGTATAACTGTTAGAGAGAACTTGCTGAATTTTTTTGTGAGACGCTAACTTAACATTCGAGGACGAATGTTCCTAAGGGGGGAAGGATGTTACGCCTCGTATTTTTATACGTCGTGCGCGTCATGAACTAGTATATGTAAGTTCGGGAAATGAGATTTTATTTTAAGTTCCAAGTGTTTAAAGAAATATTATGCAAGGATGTTAATTCCATATGTGATATTAATTAGTGTGGGATTAATTAGGGGCTGATTTGGAATTAATTTATCGAGTGGGCCCCACCACTCAAGGCAAAGTAAGAATTCAGATTTTGGGAGATAGCCTTAGTGGAGAATGTGTAGTGGGGGGCTCCTCCACTTCATATTGCTAAATATTAAAAAGAAAATCTGATTTGGGGATAGAATTAGTGGAGCATTTGTAGTGGTGGGCTGCCTCCACTTCATATTGTCAAATGGTGTAGTGAAATACTTTGCAACATATCATATCTTTCACCACATGACTTGGGCAGCCATGGAAATGGAGAAAACCAGCCATTAAACTCTTGGACAGCAGCTGCAAAGAAATTGGTTAGTAATCTCTTTGCTTGGTTTGTTAATTCCTTAGAATACCTTTGTTAATTAGACATTAATGTTAAGAAGGGGGACGTGAACAGTATCTTAGGAATTTGTTTTAGTTATTGAATGTGCTAAGCATGAGCAGAAACCATGATCGGATTGCTAGCGGTGTTATATTTGTGTTTGGGCTGTTTTGATTAAAGTAAGCTGCTGGAAATTCTGTTTTGGTGTTATGCATATGTTAATATGATTATGGGTATATACTCCAAAGGATGAATACAATAAGGTAGATGTGTTGCGAATTATAAAACGAATTATCGGTCGGTGTGTCGTTGTTTTGTTACTATGGTTGCTAAAAACGGAACTGTTTTGGGGGAGGCTGTTTAATATGATTTGTTGGATTATATGTGTTGTTGGTATTGTTGTGGATAATTTGGGTTGTTGTTGGATTGGGATGAAGTAAAGAAAATAGGGGAAGTGCTGCCGGATTTTCGTTAGATTATTAGCTAGCTTACATAAGTAGTAAGCGCGACATTTATCTAATTGCGGCACGATTGTTGCTTGTTATAGATTTATACCTTGAGCAGTAAATATTGGACGTACGGCTCGACTATTCGGTATGTAACGCTATCCTTTCCTTCTTTGTTTGGCATGACCTTTAAAATGAGCAAATAACGGACAGATTTGATACCTACTTCTAGAACGTCTAGGTGACGTATATTCTTACTTCCACAACTATTCCTTTATATATTGTCTATATTTAAGGCTATGGTGATTTCTGATATTTATGATAGTGCTTCTTAGAGTCATTGAGATTTTACGTTTCCATATCGTATTTAAAGGTTCATAATCTTGATAAAACATTAATCTTTGGTAATACTCCTTGCTGGTTCAAGTTGGTTGTTATATTGAGTTATAAGAAATGATTTTAATTGCATATGGTTGCTCATAATATTCTGCTCGTGCATAGAGTCATTTATCATTTCACCGAGTCCCGGGCCGGGTAATGTTCGTGCGGAGTTTCTTGCATATGTCACCGAGTCCCTCACTAGAGGGCCGGGTATGTATATTATATATATGATTGGTGATGAGGATGGTTATGATGATGATGATGACGGAGATGATATGATGACTATTTCACCGAGTCCCTCACTAGAGGGCCGGGTACGTATGATGTATATATAATGATGATTATTTTGCCGAGTCCCTTACTAGGAAGTTAGGCATCTTATATGTTAAAGATATGCATGATTTTCACTTAAAAAGTACATGTGTAGAGATATCTTGTTTCGACTTATCATGTTGGTATCCTGTCATCTTTACCTTATGCTTTACATACTCAGTACATTGTCCGTACTGACCCCCTTTTCTCGGGGGGCTGCGTTTCATGCCCGCAGGTGTAGACGCTCAGTTCGGTGATCCTCCCGCCTAGGATATCTACTCTGCTGTTTGGGAGAGCTCCACTGTTCCGGAGCCCAGTCGTTTTGGTACATAACTTCTTATGTAGTCTTTTGCTTGTCTATGGGTATGGCGGGGCCCTGTCCCGTCAAATTTCACTACTATACTCTTAGAGGTCTGTAGACATCGTGTGGGTTGTATAATTATGTTTTGGATAATGGTCTGGACATGGTTTGTTTGGGATGTCCATTTGTACAAGTGCAGCCTTGTCGGTTGTGAACATCATTGTGTATTGTGTAGTGGCAGCCTCGTCGGCTGCGTATGCTATTATGTTTTGGATAGTGGCGGCCTTGTCGGCTCGCATATGTTGTTACGATTTAATGGTTATGACTCTTTATGAGATAGATCCACTTTATATATATATATTATATGGCGTTGGGTTTAGCTTGATTTGATTAAATTCCATATTGTCTTAGTTTCAGTTGGTCATACTTTATAGGTTTGGATGTAAGTGTCCAAAATGGGCACTAGTCACGGCCCATCGGGTTGAGTCGTGACACATTTGATACTTCAAAACCTTAACCAAACATAGGGATGTCAACTAGATCAAATTAGCTAGTTTCCAGACGTCAAGGTCTTTCTTTGTCATTTTGGATGTATCCTTTTTCAATTGAGTTTATTAAATTCATATAGGTCTTGAAACATCATTTTACATTTGACACGTTCACGTTTATTTGGACGTTCAAGTTGACCTTGATATTGACAATCAGTTGATATTGGCTTTTACGTTAACGTTGATGTTTATGTTCATACAAATGTTGATGTTTATGTTCATGCTGATGTTGACGTTGATATTGACGTTCACGTAGACGTTGACGTTGGCATTCACGTTGACGTTAAAGTTGACAATCATGTTGACGTTCACGGCCACGTTGACATTCAAATTAACGTTCACACTTATATTTGACATTTACAATTCCATTGACATTTACGTTGAAGTTGATATTCACGCAAACATTGATGTTAAAAATTATAATGACGTTCATGTAGACGTTCACATTTATGTTTATATTGACGTTTACATTGAAATTGACGTTGACATTCCCATTGATGCTGACGTTTACATTCACGCTGTCATTGATGTATTTATTGGTGTTGCGTTGACATTCAGATAAACATATACATTTATGTTGATTTTCATATTCACTTCACGTTTATTGTGACGTTGATGTTCACATTGAACTTGACTTTGATGTTGATACTTACGTTAACGTTAATCTTGTTGTTCAGATTGACATTCACATTAACATTTACGTTTAGGTTGACATTGATATTCACATTTACATTCACGTTGACATTTGAAGTTGACGTTAACATTAATTACATGTTCACGTTCACATTCAAATTCATAGTCACAGTAACGTAGACGTTGACATTGATGTTGACTTTGATGTTGACGTTTACGTTCACATTAATGTTCATGCTAATGTTCACGTTCTCATTGACTTTTACTTTGACATTGATGTTGATTTTGATGTTGATATTAACGTTGACATTCACATTGACGTTCACGTTCACATTGACCTTGACGCTGACGTCGATGTTCATATTGACATTAACATCGACATTAACATTGATCTTCACATAGACGTAAATGTTCATGTTTCATGTTTACATTCATATTCATGTTGATGTTCACATTCAGGTTCATGTTAATTTGAAGTTCACTTTCACATTTACGTTGACATTGACGTTAACATTGACATTCATGTTGACATTGATGTTCATATTTACGTTGATGTTGACGTTGATATTGATGTTCACGTTCATCTTTCTATTGACATTCATGTTAACATTTACATTGATGTTAAATAGATTACATTACGTTTCTCAACATTACAATACATTACATTTATGTTTATGTTTAGGTTTATGTTTACATTTACGTTGATGTTAGCGTTCATATTATGTTGACATTGATTTTGACACTGACATTTACGTTGACATTCACAATGACTTTGACGTTAACGTTCACATTGACATTGCCTTTGGCGTTGATGTTCACAAAAATGTTAACGCTTACATTCACGTTGATGTTGATGTTGAGGTTACCACTGTCATTGGCATTGATGTTGACATGATGTTTATGCTGTCATGAGACGAAAGCACCCCTACAACCTAGGGTGAACCCACAGATCGTGGCAAGGCATACTTGACCCTTTGGGGT
Organism: Solanum peruvianum; assembly: GCA_027705065.1. Lineage (NCBI taxonomy): Eukaryota > Viridiplantae > Streptophyta > Magnoliopsida > Solanales > Solanaceae > Solanum > Solanum peruvianum. The sequence goes on from JAKWJD010001761.1 coordinate 16,268,444, forward strand.
CTTCTACAAGACTTTTAACTATCTTTCATTATATAAGACATGAAAAGTAGAGCAGAATTAAATCTTTTCACGAATAAATTAATAAAAGGAAATCTTTAATAATACTAAAGAATCTCATCATGACAAGCCAACTTAACGACATGGCATAATATCTTAGGGAGACAACCCTTTAGATTGAAAGAAAAATACATAACAAGTCTTCCGTATAAAACTAGGAAACATAGACTATGTCCTCGAATATATGAGGACATACCAAATCTTGAGAGAGTAGATTTCCCAAGCTTTTCCTTCAAACCTTCAAGAGTTTCCAACCTATACTTATAGAGTATAGAAAAATATGGGGTTAGTATGACATCTGCAAAATCATATAAAAAGGGACATTTTAGTAAAATAACATTTCTTGACAAATAAGTTACACATTCAAGATTTAAGATTTAAATTGTATAAGGGTCATCATTTAATACATAAAGAAGGACTTTCACGATTTTAGAAGAAAGGCACATATTACAGTAACGATAGGACTTCACAGTGAACTAGTTAGGACATTACAATGAATTGCATAGTCCAAGTCAGGTGAATACTTTTCCTTTGAAGTTTCCCTAACCAAGTTATCCTTACACTCCGTAAGGTAATACAACAAAGGACTGACCATACACCTACACTCCGTAAGGTAATACAACAAAGGACTGACCATACACCCCCTTGAAGTAACACAAAGCGATCCTTAAGACCACTAACCTTTGGCTTACCTCGTATGGTAGACCAGTCCACACTCTTGGTTAAACATGTACAAAATATTCACTCATACGGACTTTATGAAAGTACCCTTCTCCAATATGACCTTTAGGTCACACTAAGTGCAATGTGAGAGGAGCATACCATACTACTACTCCCACTTAGTGCTCATAATGGATTACCTTGGATTGAGCACTTTATTATGACTTAACCAAAATTACAGTGAACTATGAAAAACATTACAGTGAACTAAAACCTTTATAGTGAACCAAGTGACTCCAAAATTAGTGAACTTCCAAGGTATTTCCAATGAGGAAGTAAACTCATTTTCGTAGAAGTTTCCCTAAACGAGGTTATCCTAAAACCCTCGAATGGAAGACATGAAAGAAAAGTCTTAACACATTCTCCAATACTCACCAAAGAGATCTTTAAGACTACCAACCAAAGGCTTACTCCACTCGGGAGAACAAGTCACCACTCAATCAAAAGACCTTAGAAGAACACTCAACAAACCACCAAAGACTTCTCTTTCGGAATGCCTATAGAGTGCAATGGATAGATAGCATCCCATACCATCACCTACCCAAAGTAGTACACTCTTTTAGAAGGTTTGGCACCATGTCTTCCCTTTTGAAAGGTCATATTTAGTGCAGTGGATAGATAGCATCCCATACAACCACCTACTTTAAGTAGTACGTTCTTTTAGAAGACTTAGTTCATTTAATTCTTTTCTGGGGGTTATCTTAATCGATATAGACCATGAGAGCTAGACATCTAATATTAACCCCTATTGAATGAGGGATCCTCACTTGCCTAGAGTAAGGTCATACTTGTTAGCATTGGCATCTCTTTCGTAATTGCTACACCTATGCGGGCACATAGTTAAGGGATAAGGAGATTGTTATTTAGTAAATCATTCTCTACTAAGGAGGAGTATTCATCACAAGAGGTACATTAGAATACAACATCTCTACTCACGAAGGGTAACCACATTATATCCTCTCGGTGCTAGGCATAACTCATCACAGATTCTCAACATTATAAACTATAGGTTAAGGATAACTAGTGAACACCGTATCTCAACTCACGAAGGGTATTCATCATCCGAACTATCTCAGAAAGCTTTTGGGAGAAGTGAGGTTGCTACTTCACACTTCATCTCAACTCACGTAGAGTGTTCACCCGAAAACTCCCCTTTTTGCTCAACCTATCTTCATCCATTCATTTAAGTGTGTAGGTGTACATGTGAGCACACCTTGCACATAAACAACATCTCATTAACATTAACTTCTATAAAGGCTTTAAACCTAAGTTCATTGATTCACACACTTTACATGCATCACATAATCATATACTTCACTTAGGCATAATCTAAGCCAAACGTGTCACTCAAGCTTCACAAAACACAATACAAGACCATCTTCAATAAAACTTTTTTAGTATATTAGGCCTTAAAATCCACACTCACAATACATGCTAAATAATATCAAGTTCATCAAATAACCACCACCAAGAGGGTGGACCATTCCACTCAAGAGAAATCTCTAATAAGAATTATGCAATACATGAGAAATATCTAATAAGAATTATCCAATATAAGGAACTCACCATTAAACCAAAACATCACCATCTATAACAAATTTCTAAATATTTCATCATAATAAGTCCCTTAAGTAAGTAGCTAAATTATAATAAAAACAGAAGAAAACCAAAGCTCAAAGACTACAAAACTAAGCTCATATAACCCATTTCTTAAGACAATATTAGATGAAAAGCTTACATGATTTCATCGATGTTTTAACCTTAAAATAATAAACTAACTTTAGAAAAATCATTATTAAGTTATCTAAAACGTTTCATGAAAGAACCATATTTAGAGTTGAAGATAGAAGAAACTAGGGCTGAAAACCCTTTTTGGAAATCCATTAGAAGGGACTCCTTGAATGAAAGAGAGTTCAAGGATGGATACCATACTTCAATGAGAAGTAAAACCAATAATATTGGTGAATAAACACGTCCAAACAACCCCTCCTTCCCTCCTTGCCCTCCTTGAGTATTAGTTCTAATCGTGACTTTGAGAGAGTTTTCCTTAGAGATGGAGTTTGAATATTTGAAGTGAGGGGTCTTGTCTAGGTGTAGGACTTCAAATTAATCTAATATAAAAGTATCGTACTAGGTTCCTAAGAGCCTTGGGGTGAATTTATAAAAAATACCCCAAGCTGGCAGCAGGCGAGACGGCCTTTGAAGGCCCCCATCGGCGCCCCTCAACGATGGAACATCGATGCGTCGACGTCCTGTTGATTATGGGTGGTGGTTTGAGTCTGCAACTCCCAAAGGTACAGGCTTCATTTCCAAATGACGTACAGGTCAACAAGTCGTCGCCTATTCTACTGGTGGTCGAGTAGCTCGTCGATGGACACTATTTTCGGCAGTTTTTGTTTTACAGTTGGGGTCCTCTTCTAGGTCCCCTCGTGGGTCATAGTTGGAGTCATACCCAAAAATTAAACGCAAAAAATTCTTCTAGGTTGTAGAAACATCGCACATCCATTTTGATTAAAATGAACATGTAAAACTCACTCAAATACATCGATACACCCAAGAACTCTCTAAGGCACACTTTGCGAACGTCATGGACATTCTCTGGAGTTTGACATCCAAACTTAACCAAATATCACACACTGCCCAAGAACATCAACATAACTCATTTATATATTTCTCAAGAAACATTCATGAAGATCAAGTTAACCTTAGTTCGTTTTAGGGCTTTACATACGTTACATGTACGTTTATGTTTACCTTCACGTTCATATAGACGTCGACGTTCACCTTGACATTTACATGAATGTTCACTATTACATTGATGTTGACGTTGGTGTTCATGTTCACATTTACATTGATGTTGATGTTTATGCTGATATTGATGTTGACGATCACGTTGATGTGCACATTGACATTGACGTAGACATTAACATTGACGTTCACATTAACGTTGACCTTCTCGCTAACTCTTATGTTTATTTTGACATTGATGGTTATATTGACGTTGACATTGATGTTGACATTTATGTTGATGTTGATGTTTATGTTCATGTTGAGCTAGATGTTGACATTCACGTTGATGTATACATTTACATTTACGTTGACGTTAATATTTAAGTTGATGTTCATTCACATTGAGGTTAACAATCACGTTGTCATTGACGTTTACGTTGACTATGATGTTGACATTGACATTCTTATTCATGTTCACGTTAATGCTGATGTTTCCATTTTTGTTGACGTCCACATTTACAATGGTTCATATACACCTTGACAATAACATTCAAGCATTTATTTACGTTTACATTGACACTGAGGTTGAGGTAGACGTACACGTTTACGTTCATGTTCACGTTAACATTGACCCTGAAGTTTATATTGACGTTCACATTCATGTTGATGTTGACATTAACTTTCACACAGTCATTTACGTTTACATTAATACCGATGTTGATGATGATGTTAATTTTGACGTTCAAGCTTATGTTGACATTCACGTTCACATTGACGTTTATGTTGACGTTCACATTTACGTTGACATTCATGTTGTCATTGACACTATTATTTTACACAGTCCTTAACTTTTATATTGATGTTGATGTTGATGTTGATGTTGATGTTGACTTTCACATTGACGTTCACATTCACAGTGATATTTATATTTAGGTTGAAATTCACGTTCACGTTGACGTTAATATTGACATTCACGTAGATATTGACATTGGCATTCACATTGACGTCAACATTGACGATCACATTGACATTCATGTTCACATTGACATTCACATTGATGTTCACATTGAAATTCCTGCAGACTCTTCTGTTGAAATTGATGTTTGATATTTACCATCACAATGACATTTACGTTTACATTGAGGTTCACGCTAACTTTGACACTAACATTGACATTGACGTTCATGTTGGTGTTCACATTGATATTGGCATTAACGTTCACACTATTATTGATGGTGATGTTGACATTGACATTAATGTTTATGTTTACATTCAAATTCACATGATGTTCACGTTGATATTTACATTTATAATGATGTTGATGTTGATGTTCACATTAATGTAGATGTCAACATTCACACTTTCATTGACATTAACATTACATTGATGTTCGCATTACTGTTCACGTTCATGTTCACGTTTACGTTTGCGATAACGTTCACGTAACTGTTGATGTTCACATTGACGTTGTCATTAACATTCACACAAATGTTAACATTTATGTTGATTCTTATGTAATCATTGATGTTGATGTTCACATTCATATTGACTTTCATGTAGATGTTGACATTCACATTGGTGTTGATTACACGTTGACGGTTTTGTTGACGTTCAACAAGGCATTGCAATTCATGTTCACGTTGACTTTGACTTTGAAATTCATCTTGACTCTTACGTGTACGTTTACAATGATATTAAAGTTTACGTTCATGATGACATTGACGTTTACATTTATTTAGATATTGACGTTAACATTTATACACTCACGTTAATGTTAACATTGACGTTCACATTCACATTGATGTTAACATTGATGTTGAGGATGACGTTTATGTTGATGTGAATATTTACGTTCACGTTGACGTTGAGGTTCACATTGACGCTGACGTTGAGCTTTATGTTGACACTGACGTTAACTTTCACACTTTGTTTTATGTTTACCTTGATGATGAATTTGATGTTTACAGTAATGATCATGTTAATGTTCACTTTTACGTTGAATTTCACGTACACGTTCATAATGACGTTTATGTTTACGTTGAAATTCACATTTAAGTTTATGCTTATGTTGAGATTCACGATCACATTAACGTTGTCCTTTTCTCTAACTCTTTTGTTTATGTTGACTTTGACATTTATGTTGACATTGACATTGGTGTGTACGTTAAGGTTAAGGTTCATATTTACGTGCACATAGACGTTGATGTTGATGTTGACATTAACTTTAGCGTTGATGATCATATTTATGCTCACATAGATATTTACGTTCATGGTCACGTTGACATTCACATTGACATTTATGTAGATGTTGACATACTCACTAACTCTTACCTTTAGGTTGACGTTCACATTTATGTGGACATTGATGTTTATGTTGACGTTGATGTTAAAGCTGAAGCTGATTTTGGCATTAACGTTTACATTTACGTTGAGTTTACATTTATGTTGACGTTCACGCTTATATTGATGTTGCCATTGATATTCTCATTGATGTTGACATTTTCGTTTGTCACGACCCAACCCGATGGGCCGTGACTAGTACCCATTTTGGACACTCACATACCAACCTATCAAGTATGACCAACTGAAACTAAGACAATATGGAATTTAATCAAATCAAGCCAAACCCAACGCCATATATATATATAAAGTGGATCTATCACATAAGGAGTCATAACCATTAAATCGTAACAACATACGCGAGCCGACAAAGCCGCCACTATCCAAAACATAATAGCATACGCAGCCGACGAGGCTGCCACTACACAATACACAATGATGTTCGCAGCCGATAAGGCTTCCCTTGTACAAGCAGATATCCCAAACAAACCATGTCCAGACCATTATCCAAAACATAAATATACAACCCACACGATGTCTACAGACCTCTAAGAGTATAGTAGTGAAACTTGACGGGACAGGGCCCCGCCATACCCATAGACAAGTAAAAGACTACATAAGAAGTTATGTACCAAAACGACTGGGCTACGAAACAGTGGAGCTCTCCCAAACAGAAGAGTAGATATCCTAGGCGGGAGGATCACCGAACTGAGCGTCTACACCTGCGGGCATGAAACGCAGCCCCCCGAGAAAAGGGGGTCAGTACGGACAATGTACTGAGTATGTAAAGCATAAGGTAAAGATGACAGGATACCAACATGATAAGTCGAAACAAGATATCTCTACACATGTACTTTTTAAATGAAAATCATGCATATCTTTAACATATAAGATGCCCAGCTTCCCTAGTAAGGGACTTGGCAAAATAATCATCATTATATATACATCATACGTACCCGGCCCTCTAGTGAGGGACTCGGTGAAATAGTCATCACATCATCTCCGTCATCATCATCATCATAACCATCCTCATCACCAATCATATATATAATATACATTCCCGGCCCTCTAGTGAGGGACTCGGTGACATATGCAAGAAACTCCGCATGAACATTACCCGGCCCGGGACTCGGTGAAATGATAAATGACTCTATGCACGAGCAGAATATTATGAGCAACCATATGCAATTAAAATCATTTCTTATAACTCAATATAACAACCAACTTGAACCAGCAAGGAGTATTACCAAAGATTAATGTTTTATCAAGATTATGAACCTTTAAATACGATATGGAAACGTAAAATCTCAATGACTCTAAGAAGCACTATCATAAATATCAGAAATCACCATAGCCTTAGATATAGACAATATATAAAGGAATAGTTGTGGAAGTAAGAATATACGTCACCTAGACGTTCTAGAAGTAGGTATCAAATCTGTCCGTTATTTGCTCATTTTTAAAGGTCATGCCAAACAAAGAAGGAAAGGATAGCGTTACATACCGAATAGTCGAGCCGCACGTCCAATATTTACTGCTCAAGGTATAAATCTATAACAAGCAACAATCGTGCCGCAATTAGATAAATGTCGCGCTTTACTACTTATTGTAAGCTAGCTAATAATCTAACGAAAATCCGGCAGCACTTCCCCTATTTTCTTTACTTCATCCCAATCCAACAACAACCCAAATTATCCACAGCAATACCAACAACACATATAATCCAACGAATCATATTAAACAGCCTCCCTCAAAACAGTTCCGTTTTGGCAGCCATAGTAACGAAACAACGACACATCGAGTGATAACTCTTTTTATAATTCGCAACACATCTACCTTATCGTATTCATCCTTTGGAGTATATGGCATAAGCATATTAACATATACATAACACCAAAATAGAATTTCCAGCAGTTTCCTTTAATCAAAATAGCCCAAACACTAACATAACACCACTAGCAATCCGATCATGGTTTCTGTTCATACTTAGCACATTCAATAACTAAAACAAATTTCCTAAACTACTGTTCACGTCCCCTTCTTAACATTAAAGGCTAATTAACAAAGGTATTCTAAGGAATTAACACACCAAGCAAGGAGATTACTAACCAATTTCTTTGCAGCTGCTGGCCAAGAGTTTCATGGCTGGTTTTCTCCATTTCCATGGCTGCCCAAGCTAAGTGGTGAAAGAGAAGATATGCTTGCAAAGCATTTCACTACACCATTTAACAATATGAAGTGGAGGCAGCCCCCCACCACACATGTTCCACTAATTGCTTCTCCAAAAATCTGATTTCTTTTTAATACTTAATAATATGAAGTGGAGGCAGCCCCCCACCACACATGCTCCACTAATTGCATCTCCAAAATCTGATTTCTTTTTAATACTTAATAATATGAAGTGGAGGCAGCCCCCCACCACACATGCTCCACTAATTGCATCTCCAAAATCTGATTTCTTTTTAATACTTAATAATATGAAGTGGAGGCAGCCCCCCACCACACATGCTCCACTAATTGCATCTCCAAAATCTGATTTCTTTTTAATACTTAATAATATGAAGTGGAGGCAGCCCCCCACCACACATGCTCCACTAATTGCATCTCCAAAATCTGATTTCTTTTTAATACTTAATAATATGAAGTGGAGGCAGCCCCCCACCACACATGCTCCACTAAGTAATCCCACACTTAAAGTTCAGCCACTAATTAATATCACAATTAGAATTTACATCCTTGCCTAAAATTTCTTTAAACACTTTGGAACTTAAAATAAAATCTCATTTCCCGAACTTACATCTACTAGTTCATGACGCGCACTACGTATAAAATACGAGGCATAACATTCTTCCCCCCTTAGTAACATTCGTCCTCGAATGTTAAGTTAGCATATTACCGAAAAAATTTCAATGAGGTCTCTCTAACAGTTATACCTATCAACTTGCATTTCGTAACTTACAGATGCCTCACATAGTCACAACTTACTACATAATCTCATTTATCAATCAATATAGTCAAGCTAGGAATTGAATTACCTGTAGGTACGGGGAACAAGTAAGGATACTTATTCTTCATTTCGTCTTCCGCTTCCCAAGTCATCTCCTCCCTATTATTATTTTGCCACAATACTTTGACGGAAGCCACATCCTTAGTACGTAACCTTCTAACCTGGCGATCAAGTATAGCTACGGGTTTCTCCTCATATGACAACTCCTCTGTTACTTGAACATCATTTACAGGGAATACTCTAGAAGGATCACCAATACATTTACGTAGCATCGATACATGGAAGACTGGATGTACCGCCTCCAAATCAGATGGTAGATCCAACTCATATGCAACCTTGCCTATCTTACGAACAATCTGATAAGGCCCAATGTATCTTGGACTGAGCTTCCCCTTCCTGCCGAATCTCATCACACCCTTCATGGGTGATACCTTCAGGAATACCCAGTCACCAATCTGAAACTCCAAATCTCTACGCCGATTATTGCATATGACTTTTGTCGACTCTGGGCTGCTAATAATCTTTCTTGAATAAGCTTCACCTTGTCAACAGCTTGCTGAATCATATCCGGACCTATCAACTTAGTCTCGCCAACATCAAACCAACCAATAGGTGACCTGCACTTCCTCCCATATAAGGCCTCGTATGGTGCCATCTGGATACTAGAATGGTAGCTATTATTATAGGAAAACTCAATGAGCGGCAAGTGATCATCCCAGCTACCTTTGAAATCAATAATACAGGCCCGCAACATATCCTCTAATGTCTGAATAGTACGCTCAGCCTGCCCATCAGTCTGAGGGTGAAATGTTGTGCTAAGGTTCACCTGTGTCCCCAATCCCTTCTGAAACGATCTCCAAAAGTTGGCTGTAAATTGAGCTCCTCTGTCTGATATAATGGACGTGGGAATCCCATGAAGTCTCACTATTTCCCTGATATATAACCTCGCATAATCTTCAGCCGAAGAAGTAGTCCTGACTGGAAGAAAATGGGCCGATTTCGTCAGCCTATCTACAATAACCCATATAGAGTCATACTTCCGTTGGGTGCGAGGTAAGCCTGTAATGAAGTCCATATTAATCATCTCCCATTTCCAAGTCGGAATCTCTATCGCCTGTAATAATCCACCAGGCTTTTGATGTTCGATCTTGACTTGTTGACAATTCGAGCACTGAGCCACAAACTCCGCTATGTCCTTTTTCATGCCATCCCACCAGTATAAGCATCTGAGGTCATGATACATTTTTGTCGACCCTGGGTGAATAGAATAACGGGCAGAGTGTGCCTCTCCCATAACCTGCCGTCGTAGCCCCGCAATATCTGGTACACACAATCTGCCTTCATATCGTAACACTCCATCAGGTGTAATCTTAAATGGGGTCTTTTCCTTTTTAAGAGCTGCATCTCTATACTGTGCCAGAATGGGGTCCTCGTATTGGTGTCTCTTTACCTCATCTATGATTGAGGACTCAGCAACCTCTCTGATAGAAACTCCACTATCTTCTGAATTAGCCAGACGGACTCCAAGGCTTGATAGCCGCTGAATCTCCCGAACCATCTCCCTCCTTTCTGGTTGTACATCTGTCAAGCTACCCATGGACTTACGGCTAAGAGCATCTGCTACAACATTCGCTTTCCCTGGATGATATAAAATATCAATATCATAATCCTTTAGCAACTCTAACCACCGCCTCTGTCGTAAATTCAGCTCCTTCTGTTTAAAGATATATTGGAGACTCTTATGATCTGTATAGATGTCCACATGGACACCATATAAATAATGCCTCCATATCTTCAAGGCATGAACCACGACCGCTAACTCCAGATCGTGAGTAGGATAGTTCTTTTCATGCTTCCTAAGCTGTCGGGAGGCATAGGCTATAACTTTGCCATGCTGCATCAATACACATCCTAGCCCAACACCGGAAGCATCACAATAAATAACATAGCCATCTGGTCCCTCCGGAAGAGTTAGGACTGGAGCTGTAGTCAATTTGTCTTTCAATAGCTGGAAGCTTCGCTCACATGCATCAGTCCACTGGAACTTGGCTGCCTTTTGAGTTAGCCTTGTCAAAGGCGCTGAAATTGAGGCAAACTTTTCTACAAACCTCCTGTAATATCCTGCTAACCCCAGAAAGCTGCGTACCTCAGTAGGTGTCGTAGGTCTGGGCCAAGTCTTTACCGCCTCAATCTTCTGCGTGTCTACCCGAATACCATCAGCTCCAATAATATGCCCCAAGAATGCCACTGAAGTCAACCAGAACTCGCACTTAGAAAACTTAGCATACAACTTCTGGTGTTGAAGCACCCTAAGTACCGTCCTTAAATGGTCTGCATGCTCCTCTTCAGAACGTGAATAGACTAAAATATCGTCTATAAATACAACAACAAACATATCAAGGAATGGTTTAAACACTCTATTCATTAAATCCATAAACACCGCTGGAGCATTAGTCAGCCCAAAAGACAGCACTCTAAACTCATAATGCCCGTATCGGGTCCGGAATGCCGTCTTTGGAATATCTGCCTCCCTTACCCGCACCTGATGATAACCTGACCGCAAGTCTATTTTTGAAAAACACTTAGCACCCTGCAACTGGTCAAATAGATCGTCAATCCTTGGGAGGGGATACCTGTTCTTTATTGTTACTTTGTTAAGCTGCCTATAATCGATACACATCCGCAGCGACCCATCCTTCTTCCTCACAAATAGTACCGGTGCTCCCCAAGGTGACGTTGAAGCCCTTTTCTAACAAATCTTTCAATTGCTCTTTCAATTCTTTCAACTCAGCAGGTGCCATTCTATAAGGAGGTATAGATATAGGCTGGGTATGTGGCAGTACATCTATAGTAAACTCTATCTCCCGTTCTGGAGGAAGGCCTGGAAGTTCCTCTGGAAATACATCGGGAAATTCATTAACTACTGGGACTGATTGAAGAGTCGGTGCCTCTGCCTTTATGTCATGCACCCGAACCAGATGATAAATATAACCTTTTCTAACCATCTTCCTAGCCTTAAGGTATGAAATGAACTTACCTTTCGGCGATACTGTACTACCCTTCCACTCTATAATCGGTTCCCCTGGAAATTGAAATCGTACTATCTTCCCTCTACAATCAACATTAGCATAACAAGCAGCCAACCAATCCATGCCCAAGATAATATCAAACTCAATCATATTTAGCTCTATTAGATCTGCTACGGTACGACGACTATATATAACCACTGAGCAATTCTTATATACTCGCGTAGCTATGACAGAATCTCCTACAGGTGTAGCTACCTCAAATGGTTCTATCAACTCAGACTCTATTCCGATCCTACTAGCAACGAAGGGAGATATAAATGATAAGGTGGAACCTGGGTCTATCAATGCATACACACTTCGGGAGAATAGTGATAATATACCTGTGATCACATTAGGTGACGCCTCCTGATCCTGCCTACTAGCCAAAGCATATAAACGGTTCGAGGGACCGCTAGAACTGGAAGCTCCACCACGTCCTCTACCACGGCCTGCTGGCGCCTGAATACCCTGCCCCATAGGACGCATAGCCACAGAAGGAGATGAACCAGCAACAGAACCAGAAGGCTGTGCAATACCACCCGCACTACCTCTCAGGTGACACTCCCTCATAGTATGACCCTGACGGCCACATGAAAAACACGCACCTGTAGCCCAACGACATTCCCCAGGATGGGACCTACCACAGCGAGAACACCGAGGCAAAGGTGGCCTCGACTGGCTCAAACCTCTGCCCATCTGTGACCCTGACGTCCTAGAGCTCTGACCAGCTTCTGAATATCCCGTACGATCGAACCCCCTACCCATGGAACGTAGGGGTGCACTTTGTGCTGGCTGGGAAGAAAATCTAACATGCTGCTGAGACTGCCCGCCTCGAAATTCGTTAGGATAACCTGCTGATCTAGCCCTCTTATGCTGGCCTCCATTAAAATCTCTATAACTGACGTCCCCGGTGCCGATCCTCTACCCCTTGTGCATATGCCTGTACCCGAGCAATGTCCATACCTGGCTGAAGAGTCACAGCCATACAACCGTCAATCAGATAACGATCCAATCCCATCACATAACGATGTACCCTGTCTGCCATATCAGCCACAATAGTAGGCGCATGCCTAGCCAATGAATCAAATTCAAGGCTATACTCTCGAATGCTCCTGCCATTCTGCCTCAAACTCAAGAATCTGTCGACTCTAGCTCGCTTCATCTCTGGAGGCAGGAAGTGGCCCTGGAAAGCCTCCACAAATTCATCCCATACCGCTGGAGGAGCACCCTCACCCCTAGATAACTCCCAAGACTCATACCAATTAATAGCTACATCCCGCAAACGATACGTAGCCAACTCAACAGACTCGATATCCAAAGCCTTAATTATCCTCAATGTACGCTGTATCTGACGAATAAACTCTTGCGGATCATCCTGGGGCCTTGACCCAAAGAACTCTGGAGGATTACAACTTAAGAAGTCACGAGCCCTTAAGCTATCAGATCTGTCCGCATGATCAACTCCTAGTCCATGCCTGCGAGCTTGACCTGCCACTAATCTAGTCAGCAACTGAACCGCATCTCTCATGGCCCTATCCTCCACCCCTGGGTGAGGAGTTGGAGGTTCAGGTTCTGGGGCCTCGGGGGCTGGTGGTGGTGTCCCCCGAACTGGAGCTGCTGCTGCTCTAAGCTCCTCTAGCGGTGGCGGTGTAGTAGAGCTCTCCGACTGGAGCACAATACCAGGCATAGACTGGGCACGGGCTCTAGTAACTCTCCGGGTCTGACTAGTACTTTCTGCTACCGATTTGCCCTTCTGGGCGGCTGTCGCTTTCTTTGGAGGCATAACTGAAAACATAGGGATTCGTTAGAGAGGGATTATTCTGGTATTATAGCTCTATCGCACGATCTAGAATAAGAAGAAAGGATGACATCCTAAATGTCCTGTAGCTTCCTGTTTATAGATGTGGTGCACAACACACCGATAAACAAGACTCTACTAGACACGGTCTGTAGACACTTCCGAGGAAGAACCGCTCTGATACCACTTTGTCACGACCCAACCCGATGGGCCGTGACTAGTACCCATTTTGGACACTCACATACCAACCTATCAAGTATGACCAACTGAAACTAAGACAATATGGAATTTAATCAAATCAAGCCAAACCCAACGCCATATATATATATATATATATATATATATATATATATAAAGTGGATCTATCACATAAGGAGTCATAACCATTAAATCGTAACAACATACGCGAGCCGACAAGCCGCCACTATCCAAAACATAATAGCATACGCAGCCGACGAGGCTGCCACTACACAATACACAATGATGTTCGCAGCCGATAAGGCTTCCCTTGTACAAGCAGATATCCCAAACAAACCATGTCCAGACCATTATCCAAAACATAAATATACAACCCACACGATGTCTACAGACCTCTAAGAGTATAGTAGTGAAACTTGACGGGACAGGGCCCCGCCATACCCATAGACAAGCAAAAGACTACATAAGAAGTTATGTACCAAAACGCAGCTCCGGAACAGTGGAGCTCTCCCAAACAGCAGAGTAGATATCCTAGGCGGGAGGATCACCGAACTGAGCGTCTACACCTGCGGGCATGAAACGCAGCCCCCCGAGAAAAGGGGGTCAGTACGGACAATGTACTGAGTATGCAAAGCATAAGGTAAAGATGACAGGATACCAACATGATAAGTCGAAACAAGATATCTCTACACATGTACTTTTTAAATGAAAATCATGCATATCTTTACCATATAAGATGCCCAGCTTCCCTAGTAAGGGACTTGGCAAAATAATCATCATTATATATACATCATACGTACCCGGCCCTCTAGTGAGGGACTCGGTGAAATAGTCATCACATCATCTCCGTCATCATCATCATCATAACCATCCTCATCACCAATCATATATATAATATACATTCCCGGCCCTCTAGTGAGGGACTCGGTGACATATGCAAGAAACTCCGCACGAACATTACTCGGCCCGGGACTCGGTGAAATGATAAATGACTCTATGCACGAGCAGAATATTATGAGCAACCATATGCAATTAAAATCATTTCTTATAACTCAATATAACAACCAACTTGAACCAGCAAGGAGTATTACCAAAGATTAATGTTTTATCAAGATTATGAACCTTTAAATACGATATGGAAACGTAAAATCTCAATGACTCTAAGAAGCACTATCATAAATATCAGAAATCACCATAGCCTTAGATATAGACAATATATAAAGGAATAGTTGTGGAAGTAAGAATATACGTCACCTAGACGTTCTAGAAGTAGGTATCAAATCTGTCCGTTATTTGCTCATTTTTAAAGGTCATGCCAAACAAAGAAGGAAAGGATAGCGTTACATACCGAATAGTCGAGCCGCACGTCCAATATTTACTGCTCAAGGTATAAATCTATAACAAGCAACAATCGTGCCGCAATTAGATAAATGTCGCGCTTTACTACTTATTGTAAGCTAGCTAATAATCTAACGAAAATCCGGCAGCACTTCCCCTATTTTCTTTACTTCATCCCAATCCAACAACAACCCAAATTATCCACAGCAATACCAACAACACATATAATCCAACGAATCATATTAAACAGCCTCCCTCAAAACAGTTCCGTTTTGGCAGCCATAGTAACGAAACAACGACACATCGAGTGATAACTCTTTTTATAATTCGCAACACATCTACCTTATCGTATTCATCCTTTGGAGTATATGGCATAAGCATATTAACATATACATAACACCAAAATAGAATTTCCAGCAGTTTCCTTTAATCAAAATAGCCCAAACACTAACATAACACCACTAGCAATCCGATCATGGTTTCTGTTCATACTTAGCACATTCAATAACTAAAACAAATTTCCTAAACTACTGTTCACGTCCCCTTCTTAACATTAAAGGCTAATTAACAAAGGTATTCTAAGGAATTAACACACCAAGCAAGGAGATTACTAACCAATTTCTTTGCAGCTGCTGGCCAAGAGTTTCATGGCTGGTTTTCTCCATTTCCATGGCTGCCCAAGCTAAGTGGTGAAAGAGAAGATATGCTTGCAAAGCATTTCACTACACTATTTAACAATATGAAGTGGAGGCAGCCCCCCACCACACATGTTCCACTAATTGCTTCTCCAAAATCTGATTTCTTTTTAATACTTAATAATATGAAGTGGAGGCAGCCCCCCACCACACATGCTCCACTAATTGCATCTCCAAAATCTGATTTCTTTTTAATACTTAATAATATGAAGTGGAGGCAGCCCCCCACCACACATGCTCCACTAATTGCATCTCCAAAATCTGATTTCTTTTTAATACTTAATAATATGAAGTGGAGGCAGCCCCCCACCACACATGCTCCACTAATTGCATCTCCAAAATCTGATTTCTTTTTATTACTTAATAATATGAAGTGGAGGCAGCCCCCACCACACATGCTCCACTAATTGCATCTCCAAAATCTGATTTCTTTTTAATACTTAATAATATGAAGTGGAGGCAGCCCCCCACCACACATGCTCCACTAAGTAATCCCACACTTAAAGTTCAGCCACTAATTAATATCACAATTAGAATTTACATCCTTGCCTAAAATTTCTTTAAACACTTTGGAACTTAAAATAAAATCTCATTTCCCGAACTTACATCTACTAGTTCATGACGCGCACTACGTATAAAATACGAGGCATAACATCGTTGACATTGAAGATGACGTTCACATTCTTGTTCATGTTCAAATGGACGTTTACATTGATGTTCTCGTCGATACTCACAGTTACATTTCAGTTGATTTTCACATTTACATTAATGCTGACATTGATGTTTACATTTACATTGACACGAAGTACACACTGACATTCACGTTGACATTGACATATACATTTATGTTGGCATAGATGATTACATTCTTGTTTACGTACACGTTAATCTTCATATTGATATACTCATGTTGTCATTGACATTCACATTCACGTTTACATAGACGTTGTTCGTTTTGATGTTTATGTTCATGTTTACATTGGCGTTGACGTTAATGTTCATCTTTACGCTGATGCTGACGTTAAAATTAGCATTTACTTTGACATTCATTTTGATGTAAACATTTACATTGACATTCACGCTAATGTTGACATTTAAGTTGATACTGATGTTGATGTTGATGTTGATGTTAAAGTTCACATTGACGTTGATATTGATGTTGACTTTCATATTCACGTTCACGTTTATTTTAGTGTTGACGTTGGCAATCACGTACATGATAACGTTAGCGATCAAGATAACGCCGTGTACGTGGACATTCATGATAACGTTTATGTTGCATTGACATTAACCTTGATGTGTATGTTGATGGTGATATTCATATTGATGTTCACATAGATGTTGACGTTAATATTGACGATTATGTTGATGTTCACGTAGACGTTGACGTTCATGATCATGTTGACATTCACATTGACGTTCACATTGACACTAATATTATCGTTGAATATTACATTAAGGTTGATGTTCACGTTTACATTGACATTTATGTTGATGTTTCTGTTCACATTGATGTTAATATAGACGTTTATGTTTACATAAATGGTCATACATATACGTTGATGTTGACATTGATGTTAACATTGACATTATGTTTATGTTTATGTTGACGTTTATATTTAGTTTGACGTTTACATTGATGTTTACATTGATGTTGACATTGATGTTCACGTTCACATTGACATTGAAGTTGCCGTTCACATTGATGTAGATGTTTACATTTATGTTGTGTTTATGTTTTCGTTGATGCTGACGTTGACGTTAACATTAACGTTGAAGTTGACGTTGATATTGACGGTAATATTCACATTGACATTTATGTTGATGTTCACGTCAATGTTTTATGTTGGACATTCACGTTGACGTTGATTTTCACAATATGTTTACATTGACGTTGACGTTGACGTTTATGTTGAAGTTGACGTTGATGTGCACAGACAGTTGACATTAACGTTTATGTTAACGTTGTAACACTCCAGAAATGACATGACTTAGACTAGAGCTTAATCCGTCAAATAATGTTTAAATGATGTTTCCATACCTATACTAAAGTAATAAACTTATTTAAAAAATGTTAGAGCCAAAATGACTAAGAAACACCCTGACGTCCGGAAACTAGCTAATTTAAACTAGTTGACGTCCCTATATTTTATGAATATTTTGAGATGCCAAATGAAGTCCAAAACGTGAAAAGTGACTTTTGTTAGGTAGTATGTAATACAAAGGTTCCAAACGTCTGGTAAGACACCCTACGGACGACCCGAAGAATCCTTGGGGAGGACTTAAACATGTGTGGGCAGGCTACCTGGCAGCCTGCGAGCGGGCAAGATGTGGAGGTGTGGTGTGCGACTGTATAATCCCTAAAAACTGATATGCTATGTAATGCTTAATGTGTCTAGAATCCCTACTTTTTTACCGGGTTCACTCACATTTATGCGCATAGAACTAGACCTATGAACCGTTACGACAGCCAAGCCAACTATCATGGGGAGTTAGTTGAGATAGAAAAGGTTCGGTCCAGCCATGTAGGGCTCCCGTATATGAAGATTTAGTTGGATGAGTCTTTACCGGACTTAAAAAGGGAAAATCCTAGGTTTGGAGTGTCTAGGGGTAAAATGGTCTTTTTCCAGGCTAAGGGTAGTAACGTAATTATCCTAAATATATGACTAATTTTTTAATTAATACGGTGGAGTTGCATTTTGTGGAGAGAGGGCCAAAAATTTGCTTTTTGGGTTAAGTCTAGCACCACCCGGATTCGAACATAGGTGGAAGCGATTATTTAAATTGTTTTTTTTTAAAAAAATTTGGTTAATTAATTAGTATTTATCATCTGATTTAAGAAAAATAAAAATCAGATTTTTAATAAAGACTTGAAAGTGTCCTAGTTTGACTAATTCCCAACTAAAACTCCTAATTCTAGGAAAGTTTCACTTCTCACGTCTATCTCCTCAACACTAACGATCAACCATTCTTTTTCTCATGTTCTTCCTAAACCACGTACAAAAAGAGAATCATAAAAAAAGTTTTTCACACTTGAAGAACTCACAATGAAAATTACAAAAAACAATTAATCAAAAATGTTACGTCAAATTGGTGTTGCAGTTGAGGGGACTAAGACGTTACTTTTATAGAAGGTTTTGGTAAGAAAGTCAAGGTTTGAAATACATTAAAGTTAAGGGTTTCCTTACGCTATGTCCCTTTCCCAAGAGACCCATAGGACTCAGATGAATCTAATCCAAAAACTAGCATTGTTTCCCCGTTGCATGTCCCTGTCACTAGCTCCCTTTGATTCGTAGGTTGGGTATGTTTACTTGTAGATATTAGTCATGTAATGTGTTTTCTTGATGAATATGTTCATGAATGTATGTTTGGAATCGTGTGAATTATAACCTATTTTTTCCAAAAACATGTGTTTATGTGTGTGCAATGTGTAGCCGTGACTTTGAACACGGATTGAATCATGAAAAAGAATGTTTTATGTTTGTATTTCACGTGCACAAATTTGTGTAAATCATAATGTACATATGAAGTATAATGTGACTTATTTGAGTGAAAAACTATTATCTAAACTATTCACGAAATGCCCTAAGAATTAACTCAAAATGTTTATGAAAAGAAGCTGAAAAATATGACTCAAATTTCAGGCAGCTTGTTGGTTAATTACTGCCAAGTAAAGTTGTTTAATAAGCTATATAAAATGAAAAAAATAAGTGAGGTCGCAGAGGATCGAACCAGTGACCTCATCATGTTAAAAATCATTCAAATAATGTGAGTTAAAAAGAATGTAGGATGAGGGATTCGAACCCGTGTGACTAGACCGAAATTGAAGTACAAAAAAAAAATAAGAAGAGTGGGATTCGAACCCACCACCTCTCAGTCAGTTTTAAGGAAAAGTTAAAAGGAAAATAGGAGTTTGAGGCGTGTGGGAGTTGAACCCATAACCTCTAGGAAGAATGAAGGGAATTTAAGGAGAAAAGATAAAGTTGGGCTGTTGGGGTTTGAACACACACCCTCTCGGCCAAGAAGGAGAGAATTTAAGAAAAAAAATAAAAGGAAATGAGGTTGTGGGGGTTCGATCCAACATCCTCTCTGTCCCAATGAAAAAAAAATAAAGAGAAAAGTTAAGGAAAAATAAATGAAGGTGTTGGGTCTCGACCTTGGGTCCCCAAGCCGTGTGGATCAAACCAAAATAAATAAAAAGTAACTGTTGTCCAAGGAATTCGAAATCGGGATCCCTTGCCCAAATTCTATATTGATGCATAAGTCATACGTGAATAAATGCTAAA
This sequence comes from Solanum peruvianum, assembly GCA_027705065.1. Lineage (NCBI taxonomy): Eukaryota > Viridiplantae > Streptophyta > Magnoliopsida > Solanales > Solanaceae > Solanum > Solanum peruvianum. The sequence goes on from JAKWJD010001761.1 coordinate 16,288,681, forward strand.
AAATAATGTTGCCCAAATAGATCGAAATTGAGATCTTGGCATACATACAAGTTGCGTAAGTCTAGTACCACATAATCTTAGAAAGATATGAATCACTGAAACGAACTATGAATGATGCCTCATGTCTTATATGCATAGACCCATAAGTCTAGAATACGTTTAAAATCAAGTGAACCTAAGATGTATGCAATCAAATTATTAAACCCTAGGAGGGTTAAGTAAGAGTGTGAAGCACACTAAATGGCCAAGTGCATGGGCATATCATGAAATGAACATTCACGTAGCAAGGGTTGAGTAACTATGAAGAGAAACCGTGTTAATGTTAATAAATGTGGTGACAACATGATAACAGGCTAATGTAAATGATGAGAGCAATCTCAAAAAAGCCTAAGTACATGTTAAAAAAATGTACTGACCTATGAGAGTGTAAAGTTAATGAAGAGACCATTCTATATGAACACTCTAATGAAAGTATTGAGATTAATATACACTAAATACTAATGTTATATGACAAATAATCTATTGAGCTATTATGTCCTCATACTAGAAGTCAACTTCTATGACGTATGAGTGTAATGTAAGGGAACTTTATACTGAGCACCGATAGACTAGCTATGAACGGTTATTCCTTCTATCGCAAAGGGCAGAGGTTCACATACCTCACATGATATGAGACTGTCCAGCATGCCGGGTATGGGTCTCCATATATCTCTTGGTCTTTGAACCTATATTGCAAGTATAGAGATCTTGCAGTGAGCAAGGTTCAATCCCCTATATACACTAACATGTTTTGGGTCACTTTGGCCGGTGATTCCACCTCTTTTTTGTGTGGGGAACACATTGGATTTCATGATGCTCACATGATCTATGTCGGTTAAATTTTTAGTTCCCAAAGAATGAATGAGGCCTGACTTAAATGATACACATAATGAAATAAATGATACCAAAGGTTTTAGGATAGGATAATCAAGAGGTGAGATAGACTCAAAAAATAACACTAGGTTATTCATGATCATTGCACAACAAACCCGATGAGAGTCTTAAACTACATCCTAGGTATAGTTGGTGTTTACGCTAGCTTATGAATGAAAGAAATGAAGTACGTATGAACAAACGAAACAGACTCTGTGTTTGCTAAAGAAGGATCCCTAGTTGAGGTCCCATATATTGAGCCCTCATTTTGGGAAGTTTTAATGTTAAGTCCATCATTACAAGGTCTCATGGCATATGAACGAACAATACGAAAGATGTTATATGATATATGCAATCTGTTATGTGGTTTATGTAATATGTTATGTGCTATGTATAAGATGTTACTTGTAGTGTGCAATAAGATACGTATAATGATGCATGTTACTCTCATGGCATGACTTTCCTAATAAAAACTTGGCAAATCCCCTGACTTTCCTAATTCAAATTTGGCAAGTCCCTGACTTTCCTAATCCCAATTAAGTCCACTGACTTTACTTCCATAAATCATGTTGTTAGGAAAGAGCTATTATTACTCAAGAATGTCCTTGGTGTATGCTTGCATATACCCATACTTAAAACAAGTGTGTACTAATCACATACAACTCTATATTTTTAGGTGTAGGCACAGGTGGACATTAGAGCTTGCAGGTCGACGCTGAAGAAATCTAGACGTGGGGCATTCATCTAGATTCGGTAGGCCCTTATGCATTCGAGGATGCTTGCCCATTATATTATTGCTTAGTTATAGGATTGAGATAGTTTAGTATGTTCTACTAGCGTTTCTTTCCAGTTTCATTTTAGACATTGTGTTGGTGCAATTTTGGCAAGTATACATTTAATCCAATATTGAACTATTTATTTCACTTGATGATCTTAATGTTAGATGGTTGATTGTGAATGTATATGAATTTAAGTAGAATGATATACATGCATGTTAAGGAAAAAAGTTCAAATTTTCCGCTAAAATTAACCTAGGTGAAGTAACGATGACGTATGTAGGCTTGTCTGCGACGTCTGAGAGGGCAAGGACGCCGATCTCGTCTGGGGCCTAGATACTGGTCGTGACAGCGACGCGAGATAAACCTGAGGTGTTGTATCTCAATATTTGACAGGCAACGTCGCGATGCGAGGCTGACACACAACTCACTGCCTCTACTCAAAATTCAATAAAAATGACGGTATTCCGCCCTGCAACGCGCCACTACTTCCCAGAATTGTTAAAGTCATATTTTTGGTAATTTAGCTTAATAAAAAGATCACTTTAAGTAGAGGGTCTTTTGGGTACTTAATAGGATGACTATATATTGATATTAGGTCAGTTTTAGACCACTTTTACACGTCCCATATCAGATCAAATGAAATTTATTGCATTTTCTCAAGAACACTCTCTTTTTCAAGATCCATTGAAAAACAAGAAGAGCTTAAGGAAAAAGACGAAGAACCCATATTTTTCATCCATTATTCATGGATTCTTCATCTATAAGGTATTAGTTTTTAAATCTTCCCCAAGAGGTCCTTTCAAGATAAGTTATCAAGAACTTCAATTCTAGGGTTTTTACACTATAAAACATATTTTCTCCCTAACCCTGTGTTGATATTTTTTAATGAAAAGTAAGTGTTTTCTATAGTCTATTCCACACAATTTTTTATGATTATGTTGTTATTATGTTTATTTTTGTGTGAAGTATGTTCTTATCTACATGATTGTTTCGGATGATGGTTTCTACTACTCGATTATATGAAAACATAGGGATTGGAACTAAGACTAGAATGAACTTTCAAATGACCCTTATCTATTACCCTACATAATGCATTGATCTTGTGTATGATTTGAAGAGTTGTTCTTGAATATTATATTGAATTATTTCACTATGTTATGGTTATAAATGTTATACATTGAACTAAGTTCTTGAAATAAGGTCCTTGGAAGCAAGAGGTAAGTCTTCTAAAGTTGTGATTACTCTTCCATGCTAATGTTAGCCTATACATTATGATGTTATGTTAGGAAATTATGTATGATGTTGATATGTGTAAATGTTGGGCTATGAACATGTTATTTGTGAGATCATGAGAGGAACAAGATAAATGCAAATTATGATATTCTCTTGTGTGCTTTACACAAGATGACTATGTTATGTTAAACTCACATATGAAGGGTAATGATGAAAGGTAATTCTCATCTAATCACAAAGATCTGATGATCATGTTTACACTATGAGTTAATCTCTAATGACCTATGATATGTTTATGATAAAAGACAACTTAAAGGTTATTTCAAGAAAGGGACTTAACCTAAGCACGGATGAACTAGATATGAGAGGTGTCCCTTCCATAGAGGGAAGGTAGGTTCACAATGACTCTCATGAAATAGATGCTGCCATTTAATGTGGAACTATGGGTCTCGAATAAATCTCCTAGTTCTTGAACTATGTCGCCACCATAGGATACTAGCTAGTGAATCCACCTAGAAAGCCATGTCATGTTAGGTTCTACTTTGGCTGCTAGACCACATTTTTTCAGTGTGGAGTTTTATGACACCCGATTGAATGTTTAACTATCATGGTCTATGTCGGTTAAGAAAAGTGTTTCCTAATGTAGAATGAAAGATAAGGAAATGAACGTTCACTTGGATGACATGAACAGTCTACAGAGTAGATGTGGGGCTATGAGACTCTACCTATGCATTGCACAAGTTGACTCTAAGGGAAGTCCTAGGAGATTGTTCTTATGAAATATGACAACATGAAAAGTATATGTTTATGATAAATGATGATGGTCTTATATGAAGTTAGTCATTATGATGAATATGTTATTGGGTTGTATCACTTTATGAAGTGATGACTAATTATGTTACAAGTTAAATGAAGAAAAACTTTACTTATTGTCTTCTAGCTTATCCACATGGTTGTGTGGGGTTATGGGGCTTCACATGACCATTGCACTTGTAGGTTAGGGATGAGATCATTGGTGAGTGTCTTTTCATTCTATGTTATATTATCTATTGAATATGATAATTTAACATGACTCTACGATAATATGTCTTTAATTATAATCATGCTTTATGTTGATGGAATCCTTGACTTTTAGATGTTCTATGGTATGTGCATTGAAGATGTTCACATGACTTAGCATGTTTTATAATGAAAAGATAAATAATCCTTTTTCAAGCATGTCCTCATATGTTATGTGCATAACATGTGTCGTATTAACCACATTACTTTAAATAACTACAATTGTAGGTTCCGGCTATTGAAGTTAAAGAGGTCAAACTGAAGAAGTTTTGAACTGTTTCTCTAAGTTTTAGTAGGTCCTCATTTTTGGGACACTATCATTAATTTTTCAGCTTTTGAAGACTTAAATATACATTAGTAATATCCTATTTCCGTCATGTTTCTTTGGATTATTTTGTGTTAAGGCCTATATGGGATATTGACTATGTATTGACTGAGTCTAGATTTGCGATCCTTAATTGGTTTATATATGTTACACTATTTCTTGGAATATTGTATCGTTTATGACTGATAAGTATGAAGTATAAGTATACTTCAAGTAGAAAGTACAAGTTTTTCATTTTCCGCAAAATTTAACTGATGACATATTATGACAAATACTAAGAGGCTTGTTTGAGTCCTCTCTCAGGACAACGGTGCCAGTCTCATCTAGGGTTAACTCTCCGGTGTGACAAACTTGGATTCATAGCATGAGGTTAAATATCATTAGGATCAATGTCTCACTAATCCACTTTACCTAGTGTCTTGTTTATGGTTGTGAAGTGTGCCACAATTGTGGATGATAGTCTATGCGATGGCTATGATTCTTCTCTTTTCTTGATACTTCTATGTCGTGCCTTTAGAGTTTTGACACTATGTGTAACCTAGCATCTAATCCCTTTCTTGTGGTTATAGGCGATGAACACAAAAAAGAGAGCCGCGATAGGAGTAGGAGAAGAGATTGCGAATGCGGGAGCTACTCCCCAAGGGAATCAAAATGCTCCTATAGTGCAAGTTGCTGCAAATGATCATGTTACGGTGAATCCTCCGTCTATCACTGAGGTAAGGGCAGTTCTGCTTCAAATGGACCAAGCCATCACCATGCAAGCTCAAGGAATCATGGCTCAAGCTAACTAGGAGGTTGTTCCTCGAGATAACCAACATGCTTGAACTATGGCTAGCCATTTGAGAGACTTTACGAGTATGAATCCTCCCATGTACTTTGGATCAAAAGTGGATGAAGACCCCCAAGATTTCCTTCATGAGGTTTACAAGATTTTGTTTGCTATGGGGATGAGTACTACTCAGAAGGCTGAACTTGCTACCAATCAACACAGGGACGTGGCTCAGACATGGTATAACTAGTGAAAGGATAATCGGGCTTTAGGAGATCGTCCCGTGACTTTGGAGATCTTTAAAAAGGCCTTTCTTGACAGATTCATTCCAAGGGAACAAGGAGAATCTAAGGTAGAGGAGTTCATCAACCTTCATCATGGAGGTATGACTGTTAAGAAATACTCATTTAAATTCATTAAGCTTTCCAAATATGCTCCTTGTTTGGTTTCCAATCATAGGTATGAAATGAGCCTTTTTGTAACGAGCGTGTTGGAAGAGCTTGAAAAAGAAATGTCGTGCAGCAATGCTTCATGACAATATGGATCTTTCTAGGTTGATGTTCATGCTATACAGGTTGACGAAAGTCGTCTAAGGAAGAATAATAGGGAAGCTAAGAGGGCAAAGTCATTTGAAAGTTGGTCTTCTAAGAGTAGGCTTGATGTTCAAGACAAGCCTAAGTTTAAGAAGAAGTTTTCAAATCAGGTTACTTCTAATTTATCAAAGAATCACAATGATAGAGGTTCTAATCCTAAACATCAAAAGGGGAAATGGCTGATTCACCAAAAGAGAGACCATCTAGTAGTAGGTGTGGTAAGAAGCATGCGGGTGAATGTCTTGTTGGGACTTATAGTTTTTATGGTTGTGGAACGGGTGGCCATATGGTGAAAGATTGTCCTAATGTGAGAATCCAAGGAAAGGAGAATGCTTAGGATCAACCAAGCGGCCCTAATTCATAAACCCCAAAAAGGAACCGTTTTTATAGACTCAAGGCTAGGGCTGAACAAGAAAGCTCTCCCGACACCGTGACAGGTCTGTTCGAAGTCTTCTCTTTTAATGTCTATGCATTGCTTGATCCAGATACTACTCTTTCTATTGTTACACCTTTGGTTGCTAGGAAGTTTGACGTATTTCCCGATGTTTTTATTGAACCCTTTTTGGTTTGTACCAATGGATGACTCTCTAGTTATAAAAAGGTCTATAGGAAATGTCGAGGAAATGTTCTGTGATGCTACCCAATAGAGTTACTCTTGCTTATTTGGTAGAACATCATATGTTTGTTTTTCATATCATCTTGGGTATGGATTGGCTTCATGATTGTTTTGCTTCCATAGATTGTAGAAGAAGGAAGGGTAGTGAAATTTCAATTTCCTAATGAACCTATTCTAGAGCTTTTAAGATGATAGAGATAAGGACCTAGAATGTGAAATTCCTTCATTTAAGTCACGCCCTGTAGTGTGAGAATTCCCAGTGGTTTTTCCTAATGAACTTCCAAGAGTTCCTCCCGAACGGGAAATTAAATTTTGCCTTGATTTATTACCGAATATGAATCCCATTTAAATTCCTCCATATAGGATAGCTCCTGCGGTATTAAAACAATTGAAGCTCAAACTCAAACATGTAATTGACAAGGGTTCATTAAACCTAGTATTTCTCCATGGGGTGCTCTGGTCTTGTTTTTTTATGAAGAATGATGGATCCCTTAGAATTTGCATTGATTATATCCAACTAAATAAGGTCACCATAAAGAACAAGTATCCTCTCCCTAGGATTGATGATCATTTTGATCAAATCCAAGCTGCTAGTTACTTTTCCAAGGTTTACTTACGGTAGGGATATCACCATCTTAGGGTGAGAGGTGAAGATGTTCCCAATATAGATTTCCAAACTAGATATGGTCACTATAAATTCCTAGTTATGTCTTTTGGGTTTGAGAATTCCCCGGCTGCGTTCATGGACCTAATGAATAGAATATTCTGATATTACCTCAACTCGTTGTTATTATATTCATTGATCATATTCTTATATACTCCAAGAATGAAAATGAGCATTAGAGTTACTTGAGGTTGGCCTTGCAAGTCCTCAAAGAACACAAAATTTATGCTAAATTTCGCAATAGTGAATTTTTGTTAAGGTTGGTTACTTTTCATGGCCATATTATCTGTGGTGATGGTGTAGAGGTTGATGCAAAAAAGATGGATGTGGTCAAAAATTGGATTGGACTTTGGCTCCCACAGACATAAGGAGTTTCTTGGGTCTAGACGAGTATTATAGAAGATTTATTGAAGGATTTTCGTCCATTGCTTCTCCTTTGACAACTTTTACCCAAAAGAAGGTGAAGTTTCACTTGTCTGAAACTTGTGAGAAAGGTTTTGAAGAGTTGAAATATAAGCTAACCTTCTCTCAAGTTTTTACCTTATCGAAGGGCAATGAAGGGTTTGTAGTGTATTGTGATGCTTGCCGAGTAGTCTTGGGATGTTTCCTCATGTAGCATGGTAAGGTGATTCTGTATGCTTCTAGGCAACTCAAAGTTCATGAGAAGAATTACCCAACTCATGATCATCAGTTAGCTGTTTAGTTTTTCCTTGAAAATATGGAGACATTACTTGTACGGTGTGCATGTCGATGCGTTACTGACCATAGAAGTCTTCAATATGTGTTTACACAAAAGGAGTTGAATCACTGGCAGAGAAGATGGTTAGAATTGTTGAAGGATTATCAAAAGAGTGTCCTTTACCACTCCTGAAAAACCAATGTGGTTGCGGATGGTTTGAGTCGTATGACTATAGGTAGTGTGTCTCATGTGGAGGAAGAGAAGAAAGAACTTGTGAAAGAAGTTCACTGGTTCGCTTAGTTAGGTGTGAGGTTAGATATTCTCCAAATGGTGGTTTCATGGTCCATCATAACTCTAACTCATCATTAGTGGTGGACCTTAAATCTAAGCAGCACCTTGATCCTGTATTAATTAAGTTGAAGGAATTGGTACTTGATAAGTTTAATGAGTCATTCTCGCAGGGGGGGGGGGGTATTCTCAGGTACCAAAGGATTTTATGTGTACCCGATGTTGAGGATTTGAGAAAATATATTCTGGAAGAAGCCCATGGTTTTTGCTATTCTGTACATCCGGGTGCCACCAATATGTATCATTATCTTAACGAGGTCTATTGTTGGGATGGTTTAAAGAGGGACATAGCAGATTTTTTTGGTAAGTGTCCCAACTGCTAACAAGTCAACGTTGAGCATCTCAAACTGGGTAGTTTAACCCAAATCATGGATGTTCCTACATGGAAGTGGGAAGCCATAAAAATGGACTTTTTTGTTGGGTTTCCTTGAAAACAAAAGAAAAATGATTCAGTATGGGTTATTATGGATATGTTGACCAAATCTGCCCATTTTATTCCTGTTAAGTCTACATACACGGCTGAAGATTATGCAACGATCTACATTAATGAGATTGTGAGTCTTTATGGGATTACTTTTTCCATCACTTCGAATAGAGGTGCCAAATTTACTAATCGTTTTTCGAAGTCTTTTCAAAAGTGGTTAGGTACACAAGTGAAACTCAGAACCTCTTTTCATTCTTAGACAGATGGTCAAGCGGAATGTACCATTCATACCCTTGAGGACATGTTAAGAGCATGTGTTATTGATTTTAAGGGAAGTTTGAATGATCACTTGCCTTTGATCGAGTTCTTTTACAACAATACTTATTATTCGAGCATCTCCATGGCACTCCTATTTATGGTAGAAGGTGTAGAACTCCAGTTGGATAGTTTAAGGTTGGTAAGTCCTCACTCCTTGGTACAGAGATTATATATGAAGATATAAAGAATGTTCGAATCATAAGAAATAGATTGAAGACATCTTATAGTCGGCAAAAGTCTTATGATAATAATAAAAGAAGAGATAGTGAGTGTGAAATAGGTGATAACATCTACTTGAACATTTCACGTATGAAAGTGGTGAAGAGATTTTGTAAGAAGGGGAACTTAAGTCACCGGTATGTTGGTCTCTATGAGGTTTTGCAACGAAATGGAAAGGTTGCCTATGAGTAGAAACTACCTAGTGAACTAGCTTCAGTTCATCCGGTGTTTCATGTGTCTATGCTCTATAAATGCATAGGTGACCCACTGTTTATTCTATATATTGAAGGTTTAGGGGTTGATGAGAATGTCTCCTATGAAGAGATTCAGGTTAAGATCCTAGATCGCCAAATCAAGAAGTTGAGAAACAGGGAGGTTGCCACTGTAAAAGTTCTATGGAGGAACCATCTTGTTGACGGTGCAACATGTAGGCTGAAGCCGACATGAACTCCCTCTACCCTCATCTCTATACTTCTTAAAATTAGGCATTCATCTTAATTGAGAAAGTAATGCATGATAATTAAATTGACTTGTTTTCTAAATAGGTGCACATTTTGTAAAAGTTGTACCAACTAGAGTATTGAGAAAATGTCTTCATACTCTATTCTTGCACTAATGTGAAACATGTATGCATATGTTTTCTTGATATTTTGTTGTTTTGTTGCCATCTTGAGAAGGAAAATAGCATGACAACTCTTTATTCATTTTGAGTTTATGATAAGGTTGAGAATGAAATTCCTCACTATGTGTTACGAATATGGAGCTCTTATATGTTGGGTATCATGAATTGATTGCTATGTGTAATGTTATGGTATGCGTTGTAAGGAGCTGTGATTACTTCTATAAGATGTCACTCGTTATGATTTTTATGTGGTTTATTGGTTGTGCTGCTAGTATTGAGTCTATTCCTACCTCCAAAAGATTTTAGTGTCATTCGCGAAGGACTGTTCCTAAGGGGGTGATAATGTAACTCTCCGGAAATGCCATGACTTAGCCTAGAGCTTAATCCATCAAATAATGTTTAAAATTATATTTTCAGACCTGTATTAATGTAATAAACTCATTTGGAAAGGTTAGATCCAAAACAACTAAGAAAGATCTTAACATCAAGAAACTAGCTAATCTCAACTAGTTAATATCAATATACGATAACTAGAAATGTGTCTCACATATTAAACCATCTAAAGAGTGCAATTCTGGACTTAGCCAATAAAAGTTAATATGCCATATAGGCCTTAATACAAGAGAATCCAAAAACATAAATGGAAATATGATACTCTTAAATTCTACTAATATCTTCATAAAGATTCAATATAGAAGATGGAATCCCCGAACATGAGGACCTACTAAGGCTTGGAGAAAGAGTTCAGAGCTTCTTCAAATTGACCTACTTAAACTTCAATGGACGGAACCTATAATTGTAGTAATATAAAGTAATGGGGTTAGTACGCCACATGTACTAAGTATGGGTATATGCACATAACATTTAAGTACATGCATGAAAAAGGATCATTTATCATTTAATTAGAAAACATGCTATGTGTCATGGTCTTCAATGCACATACCATATAACATAAACAAACTAAGAATACCAAAAACTTACAACATGATCATAATCAAAGACATATTTTCATAGAGTCATGTTAACATATTAAATAAATCATATAACATAACATACAAAAAACATACCAATGATCTCATCCCCAACCTACAAGTGCAAAGGTGATGTGAAGCCCCATAACCCTAGATAACCGAGTAGATAAGATAGGAGATCATATGTAAAGCCTTGCTTCATGTAACTTGTAACATAAGTAGTCATCACTTCATATCGCAATACAACCAAATAACGTATTTATTATAATAACCAACATTTATGTAAGAGTAAAATGATATATCATAAACATATAGATTTCATATCATCATATTAGTTAAGAACAATCTCCTAGGAATTCCCTTAGAGTCAACTTGTGTAATGTCTAGGTAGCGTTTCATACCACTACCTATACTAAGAAACTCCTCAAGTCACCCTAGTCAAAGTTCATTTACTTGTCTTTTATTTTACATGAGGGAAAATACGCATTAACAGAAATAGACGATGTGAGCTAACAAGGAATCCAGTGTCTTCCCCACACAAAAATGAGGTGGTCTACTGGCAAAAGTAGAACCTAAAATGACGTAGCTTTCTAGGTGGATCCACTAGCTAGAATCATATGGTTGCAACATCGGTCAAGAACTAGGAGATGTATTAGGGACCCATAGTTCCACATTAAAAGGCAGCCTCACATTAAAAGGCAGCCTCAATCTAACGAGAATCATTGTGAACCTACCTTCACACAAGGTAAGGAACACTTCCCATATTTAGTTCATCAGTGCTTAGCTTTAGTACCTTTCTTGAAATGACTTTTAAGTTTTCTTTTATTATAAACTTATCAAAGGTCATTGGAGATATTCTCCATGTATAACATGATCATGAGTTCTTTTAGATTAGATGTGAATTGTCATTCCATCTCATAAACTTTCTTTTGTTATATTTACATGGTAAAATCATCTTGTATAAAACATACAAGAGAGTATCATAACTTGCAGATTCGTATTGTTATCATAATATCACAATTAACATGTTCATATCCCATCATATTCACATAGATACATAATACATACTTTTGATAAAATAGCATCATAGTTTATAGGCTAACATAAACATTAAGAGTAATCACACTTAGAAGACTTACCTCTTACTTCCAACAATATTATGTAAAGGAATCCCAAGAGTGAAAAACACATACCTTATTGATGAATAATCCACAAAATTTGATTGGACACTTTGAAACATTCGTCATCTTCCTTAAGATTTTTATATGTTCTTCTATGGAGTTTGGAAAAACGAGCGTTCTTGAGAGATTAAGAGGAATTCATCTGATATTGATTTGGGACGTGTAAAATTTCTCTAATACTAACCAAATATCAATATATAGACGTCCCAAGATTTACCCTAAGACCCTCCACTTATATTACCTAAAACGCCCCTCCTAAATTGACTACAATTAGAAGAACATTTGACTTAGGGTCTCGGGTTTTGACTAGGATTTAAATTAATTAATTAAATTGCTACTTTAATTAATTAAGAGACATAGGGAAATTACTAAAGTACCCCTAAGTCATTAGGACCATAACCAATCCTTTTGGAAAATCTTAGGTTAGGTAATATGATGTTTCTTTAGTTAGTTACTCGGCTAGTATCACCCAGTTAGGTTTTGGGCTGTCAGGTGAACTTTTTAGTTTATGTTTGATTGTCCTAGGTTAATAGGTAGTAAGGTAAGATAGTTAGGGCCTAGGAATTTTTAGGAAGCGTGGCCCCATGTGGCTTGGACCACCATGTGCCTGCCCTCTAACCGTACTAACCAAATTTGGTTAGGCTTGGTCTCTTGTCTCTCAGCTGGCAGCACATGTGCTTGTACACGTGTTGCTGCCGCCTTCTTGTTGTCCCAAGGATCTTCACTATGTCCTTAGACACTGCTTAATCTACATGATCATTTTAAATAGTCATGTGCTATGGTACCTAGGCTTGACAATTGGATGCCTCGTACCTAATGTGCACAAATAAAAAATTAATATTTTAGCTTAGGGTCTTCATTGCAGGTACAATTCCTAAAAAAGATTGGATTGGAACATTTGAACATCAAAGTATATCTTAATGCATCAAAATTTGTTAACCAACAAAGTGTATTTTAAGTTAGTTGTCAATACATAAAATTTGGCTAACACGCTGAAGCCAATATTCTATAACATGCCCAATATTACTAAATATTGGGCATTGGGATGCCTATGTATCCCAATACATATTATTAAAACCTAATAGTCTCTTCACAAGACAAATATCTTTTCTGGAGCATCATTTTAAGCATTATTAAATAGATTAAGCTCTAGTATAAGTCATGGAATTTCCGGAGGGTTAAATTATCCCCCCCTAAGGAACATTCGTCCCTGAATAACACTAAAATCTTTTGCAGGGTAGAAAAAAGACTGGATACTAGAAGCACAAAAAGCACATAACATATCGTTACACTTAGCACTCAATTCATGATCCACAAACATGTAAGAGATACATATTCATAATACATAGTGAGGAATTTCCTTCTCAACCTTTTCATAAGCTCAAAATGCATCGAAGAGTTACCATGCTATCAATCTTCTCAAGATAACAACAAAATACCAAAAGCTGAGGAAAACATATGCATTCAAGTTTCACATAAGTGCTAGAATAGAGTAACATGCACCTATTTAGTAAGCAAGTTAAAAAAAATAACATTCTTGTTAAATTGGGAATGAAGTCTTTTATAAGAAAATCTTTATTAGCTATGCCCATCATTTGATTTTTTGCATAATATATTCTTATTGGGGGATATATTCACACTCCAATATTCGCATAAACCAATAACTATTAAAAATTCATTCTTATCAAACACTGATGATTTGACATTCTCATGCTTTGCTTACTTAGTTCTCTTCGAACATACATTTCTTCATATTTGATCGCACGTTTCACTTTGAACATGCTATGTTGACTTATAATATTATTTAAGACTTCCATTGGGATCTTTCTGTGCAATGACTAAGAATGACTTACATCATTACTTAGTCTAACCTCAACCTTTGGTCATCATATCCGAACACCCCTCATCTTCCTACTTCTTTCTTTCTTTCTTTCTTTCTTTCTTTCTTTCTTTCTGAAATCTTGAGCATAATACACACTACTACAATCGAAAATAGGGAGAACTAGGGAGATTAACATTCGACAATTTCATTGGGAACAACCCTAGTTTTGGTTTTCTTAAATTCCATACGTTTTAAAAGACTCCTTTATGCTCACCACATGGTATATACAACCATTTGTAATCATCTTATAGTCCATTAAACACGAAATAATTTGACCCCTTGGAATACAATTTCCCCCCTTCCATTCTAGAATACGTTCATTACGGAATTGAAACTTCACTACCCTTGTTCTAAAATCTAGGGAAGCAAAACAATCATTAAGTCAATCCATACCCAAGATGATATCAAACATGTAAAGTTCTACCAAATCAACAAGAGTAACTCCATTGAGCAGCAAGACAGGGCACTTTCTATAGACTCTTTATGCAACTATAGAGTCACCCATTGGGGTAGAAACGAAAAAGCTCTCAATCAAAACATCGCGAAGTACATCAAACTTCCTAGGTACCAAAGGTGTAACAAAATGAAAAGCATCACCTAGGTTAATAAAAGCATAAACATTAACAGATAAAACTTGTAACCTACCCTTCGTAATGTCGATAGAGCTTCATTGCTCACCTGCAACTTTGAGGGCATAAAATTTCCTTTTTGGAGCTTCAAAACTAGGACCGTGTGCTTGCCTATTAACCTAACCTTGACTTCTAACATTAGGACAATCTCTCACCATATGTCAACCTTTGACACAACCATAGCAACTATTAGTCCCAACAACACAACCATAGCAACTATTAGTCCCAACAAGACATTAACACGCATGTTTCTTACAACACTTACCACCAGTTGGTCTCTCTTTTGGTGGATCAACATTTCTCCCCTCTTTAGGTTTAGGATTAGAACCTTTATCATTGCGATTCATGGAGAAATTAAAAGGAAATTCTTTTGAAAAACGCTTTTTAAACATAGGCTTGTCTTGCAGATCAAGCCTACTCTTAGAAGAACTACCTTCAATAGGCTTTGCCTTCTGAGCTTCCCCATGACTCTTCCTTTGGCGACTTTCCTCAACTTGTTGAGAATGAACCATCAACATCCTTTACAACGGTTGAGGAATTTCTCTACCTTAGCTTCCTTTTGTTTCCTTTGAAAGAATCTACCAATACAGGAATCATATGCTAAATGACACATAGTGTCAAAGCTCTGAAGGCACGACAATGGAGTATCAAGAAAAGAGAAGTTTCCTAATCATCACATAGCATCTTATCCATAATTGTGGTGCGCTTAACAACCATGAAGAAGACACTAGGTAACATGGTTTAGTGAGACATTGACACTAAGGATATTTAACTCCCTGATACCAAGTTTGTCACACCCGGATAGTACACCCCGTATGAGACATGCGTCGTTAACCTCTCAGAGGTCAATGTCAAGCCTCTTCTTGCTTTCATAACAATCATATAGTTAAATTTTGAGAAAAATTAAAAATATTTAACATACTATTGAAGTATCTATAGACTTCATACTTAGTATATATACAGACATACGATAACTAGAAATCTGTCTCACATATTAAACCATCTAAACAGTACAATTCTTGACTTAGGCAATAATAGTGAATATGCCATATAAGCGTTAAAACAAAAGAATCCAAAGAACATAAATAGAAATCTAATACTCTTAATTTCTACTTATTCCTTCCTAAATATAGAATATGGATAATAGAATCCCCAAAAATGAGGACCTACCAAGACTCGGAGAAAGAGTTCAAAGCTTCTTCAAATCGACCTTCTTAAACTTCAATGGCCGGAACCTACAGTTGTAGTAATATAAAGTAATGGGTTAGTACGCCACATGTACTAAGTATGGGAATATCAACATAACACTTAATAACATGCATGAAAAAGAATCATTTGTCATTTCATTTGAGAACATGCTAAGTCATGTGAAATCCTTCAATACACATACCATATAATGTGTACAAACTTAGGATACCATCAACTTACAACATGATGATAATCAAAGACATGTTTTCATAGAGTCATGTTAACATATTCAATAAATCATATAAACATAACATAAAAACACTTACCAATGATCTCATCCCCAACATACAAGTGAAATGGTCATGTGAAGCCCCATAACCCACATAACCAAGTAGATAAGATAGGAGACCATAAGAAAAGCCTTGCTTCATGTAACTTGTAAAATAAGTTGTCATTAATTCATATTGAAATTCAAACAAATAACGTATTTATCATAATAACAAACATTCATGTAAGAGTAACATCATATATAATAAACATATATCGCATATCTTCATATTACTTAAGAACAATCTCATCGGTGGATCCACTAGCTACTATCCTATGGTGGAAACAAAGTTCAAAATGTGGGAGATCTATTATAGACCCATAAATACACATTGCATGGCCACCTCAATCTCAAGAGAATACTGGTGGACCTACCTTTCCTCTAGGAAAGGGATACTTCCCGTATCTAGTTTATTGGTTCTTAGCTTAAGTCCCTTTCTTGAAATAACCTTTAAGTTTTATTTTATTATAAACTTATCATGGTTCTTTGGGGCAACGGGTGCCACAGATACTAAGAATGAAGAGTGGTCTTCCTATCAACTCAACGATGTTGCACAGACTTGGTGCAATAAGTGGCAAGCTAGAGGAGTTTTGGGCGTAGTTCTGGACACTTGGGAACTGTTTAAGACAGCCTTCTGTGAGAGATTCTTTCCCAAGGAGATGAGGGAGGGAAACGTTGAGGATTTCATCAACCTTAAACACGGATCAATAACAGTAAGGGAGTATTCCCTAAAAAATTTTAAACTATGAATGTATGCCACTTCCTTTGTATCTAAACGCAGGGAAGATGAACAAGTTCCTCACTGAAATCAATGGAGATCTGGAGGAATATTGTATCTCCAAGTTGATGGTGCATGTCCAGCGGGTAGAGGAAAACCGCAAGAATAGGGGTGTTCGTGATGCTAGAAGGCCTAAGCCTCAGGATCAGGCTGGTCTCCGCCATGGAGGCCACAAAAAGAATTTTGGCATCCGTGAGAAGCCCAGGTTCAAAAAGGGGAAATAGAGTTCAGGGAATTATAACTCTTAAAGGAGTATAACATCTAGATGAGGCAGACCCGAGCCCTAGAAGGGCAATGGAGGTGAGATGCAGCGTCCCAGAAAGGACTGTGCTAAGTATGGTCGTGCTCCCATTGGAGAGTGCATACAGGGAACTAATGCCTGCTTCAATTGCAGTAAGAGCAAGCACATGGTTATGGACTGCCCACAGAAAAGTGGTCAGGCTGGAGGTAATTCTCAGCCTAGGCCTAATCCACAGGACGTAGCAGCATCCGAGCCTCCTAAGAGGAACATGTTCTACGCCCTGAAGGGCAAGGAGGAGCAGGAGAAGTCCGCTGATGTGGTCATAGGTATGCTGCAAGTATGCTCGACTTCTATTTATGCTTTTGTTAATCCAGTGTCTATGCTTTCCATTGTAACTCATTTGCTTGCCCTCGATTTTGAGATATTTCCTTAAATTCTGCATGATCCTATATAGGTTATTACACCTTTAGGAGAAAATGTAAGAACTGATAGAGTATACAAGGATTGCCTAATAGTTGTATGTGCTAAGACTATGTGTGCAGACTTAGTTGAGTTACCAATGCATGATTTTGATGTCTCTTTGCATGGATTGGCAACATAGTTGTTATGCTTGCATGGATTGTCGTAATAGGGTTGTGAGATTTCATTTCCCTAATGAAGAAGAGCTAGTCTGGGAGGGGTAAAAATTGAGTTGTCCTAATCCCTTTATTTCAACCCTTAAAGTAGTCAAAAGATGTCCAAGGGGTTATAATGTCATCTTGTGAGTGTTAGTGATTTAGATCAAGACATTCCTTCCATAGACTCAGTGCTTAGTGAACTTTGATATCGACTTAGAACCCGATAATAAACCAATTTCAGTTACTCCTTACAGAATGGCTCCAGTAGAACTCCAAGAGTTGAAGTTGCAGTTAAAAGACCTCACTAATAAGGGTTTTATTCAGCGGAGCATATCCCCTTGGGGCGCTCCATTGTTGTATGTGAAAAAGAAAGATGGAACCCTTAGAATGTGTATCGATTATTCGAAGCTGAATGAAGTCACTATCAATAATAAGTATCCACTTCCCATAATAGGTGATTAGTTTGACCAACTCTAAGGGCTAGTTTCTTATTGAAGATTGATCTTCGTTTAGAGTACCATTAGTTCAGGGTTAGGGATGAAGATGTTCCGAAGATAGTCTTTCTTACTCGTTATAGTCATTACGAGTTTTTAGTTATGTCATTTGGTCTCATGAATGCACCTGGTGCATTTATGGATCTCATGAACAGGGGCTTCCGTGAATAGCTTGACTCCTTCATCATAGTATTCATTGATGACATTCTCATCTACTCTAAGACAAAGGAAGAGCATGAATATCATTTTGAGACTAACCTTGCAGGTACTTAGACAACATCAGCTGTATGCCAAATTCAGCAACTGTGAATTGTGGCTTAGATCTCAGACCTTCCTAGGTCATGTTTGGTCTGACAAAGGTGTGGAGGTATATCCCAAGAAGACTGAAGCTGTTAAGAAGTGGACAAAACCTCTACACTACGGTCATGACACAAGAACCCCAAGTGCCTCCTATGTCTCAAGCTCCTTTTGCTGAAGGAGATATGACTAATGTGGACTTGAGGTTTGCCTTAATGAATATGATCCAACTAGTGACGGCTCAAGCTCATGTCATCCATAATCACTCTGTTGGCAAAGCTAATCAAAGAGATAGGCCCCAACCTAATGCTAGTACTCTTGCCTCTAGAATTTGGGATTTCATGAGGATGAACCCTCCCACCTTTCATGTCACTAAGGTGGATGAAGATACACAAGGTTTCATAGATGAGGTTTTCAAAGTTGTAGATTCTATGAGTGTGACCCTTAGGGAGAAAGCGGATTTAGCAGCTTACAAACTCAAAGATGTGCCTCAGGTGTGGTTTGAGAAATGGAGGGTTGAGAGACCCTTATACAGAGGTCCTGTTGATTGGGAGGAATTCAAATATGCTTTCCTTGATAGGTTCTTTCCGCTAGAGAGGAGGGAGAAGAAGATGGTTTAATTCATGAACCTTCATCAAGGGGGAATAAGTGTGCAAGAATACTCCCTCAAATTCACCCTACTCCGTAAGTATGCCCCTACCATGGTAGTCAACCCTACGTATAGGATAAAAAAATATGTTATGGTAGTGTCTATCTTGGTGGAGAAAGAGTGTTATACGACAATACTTCTTCATGACATGGATATCTGTATGCTCATAGTTTATGATGAACAAATTGAGGAGTCCAAAATTAAGTAGATAAGTCAAGAGAATAGGAGGCCTAGATCAGATGATTGTAGTCACAAAAAACCAATGAAGAGGTTTTATAACCAATATTCTTCCATAGGAAACAAGGACAAGGCTCCAAACTAAAATTGCCAAGGTGGTGGTCATACTTATGAGAGGACTAGGTTCCTTACTTGTGCGAAGCCACATTAAGGTAGGTGTCTTGCCGGATCGGATCGTTCTTTTGCATCTGGTAATAAAATCAACAAGATTAGGAACTTCCCTATCATCAAATCAAGAGGACAAGAGGTCAAGCAAGATTCATTAGATCCAAATGCACCAAAGAAGAATCCTTACTATGGGATGGGAGATAGAAAGGATAAATAATCCGATTTTAATGGTCTTGCTAAGTCTTAAATCTCTATGATTGTTGTTTTTTACGTTATGAAATGATTTTATATGGTTATATATCTCATATGATCATGCCATCTTTATGTATTGCTCAAAGAATGAAATTTTGAATCTTTAACGTATGTTTGGAAGTCTTACAATGATATTCGCTTTAAGTTTGAGAATTTTGAAAAGAATTTGCCTTGAATTAACTTCTCTTATTGTGTGTAAAATGTTTTATATAAGTATGTTTAATGTTGAAGAAGGTAGTTCATCCATAGAAGAAAGAAAAAGGGTGACTATTGAACTGGTAGTGCTTAATTTTTGAAGTGTTTGAAAGTGTGAAATTGTGCTCCTTGTTAATTGATGCTTTCATTTTTCCTATTTTTGAACCTTGATTTTTGTGTTTTATGTAATACTAAGTGATTCCTTGTAGTTCTTGATGTTTTATTGTCATTCGAGGAAGAATGTTATTCTAAGTGCGGGAGAATAAAACACCCCAAAACGAACTAAGGAGAAACAGAGGCTCGTGAGTGTATCTTGAGTTAATTTGAACATAAAATGAGTTAAATTAATTTTATTAGGAAGCCTATGAAGTTTGGTTAATTTGGGAGGTCAAACGCCCCAGAACATCAATGACATTCGCAGAATGTGACTTAAAAAGTCTTCTTGTGTCTTTCTGTATTTGAGTGAGTTTTACGTGTTTGTTTTGATCTAAATTGATGTGGGATATTCCTAATACCTAGAGTATTATTTTTAGGGGATTAAAATATGGGTACGACCCCACCTAAGACACACGAGGGGTGATAGAAGAGGACCCAAGACGTAGCACCCAAGATGGCCAATCGACGCCCAGAGTCTACTGTCCATAGAATCAATGATGCCACGTCGTTTGGGGGGAGTAGTCCCATATATTAGGGTAGCGTATACCCCATTGAAGAATCCTCTTAAGCAACTGAGGCCCCAGCAGAACTTGTCGTCAAACAAATGACGCTCAGTAGCTTGGGGTCGTCGATTGGCACCTGCAAAAGTTGCTAAACTTAGACATGACCCTCACTTCAAATATGCAAACTCCTTCACTAAAGAAACCTCTCTAAAAGTCTCTTTGTAAGCAAGAAGTCGATGAGAGCTAGGAGGGCTTGTTGGGAAGTGTTATTCATAAAAAATTAGTGGGTTTAATTCGTATTTAGGTATGGTATCCACCCTTGAACCCTCTTCTATTCAAGGAGTCATTTCCAAAAATATTTCAAAAAGGGTTTCAAACTCTATTTTCTTTTATCTTTGATTTTTAAGCATGGATCTTCTTGTAAAAGTATTTTAATGGTTCAAATGTGTTTCTTTAAGTATGAATTGATGATTTTAATTTCAAAACCCTAATGAATTTATGTCTATGCATATTTCAAACTTTTATCTTAAGAAATGGGTTAAATGGATATGTTTGTTTAGAGTACGAATTTTGGTTTTTCTTGTGTTGTTATTATGAGTTAAGATACTACATAAGAGCTTTGTTTTGATGAAATAATTAGAAAATTGTTATGGGTGGTGATGGCTTGGTTTAATGGTGAGTTGCTTATATTGTGTATTTATTATCATAAATTACTCTTCAGTAATATGGTCCACCATTTTGGTGGTGGTGTGTCACACATGGATCCTCGACCACATTTGAAACTGCCGTCGTTAACCTCTCAGAGTTCGCATACAAGTCTCTTCTTATCTTTCATCACAATCATATAGTTAAATTTGCAGAAATTTAAAACTTTTTCATATTTATTGAAGTGTTCTTAGACTTCATATAATTACTGCATAAGAGTGATACACTAATAAGATCAAACTAAACAACCATCTATCAATAGATTAAACAATTGGAGTAAGGAATCATAATTTTAGTAATTGTTAACCGAACCGTCCTTAATAAAAACGCTTGAACAAATGTTTGAAATCAAACTCTAGGGACAACATCCACTAACTATGTCTAATTTTGTAAAGCTAAATAACAAACTTAGGCATCCTCGAACTCAATAAGACCTACCAATGTCTGGAGATCGCTAATCCAAACCGTTTCATGAATCTTAAATCTTCTTTCAGACATGCGCCTATAAAAATAATAATAGTATGTGAGTTAGTACACACTTGTACTAAGTATGGGTGTATATACATAAAAACATAAGGAATATGCATTATTACGAAAAGCTCTTCCTATTACAACATGTCGGTTCTGGAAAGTGAAGTCTCTATACTTTCCTAATTCGTTATTTATGATTCATGATATGAATATGACATATGTTCTTGCATTTAAAGCACACAACTAATTTTCCATATGAACATAAGACCTTGGAATAATGAACATAATTTTAGAACAACTCAAAAAAACATAATAAGTTTGCACCCTTAGGTCGAGAGCTTCTTGTCTATGCCTCACTTTATTTTTCAGTATTTTTCTTTTTCTTGTTGTGTAGTTCAATGATATCCTTTGCCCTATGTTTTACATACAAGTTCAATGATTCATTGTAGTCTCATACCAACAATGAATCAAGTAAGTAATCCAAAAGGCTATGGAAATGATTTGACTACCCTTACCACAAGTTATTCTTTCATTTCTTGTTAAATTGGGAATGAAGTCTTTCTAAGCCAATCTTTATTAGCTATGCTCATTATTTGATCATTTTGGATTTTATAAAGTTGTTGGGGCACATATATTCATATTATTGGCTATGCCCATTATTTGATCATTTTGCTTACTTAGTTCACTTAGAAACTTACTTCTCATCTTGTTTGATCTCATGTTCACGATGAGCACAATTTTCTTTCTTTCTTACATTCATAAAGAAATCTATAGAATATAACTATATTTGATCATGTGATATAACATGAAATCCAATGTCTTCCCCACACTGGAAGGAGGTGGTTCACTTATTAAAGTGAACCTAGATCATGTGAGTTAACATGAAATCCAATGTCTTCCCCACACTGAAATGTGGTGGTTCACCAGCTAAAGTGAAACCGAATCTGGAGCATCTAACCGACATGGATCATTTGAGATAAACATGAAATCCAGTTTCTTCCCCACCATAAAAAAGGTGGTTCACCGGCCAAACATAAAACGAATACTACCTAGCACTCTTAGGTGGAATCCACTAGCTAGTACCTATGCTGGAAACATAGCTCAAAGACTTGGAAATTTCAGAGACTCTTATCCACCTTGGTGGTATTCTCATCTCATGAGCCTTACCTGTTCGTGCACAAGCTCATTGCTAGTCTATCAGTGCTTTTCTCAATTTCTTATGCTATACATCTTTTGGAGTTAACTCAAACATTATGGAAGCTTGCTTCCATTATGAGGCACGCTTAGATAAATGGATGACTTGTTATCCCTTTCTTTACTTGATGAATGTGATTTTAAGTCTTACATTATCATTATGGTTTGAATGCGACTTCTCTCACAATTTCTTACACCCTCTTATGTAAGTATATGTTACATAATTGTTTTGGTGCAAGTGAGACTTGTCTCACTTCCTTAGACACCCAATGCTATGACAATTTCCTAAATCATAAGCTTTTATTTATGTTATTACTCATCTTATCTTGTTCAATGTTATTCTGTAGTCTTGTACCATTCTTCATGAAATTTGTATGGACTTATTCAATGAGCTAATGTTCACAATTTATTTTATATAAGGTATATTCACAATTCATTTATATAGGGTATGTTGGGACATTTCCCAATCATTGGCATACCCTGGGTTATGAGTTCATTGATTTACAACTTGTCAAGTCATTCTTTAACATGTATTTGTCCTTACAAGAACCATTATAATTTATATTGTCCATGTAAGATTGGTATGATTTAATCATTAGCCATTATATCATAATTTGAATTAATATTGCTAGATAATTTACTGGCATAAGACAAACTTTCACATATTATAGTAATCTAAACCTTTATTTAAAGCAAGCCAACATTTCATAGTTAATCAGCTTATAAGAACAATGCAGATTTAGATTGGCAAAGTTATAAAGTTTATTTGACATTTAAGATTCATTAACTAGCTTTGATTCTCATTCTTGTTTCTTCCTTGAAACATTACATTCCAAACACTTTCAAACATATCTAATGTAAATCACAATCAGTAACCGAAAACATCATTATTTTCAATACTAACCTAAATTTCATATACGACTTATAACAATTTCATTTTTTCGAACACAATTAGGCATTAATCATACGGATCCAACATATAGGTCTCATTCAACATTATCAAATCAATAAACCTACACATAATGATAAGTTATCACCACATACAAACAACATGCTCGAGATTTTAGATTATACATACTACTAGAATAGGAAATAGGGAGAACCAGGGAGATGAACATTCAAAAATTTCGTTCGGAACAACCCTAGTTTCAGATCTCTTGAATTTAGAACGTTTGAAAATCCTCTTGGGGAAAGGAAACTAAGAGATAAAACCCATACCTTACTGTATAATTGAATCTACGAAGATCACCTTGCACTTTGATAGATAACCTTGAAGGAGTGCCTTGAAATCGCATACGGTTTTTCTTACATTTGTTCACTGTTTTGAGTCGTGAGTTTCTAGTGGTTAAACGTGAGTATAAGTCTTAGGAACTTATATTGACTAATTCAACTTATACTGATTAACTTGATTGAATAAATCAAATAGTTAATTACCAAAATGCCCCTTCTTAATTGACTAAAAATAGGAGAACATTTGACATACCCAAATCAGAAATATTCCTAACGGTTTCAACTTTGACCTTGAATTTTAATTAATTATTTAAGTTTCTAATTTAATTAATTAAGTGACGTAGGGTAATTACTAAAGTAACCCTAAGTCAGTAGTACCATAATCAACCCCTTTGGACCATCCTAGGTTAGGTACTAGAATGTTTCTTTAGTTAGTTACTACGCTAGTGTCACCCAGTTAGGTATTAGGATTTCGGGCACACTAGTTAGTTAATTTAAGTTAGACCTAGGTTAGTTAGTTAGTTATGTAACTTATTTAGAGTCTAGAGTTTGATAGGAAGCTAGGCCCCACATGGCTTTACCCGTGCGCGCACCTTCCCCCTTAACAACCCTAATCGAATTCAGTTGGTGTTGGTGCTTGTCTCTTGGCCGATTAGCACATGTTTTTGCAAATATGTTGCTAATCATTTCTTGTACAAGGACCCTCACAATGTGCTTGGGCATTAAATCTACGTAATCATTTTTAAATGATCGTGTGCCATGGTACCTAGGCTTGACACTTGGATGTCTTGTACCTAATGTTCTAAGAACCAATGTTATCAGCTTAGGGTCTTCATTGCTGGTAAAATTCTAAACAAGCTTGGATTGGGGAATTTGAAGCATTATGTATTTTAAGTTACTTGTTAATACATAGAAATTGGTTAACAACCTTAAACAAATATTTTCTAACATGCCCAATATTACTCAATATTCGGCATTGGGATGCCTATGTGCCCCAATTCATATTCTTAGAACCTAAAAGGCTCTTCACTAGGCAAGTACATTTTCTAGAATGTTACATTGTTCCCCCCAGCCTTGCAAACATTCATCACCGAATGACATTACACATCATTTTTAAACAAAGAGGGTATTTTAAAAAAACACATCACATACTTGAAACTGTACTATTTGTTAATATCTGATTCACAACTTACTCTTGATGATGCACATCACTCAAAGCTTATCTGAAGCTTCGTATCTGAGATTGAGGAACTTCCTTCCCTATATTACTTAAACTGAATACACATCACAACTCACACAAAACAAAAATAATGTCAACGCTATACAAAAACCGCAACATGAATATAAGCATGAACTCATATTAAGTCATATAGTGCAAGTATAAAACACACACAGTTGTGGACACATAATCTACTGAAGGAGCTTCATGTTGGAAGTCACTGACTCTGACTAAGTGGTATAAATACCCCTTAGATAACATCTTATTGGCTTTATGATTGGAAACTATTTGGCCTGTTTTATTTGAACCACGCCCTTCCCATTCAAGCGCTAACTCATGCGAAAAGCTGTAACCTTACAGCCTTGTTTCGACAGTCTATGGTAGCATAGCATTTATGGAGCCAATCCATACCCAAAATTATGTCAAAGTCAAACATGGTTAATTCCATTAGTTCAGGATAGGAAAATCTATCAAGAACAGTTATTGGTCCATCTCTATATACTCTTTTATCTCTAATGTTGCCTCCAATTGGAGTACTAACTACAAAAGGTTCATGAAAGATCGCAGGAAGCTAGTTAAATTTACTAGCTACTAAAGCATTAACAAAATACAAGGTGGATACTGGATCTAACTGTCACGACCGATGTCTAGACCTCAGATGAGACCAGCGCCGTTGACCTCTCAGAAGTCGCAGACAAGCCTACTTACGTTATTATTACTTCGATTAGGATAATTTTAGAAGAAAATTTGAAACTTTTGTTTTCATAACATACACACTAAACATTATATTAGATTCATAAATGTTCACCATCAACAATCTAACATTAAGATTATCAAATGAAAGAAATAGTTTAATATAGCATTAAATGTATACTTGCCAAAATGGCACAAATACAATGTTCGAAAAAATGTAGAAAGAAATGCTAGTGGAACATATTCAACTATCTCAATCCTATAATTAAGCTATAATATAATTGGAAAGAATCCTCTAAAAAATGAGGGCCTACCAAGTCCGTATGAATGCCCACATCCGGATAGTTTAAGCGTGAACCTGTAGCTCTAGCTTACTAAGTATGGGTATATTCCAACACACACCAAGGACATGCATGAGTAAGAATAGCTCATTCCTAACAACGTGATTACGACCAGCACTCTCTTTCCAAATTTTGATTAGGAAAGAGAGTTAACTTTCCAAATTTTGATTAGGAAAGTCATGCCATTAGAGTAACTTGGATCATCAGACTTATTATATTGCACATATCACATAACATATTGCACATAACAATTTGCATATAACACATAGTAATTTTCATATTATTCGTTAATATACCATAAGACCTTGAAATAATGACTTCCCAAAAATGAGGGCTCAACATATGTGACTTCAACTAGCGATCCTTCTTTAGCAAACACAGAGTCTTCTTCATCATTCATACTTCATTTCATTTCATTCATAGGCTAGTGTAAACACCAACTATACCTAAGATATTTTTTAAGACTTTCATCGCGTTTGCTGTGCAATGATCAAGAATGACCTAGTGTCATTGCTTACTAGCTCACCTCTTTATTATCCTATTCAAACACCTTTGGTATCATTCATTTCATTATGTGCATCATTTGAGGTTGGCCTCATTCATTCATGGTGAACTTTAACTTTAACCGACATAGATCACATGAGCATCATGAAATCCAGTGTCTCCCCCACACCGAAAAGAGGATTAATCACCGGCCAAAGTGACCAAAAACATGTTAGCATACATGAGAATTTGAACCCATCCAGATCCCTATATTTGTAGTATAGGTTCGAAGACTAGGAGATATAAGGAGACCCATACCCGACATGCCAGAAAGTCTCCTCTCATAAGAGGTACGTGAACCTCTGCTCTTCCCAAAAGAAGGCATCACGATGCCAACTCAGAAATCTCCACATCAATCAAACCCAATAGCCTTAGCTTTTAAACTGACGAGACTGGCATCATTGACATCTCAGAGGTCACAGACAAGCCTATTTACGTCATTCTTACTTCATCTAGGTTAATTTTTGCAAAAAAATTGAAACTTTTTGTTTCTTAAATTTAGATTTTTTCACCACCAAACATCTAAAATTAAGATTATCAAATGAAAGAAATAGTTTAATATAACATTAAATGTATACTTGCCAAAATTGCACCAATAGAATGTCTGAACAAAAAGAGAAAGAAACGTTAGTGGCATTCTCCTCTAGCTCAATACTTTAACTAAGCTAGAATATAATGGGAAATAATCCTCAAAATAATTCCTACCAAGTCTAGACGAATGCTCCACGTCCGGATAGTTTCAGTGTGAACCTGTAGCTCTAGCATCCACCTGTTCCTGCACCTAAAATTGTAGAATTATACAGGGTTAGTACACACTTGAACTAAGTATGGGTATATGGAAGAACACACAAAGGACATTCATGAGTAAGAATATCTCATTCCTAAGAACATGATTATGGAAAGTCAAGTCAGTGGACTTGCAAAATTTGGATTAGTAAAGTGAGTAAGGTTTAAAAATTTTGATTAGGAAAGTCATACCATGAGAATAACATTCATCATAATACTTAACATATTGCACACAACAATTAACATCTTACACATAACACATAACAAAATTCATATAACACATAACATTTTTCATATCATTCGTTCATTTGCAATGAGACCTTAAAATCATCGACTTGACATCATGACTTCCCAAAAATGAGGGCTCAACATACGGGACCTCAACTAGGGAGCCTTCTTTGGAAAACACAGAATCTTCTTCATCATTAATACGTACTTCATTTCATTTAATTCATAGTCTAGTGTAAACACAAGCTATACGTAGATTGTAGTTTAAGACTTCAATCAGGTGCGCTGTGCCATGATCAAGAATGACCTAGTGTCATTACTTAAGTCTAGCTCATTATCCTATACTAACACCATTGGTATCATTAAGTTCATTATGTGCATCATTTGAGGCTGGCCTGATTAATTCATGGGGAACTTGAACTTTAGCCGACAAAGATCATGTGAGCATCATGAAATCCAGTGTGTCCCCACACTAAAAAGAGGATGAATCACTGCAAAAGTGATCCAAAACGTGCTAGCATACATGAGAATTTGAACCCTGCCAGATCCCTATATTGGTAGTATAGGTTCGAAGACTAGGATATATAAGGAGCCCCATACACGGCATGCCGGAAAGTCTCATCTCATAATAGGTACGTGAACCTCCGCCCTTCTCGAAAGAAGGCATCACGGTGGCAACTCAGACTTCTCCACATCAATCAAAACAAATAGGCTGAGCTTCTAAAGTAAAGAGACCAGCATCATTGACATCTCAATGGTCGCAGACAAGCCTACTTAGGTCATTCTTACTTGGTCTAGGTTAATTTTAGAAGAAAATTTGAAACTTTTTATTTCTTAACATACACACTAAACATTTTCTATTAAATTTGTAATTTTTCACCATAAAACATCTAACATTATGATTACCAAATGAAAGAAATAGTTTAATATAACATTAAATGTATACTTTCCAAAATGGCACCAATACAATATCTAAACAAAAATGGAATGATATGCTAGTGGAAAATACTCCTCTAGTTCAATCCTTTAACTAAGCTAGAATATAATGGGCAAGAATCCTCGAAAGCATGAGGGCCTACAATGTTAAGATGAATGCTTCACGTCCGGATAGTTTCAGCGTGAACGTGTAGCTTTAGCGTCCACCTGTGCCTGCCCATAAAATGGTGGAGTTGTATAGGGTTAGTACACACTTGTACTAAGTATGGGATATGAAAGCACACACCTAGGACATGCATGAGTAAGAATAGATCTTACTTAACAACATGATTATGGAAAGTCAAGTTATTGAACTTGACAAATTTGGATTAGGAAAGTTAGTGAGCTTTCCAAATTTGGATTTGGAAAGTGAGTGAACTTTCCAAATTTAGATTAGGAATGTCATGCCATGAGAGTAACATGAATCATTATACTTATCATATTGCACACAGCACATTACATCTTCCATATTGCACATAACACATTGTAACATTTTTCATATTTATTCGTTCATATACCATGAGACCTTGTAATGATGCACTTGACATCAAGACTTCTCATAAATAAGGGATCAATACATTGGACCCGAACTAGGGAGCCTTCTTTAGCAAACACAAGTTCTTCTTCATTCATTCATATGTACTTCATTTCATTTCATTAATAGGCTAGTGTAAACACTAGCTATACCTAGGATGTAGTGTAAGACTTTCATCGGGTTCGCTGTGCAATGATCAAGAATAACTTAGTGTCATTACTTAAGTTTAGCTCACGTCATGATTATCCTATCCTAACGCCTTTGGTATCATTCATATCATTATGTGCATCATTTGAGGCTGGCCTCATTTATTCATGGGGAAATTTAACTTGAACCGACATAGATAATGTGAGCATTATGAAATTTTGTGTGTCCCCCACACCGAAAAGAGTTAGAATCACCGGCCAAAGTGACACAAAACATGCTAGCGTACATTGGAATTTGAACCCCGCCAGATCCCTATATTGGCATTATAGGTTCGAAGACTAGTAGATATAAGGAGACCTATACCCGTCAAGCAGGACAGTCTCATTTCATAAGAGTTACGTGAACCTCCGCCCTTAAAAATAGAAGGCATCACTGCTAATAGCTAGTCTATCGGTACTCAGTATAAAGTTCCATTACTTTCAACTCATACGTCTTGGAAGCTGGCTTCTAGGATGAGGAAATCATATCTCAATAGATCATTTCGCATCTCATCATTAGTATTAAGTGTGTTAATCTCAATACTTTCATTAGAGTGTTCATAGAGACTGCTCTCTTCATTAACATTACACTCTGAAAGTTGAGTACGTTTTGGTAACCTTCACTAAGGCTCCTTTGAGATTGCTCTCATCTTTTACATTAGCCTCATATCATGTTGTCACCACATTCATTAACATTATCACATTTGAATTTCATAAGTACTCATCCCATTTTACGTGAATGTTCATTTCATTAATAGACAACACACTTGGCAATTTAGTGTGTTGTGCTCTTACATAACCATTCTAGGGATTCATCATTTCATTGTTAATTTCATCATTTCTTTGTTCATTTCATCATGTCATTGTTCATTTCATCATATGCCAAAGCACATGGCCATTTAGTGTGTTTCACACTCTTACTTAAACCTTTTGAGGTTTCATCATTTCATTGTTCATTTCACCATTTCTTTGTTCATTTCATCATTTTATTGTTCATTTAATAATATGACAATGCACTTGGACATCTAGTGTGTTTCACACTCTTACTAAAACCCACTAGGGTTTCATCATTTCATTGTTCATTTCATCATTTCTTTGCGTACATCTTATGTTCACTTATTTTTAGACGTATGCTAAACATATGGGTCTATACATACAAGCCATAAGGCTTCATTCATAGTTGGTTTAAGTGATTCATATCTTCCTAAGATTAGGTGGTACAAGACTAATTCATCTTGTATGTATGCCAAGATCTAGATAGGTAAAGCCATGGGGATACTATATTCCTAACAAACTCTAGGCTCGAACTAAATTATGTAACTAATTAACTAATCTAGGACTAACCGAAATTAACTATCTAGTGTGCCCGAAATCCGAAGACCTAACCGGTGACACTAGCCTAGTTACTAACTCAAGAAACATCCTACTACCTAACCTAGGATGGTCCAAAAGAATTTTATTATGGTTCTAAAACGGTACCCCTAAGTTATTAGGACCATAATAAAATTCTTTTGGACCATCCTAGGTTAGGTACTAGGATGTATCTTGATGTTGATATTCATGTTTATATTGGCTTTGACGTTTATGTTTATGTTAACGTTTACACTTATACATTGACGTTGCCATTAATGTTCATGTGGATTTAGGTTGACATTGACATTTCTGTTTATATTGACCTTTACGTTGACGTTAACATTGACGTTATTGTTGACATTGATGTTGACGTTGACGTTGACATTAAGGTTGATATTCACGTTGACGCAGATATATATATATATATTTATGTTGATGTTCACATTTTCATTGACACTGATGTTGACATTCATATTAACGTTGATATTGACGTTAATGTTCATGTTGATTTTGATATTGACGTTTATGTTAACGTTCAGGTTCAGGTCTATGGTGGACGTTCACAGTGACATCGATGTTCACAATTAGTTGACATTAACATTTACTTTGACGTTTAGTTTATAGTTGATGTTAATGTTTACAATCAGTAGACATTGACATTCACACAAATGCTGACGTTTATGTTCATGCTAATATTGATGTTGACACTACTATTTTTATTGATGTTGACGTTGACATCGATGTACACATTGACATTTACCTTGACGGTGACGTTATCCTTGACATTGATGTTGATGTTGACGTTAACATTGACATTCACATTTATGTTGATGTGGATGTTCTCATTGATGTTGACTTTAGCGTTGATAGTAACATTCAAATTGACGTTGATAATGATGTTTACGTAGATGTTGATATTAAAATTTTTGAAGATGTTTACGTGTATGTTCACATTCACATTGACGTTCACATTGACGTTGACACTAATGTCATGTAGTGGTTGACGTTTACGTTGATGGTGTTGTTGATGTTGATGTTGACTTTGATCTTGACGTTTATGTTTATGTTGGCGTTCACATTTACATTTATGTTGACGTTCAGGTTCACATTGAAATTGATATTGGCATTCACATTGACATTGACAATAGCGTTCACATTGACGTTGACATTGACGATCACGTTGACGTTCACGTTCACGTTGACATTCACATTGGCGTGCACATTGTCATTATCACTGACTCTTACATTGATGTTTATGTTGATGTTTACAATCACGTTGACATTTACGTTGAAGTTGACATTCATGTTGACATTGATATTTACATTAATATTAATATTGACATAGACTTTCACGTTTAGGATTACGTTGATGTTGATGTTTACGTTTACATAGTAGATGACGATCATGTTGATTTAGATGTTTACATTTACGATGACGTTTATATTGACATTGACGCTGACGGTTACATTCATATTGACATTAACATTAATGCTCACGTTGTTATTGATCTTTACGTTGATGTTGACGTTACTTATTCATGTTGACATTGATATGGACATTAATGTTTACATTTACATTCATGTTCACGTTAGCGTTAACGTTCACGTTTATGGTGATATTGATGTTGACGTTCACATTGATGTTGACATTAACATTCACGGTGTTGTTGACATTTACGTTGATGCTTACATTGATGTTCACATTGACATTTTCATATTAACATTAACGTTGACGTTGATGTTTACCTGAAAATTAACGTTGATATTGATGTTGACGTACGTAAGTTAACATTGACTTTCATGTTTACGTTTAAGTTGATGTTCACGTTCACGTTGAGTTAGTGTTGACGTTCATATTGATTTTGATCTTTAGATGCACCATTCTTTAATTATTTGTTTACGTATGACTTATGTGTAATTACGGAATTGGTCAAGGGAACCCAATTTTGATTCCTTTGAACAACACTTTATCTTATTTAAACTTAATATTTGCATTTTTTAGATTTGGGAGACTATAGTTCGATTCCCATCAACCCCGTAATATTTCTTTCTTGTTCTCCTCTCCTTTTTCATTTTAAGGCAAGGAGGTTGTGGGTTCAATTCCCACAAGATCATTATTTTTCTTTTAATTTATCTCTTAACTTTCTCACCTATCCAAGAGGTTGTGTGTTCAATTTCCATTCTCCACATTTATTTTCTCCTTTATTTTTCTCCTAGCTCTCTCATCCATTCAAGAGGTTGTGGGTTCAATCCCCGGTCTCCACATTTTGTGTTCTTCATTATTTTTCTCTTAACTCTCTCATCCATTCAAGAGGTTTTGGGTTCAATCCCCACTCTCCACATTTTATTTTCTCATTATTTTTGTCCTAACTCTCTCATCCATTCAAGAGGTTGTGGGTTCAATCCCAACTCACTACATCTATTTGTCCTATCATTTTTATCATGAAATTATATCTAATTTTCGTTTGGTGAGGTCATGGGTTTAATTCCAAATGACCTCACATTTATTTTTTTTTTAAAAAAAAACATAGATAATTTTACTCATCCTTGGCCGAGACTCCAAATTTCTAGCTGGAAATTTGGTCTCTTCCAATCCCTTTTCCTCTCAATCTTTTGTTTATTTTTTTTTGTAGCTTGTATATAATTATTTCTTGGGTTCAATCCTGAGTTATCTCACTTATATTATATTCATTTTTCTTTGCATTTGTACCACTTTTTTTGGCCGAACTCTACCTACCAAATGCTGGAAATTTGTTCACTACTTTTAGATTCTTTTAATCATCATTCATACGTTAATTCTTAAGGCATTCCGTGGATCATTATTTGGTGCATCTTTAAGTGTAATATTTTTATGGTTATATTTAACAAAGAATTACCATTAAATCCAGGAACATTACACTTATATGAACATCATACTTTTAACATTTACATATACAAAAACACAACATTTATAATACACAAATTTCAGGCAGCAACATAATTAATTACAGCACACCCATGCTCAAACGATTAACGTAAAACACTTTTCTGGAATACATCTTTCAGTCCTTACATAATTTCCAAATACTCAAACCCAGACCTAAAATTATCTATCAGAAGACATACCAACGCATGCTTTGAATCTTTCAAAGGATCTAATAGCAGGGGCATGCAACGGGGATAACATTAGTTTCTCGATTTGAATTTGAACTGAACTTAGGGGTATCTTGGAAAAGGGTCCAATAGAGAAGAAAACCCATACCTTAATGTCGTTCAACACTTGTTTAAATGCTGCCAATTTCTTACAAAACAAAGCCTCACCACCGAAACATGAAGCACTATCCCGTCAAGAACTTTTTTTTTGCTTTATTTTTTTAGACTAACTTTTCTTTTGAGTTTTTAGCGTTCAAGTTCTTGATGAACTTTATTACTTTTGTTCTGTTCTTTTGTTTTACAGAATGCATAAGCAAGAAAGTGAGAGAGGAGTAGAGAAAAACGTGATAATGAGTGGAATAGGATTAGGAGAGTTAGGTGGAGACTTAATCAAACTAGGACTCCTCATTATTAATTAAATATTAATTAATTAAATTAATTCACCAAATAAAATAAATCAAATTAAATCATTGCTCCTACCTAGGTTCAATCAAACCCTGGTGGAGCAAGATTTCACTCATATGGCCAATTTCGGCCCTTTCTAACCAAATTTCCCCTCCACCATATAAATTAATTAATGAAAAAAATATTTAGGGTAATAACAATAATACCCTTAACCTGGAAAAGACCATTTTACCTCTAGACCATCCAAATATACGATTACCCTTTTTTTAATTCTCGTTAAACCTCATCTTGGTAAATCATCGTATTAGGGTGCCCTACATGGCTGGTCCAACCATTCCTAGCTCAACTAACTCACCAAGTTAGTTGGCTTGACTGTGGCAAGGGTTCAGAGGTCTAGTTGTACGTGCATCAATCCGTGTGAACCCTCTCTTATTGTAGGCATTCGGATACATTAAGCATTACTTAGCATAGTTATTTTAGGATTTTTACAACGTTGGCATTCACGTGCACGTTCACGTTCACATTCACGCAGATGCAAACTTTCCTTTGATGTTGACGTTGATGTTAATTATGATATTTACATTGACGTTGATGTTTGCAAATGTTGATTTTATGTTCATGATGATGTTGACGTTGATGTTAACGTTCCTGTTGACATTGATATTGAAGTTGACGTTCATGTTCACGTTCACATTCACTTTAACGTTGACATTGGAAATAACATCAATGTCATGTACCTCGACATTCACCTTGACGTTTATGTTGGCATTGACGTTCACCTTTATGTGTACGTTGACGTTGACATTCATATTGATATTCACGTAGATGTTGACATTAATGTTGACGATCACGTTAATGTTCACATAGATGTTGACGTTCATATTCACGTTGACATTCACATTTACGTTCACGTTTACACTAATACTCTCACTGACTATTATGTTAAGCTTGATGTTCCTGTTTACATTGACCTTTATGTTGACGTTCACATTTACGTTGATATTCATGTTCATATTGACATTGACGTTTATGTTTATTTTAACATTCACACTTATACATTGATGTTGCCATTAATGTTCACGTGGATTTAGGTTGACATTGACATTTATCATTACATTGACCTTTATGTTGACGTTGATGTTGACATTGAGGTTGATATTCACTTTGACGTAGATGTATTTATTTATGTTGAAGTTCACATTTTCGTTGACACTGATGTTGACGTTCATATTAACGTTGACATTGATGATGATGTTTACGTTTACATTAACGTTGACATTGACGTTAATGTTCACGTTGATGTTGATATTGACGTTTATGTTAACGTTCACATTAAGGTTTATGGTGGATGTTTACAGTGACATCAATGTTCACAATTAGTTGACATTAACGTTGACTCTGATGTTTAGGTCGAAGTTGATGTTAATGTTCACAATCAGTAGACATTGACATTCACACAAATTCTGACGTTTATGTTCATGTTAATGTTGATATTGACACTACTTTTTTTGTTGATGTTGACATCGAAGTACACGTTGAGTACCTTGACGGTGACGGTGACCTTGACGTTGATTTTGATGTTGACGTTAACATTGACATTCACATTTACGTTGATGTGGATGTTCTCATTGAGGTTGACTTTAACATTGACAGTAGCATTCACATTGATGTTGATAATGATGTTCACGTAGATGTTGATATTGACATTTTGAAGATGTTTACGTTTATGCTCACATTTATATTGACGTTCACATTAAAGTTGACACTAATGTCACGTAGTGGTTGACGTTTACGTTGATGCTGATATTGATGTTGATGTTGACTTTGATCTTGACGTTAATGTTTCCGTTGGCGTCACATTTACATTTATGTTGACATTCACGTTCAAGTAGAAATTACTATTGGCGTTCACATAGACATTGACATTACCGTTGACATTGACGATCATGTTGACATTCACGTTCATGTTTACATTCACATTGGTGTGCATATTGACATTATCACTGACTCTTACATTGACGTTGATGTTGATGTTAACAATCACGTTGAAAGTTATGTTAAATTTAACATTCACGTTGACATTGACATTTAAATTAATATTAATATTGACATAGACGTTCACGTTTATGATTACATATCTTGTTGATATTGATGTTTACATTTACGATGACGTTAATATTGACATTAACGCTGACAATAACGTTCACATTGATATTAACATTAAGGGTCACGCTATTGTTGATATTTACATTGATATTGACGTTAAATTATTGATATTGACAGTAATGTTTACACTTACATTAATGTCCACATTAACATTAACGTTCATGTTTATGGTAATGTTGATGTTGACGTTTCACATTGATGTTGACGTTAACATTCACGCTGCCATTGACATTAACGTTGATGCTTACTTGATGATCACATTGACATTTTCATATTAACGTTAACGTTGACGTTGATGTTGACGCCTCTGTTGATGTTAAAATTTACGTTGACATTGATGTTGACATTAATATAAGTTAACATTAACTATCATATTTACGTTCAAGTTGACGTTCACATTCACGTTGAGTTAGTGTTGACGTTAACATTTATGTTGAAGTAAACATTGATATTCACGTCGATATAAAGGTTAACGTTTACCTTGTCGTTGATGTTTTCCTTGACATTTACCTTGAAGTTCACATTCATATTGACTTTCGTATAGACATTGACATTCACATTGACATTGATTACATGTTGACAATAATGTTGACTTTCATATAGACATTGACATTCATGTTGACATTGATTACATGTTGACAATAACGTTAACTTTTAACAAGGCATTACGTTGATATTTACATTATGTTTACGTTTCCGTTAACGTTGACATTCACGTTGACGTTGAGGTTCACATTGACGTTGACCTTGACGTTAATGTTAACATTGTCTTTTACGTTTACCTTGACACTGATTTTGACATTTACATTAATGTTCATGTTTACATACACATTTATGTTGAAGTTCACTTTCACATTCATGTTTATTTTAAAGTTCACGTCCAAGTTCACATTCACATTGACGTTCATGTTTACATTGAAGTTCACATTTTCATTTTTTCTTACGTTGACGTTATTGATCACATTGACATTGACATTCTCTTGGACTCTTACTTTCACATTGATGATGATGTTTATGTTGACGTTGACATTTACGTTGACATTTACGTTGACATTGACGATGTGGTTCACTTTGACGTTCACATAGACATTGACATTGGCGGTGATATTGACGATAACATTAACGTTGACTATCACATTGACATTCACGTAAACATTGAGGTTCATGTTCACGTTGATATTCACATTGACGTGTACGTTGATGTTGACATACACGTTGACTCCTAACTTCTGTTTGGCATTCACATTTATGTTGACATTGACGTTTATGTTGACGTTAATGTGCACACTTATGTTGATGTTTACATTTACGTTGATGTTTTTGTTTACATTGATGTACACGTCTATAATTTAACGTTGCCATGGACGTTCATGTGGATGTTGACATTTACGTTGACATTGACATTCACGTTCTGTTCTTGTTTAAATGGACGTTTATGTTTACGTTGATGTTCTCATTGATGCAGACATATACATTTACGTTAACGTTCACTGTCACACCCTGATTCAGGAATCCGAATGCAACCGATGTTATTAATCTCTCAGAGGTTGCAGACAATCCTGTTTTTAGCTTTCATCACATTCATATAGTTAAATTTGCAGAAAATTTAATTTTTTTAAAACATAATGAAGTATACATAGACTTCAGATATTTTGTACATAGATTAATATTCTACTAATCTCAAATCAAAACAACCATCTACAATTAATGAATCAATTCAAATTAAAAGATCAATATATAATGTAATAGTTATCCAAAACGGCCTTGGTAAAACTCTTCGAAATAAACATCTGAAAAGAAACACTAGAGACAACATCAACTAGATATATCTAAAGTACTAAGCTAGATAGATAAGTGTAGCATCCTCAAACATCAAGAAGGCCTAACAAATTCTAGAGATCGACAATCCAAGAAACTTCAATGATTCTTCAACCTTCTCTCTGACCTGCACCTATAAATATAATAATAGTATAGGGTTAGTACAAACTTTTACAAAATATGGGTGTATGCACACATACACATAACTACTATGCATGATCAAAGGAAATCTCTTCCTATAACAACATGCCATTTTTGGAAAGTGACATAACTAGACTTTCCTAATTGGTTATTTGTGAATCGTGGTATGAATATGATGTATTTTAATGCATTCAAAGCACCCAACTCATTTAATAGATGAACATAAGACCTTAGAATCAACAAAGTAATTTTATAACAACTCGAACGAAAACTCTAAAAATTACTCCTCCAAACCCGAGAGCCCTTTTTTTATACTTAGTTTATTTTTCAATCTTTTTGTTCTTATTATTGTGTAGTTCAAAGATCTGTTTAATCTCATATTTTCTTAGAATTGCAATGATTGATTGTAGGGCCATACCTATAATGAATCAAGTAAGTAATCCAAGAAACTATGGAAATGATTTGTCTACCCTAACTGCAATTTATTATTTCCATTCTTGTTAGATTGGACATGGAATCTTTGTAAGCCAATCATTATAGAAGATGTGGGACATTGATTTGCCATTATGTTTAAATCCCCTTTATTGGAATAATATAAGAAGTCATTTTAATATAATTTTATTTGACTTTGATAATTTTCATAATATAAGAATTCATTATTGTCTATGCTCATTATTTGGAGAAAGCTTCATTCTTATCAAACAATGACTATTGATATTCTTAAGCTCTTACTTTGTTAGCTCACTTTTAACATACATATCTTCTTCTTTTTTGCTTGCTTCCTTAAGGACATCTTTAGAATTAAGATCATGCGAGCTAATATGACATCCAGTGTCTGCCGTACACCGAAAAAGGGTGATTAACTTATCAAAGTGAATGTAGATCATGTGAGCTAACATGAAATCTAGTGTCTTCCCAACACCGAAAAGAGGTTTTTCACTGTTTATAGTGAAACCAAGTATATTGTTCTCCCCACAATTAAAAAAGGTGGTTCACGGCTAAAGTTAACCGAATACTTTCTTTCATCTCTTAACCAAATAGATCATGTGAGCTAAACATGAAATCATGTGTCTTCCCCACACCTAAAAGAGGTGGAATCACCCGCCAAGGTGAAACTGCATCATACCAGCTCGCTTAGGTGGAATCCACTGGCTAGTTCCTATGCTGGCAACATATTTCGAAGACTAGGAGAGATATGCAGATTATGCTGGCAACCTAGTTCGAAGACTAGGAGAGATACGGAGACTACTTTTCGACCTTGGTGGTGTCTTATCTCATAAGGCTTACATGTGATGGCACAAGCTCATTGCTAGTTTATCGGTGCTTTGCTCAGCTTCTTTTTCTTTACATCTTTTAGAGTTGACTAAACATTTTGGAAGCTTTTTTCTAGTTATGAGATTTACTTAACACTTTGGATAATCGTTCATCCCTTTATTTACTTGATGAAATATGAAATTTAAACTTACATTATTATCTTGGTGTTAATGAGACTTGTCTCACGATTATTAATACAATCTTTCGTGAGTATCTTTAACATAGATGTCTCAGGTGTACGTGAGACTTGTCACACTTCCTTTAACACCCCATTATGGTCACTTTCATAATTTGAAGATTTTTAATTTTTTTATTACTCACCTTAACTTGTTTCATGTCTTTTAGTAGCTTTATACCATTTTTTATAAATGTTAAGAAGTATGCCCTATGTAGTAACTATATTCATAGTTCATTTGGAAACGGTATGTTGGGACTTATCCCAATGATTGGCATACCCTTGGTTATGAATTCAAAGTAACATTAGTCATGCTTAATTTTGTTTACATTAACCGTAATCCAATCTTCCCATCATACTTTGAAAGCAATATTCTAAGACAATTTCATTCAACTTTTTGGGCATGAAATTGTTAGAAATTTTATTGGCATAAACCAAAGTTTCCCTTAAACAACTTTCAGTATGTTATCACTAACCACATCAATTTATCCCATGTATGTATTATAATGATCCCCTAAATAGGCAGCACGTCGAATTAAACAGTAGAAAACTTTATAATCGAATTTTAACACACTTCATATTCTCAAACACAATGAAGTATTACATCATTCTTTGTTTCATATAGCTAATACCCTGATCATATGAATCAAATATATACATGCCTATTACTCATTACATACCAAGAACCTATAATTAATAATCAGTTAGCACTACATAGCAAAAACATGTTCAAGATTACATCTATATACTTAACGAATAAAAAACAAGGTTAACTAGGGAGATGGACGTTCAACAATATCATTGGGGAAGAACGCTAGTTTCAAAATTCATGAATTCAAACGATTGAAAAGTCTCTTGGACAAAGAATTATATGAGATAAAACATATAATTTATGTATAAATAAATCTACAAAGATCACCTTGCACGAAAACTTGAAGAAAACCTTGAAAACGCCTAAGAGCATTGAGAGAAACTTTTTGTTTTTCTTTTGCGTTTGCCACTGTTTTGGTCGTGATTTTTTTAATTTTCCAACGTGAGTCTAAGTATTAGAACTGATGTTGACTCATTCAACTTAGGCAAATTAAGTAAATAAATTAGTTCATTACTAAAATCCCCTCCTCAATTGACTAAAACTAGAAAAATATTTAACTAGTCAAATCTGAAATTTTTTACTAGGAATATCAGCCTTACTTGGGAATATCCTTATTTTTAGTAATTAAGGGACCTAAGGTAATTACCAAAGTACCCCTAAGTCATTTGTAGCATAACTAGCCCTTTTGGACCATCCTAGGTTATGTACTACGATGTTTCTGGAGTTATGCTAGGTTAGTGTAAGGATTTCGCTTTGACCACTTAATTTAATTAATTAAGTTGCTAATTTAATGAATAAGGTTATCTAGGGTAATTACTAAAGTAACCTTAAGCCGTTAGGACCATAACTAATCCTTTGGCCATCCTATGTTAGGTACTAGGTTGTCTTCTTAATTAGCTACTATACTAGTGTCACCCGGTTAGGTCTGAGATTGTCAGGTTCACTAATTGGTTAACTCCCTTAGTCTTAGGTTACTTTGCTAGTTATTTCAGTTGGTTAGAGTCTACAGTTAGTTAGAGAGTTAGGCCCACATGGGCGGACACGCATGCCCCTTAACTACCCTAATCGAATTTGGTTAGGGTGGTCCCCTCCCTTGGCCGGTTCATCACATGTGCTTGCACATGTGTTGTTTGCACTTTCCTAAATAATTATTCTTGATTGTTCATTTTGAATATTTAATTATTGTCCCAAGGAATCTCACTATGTCCTTGGGAAGAACTTAATCTACACTATCATTTTAATTGATCATGTGCTATGGTGTCTAGGCGTGACACATGGATTCCTCATATCTATTATTCAAAAATACTATGAAACATATGATTTTAGCTTAGAGTCTTTTTTGAAGGTACATTTCTTGGACAAGCTCATTAATAATTAGAAAATCGGCTAAAACCATTTAAGCCATTATTTTCTAATGTTCCCAATATTTTCCTTATTGGGTATTATATAGAAATTGGCTGGTACCCATTAGCCAATATTCTGTGTTATGCTCAATATTTCTCAATATTGGGCATTGGGATGCTTATGTATCCCCGATTTGTATTCTTAAAGAACTATTGGGATCTTCACTAGAAATGTAATTTTCTGGAATGTTACATTATCCCCCCTAAGAACATTCATCCCCGAATGACACTACACATCAATTTTAAAATAAAGAGGGTAATTTTCGGAAAACACTTTCACATGCTTTAAACTTTACTCTTTGTGAATATCTGATTCACACTTACTCTGGATGATGAATATTACTCAAAGCTTTCTGAAGCTTCATATTTGATATTGAAGTACTTCCTTCTCAATTACAATTAACTTAATGCACATCACAACTAATGAAGCACAAAAATCATGTCGACGCTACATATAAATGCAACATGAATGCAAGCATGAACTCATTTTAACTCATTTAGTGCAATTATAATAAACACGATTATGGACTTTAAATATTAAATTGACAAATGTACAAATAATTCAGAGTTTCTTAAACAAAAACCAGACTTAGGATGAGTATATCTAACTCTTTTGGCAACTAAAACCTTACTACCCTGTATCGATAGTCTATGGTAGCATAGCATTTATGAAGCTAATCCATACCCAAAATTATATAAAAATCAAGCATGGTTAATTCTATTAGGTCGGCATATGTAACTCTATCAAGAATAGTTATAGGGGAATCTCTATATACCCTTTCAGCTCTAATGTTGTCACCTATGGGAGTACTTACTAAAAAAAGTTCATGCAAGAACTCAGGAAGTCTATCAAATATACTAGCTACTAAAGGAGTAACAAATGGCAAAATGTATCATAGATCTGACAATGCATACATAGGAAAAGAGAAGACATGCAACATACTAGTGACGATATCAGCTGACTTCTCCTACTCTTCTCTACCTTTCAAAGAATAGAATATGTTCCTCTTGGAAGGTTCGGCTACAGCAGTAGGATTAGCCCGAGGCTGAGCATCTGTCATGGCATGACTCCTCATCTGTGGGATGTCCCATACCATATGCCCACTCTTGCCGCACCCATAGCAGATATTAGTACCTACTAGGCACTAAACTCCATGCAAACGGCCACACTTATCACACGACTTTCTATCACGCCGAGCATTTCTATCATTGCCCTCCTACGAATTTGTGTTCTTATAAAAAGTAAGATAACCTTAGTGTTTGTGTCGCTTCTTGAACTTGGGCCTATCCCAAACTCCAAGAAAATTATTACCATTGCTCGCATTGTACTGATTCAAGGACCTAGATTTCTTAATCTCTCGGTCTCTCTTCTCCTATGACTCTCCTCAACCTGCTGTGCATGTACTATCAACCTACAAAGGTACATGTTATCATGAAACATGGTTGCCCGACATTCCTCCTCCAAATCCTCTGACACACCAGTCACAAACTTGCTCATCTCATCCCTGCTATTGGAAACTAGAGTAGAAACATATTTGGAAAACTTAACAAACTTCAAGGACTATTCCCTAACTAACATACCTCCCTGTCGTAAGTTGATGAATTTATCAACCTTAGCATCTCTCTATTCTCTGGGAGAAAACCTCTCCTGAAATGCATTCTTAAGAACGTCCCAAGTAATGGGAACTTC
Organism: Solanum peruvianum; assembly: GCA_027705065.1. NCBI lineage: Eukaryota > Viridiplantae > Streptophyta > Magnoliopsida > Solanales > Solanaceae > Solanum > Solanum peruvianum. Next base: position 16,332,241 of record JAKWJD010001761.1, read on the forward strand.
TCCTGGTGCTCGGCCATCTCGCAACATCCTGTGCCACACCCGAGCCACATCTTTGAATTGGTAAGCAGCAACTCAGCCTTTTCCTCTTGATTAACACCCATAGCACATAGAATCTTATGAAAATCATCCATGAACTCCTGGGGACCTTCATTGATCTTGGACGCGTGGTAAACAGGAGGACTCATTCTAGTAAAATCCCTCAGTTTGCTAGCCATGGTGCTAGCATGCGGGTTCACCTTGGGGCACACTCTGTCGTGGCTTTGGATGTAGTAGTGTGTTCCTGAGTAGTGGTGTCTTGGGACATCTGAACTAATGCTTCTCTTAGTTCTCCTTCCATCAACACATTTGGGTTGACGCGAACTTGCACTCCAATAGTTGGGGCTTAAGGAGAAGCTTGGTTTCCTCCAGCTGCTGCTTCTTCGACTTTTCCGCCTGTGTTTCTCATTATGTTCATTTTCTACATGTATACACAAGAAGGAAAGTAGACACTAGAATGACACAAAATGTCAAAGCTCTACACGGCACGATAAAGAGTAGAAGAAGGGAGGTTTCTTATCATCACTTAATCCCTAAGTCATGATTGTGGCGCGCTTCACAACCTTATATTAGAAACTACGTAATGTGGTTGTTTTGAGGTTTAGTTCCTAAGTAATTTAACATCATGCTCCGATACCATGTTTCTCACACCCAGATTCAGGAATCCAAAAGCAACCGACGCCGTTAACCTCTCTGAGGTCGCAGACAAGCCTTCTCTTAGCTTTCATCACATTGATATAGTTCAATATGCGGAAAATTTAAAACTTTTAAAACATAATGAAGTATACATAGACTTCATATATTTTATACGTAAATTAATATTCTACTAAGCCCAAATCAAAACAAACATCTACCATTGATGAATAAAATCTAATCAAAAGATGAATATATAATGTAATAGTTAGCTAAAACGGTCTTATTACAAAGCTTTAAAATAAACGTATTAAAAGAAATCAATATCCACTAGCTATGTCTAAAATACTACGCTAGATATTGTAGCATCCTCAAACATCAAGAGGACCTACCAAAGTCTGGAGATCAACAATCTAAATAGCTTCGATGAGTCTTCAGCCTTCTCTCAAAATTGTACCTATAAAGATAATAATAGTATAGGGTCAGTAAACACTTGTACTAAGTATGGGTGTATGAACATATACAAATAAGGACTATACATGATCAAGGAATGCTCTTCCTATAACAACATGTAATTTCTTAAAAGTTACATTACTAGACTTTCCTAATTGGTTATTTGTTAATTGTGGTATGAATACTATGCATTTTAATGCATTCAAATCACACAACTCATTTTATATATGAAAATAAGAACTTTAATCAACATAATTTTAGAACAACTCGAACAAAAATTCTAAAAATTATTCCGCCAACTTTAGAGCCCCTTTTTTATACTTAGTTTATTTTTTATCTTTTTCTTTTTCTTTTTCTTGTTGTGTTGTTCAAAGATCTCTCTAATATCATGTTTTACTTACAAGTGCAATGATTCATTGTAGTCCCATACAAACAACGAATCAAGTAAGTAATACAAGAGACAAAGGAAATGATTTGGCTACCTTTAATACAATTTATATTCTTTTCATTCTTGTTAGATTGGAGATGAAATATTTATAAGCCAATCTTTATTTGCTAGGACACTTATGTCATCATTTCATGTTATGGAGGATGTGGGACATTGAATTGCAATTATGTTTTAATCCCCTATATTGGCATAATAGAAGAAGTCATTATAAGCAAATTTTTATTTGGCTTTGATAATTTCAATTATAAAAGAAGTCATTATTGCCTATGCCCCTTATTTGTTGGGAACTTCAATCTTATCAAACACTGACGATTGATATTCTTAAGCTCTTACTTTCTTATTTCACTTTGAACATACATCTCTTGTTCTTTCTTTCTTTCTTTCTCTTTAAGGACATCTTTAGAATTAAGATCATGCGAGCTAAAATGAAATCCATTGCCTTCCCCACACTGAAAAAGGGATGATTAGCCAATAAAAGTGAATCTAGATCATGTAAGCTAACATTAAATCTAGTGTTTGCCCCACACCAAAAATGGGTTGGTTCACAAGCTAAAGTGAAACCAAGTTCAGTTTTATCCCCACACAATAAACAGGTGGTTGACGGCTAAAGTGAACCGAATACTTTCTTTGAGAATTTAACCGACATTGATCATGTGATCTAAACATAAAATACGGTGTCTTCCCCACACCGAAAAGAGGTGGAATCACCGGTAAAAAAGAAACCGCATCATACCTAGATCGCTTAGGTTGAATCCACTGGCTATTTCCTATGCTTGCAACATCGTTCGAAGACAAGGAGACATACGAAGACTAATTATCTACCTTGGTTGTAGCCTCATCTGATGAGGCTAACATGTGCATGTACAAGGTCATTTCTAGTCTATCGGTTCTTTGCTCAAGTTATTATTATTTACATCTTTTAGAGTTTACTCAAACATTATGGATGGTTTCTTCTAGTTATGAGGTTTACTTAACTCTTTGGATAACCGGTCATCCCTTTATTTATCTGATTAAATATGAAATTAACATTACATTATCATCTTGGTGTTAATGAGACTTGTCTCACGATTATTAAAACTATCTTTAGTGAGTATTAAACATAGTAGTCTTAGGCGTAAGTGAGACTTGTCTCACTTCCTTTAACACCCCATTTAGGTCCCTTACATAATTTAAAGATTTTTAATTATGTTATTACTGATAGTAACTGGTTTCATGTCTTTTGGTAGCTTTATACCATTCAATATAAACGTTAAGAACTTAAGACAATGTAGTTACTATGTTCACAGTTCATTTGGAAAGGGTATGTTGGGACTTATTCCAATGATTTGCATACCCTTTGTTATGATTTTAGAGTTACATTAGTCATGCTTAATTGGGTTTACATTAACCATTAGCCAATTTTCCCACCATACTTTGAAAGCAATATTGTAAGCCACTTTTAGTCAACTTTTTGGGCAAGACATTGTTAACAATTTTATTGTCATAAAACAAACTTTCACTTAAAAAACTTACATTAGGTTATCACTAACCACATCAATTAATACGATAAATGTATAATAATAATCCCCTCAATAAGAATAAATTCGAATGCAACAGTACCTATCTTCATAATCGACTTTTAACACACTTCATATTCTCGAACACAATTAAGCATTACATCATTCTTTATTTCATATAACAAATACCCTAATCATATAAATCAAGTATATATATGCCTCATCATTCATTAACAAATCTAAAACCTATAATTGATGATCAGTTAGCACCACGTACCAACAATATGCTCAAGATGAATCTATATACATAAAGAATAGAAAACAAGGATAAGTAGGAGACAGACGTTCAACAATATCATTGGGGAAGAACCCTAGTATCGAAATTGATGCATTCAAACGTTTGAAAAGTCTCTTTGAGAAATAATTCCATGATATAAAACACATACCTTATGTGAAATTAAATCTACGATGATCACCTTGCACGAAACCTTGAAGAAAACCTTAAAAACTCCTAAGAGAATCGAGAGAAACTTTCTATTTTTCTTTTTCGTCTACCCACTATTTTGGTCGTGAATTATTCTACTGTTCCAACGTGAGTCTAAATCTCATGAACTGAACTAGAATCATTCAAATTAGGATAATTAAGTAAATTGAATAAATTAATTAGTTAATTACTAAAATTCCCCTCCTAGATTGACTAAAAATAGGAAAAAATTTAATTAGTCAAATCTGAAACTTTTTCCTAAGAATTTCAGCCTTGCTTGTGAATTTTCCTTGATTAATGAATTCTTTAATTTAATTAATTAAGGGACCTAGGGTAATTACCTAAGTACACCTAAGTCATTGGAACAATAATTAACCCTTTTGGACCATCCTAGGTTAAGTACTAGGATGTTTTTTGAGTTATACTAGGTTAGTGTAACGATTTTGGTTTGACCATTTAATTCAATTCATTAAGTTTATAATTTAATTAATTAGGTGACCTAGGGTAATTACTAAATTCCCTTAAGTCGTTAGGACCATAACTAACCCTTTGGACCATCCTAGATTAGGTACTAGGTTGTCTCTTTAATTAGTTACAAGGTTGGTGTCAACGGTTAGGTCTTAGGTTGTTGGGTGCACTTATTTATTTCTGTTAGTCCTAGGCTAGTTATATAGTTAGGTAAGTTAGTTAGAGTCTAGAGTTTGTTAGAGAGTTAATCCTCACATGGGTGGACACGCCTACCCCTAACTAGTATAACCGAATTCACTTAGGGTGATCCCCTCCCTTGGCCGGTTCTTCACATGTTCTTGCACATGTGTTTGAAAATATATTTCTTGTACTCTCCTAACTAACTATTATTGATGGTTCATTTGGAATGTTTACTTATTGTGCCAAGGATCATCACTATTTCCTTGGGTACTGATTAATCCACATGATCATTTTAATTGATCATGTGCTATTGTGACTAGGCTTGACACATGGATACCTTGTATCTATTATGCAATAATACTATGAAACATATGTTTTTAGCTTCCTGTCTTTATTGCGGGTACATATCTTGGAACTCAATAATACTTAGAAAAATTGGCTAACACCCTCTCAGCCAATATTTTTTAATATGCCCAATATTATTCTTATTTGTGTACTATATAGAAATTGACTAATGCCCCTTAGCCAATTTCCTATGCAATGCCCAATATTCTCAATATTGGAAATTGGAATGCCTATGTATCCCCAATAGGCATTATAAACTACCTCTTGGGATCTTCACTAGACATGTAATTTTCAAGAATATTACGTTTACGATAACATTGACGTTGATGTCGAATTTCAATTTACGTTGACGTTAACGTACACATTAATGTTGACGTTGATATTGACGTATAAATTTTTTTGATATAAATGATCACGTTCTTATTTACGTTGACATTTGCGTATAAGTTAACATTTACATTATTACATTCACGTTGTCGTATATTTTCACGTTCATATTAACATGGATGTTGATGTTGACGTTGACGTTCACGCTAACATTAGCGTTGACATTAATGTTGGTGTTTATGTTCACGTTCACGTAGATGTTTATATTCATTTTGATATTGACATTGACATTGAAGTTAACGCAAATATTGATGTTTATGTTCATGCTGATGTTGACGTTAATGTTAACGTTTACGTTCACATTCATGTTTAATTTAACATTTACATTTATGATCACGTCAATGTCGTGTACCTCGACATTCACCTTGATATTTATGTTTGCGTTGACGTTCACCTTGATGTGTACGTTGATGTTGACATTCATATTGACTTTCATGTAGATGTTGAGATTAACGTTGACAATCATGTTGATGTTCACATCGACATTGATGTTCATATTCACGTTGACATTCACATTGACGTTCATGATGATGCTAATACTCTTGCTGACTATTACGTTAAGTTTGATGTTCATGTTTATGTTTACTTTTATGTTGACGTTCACGTTGACATTGATGTTCACGTTGATATTGACGCTGACGTTAACGTTCACACTTATCCATTGATGTTGCTGTTAATGTTCACTTGCATTTATACTGACGTTGACATTTATATTTAGTTGACCTTTACATTGATGTTGATGTTAACATTGATATTGACATTGTGTTGACATTGACGTTCATGTTCTTATTAACGTTGACGTTGAGGTTGACGTTCATGTTGACGCAGATGTATATATTTATGTTGATGTTCACATTTGTATTAATGTTGTCACTGACATACGTTTATGTTGATATTGATGTTGATGCTGATGTTGACATTGATGTTGACGTTCCTCTTCACATTAACATTCACATTAACATTTATTTTGACATTCACATTCATGTTAATGGTGATACTGACATTCATGGAGATGTTGACATTACCATTCATGTCCATGTTGATGTTGAAAATTACGTTGACATTAACATTGACGTTCACATTGATATTATCACTGACTCTTACATTGACGTTCACATTGACGTTTACAATCACATTGACATGTATGTTTAAGTTGAAATTCATACTAACGTTGACTTTGACATTAACATTAATATTTACATAGACGTTCATATTTATGTTGATGCTGATGTTGACATTTACATTGACAAAGACATTGGCGTTCATGTTGACGCTGATGTTTACATATACGTTGATGTTCATGTTGACATTGACGCTGACTTAACGTTAGAATTGCCATTGATGTTAATGTTCATGCTATTATAGATGTTAATATTAATGTTTTCATTTACATTCATGTTCAAGTGGATTTTCACGTTCATGTTGACGTTCATTTTTATGATGATGTTGATGTTGACCTTCACATTGACTTTGACGTTAACATTCACGCATCCGTTGATGTTTACGTTGATGCTAACATTGACATTCACGTTGAAGTTCATGTCCACATTGACTTTAACATTGACGTTTACGTTAACATTGATGTTGAAGTTAAGTTAACATTTACGTTAAGTTTATATTGACTTTCACATTCAAATTGAGTTAGTGTTGGCGTTCACATCGACGTTGACATTGACGTTGTCGTTTATATTCACAAGAATGTTGATGTTAACATTTATGCTGATGTAAATGCTGACATTGACGTTGATATATACGTTAACGTTCACCTTGACCTTGATGTTTGCCAAGACGCTTACATTGACGTTCACATTCAAATTGACTTTCACGTAGACATTGATATTCATGTTGACATTGATTACACGTTGAGAATAACATTGACGTTCAACAAGGCGTTGACATTGATATTTACATTTATGTTTATGTTGATGCTAACGTTGACGTTCATGCTGATGTTGAGGTTTACATTGATACTGACGTTGACGTTGACGTTGACGTTGACCTTTATGTTAACGTTCACGATGTCTTTTACATTTAGCTTAATGCTGATTTTGACATTAACTTTAACGTTCATGTTGACATTCATATTTACATTGACGTTTACTTTCACATTCACGCTTATGTTGAAGTTCATGTTCACGTTCACATTCACGTTCATGCTGACTTTTATTATTACACTGAAGTTCACGTTTACGTTTATATTTACGTTGAAATTGATGATCACATAGATGTTAACATTCTCGTGGACCCTTACATTTATGTTGATGTTTATGTTTATGTTGATGTTGACGTTGATTGACGTTCACATTGATGTTGAGGTTCATATAACGTTCACGTAGACATTGACGTTGATATTAATGTTGATGTTAATGTTAACATTGACGATCACATTGACATTTACGTAGAAGTTACCTTCATATCACCTTGACATTCACATTGACAATTAAGTTGACGCTGACAAATTCACTGACTCTTAATTTTATGTTTGACATTCACATTTATGTTGAAATTGACATTTATCTTAACGTTAATGATTTACACTGATGTTGATTTGTTGAAGTTGATGTTTATATTTAAGTTGTTATTTACGTTTACGTTGGCATTCACATTTATACATTAATATTGCCGTTGACGTTCACGTGGATGTTGACATTTATGTTTACATTGACGTTGACATTGACATTTACGTTCATGTTCATGGTCAAATTGACATTTCCGATTACTTTGACTTTCACATTTACATTCTCATTAATGCAGATGTTTATATTTTCGTTGATGTTCATGCTTACATTTACGCTGACACTGATGTTCACATTTATGTTGACCTTAACGTACACACTAATGTTGACATTGACGCTGACGCTGACGTTGATGTTGATGTATACATTTATGTTGACATCGCTGATCACAATCTTGTGTTCATTGACGTTTACATACGCATTTACATTCACATTAATAAGTTCTTGTTGTCATTGACATTCACGTTCACGTTGATATTCATGTTGACATTGACGTTCCACTTCAATTAGAATTAACGTTAATGTTGCCATTCATGTTCACGTTCACGTTGTCGCTTACATTCACATTGATGTTTATGTTGATGTTCATTTTGATATTAACATGGACGTTAACATTAACGTAAATATTGAAATTTACATTCATGTTTATATTGACATTGATGTTAACGTTCACATTGAAGTTTATATTAAAGTTGACATTGATATTCAGGTTCAAGTTCACTTTAACGTTGAACTTGGTGATCACGTTAACGTCGTTTACCTTGACATTCACCTTGACGTTTATGTTGGCATTGATGTTCACCATGATGTTTACCTTGATGTTGACTTTTATATTGACATTCACGTTAACATTAATGATCATGTTGCTATTCACATAGACGTTGACGATAATGTTCACGTTGACATTCACATTGACGTTCATGTTGATGCTTATACCCTCGTGATTCCTACATTAAGGTTGATATTCACTTTTATATTGACTTTTATGTAGACTTTCATATTGGCGTAATGTTCACGCAAATCTTAACGTTGATGTTTATGTTTACGTTAACGTTCACACTTATACATTAATGGTATCATTGATGTTAATGTGGATTTACATTAAAGTTGACGCTTAGGATAACGTTGACCTTTACGTTAACCTTTATGTTGATATTCATGTTTATGTTTATCTTGTTGTTAATATTGACGTTCACGCTGACGTTGACGTTTACATTGATGTTGACGTTGATGTTGACCTTTACGTTCACGTTTACACTGTCTTTTACATTTTCCATAATGCTGATTTCGACGTTCGTTAACGTTCATGTTGCCATTCATATTTACGTTGAAGTTTTCTTTTACATTCACGTTTATGTTGCATTTCATGTTCACGCTCACATTCACGTTCATGCTAACGGTTATTTCTACAGTGAAGTTCATATTTACGTGTATGTTTATGTTGACGTTCATGATCACACAGACGTTAACATTCTCATGGACTCTTACATTTATGTTGATGCTGATGTTGATGTTGATGTTGACATTGAAGTTCATGTTTATGTTGCGGTTTATATTAACGTTCATGTAGACATTGACATTGATATTAATGTTAACTTTAATGTTAATGTTGACGATCACATTGACATTTACGTAGAAGTTGACATTCATATTCACGATTACATTCACATTGACAATTAAGTTGATGTTGACATACTCACTGAATCTTACGTTTATTTTTGACATTCATATTTATGTTGACATTGACGTTTATGTTAACGTTAATGTTTTCACCGATGTTGATTTGTTGACGTTGATGTTTATGTTTTAGTTGATGTTTATGTTTAGATTTACATTCACATATATATATAAATATTTCCATTGATGTTCATGTGGATGTTGACATTTACATTGAAATTGACGTTGACATTGATATTTACGTTCACGTTCATGTTCAAAATGACATTTACGTTGACTTTGACTTTCATGTTGACATTCTCATTCATGCAGATGTTTACATTGACGTTTACGTACACATAGACATTCACATTGATATATTTATATTGTTGTTCATATTCATGTTCACATTGACGTTGTTATTCATATTGACGTTGACGTTCATGCTTACATTAGTGTTGAGGTTAACGTTGCTATTCATCTTCACGTTCACTTTGTCGTTGACATTCACATTGATGTTGACTTGATGTTCATTTTGATAATTACATTGACATTAACGTTAACATAAATATTAACATTTATGTTTATGTTGATGTTGACGTTGATGTTAACATTTATGTTGACGTTTATATTTATGTTGACTTTGATGTTCACGTTTACATTCACCTTAACATTGACGTTGGTGATCAGTTTAACGTCATTTACCTCGATATTCACCTTGACATTTATATTGTCATTAATGTTCACCTTGATGTTTACGTTGATGTTGACATTTATATTGACATTCACATGGACATTGACGTTTATATTGACGATCATGTTGCTATTCACATAGACGCTGATTTTATTGTTCACGTTAACATTAACATTGACGTTCATGTTGATGCTTATACTCTCGATGACTCCTACGTTAAGGTTGATATTCAGGTTTATATTGACTTTTATGTTGACGTTCACATTAACATTGATGTTCACGTTGATGTTGACATTTACATTTATCTCTACGTTAACGTTCACACTTATACATTGATGTTATCATCAATGTTCATGTTGGTTTATATTAAAGTTGACATTTATGTTAACGTTGACCTTTACGTTGACATTTATATTGATGTTAATATTAACATTGATTTTAACGTTGACGTTGAAATGACGTTCACGTTCGTATTCCTTTTCATGTGATGTTCACATTGATATTCATGCTCACGTTTATGGTGATGTTGATGTTGACGTTCACATTGACCTAGACATTAACATTCGCATTGTCATTGATGTTTACGTTAATGTTGACATTGACGTTAACATTCACATTGAAGTTGACGTTAAGGTTGACATTCATGTTCACGTTGACGTTCATATTTACATTTATGATGATGTTAACATTAGCGTTTACATTCACATTGATGTTAATCTTGGAATTGTTATTGACATTCACACAAATGTTGACTTTTACATTCATGATGATTTTAATGTTGATGTTGACTCAGATATACATGTTGACGTTCAGCTTGACATTGATGTTCACCATGACATTTACGTTCACATTGACTTTCACGTAGACGTTGGTGTTCACATTCAAGTTCATGATGACTTTGATACTTATCTTGACTTTTAAATTTACGTTTACAATGACGTTGAATTTTATGTTCATGATGAAATTAATGTTTACATTTATTTTGACATTGACATTAACATTTATACACTCACATAGATGTTAACGTTGACGTTCACATTTACGTTGTCCTTAACTTTGACATTAACGTTGATGCTGATGCTAACTTTTATGTTGACGTTAACATTGATGTTCACGCTGACGTTGATGTTAGCATTAACGTTGACATTGACATAAACATTAACCTTGACGTTAACATTCAACCTGTCTTTTACATTTACCTCGACACTAATTTTGACGTTAACATTAGCCTTAATTTTTGCATTCATGTTTACTTTGCAGTTCACATTCATGTTCACGTTTACGTTGAAGTTCATTTTCACGTTCACATTTACATTCACACTGATGGTTATGATTGGATTGAAGTTCATGTTTATGTTTATGCTTATGTTAACTTCCATGTTCGCATTGACGTTGACATTCTCTCAGACACTTACATTTAGGTTGATGTTGATGCTTATGTTGACGTTTACATTGATGTTCACGTTCACGTTAAGGTTATTGACATTCACATAGACATTGACGTTTATATTGATGTTGACGTTAACGTTAACATTGAAGATCATATTGACGTAATGTAGATGTTGACGTTCATGTTCACGTTGACATTCACATTGACATTTATGTTGATGTTGACATACTCAGTAACTCTTACGTTTAGTTTGACGTTCACGTTTATATTGGAATTGTATTTATGTTGACGTTTATATTCACACTAATATTGATTTGTTGACATTGACATTTATACTTATGTTAATGTTTACGATTATATTGCTATTCACTTATATACATTGACATTGCTATGAACGTTCACATGGATGTTGACATTTTCTTGACATTGACGTTCACATTCACATTCATATCAAGTTTACGTTTACGTTGATGTTGACATTCTAATTGATGTAGACGTTTACATTTGTGTTGACGTTCACGTTTACATTGATGTTGACATTGACATTAACATTTACATATACATTAACGTACACATTAACAATGACGTTGATCTTGATGTGTACATTTTTGTTGACATAATAATAATGTTCTTATTTACGTTGATGTTTACGTACATGTTTATATCCACATTAATACATTTATGCTATCGTTGATGTTCACGTTTACATAGACGTTGATGTTCATGTTGACGTTGACGTTACGCTTCCATTAGCGTTGATGTAAAAATTGGCATTCATGTTCACCTTCACGCTGACACTGACGTTCACATTGATGTTGACATTGATGCTGCTTTCATATTGACATTGATGTTGTTGTTAACACAAATGTTGACGTTTACGTTCATGCTCATTTTGACGTTGATGTGAACGTTCACGTTGACATTGATATTGATGTTGATGTTGACTTTCACATTCACATTAATGTTAACATTGACGTAGGTGATCACTTCAACTTCGTCCACCTCGACATTTACCTGGATGTTCATTGGGCACTGATGATCACCTTGATGTGTACGTTGATGTTGACATTTATATTGACGTTCACGTAGATGTTGACGTTAACATTGAAGATCAGGTTGATGTTAACATAGACATTGACGTTCATGTTCACGTTGACATTCACATTGACGTTCACGTTGACGCTAATACTCTCGCTGTCTCTTACATTAAGTTTGATGTTCTTGTTTACGTTGACTTTTATGTTGACGTTCACAGTTACATTGAAGTTGACGTTGATGTTAATACTGACGTTCATGTTTATGTTAACGTTCACACTTATACATTGACTTTGACGTTGATTTTCACATGGATTTACATTGACATTGATGTTTAAGTTTACGTTGACTTTTACGTGACGTTGATGTTTACATTGACTTTGATGTTGATTTTAACATTGATGTTCATGTTCACGTTGATGTTGACATTGAGGTTGACATTCACATTGACACAGGTGTATATATATATGTTGATCTTCGTATTTTTTTGATGTTAATATTGACGTTCACATTAGCATTGACATTGACGTTCACATTAATATTGACGTTGACATTGACGTTGACTTTAATATTTTGATTTAATTGACATTGACGTTTACGTAGATAGTCACGTTCACGTGTTTGGTGGACGTTCATGTTGACGTTGATATTGACATTAACGTTGATATTGATATTTATATTGATGTGGAGGTTCACATTGAGGATTACTTTGACGTTGATATTAACATTCACATTGACGTTGATGATGATGTTCACGTAGGGGTTGATATTGAAATATTTATAGATGTTTATGTTGACGTTTAAATTTACGTTGACGTTCACATTAACGTTGACACTAATGTCACGTAATTGTTTACGTTTATGTTAATGGTGATGTTGATCTTGATGTTGATGTTGACGTTGACATTCAAGTTCACATTTACATTTAAGTTTATGTTCATCTTCATGTTGACTTTGATATTGACGTTCACATATACGTTGACATTTGCGTTCACATTGACGTTTATGTTGACAATCACGGTTACGTTCACGTTCACGTTGACATTCTCATAGACGTTTACATTGAAATTATTGTATACTCTTATTTTGACGTTGACATTAACGGTTAAAAATAACATTGACATTTACATTTAAGTTGACATTCATGTTGACGTTGACATTGACATTAACGTTAATATTCCCATGGACGTTCACATTTATATTGACGTTTACATTTACATAGACCTTGACGTTCATTTTGACAATGATGTTAACATTTATATTGAAGTTCATGTTCACATCAATGTTGACGTTAAAGTTCACACTGTTATTGATGTTGACAATGACGTTGACGTTAACGGTTATGTTTAAGTTCATGTTAACGTTAACGTTCACGTTCAAGTTAACGTTCACATTCACGTTGATATTTGTGTTTATGGTGGCGTTGATGTTGGCGTTCACATTGACGTTGATGTTAATGTTCACATTGTCGTTGATGTTTATGTAGATGATGACGTTAACATTCACGTTGACGTTGACATTAATAGTGATGTTGACGGTGACGTTAACATTAACATTGATGTTGACATTGATGTTAAGTTGACATTGACTTTCACGTTTACATTTACCTTGACATTCATGTTCACATTTAGTTAGTGTTGACGTTCACATTGACGTTGACACAAATGTTGATGTTTACGTTTATTCTTGTGTAAACATTGACGTTGATGTCTATATACACATTAATGTTCACCTAGACGTTGATGGTTGCCTTGACATTGAAATTCATATTGACTTCCACATAAACGTTGACATCGACATCGACATTGATTACACGTTCAAATAACGTTGATATTTAACAAGGTGTCGTTGTTGATATTTACGTTTATGTTTACGTTGATGATAACATTGACGTTCACGCTGACGTTGAGGTTCAGTAGACATTGATGTTGATGTTGACATTGACATTAATGTTGACATTGACCTTAACATTAACGTTCACCCTATCATTTACGTTTACCTTGACGCAGATGTTGATGTTAACGTTAACGTTCATGTTGACATTAACATTTACGTTGAAGTTCACATGCACGCTTATATTTATGTTGAAGTTTACGTTCACGTTCAGTTTCATGTTCTTGGAGACGTTTATGTTTACATTGAAGTTCATATTTAAGTTTATGTTTATGTTGACATTCATGATCATATTGACGTTGACATTCTCGCTGATTCATACATTTACGTTGATGCTAATATTTATGTTGATGTTGGCGATTGACATTGAGGTTCATATTGATGTTCATGTTGACGTTGACATTGATGTTCAAGTTGATGTTAAAGTTATCGTTAACTTTAACGATCAAATTGAGGTTCACGTATAATATGGCATTCATGTTAACATTGACATTCACATTAATATTTACGTTGACGTTGACATACTCACTGACTCTTACGTTTAGTTTGACATTCACATTTATATTAACATGGACGTTAATGTTGACGTTGATGTTCATGCTTATGTTGATTTGTTGACGTTGATGTTTACATTTACATTGATGTTTAAGTTTACTCTGGCGTTCATGTTTAAACATTGATGTTGACATGGACTTTCATGTGAATATTGATATTGACATTCACGTTCACGTAAATGTTCAAGTTGACTTTTCTGTTGACGTTGACTTTGACGTTGACGTTCTCATTTATGCAGACGTTTATATTTACGTTGACATTCCCGTTTAGATTGACATTGATGTTGACATTCACATTTACATTAACGTTAACATACACACTAACATTGACGTTGATGTCGACGTATAAATATATGCTGACGTAGATCATCACAATCTTGTTTACATTGATGTTTACGACACGTTGACATTCGTATTAATACATTCATGATTTCATTGACGTTCGCGTTCACAATTACATTGATGTTTATATCGATGTTGACATTTACGCTTACATTAACATTGACGTTAACATTGGCTATCACATTTACGGTCACGCTGACGCTGACATTAACATTGATATTGATGTTGATGTTCATTTTGAAATTAACATTGAAGTTTATGTTTAAGCAAATGTTGATGTTTACGTTCATGCTGATGTTAACATTGATGTTAACATTCACGTTGACATTGATATTTACATTGACGTTGTGTTCACGTTCATTTTCACTTTAACATTGACGTTGGCGATCACATAACATCATCTACCTCGACATTAACCTTGTCCTTTATGTTGGCATTAACGTTCATCTTGATGTGTATGTTGACATTGACATTTATATTGATATTCACGTAGATGTTGACGTTAACATTGACTATCACGTTGATATTCTTATAAATGTTGACATTCATATTCACATTGACATTCACATTAACGTTCACATGGGCGCTAATACTCTCGCTGAATCATACTTTAAGGATCAGTTCATGTTGATATTGATGTTCATGTTGATGTTGACGTTGTTGTCTATGTTTATGTTCATGTTCACACTTATACATTGATGGTTCCGTAAATGTTCACATAGATTTACATTGATGTTGATTTTTATGTTTATGTTGACCTTTACATTGACGTTGATGTTGACGTTCACATAGATGTTCATGTTGATGCTAAGATTGATGTTCATATTTTTGTTGATGTTGATGTTGACGGTCACATTAACGTTGATGTTGATGACATTCATATTAATGTTGATATTGACGTTGATGTTCATATTGACGTTGACGTTGATGTTGAGATTGACATTCACGTTCACGTTAATGTTGATGTTCACATTGACGCTGATGTTGATATTTATGTTGATGTTCACATTTTTGTTGATGACAGTGTTGATATTCACATTAACATTGATTTTGACCATTCATATGGATGTTGATGTTGACATTAATGTTTACATTAACGTTGATGTTGACATTTATTTTGACGTTCATGTTCACGTTTATGGTGGACGTTCACATTAACGTTGATGTTCACAATCAGTTAACATTAACGTTAACGTTGACGTTTGTGTTGAAGTTGACATTGATGATCACAATCTTTTTACATTGATATTTATGTTAAGATTGACATAGAAGTTCAGACAAATATTGAAGTTTATGTCCATGTTGATGTTGACGTTGATATTAACGTTCACATATACATTGACGTTCGCATTCACGTTAAGTTAACATTGATGATAATGTTGAAGTTCCCATTCACGTTGGCATTCACATTTACGTTCACACTGATGAATATTGATGGTGAGGTTGACGTTTACAATTACGTTAATGTTTACGTAGAAGATGACATTCACGTTGACATTGATGTTGACATTAATGTGGACGTTCATATTTATGTTGATGTTGACGTTGACATTTACATTGACAGTGACGTTGACATTTACATTCACGCTGACATTTTTACATTTACGTTGACATTCATATTTACGTTGACTCTGAAGGTAACGTTCACGGTGTCATTTGATGTTGATGTTTACGTTAACATTTACGTTTACGTTCACATTCACGTAAACATTTACGTTCACCTTGACAGTGACGTTCACGTTCACATTTATGGTTACATTGATATTGATGTTCACATTGAAGTTGAAGTTAACATTCACGCTATCGTTGATGTTTATATTGATGTTGATGCTAACATTGATATTGAATTTAATATTGACGTTATGTTAACGTTAACGCTGACATTTACGCTTATGTTTATGTTGACATTCATTTTAACTTTAATGTTGATATTGATGTTTACATTGACGTTAACGTTCACATTCACGTTGTTGTTTACATTTACTTTGACGCTTATGTTGACATTGACGTTAATATTCTTGTTTATGCTGACATTGACATTCAAGTATGTTAGCATTGACGTTGACATTAACATTCTTGTTGATGCTGACATTGACGTTCAAGTATGTTAGCGTTGTCGTTATTGTTGACTCTAATGTTGACGTTGATGTTCCCGTTCGTGTTGATGTTCACGTTGGCTTTAACATTGATGTTTACGTTGACATTCACGTTAATGCTGACATATACATTTATGTTTATTTTCATCTTGATGTTAACGTTCACATTGTCATTCAAGTTGACATTCACATCGACATTTATGTTTAGGTTGACATTGACATTTAAGTTTAAGTTCACATTCACGTTCGCATAAATGTTGATGTTAACGTTAATGTTAAATAGACATTTACGTTCACATTCAAATTCAGAGTCACGTAGACATTGACTTTACGTTGATGTTCACGTTGATGTTGACACTGATGTCCATGTTCTTATTGACGTGTACGTTGATGTTGATGTTAACATGAACATTGGTGTTCATGTTTCCATTGATGTTGACGCTGACATCGACATTCACATTAACGTTGACATCAACATTCACATTGATATTGACATACACATTGATCTTCATGTTTACATTGATTTTGGTATTGATGTTGACATTCATATTCAATTTTAGTTTAAAGTTCATGTTGACGTTGACATTGATGTTAACGTTCATGTTAAATTGGAGTTCACGATTACATTTACGTTCACATTCATATTCACGTTGATATTAAAATTCTTATTGATGTTGATGTTCACATTCGCGCTGACGTTGACGTTGAAATTGATGTTCACATTCACATTTCTGTGACGTTCATGTTTAGGTTTACATTGACGTTCATTACATTACATGAGATTCTAAAAATTATAATATATTACATTTATGTTTATATTTATGTTTACGTTGATGTTAACTTTCATATTACATTGACGTTAACGTTCACATTCATGTAAACATATTGATATTGATGTTAATATTGACATTGACGATTACTTTGACGTTCACAATGACATTGACATTGATGTTCATATTTACATTCACGTTGACGTTGACATTGACGTTCACGAAAATGTTAATGTTTACATGAATTATGATTTTGACGTTGACGTTACCGCTGTCGTTAACGTTGATATTGACGTTGACGTTTATGTTTATGTTTATGTTCACGATCACATATACGTTGATGTTCACCTTGATATTTACTTTGGCGTTCACCACCACATAGACGTTGACGTTGACGCTCACATTAACACTTACATTAATGTTGGCGTTTATGTTGACATTGATGTTGATGTTCACGTTCACGTTTATGTTGACAATCACATTGACTTTAACATTCTCTTTAACAGTTACATGTATGTTGACATTGACGTTTATGTTGACATTGATATTGATGATGACTTTTATATTGATGTTGATATTTACGTTCATGCTTACGTTGATGTTAATATTCGTGTTGATGTATAGATATACATTTACGTTGACGTACACGTTTAAGTTGATGCTAATTGACATTAACATCAACATTGACGTTTCCATTGATGTTTATGTTGACTCTGCTGTTGATGGTGACATTCTTGTTAACGTTCACGTTAACACTAACATTTACATTTCCATTGACATCCATGTTTACATTAACGTATATATTGACTTTTACATTGATGTTCACTCAGTTGTTAACGTTTATGTTGACGCTGAGATTGACGTTAACGTCAAGATTTATGTTTATGTTCACGTTCACGTTAACAATGACGTTTATGTTGATGTTCATATTTACGTTCATGTTGATATTAACATTCACACAGTCATTTACGTTTACGGTAATATTGACGTTAATGTTAATGTTCATATTGACGTTCGCGTTCATGTTGACATTGATGTATGTTGATGTTCACATTTACATTGACGTTCACATTGATATTGACACTAATATTCACGAAGTCCTTGAATTTTAAGTTGATGATGATGATGATTTTGATGTTTGATTTTGATAATACGTTGACGTTCATGTTCAAGTTGACGATCACATTTACGTTGACATTCACATTCATGTCCACGTCAAAATTCACATTGATATTGAGATTGACGTAAAGATTGATGTTTGCATTCATGTTGAGGTTAACATTGACGATCACATTTAAATACACATTCACATTGACATTCACAATGACGTTCAAATTGACATTATAACTAACTCTTCCGTTGATGTTGACTTTGACGTTTACAATAACATTAACGTTTATGTTTAAGTTTTTAATCACGTTGACATTAACGTTAACAATGACATTGATGATCACGTGGACATTCACATTTACGTTGATGTTGATGTTGATGTTTACATTAACATTGATGCTAATGTTAATATTGATGCTAATGTTTGCATTTACATTGACATTCATGTAATGATTAACGGAGACGTTATCATTCACATTGAAGTTAACACTTACGATGTCATTGATGCTGACGTTGACATTGATGTTAGCATTAACATTTACTTTTATGTTCACATTCCGTGATGTTCACGTTGACATTCACATTTATGGGGATGTTGATGTTGACATTCACATTGACATAGAAGTTAATGTTCAGTTGTCGCTGACATTTACGTTGGTGCTAACATTGACGTTCATATTCACATTGAATTTTACATTAATGTTGACGTTCATGTTTACAATGATGTTTATGTATACGTTTACGATAATGTTAAACGTTAGAGTTTACGTTCAATTTGAAGTTGATGTTGAATTTCTCATTGACATTCACACAAATGTTGACATTTATGTTCAATGTGATGTAAATGTTGACGTTAACATTGATATGCACATTGATGTTCAGCTTGACATTAATGTTACCTTGACGTTTACGTTGATGTTCACGTTTATATTGACTTTCACGTAGACGTTGTTGTTTACATTCACGTTGATGTTGACTTTGGAACTAATCCCGACTCTCACATTTACGTTTACAATGACTTTGAATTTTATGCTCATGATGACACTGATGTTTACATTTATTTACATATTTATGTTAACATTTTTACGCAACGTTAATATTTACGTTGACGTTAACCTTGACGTTAACATTGATGTTGAGGCTGACGTTTATGTTAATGTGTTTCCATACTTACGTTGAGGTTCACGTTGACGTTGACGTTGATGTTAACGTTCACGCTGTCTTTTACGTTTACCTTGACGCTGATTTTAACATTGATGTTAATGTTTATATACACATTAACTTTTATGTTGAAGTTCATGTTTATATTAACATTCATGTTGACATTTATTTTACATTGAAGTTCACATTTACCTTTATGCTTATGTTTATTTTCATGATCACATTGATGTTGACATTCTCGCAGACCCTTATGTTTACGTTAATGTTGATATTATGTTTATATTTACATTGACATTCACGTTGACATTAAAGTTCATATTGACATACACATACATGTTGACGTTGATATTGATGTTGATGTTGATGTTAACGTTAACGTTGATAATAACATTGACGTTTACGTAGACGTTGAAGTTCATGTTCACGTTGATGTTCACATTGATTTTGACATACTCATTGACTCTTAAATTTAGTTTGACATTCACGTTTATGTTGACATTGACGTTTATGTTGAAGTTGATGTTCATGCTGATGTTGATTTGTTGACGTTGACATTTACATTTACGTTGATGTTTACATTTACTTTGACATTCACGTTCACGTTTGTGCTCAGTTTAACGTTTACGTTCTCATATTTGCAGACATTTACATTTACATTGATGTTCACGTATACATCAACACTATATTGATGTTGATATTTACGTTGGCATTAACGTACACAGTAACATTGATTTTGATATTTTTTATACATTTTTGTTGACGTATATGATCACGTTCATATTTGTGTTGACGTTTACGTACATGTCAACATTCACATTAATACATTCACCTTGTCATTGTTGTTCACGTTCACATTTATGTTGATGTTCATGCTTACATTAGCGTTGACGTTCACATTGGCGTTCACGTTTACATTCACATTGACAGTGACATTCACATTTATGTTGATGTTGATGTTTATGTTGATATTGATAATGATGTTGACGTTAACCCAAACATTGATGTTTCCGTTCATGCTGATATTGGCGTTGATGTTAACGTTCACGTTGACCCTGATATTGATGCTGACGTTGATGTTCACATTAACATTGACTTTAACATTGATATTGGCGATCACGTCAACGTCGTGTACCTCAACATTTACCTTGAGGTTTATCTAGACATTGACGTTCACCTTGATGTGTACGTTTACATTGACATTCATATAGATCTTCATGTAAATGTTAACGTTAACGTTAATGTTCACATAGATGCTGACGTTCATGTTCACATTGACTCTAATACTCTTGGTGAGTCTTACGTTAAGTTTGATGTTCATATTTACGTTGAATTTTATGTTCACGTTATTGTTGATGTTGACGTTTATGTTTACGTCAATGTTTACACTTATACATTGACGTTGTCGTTGATGTTCACGAAGATTTATGTTGACATTAACATTTATGTTTATGTTGACCTTTACATTGACCTTAACGTCGATGTAAGTGTTGACTTTGATTTTCACCTTCATATTCATGTTCACGTTGATGTTGACATTCATGTTTACACAGATGTTATATTTATGTTCACGTTCACATTTTCATTGACGCTGACGCTGACGTTGACGTTCACATAAACATTGACGTTGACCTTTGTACATTCTAGAAAATTATATGCCTAGTGAAGAGCCCAATAGGTGTTTAAGAATGTGTATTGGGGATGCATAGGCATCCCAATGACCAATATTGCAAAATATTGGGCATAGTATAGATAATTGGCTAAGGGGTATTACCCAATTTCTATATAATACCCAAATAAGCAAAATATTGGGCAATATTAGAAAATATTGGATTAAAGGGTGTTAGACACTTTTTGTAATTATTAATGAGCTTGTTAAAGTAATGTCCTGCAATGAAGACCCTAAGCTAAATTAATATTTTATTCCTTAACTCACAAATTAGGTACTGGGCATCCAAGTGTCAAGCCTAGTCCATAGCACATAGCACATGATCATTTAAAATGATCATGTATATTAAGCAATGCCCAAGGAGATAGTGGGGACAATAAGTAAATATTCCAAATGAACCATAAATATTAGTTAGTTAGGTAGTGCAACCAACCCATTTGCAAGCAGATGTTAAAGACATGTGAAGAAGTTTCCAAAGTAGGGGACCACCCTAACCGAATTTGGTTAGGGTAGTTGGGGGGGAAATGTGCACAACGGACCACTCCATGTGGGTCCTAAACTTTCTACCAATTCTAGACTCTAAACTACTGTCCTAAATAACTAAATAACCGAATTGTACACATTAGTGCACCCGATAACCTAGGACCAAAACCGGGTTGACACCAACCTAGTACTAGTTAAAGAGACAACCTAGTACCTATCCTAGGATGGTCCAAAAGGTTAGTTATGGTCCTAACAACTCAGGGGTAATTTAGTAATTACCCTAGGTTACCTAATTAATTAATTTAGCAAATTAATTCATTAATTTTAAAGGCCTTAAACGAAAATAAAAAGGAAATTTTCAGATTTCGGTAAGGAAAAAAAACGGACAGCTAAGTACCTAACCTAGAATGGTCCAAAGAGTTAGTTAAGATCCTAACGACTTAAGGGTACTTTAGTAATTACACCATTCTAGTTAATTAATTAATTTAGCAACTTAAAAAATAATTTAGCAACTTAATTAATTAATTTAGAAACTTAATTAATTAATTTTAAGGGGCAAAACCGAAATGACAAAACAATTTCAAGATTTTGGTTAAAACAAGAAAAAGACAACCTAGTACGAACCTTGGATGGTTCAAATGATTGTTTATGGTCATAACGACTTAAGGGTACTTCAGTAATTACCTTAGGTCACCTAATTAATTAAATTAGAAATTTAATTAATTAGTTTAAGTGATCAAAATTAAATTCTTACACTAACCTAGTACAACTCAAGAAACATCCTAGTACTTAACGTAGGATGATCGAAAAAAGGGGTTAATTATGGTTCCAATGACTTGAGGGTAATTTAAAACTTAACTGAGGTACCTAAATTAATTAAATTGAGGATTTAATTGATTAATATAATGTAAAAATGTTGACCAAAACCATAGTTAACACCAATTACCATATATGACTAAGTGCTATGTTCTCCTATGTTTAGTCAACCTAGGAGGGGTATTTTTGTAATTGGTGAATTAACTTATTAAATTAACTTATTATAATTAAGAGTTATAATTTATTATCTGTTCCTAAACCTAAAAATCACTATAAAAACGTTGAGACTAACGACGTTAAGGCAGTAGGTAACAAACCACTGGAAAAACATAGAACGCTGAAGAGTTCATAGGCGCATTCAACATTTTCTTCATGGTTTCATTAAAGGTGATCTTCGTATATTAAAATATACATAAGGTATTTTGGTATTTCCTTCGAACGATTCACAAGATCATAAAAACTAGGGTTCTTCCCGTCGTTCTCGTCGAACTTCCTTTCCCTAGTATCCTTTTCAATTTCAATGTTGAATAGGTTAGAGATCATGTTTTTGGTATGTGGTGCTGGCTGTTCTTAACATGGATTATTATTTAATGATGAGTATAGAATGAACTTATGAAGTTGTAATTGCGTAAAATTAATCTTATCATGCTAATTAAGGATCGATAATATGCTAAGTTAAGTCCGTGTTGTGTAAAGTGATTATGTGTGTTTGGATGAACGTTGACTTGATGTTGTTGTCATGTTATGAAGATTTTAAAGCCATAAAATGTTAATATAATTCTGTCCAATATGTTCTTACAATGTTACACTAAAATCCATAAACTAAGAATTTGTTCAAAGACATCTATGAAGTCATATCTTGAATAAATTGTCTATCTGGTTCAATAAAGTTGGCTAACTCTATTTGGTCAAAATGAATATATTCTAATGGCTAGGAACTTATGTAAGTTATTAAAAGATTGTCTAAGGGTTCATACATATGGAAATTTAAATACAAACATACGTAAAAATTGGCTTACGCAAAAAAGAATGAATTTGGTAGTCTAACATCCCAATTCTTGAGCCAATAATAATCATATGCCAATTCTTGTGTAGCAAGAGTATCAAATATATATTAAGAACTTGTAAAGTAATATCAATGAATCCACAACCATGGGCATGACATTGACTGTACAAACTTCCAACGTGCTCCACAAGAATGAACGATGAACACACGAAACTCATTGAATGAAGTGCTCATCGTCCATAAACGATGATATGAAACTATTACACTAAAGTAAGTAAGTAACGTGAGTTATAACCTAATTATAGGGGTCTAAATTATGTAAGTAACCAGAATGGGATATTGAAGGAAGTGAGACAAGTCTTACTTACACCAAAGCTTATTTGTTAAAAGAATACTCACGAATGAAGGTGTTAGAATGTGTGAAACTAATCTCATTTACACCTAAGGATGATATGTTAGGAAAATTAACATTTATCAATGTAAATTAATGATGATATAAAAAAACATTTCACATTTCATCAATGTAAAGTAAGGATGACCAGTCATCAATAGAGTAAGTAGATCTCAATTTAAAAGTAAGCCTCCCTAATGCTTGGGTGAACACTAAGAGATGATGAAATGAAAATTCACGTAAAAAGGAATGAGTAACTAAGATGTAAGTAATGACATGATGAAACCCTAGAAGAGTTAAGCAAGAGTGTGAAACACACTAAATGACCAAGTGCATTGGCATATGATGAAATGAACATTCACGTAAAAGGGATGAGTAATTATGAAAAGCTAATGTGCTAACGCTAATGAATGTGGTGACAATATGATAAGAGGCTAACGTGAAAGATTAGAGCAATCTCAAATGAGGCTAAGTATATATTAACAAAATGTACTCACCTATGAGAGTGTAAAGCTAATGCAAAGACCTGTCTCGATGTACACTCTAATTAAAGTATTGAGACTAATGTACACACTTAATACTAACGATGAGATGAGAAATCTCGTCTTTTGAGATCTGATGTCCTCATACTAATAGACAGCTTCCATGACGTATTAGTTGAATGAAATGGAACTTTATACTAAGCACCGATAGGCTAGCTATAAGCAGTGATGCTTTCTTTCAGGAAGGGCGGAGGTTCACGTAACTCTCATGAGATGAGACTGTCTTGCATGAAGGGTATGGATCTCCTAATATATCCTAGTCTTTGAACCTATACTCTCAATATAGGAATATATGGAGGTTCGACTCCCTATATACGCTAGCATGTTCGGTACACTTGGGCTGGTGATTCCACCTCTTTTCGGTGTGTGTAAGACACAGGATTTCATGATGCTCACATAATCTATGTCGGTGAAGGTTAAAGTTCCCAAAGAAAGAATGAGGCCAGTCTCAAAGTATGAAAGATAATGAAATGAACATACCGAAGGTGTTTGTGCTAGACAATCAGGAGGTGAAATAAGATTCAAGTTATGACATTAGGTCATTCTTGGTCATTGCACATCAATGATCCCGATTAGAGTCTTAAACTTCATCCTATGTATAGTTGGTGTTTACATCAACCTAGGAATTAATTAAATGAATAATGTGAAGTACGAATGAAAGAATGAAGAAGACTCTGTGTTTGCTAAAGAAGGGCCTGAAGTTGAGGTCCCATATCTTATGTGTAATATATCAAATGTGTAATAATGGTACATCAACGAATTAATATTCTCGTGTATATCAAATGTGTAATATATAAAACATAAAATTAATGAAATCAATTGCATGATCAATAGAGAATTTCTTATGAAAGGTAATGAATATATAATGTAAAGAATGACTCACTATAAGGAAGGGAAAACATTCCTTAGTCCTTGGATTACTTACATCGATTCATTGTGGGTATGTGACTACAATGAAATCATTGAACTTGTAAGTAAAACAAACGACCAAACGAATTATTGAACTACACAACAACAAGCACAAAAAGACTTAAAAAATAATCTAAGTGTACAAAGAGGAGCTCTCGGCCTAAGAGAGTCAAAACTCTAAATTATTCGCCCGAGTTGTTCAAAAATTATGTTGATGATACTAATGATTTGCAATCATACAGAAAATGTGTTTTTTGCTTTACATGCCATGATATACATCATATTCATACTACAATTCACATCTAGCGATTTTTGTAAGTCTAGTCACTAGGTTTTCCAGAAATAGCAAGTTGTTTACGAAGAGCTTTCTTTTATCATGCATAGCCTTATGTGTATGTGTGAATACACCCATACTTAGTACAAGTGGTTTATTAACCCCTACTATTTACTTTTTTGTAGATGAAGGTTAAGGTTCAAAGTGACGACTCTTGCAACGGTTTGGACATTAGTGTTTGTCCATACCATTTGGTAGATACTCTTTATTTCGAGGATGCTATAGTTTTAGTCTAGCTTTATTTTTAGGAAAAACTAGTGGATGTTTTCCCTAGGGTTTCTTTTGTACTTTCATTTCAAAGCTTTTGTAATAACGTCGTGCTTGGCAAACGTATTTATGATATATTCTTATTCTGTTTTTAATTGATTCTTATGATAAATGGTTGTTACATTTATGTTGAGCTTCTTTTATGATGAATTCATGAAATAACTAAATGAAGTCTACGTATACTTCATACGTTTAAAAGTTTTATAATTTCAACTAAAATTAACCATATGAATATGATGAACGCAAGATGAGTCTTGCCTGCGACCTCTGAGAGGTCAACGATGCCAGTTGAGATTCAAATTCCAGAGTTCGAGTCGTCACAAACTTGGTATCAGAGCTTGAAGTTAATGTACCTACGAAATAAAGCTCAACACAACCACATTACATAGTTTCTAGATTATGGTTGTGAAGCGCGCCACAATCACAACTTAGAGACTACGCGATCATACGAATTTCTCCCTTCTTCTACTCTTTATCATGCTATCTAGAGCTTTGGCACTTTGTATGAATATAAGTATGTAACTAACTTATTGTGTGAATGTGTAGAAGAATACACACAATAATTAGGATGACCAAGTGATCTAAGGCGTTAGGCTCAAGATCTGGCTTTCCCAGGAAGGGCCATAATAAAAATGCCCAACGTGGACGAAAGACGTGTGGTGAGTGTAGTTGTTTGCATAAAGGTGAATGCATGGTAATGTCTAAAAGCCTGCAATGAGTATTGATGAGGAGAAGAAGGTTAAATTGGCTACATACCAACTCTAGAATATGGCTAAGACATGGATTTGCTTCATAAGTGTTATGCTATAATTGACTATAGAAACAGGGTAGTAAGGCTTGAGTTTCCAAATAAGTTGGGCTAAAATTAGAAGGGCGTGGTTCAAATCAAATAGGACAAGGAAATTGCTCAGCCTCGACCAAATTTTGTAGCCGAACCCCCCAAGAGAAACCGGTTCTATGTGTCGAAAGGAAGAGAGTAAAAAGAGAAGTCCACGTATGTGGATAATGGTAACTTTTTTTTCATCTCCTTTCCAGTTTACGCATTATTAGAACCAGGATCTACCTTGTCTATAATAACTCATTTTGTGGCTAATCATTTTGACTTATTTCCTGAGATCTTACATGAACTATTTCTAGTTAGTACTACAATTGGAGACAATGTTAAGGCCAAAGGGGTATGTAGAGCAGTAGATGGCATAGTGGCAAGTCCCCTTGAAATTAAATTGGGATTCATAAGGTTCAAATATTAAGTCCAACAAGATGTTATTTAAGAGGTTAGATATACTCTTCCTAATTCTTTTTTATGTTTATGAAACTCTATGTGTATGTGCTTTAGTGAATTTTTTGTGTGGTATGTCCTAAATCGTATGTCTCATAATAGCACTATGTGAGTTGTAATGAAGTTATGTTTGCATTTTTTGTTGTTATTTTGTGTAGCATAGGCAGGTTTTTTGTGTTGCATGATATGCGATGTACATTAAGTTAAGTGTGATTGACAAGGAAATTCCTCAATCTCAAATATGAATCTTTCAATGAGCTTTAAAGATATGAATCATCCAAATAAGTGTGAATCAAATACAAACAAAAGACAAACATTTAAGTACGACAAAGTAAGTCACCCTCTTTGTTTAAATGATGTATAAGTGTCATTTGGGGACGAATGTTTCTGAGGGGGAGATAATGTGACATTCCGGAATATTATATGCCTAGTGAAGAGCCCAATAAGTCTTGAAGAATGCGTATTGGGATACATAGGCATACCAATGCCCAATATTGTGAAACATTGGGAAAAGTATAGAAAATTCGCTAAGCGGTATTAGCCAATTTCTACATAATACCAAAATAAGAAAAATATTGGGCAACATAAGAAAACATTTGCTTAAAGGGTGTTAGCCAATTTTTCTAACTATTAATGAGATTGTAAAAGAAATATACCAGCAATGAAGACCCTAAGCTATATAATACTATATCCCTTAACTCACAAATTAGGTACTAGGCATCCAAGTGTCAAGCATAGTACCATACCACATAGCAGATGATAATTTAAAATGATCATGTATAATAAGAAGTACCCAAAGAAATGGTGAGGGTCCTTGGGAGAATAAGTAAGCATTACCAAATGAAGCACAAATAATAGTTAGTTACGAAAGTGCAATCAACTCATGTGCAAGACATGTGAAGAAGCTGCCAAAGTAGGGGACCACCCTAACCAAATTCATTTACGGTAGTTAGGGGGAAAGATGTACAAAAGGGACCACTCCATGTGGGACCTAACCTCACTACCAATTCAAGACTCTAACCTACTGCCCTAAATAACTAATTAACCTAGGACTATCCGAATTGGACCCATTAGTGCACCCGACAACCTAGGACAGAAACCGGGTTGACACTAACCTAGTACGAGTTAAAGAGACAACCTAGTACCTAACCTTAGAATGGTCCAAAAGGTTAGTTATGTTCCTAATAACTTATGGGTACTTATTAATTCCCCTAGGTTACCTAATTAATTAATTTTCTAAATTAATTAATTAATTTAAAATGGTTAAAACAAAAAATAAAAAGGAAATTTTCAGATTTCGATTAAGACAAGGAAGGGACAACCTAGTACCTAACCTAGGATGGTCCAAAGAGTTAAATAAAATCCTAACGACATAAGGTTACTTAAGTAATTATCCTAGTCTACTTAATTAATTTTTTTCGCAACTTAATTAATTAATTTGAAGGGGCAAAACCAAAATCAGAAAACAATTTCCAGATTTCGGTTAAAAGAAGAAAAAGACAACCTAGTACGTAACCTAGGATGGTTCAAAGGATTTGTTATGGTCCTAATTACTTAAGAGTACTTTGTAATTACCTTAGGTAACAAAATTAATAAATTAGAAATTTAATTAAGTAGTTTAAATTATCAAAACGAAATTCTTGCACTAACCTAATACAACTCAAGAAACATCCTAGTACCTAACCTAGGATGGTCCGAAACAGGTTAATTTTTGTTAAAATAACTTGAGGGTACTTTAGAACTTACCATAGGTACCTAAATTAATTAAATTAAGGATATAATTGATTATAAATAAAGTTAAAATGTTAACCAAAACCATAGTCAACACCAATTTCCAGATTTAACTAATAATTATCTTCTCCAATGTTTAGTCAACCTAGGAGGGGTGTTTTTGTACTTGGTTAATTAATTTATTAAATTAAAGTTTTATAATTGAATATAAGTTACGAAATCTAAAAATCACGATCAAAACGGTGAGACTCAGGACGCTAAGGCATTAGGCGACAAACCCCGAGAAAAACGTAGAACGCTGAAGAGTTCTTAGGCGAATTCAAGGTTTCGTTCAAGTTGATATTCGTAGGTTAAATTATTCATAAGGTATGGGTTTATCTCCTGGATTTTATTTGTCCAAGATTATTTTTCTTTGAACGATTCACAAGATCTAGAAATCTAGGGTTGTTCCCGTCGTTCTCCTCGAACTTCCTTTCCCTAGTATCCTTTTAGATTTAAATGTTGAATAGGTTAGAGATCATGTTTTTGGCATGTGGTGATGGCTATTCTTTACAATTATTGTTCTTGAATGATGAGTATAGGATGAACTTATGAACTTTTAATTGCGTAAATTTATTCTTATCATTATAATTAAGGATCAATAATATGCTAAGTTAAGTCTGTGATGTGTTAAGTGAATATGTGTGTTTGGCTGAATATTGACTTGCTGTTGTTGTGATGTTATGAAGATGTTAAACCCATCAAATGTTAATATAATGATGTTCAATCTGTTCTTAAAACATTACACTAAAATCCATAAACTAAGAATTGACTTAAAGTCATCTATGAAATCATATATTGAATAAATTGGCTATCTGGTTCCAATAAAGTTGGCCAACTCTATTTGGTGAAAATGAATATATGCTAATGGCTAGGAAATTATGTAAATGATTTAAATATTGTCTAAGGGTTCATGCATATGGCATTTAAAATATGAACATGTGTAAAAATTGGGTTATGCCAAAAAGAATGAATTTGCTAGTGTAACATCCCAAATCTTGAGCCAATACTAATCATATGCCAATTCTTGTGTAGTAAGAGTACCAAATATTAAAGTAATATCAATAAATACATATCCAAGGGCATGACATTCATTGGTACAACTCCCAACATGCTCCACAAGAATGAACGATGAACACATGAAACTCACAGAATGAAGTGCTCATCGTCCATAAACGGTGATATGAAGCTACTATACAAAAGTAAGTAAGTTACGTGAGTTATAACATAATTAAAGGGGTATAAATTAAGAAAGTGAACGGAATGGGGTATTAAAGGAAGTGATACAAGTCTTAATGGGTCAATAAAGGAAGTGAGACAAGTCTTACTTACACCAAAGTTAATTTGTGAAAAGAATACTCACGAATGAAGATGTTAGAATGTGTGAAACTAGTCTCATTAACACCAATGGATGATATGTAAGGACAATTTACATTCATAAATGTAAATTAAGGATGATATGAAAGAACAATTAATATTTCATCAATGTAAAGTAAGGATGACCAATCATAAATAGAGTAACTAGATCTCAATCTAGAAGCAAGCCTCCATAATGCTTGAGTCAAAACTAAAAGATGATGAAATAAACACTCACGTAAAAAAGGATGAGTAACTAAGATTTATTTAATGAAATAATGAAATTCTAGAAGGTTTAAGTAAGAGTGTGAAACACACTAAATTACCAAGTGCATTGGCATATGAGGAAATGAACATTCACGTAAAGGGGATGAGTAATTATGAAAAGAAAATGTGCTAATGCAAATGAATGTGTCACATATATGAGATGAGACTGTCTGGCATGCCGGGTATGGGTCTCCTTATATCTCCTAGTCTTTGAACCTATACTTCCAATGTAGAGTTCTAGCAGGGTTCGACTCCTTATATATGCTAGCATGCTCGGGTCACTTTGGCCGGTTATTCCACCTCTTTTCGGTGTGGGGCATAAACTGGACTTCATGATGCTCACATCATCTATGTCGATTAAGGTTAATGTTCCTAAAGAAAGAATGATGCAACACTCAAAGTATGAAAGATTATGAAATGAACGATACCGAATGTTTTTGTGCAAGATAATTGACATCTGGTCATTCTTGGTCATTGCACTTCATGATCCCGATGAGAGTTTTAAACGTCATATTAGGTATAGTTGGTGTTTTCATCAAACTACTAATGAACGAAATGAATGATATGATGTACAAATGAACGAATGAAGCAGACTCTGTGTTTGCTAAAGAAGGTCATCGGGTTTAGGTCCCATATGTTGGGCCTTCACTTGAGATGTCTTAATGCTACATCAACGATTCCAAAGTATCAAATATATGAAATGTATAATATATAAAACATAAAGTAATGAAATCCATGGCATGATTAATAGAGAATTTCTTATGAAAGGTAATGAATATATAGTGTAAAGAATGACTCACTATAAGGTAGGGAAATAATTCCGTAGTCCTTGGATTACTTACATCGATTCATTCTGGGTATGTGGCTAAGTATAACATACGACCAAAAGAATTATTAAACTAAAGAACAAAAAGAAGAAAAAGACTGAAAAAAATAATCGAAGTGTACAAAGAGGAGCTCTCAATCTAAGAGGATCAAAAATCTCAAATCTTCACCCGAATTGTTCTAAAATTATGTTGATGATACTAATGTTTTGTAATCATATAGAAAATGATTTGTGTTCCTTGAATGCATTAAAATACATCATATTCATACCAAAATTCACATCTAACTATTAAGGAAAGTCTAGTCACTAGGCTTTCCAAAAATAGCATGTTGTTTAGGAGGATTTTTCTTTGATTATGCATATCCTTATGTGTATGTATGCATACACCCATACATAGTACAAGTGGTGTACTAACCCCTACTATTTACTATTTTATAGATGCATGTTAAGGGACAGATTGACGACTCTTGCAACAGTTTGGAGATCACTATTTTTCCATATAATTTGGTAGGTGCTCTTGACTTCGAGGATGCTACAGTTTTAGTGTAGCTTTAGTTCTATGCAAAGCTAGTGGATTTTGTCCCTAGTATTTCTTTCGTACTTTCATTTTGAAACTTTTATAATTAGGCAGAGTTTGGCAAACGTACTTATGATATATTCTTATTCTATTTCGAATTTATTCTTATGATAGATGGTTGTTACATTTATGCTGAGCTTATTATATGATGAATTCATGAAATAACTTTTTGAAGTCTATGTATACTTCATACGTTTTAAGTTTATATATTTTCCGCTAAAATTAACCATATGAATATGATGAATTCAAGATGAGTCTTGTCTGACACCTATGAGAGGTCAACGATGCCGGTTACGATTCATATTCCACAATCCAGGTTGTGACAACCTTGATGTTCACATTCACGTAGACTTGAATATTCATGTTGATGTTGACATCTACGGTTATGTTAACGTTCACGTCCGGGTCTATGGTGGACGTTTACATTGACATTGATGTTCACAATAAGTTTGCATCGATGTTGACTTTTAAAGTTTACATTGAAGTTGACGTTTCTGCTCAAAATCAATAGAGAATAATGTTCACACAATTGTGGCCTTTTGCGTTCATCCTAATCTTGAAGTTGATTCTACAATTGTTGTTTACATTGACGTTTACATTGACGTACATGCTGACGTTCCCCTTGATGTTGACGTTCATCTTGACGTTGATGTTGATATTGACGTTAATATTGACATTCACATTTATGTTGATGTGGATGTTCACGTTGAGGTTGACTTTGACGTAGACAATAACATTCACATTGACTTTGATAATGACATTCAGATAGATGTTGATATTGATATTTTTCATAGACGTTTACATTGGCATTCATGTTGACGTTCACATTTACGTTTACATTCACTTTGACGTTTACACTAATATAACGTAGTCATTGACATTTACGTGGATGCTAACGTTGATGGTGACGTTGACGTTGATATTCACGTGCACGTTGACATTCACTTTTACATTTACGGTGATGTTCACGGTGACGTTAATATCAATGACATTTACATTTGCATTTACATTGACGTTAACATTGACAATCATGTTGACGTTCATGTTCACGTTGACATTCATAGTGACGTTCATATTGACATTAATGCTCACTCTTACATTGACATTTGAAGTTGATATTTACAATCACATTGACGTTTATGTTTAAGTTGTTATTCACGCTGACGTTGACGTTGAAATTGACTTTAACAGTCACATGGACAATCACATTTATGTTTACATAGACATTGACATTTACGTTAACATAGACGTTGACGTTCAAATTAATGTTAATGTTTACATTTATTTTTACGTTTATATTAATATTTATGATGACGTTCATGTTGATATTTACTCTGATGTTACTGTTCACATTTACATTTATGTTAATGTTCATGCAATTATTGATGCTGACATCGATGTTGACGTTAACATTTATGTTTAAGATCATGTTTACGTAGACGTTCACATTGACGTTGATGTTAATATTCATGCATTTATTAATGTTGACGTTGATCTTAACGTTAGTGTTTATGTTTACATTCATGTTTACGTTAATGTTCACGTTTATTGTGACATTGATGTTGACATTCACATTAATGTTGACGTTCAAGTTCACAGAGTCATTGACGTTTATGTTGATGCTGGCATTGACGTTCACATTGACGTAAACATTCATAATGACATTAAAATTGAAGTTGAAGTGGACGTTAATATTTACATTGACATTGAAGTTGACGTTAATATTTAACATTGATGTTCACGTTCACGTTGAGTTATTGTTGACAT
Source organism: Solanum peruvianum (assembly GCA_027705065.1). NCBI lineage: Eukaryota > Viridiplantae > Streptophyta > Magnoliopsida > Solanales > Solanaceae > Solanum > Solanum peruvianum. The sequence goes on from JAKWJD010001761.1 coordinate 16,366,644, forward strand.
TCACAATGACGTGCACATTGTCATTTACATTTAAACAAATATTGATGTTTACGTTTATGTTGATGTAAACATTGATGTTGACGTTGATATATACGTTAATCTTCACCTTGACATTTATGTTTGCCTTGACGTTTACGTTGACCTTCACGTTCACATTGACTTTCATGTAGATGGTGACATTCAGATTGACATTGATTACATGTTGATAATAATGTTGATGTTCATCAACACGTTGATGTTGATATTTACGTTTAGGTTTACGCTAAAGTTAACGTTGATGTTCATTATGATGTTGAGGTTAATTTGACGTTTACATTGATGTTGACGTTAGCGTTCACGTTGTCTTTTATGTTTACCTTGACACTGATTTTGATGTTAACATTAACATTCCTGTTTACATTCACATTTACGTTGAACTTCACATTCATATTCACATTTATGTTTAAGTTCACGTTCACGTTCACATTCATGTTCATCCTGACATTTATGTTTACATTGAAGTTCATCTTTATGTTTATGCTTATGTTGATATTCATGATCATATTGACGTAGACATTCTCGCAGAGTCTTATGTTTACATTAATGGTGATGTTAATGTTGATGTTGACATTGATATTTATGTTGATATTAAGGTTCATACTGTCGTTCAGGTAGACGTTGATGTTAACGTTAACGTTAACATTGACGTTCATGTAGAAGTTGACATTCACATTTACGTTGACATTCACATTGACTTTTACATTGATGTTGATGTAATCACTAACTCTTATGTTAAGATTGACATTTATATTTATGTTGACATTGATTTTTATGTTGACGTTTATGTTCACGTTGATTTGTTGACATTGATGTTTATATTTATGTTGGTGTTTTCATTTACGGTAACATTCACGTTTATACATTGATGTTTCCGTGGATTTTCCCGTGGATGTTGATATTTACGTTTATATTGATGTTGACATTGACACTCACATTCATGTTCATGTTCAAGTTAACGTTTATGTTTATGTTGACTTTGACATTGACATTCACATTGATGCAAACGTTTACATTTTCATTAATCTTCATGTTTACATTGACGCTGATATTGACGTTCTCATTTATGTTGATGATAAAGTACACACTAACATTTATGTTGATGTTAATGTGTACAATTATGTTGATGTAGATGATTACAATCTTGTTTACATTGACATTTACTTACATATTGACATTCACATTAATACATTCATATTGTTCTTTAAGTTCACATTCACATTGACGTTAATGTCATGTTTACATTGACATTCACACTTACATTAGCATTGACGTTAACGTTGGTATTCACGTTAAAATTTGACATTGATGTTAACATTCTTATGGACGTTCACGTTTAAGTTGACGTTGACATTGACATTTACATTAACATAGACCTTGATGTTCACCTTTTGTCGTTGACATTTATGTTGATACTAGCATTGACATTCATGTTGATGTTGATGTTCATATTAACGTAAACATTTACGTTGTAGTTGACATTAATGTTAACATTGACGTTAACATTGACGTTGACATTAAGTTTACATTAACTTTCACGTTTACTATTATGTTGATGTTCACATTCACATTGAGTTAGTGTTGACGTTCATTGACATTGACTTTGACATTGTCATTTTCATTCACAAATATATTGATGTTTATGTTTATGTTTATGTAAACATAACCTTCACCTTAATATTGATATTTGCATTGAAATTTACGTTGACGTTAATGTTTATATTGACTTTCACATTGACATTGATTACACATTCATAGTAAAGTTGACGTTCAACAAGGCGTCATCGTTATTTACGTTTATGTTTACGTTGACGTTAATATTTACATTCACGCTGATGTTGACGTTCACGTTGACTCTGACGATGGCGTTGATGTTGTCGTTGACGTTGCTGTTAATGTTCACACTCTTATTATTACCTTGATGCTAACATTAATGTTCATGTTGACATTATAATTTATGTTGAAGTTCACATTCATGTTCACGTTTATGTTGAAGTTCATGTTCATGTTAACATTCATGTTCACGTGGACATTTATGTTTACATTGAAGTTCACATTTACGTTTATGCTTACGGTTACGTTCATGATCACATTGACATTGATATTCTTGGGGACTCCTACGTTTACATAGATGTTAATGGTTTATGTTGACATTGACATTACCGTTGACCTTGACGTTGAGGTTCATATCAATGTTAACTTAGATCTTAACATTGACATTGAGGTTCATATCTAGAACGTAGATGTTGACGTTGACATTGACGTTGATGTTGATGTTAAAGTTAACGTTGACGTTCAGGTAGAAGTTGACGTTCATGTTCACGTTGACATTCAAATTGACCTTTACATTGATGTTGACAACATACTCACTGACTCTTAAGTTTAGTTTGACATTCATATTTATGTTGACATTGACGTTTATATTGATATGGATGTTCTTGCTGATGTTGATTTGTTGACGTTGACATTTACATTCATATTGAGGTTTACGTTGATATTCAAGTTTATACATTAATGTTGTCGTGGATGTTCACATGGATGTTGACATTTATATATACATTTATGTTCACGTTTCACGTTCATGTTAAAATTGACATTTCATTGACGCTGACATGACGTTCACATTTACATTAAGGTAAACTTACACACTAATAGTGACATTGATGTTGACATATATATTTATGTTGATGTAGATGATCACAATCATGTTTACATTGACACATTCAAATTAATATATTCGTGTTGTTATTGACGTTCACATTCACATTGACGTTGATGTTCATGTTGATGTTGACATTAACGCTTATATTAGCAGTGACGTTAACGTTGGCATTCACATTCACGTTCACACAATCACTTACAATCACATTGATGTTGTTGTTCATTAGGATATTGACTTTGAAACAGTCTAGAAATGTACTTGTCTAGTGAAGAGTCGATTAGGTGTCACGACCCAAAACGAGCCGCGAGTGGCACCCACACTTATCCTCCTATGTGAGCGAACCAACAAATCTAAACCCCGAGATTTACCAATATTTCAACCATAATAAACAAAATATAATGCGGAAGACTCAAAATCTTATTAATATAACCAATAAATAATCTTCTAAAGTTTATCAACTATAATCCCCAAAATCTGGAAGTCATCACATCAAGAACATCTATCCTCAAATTTCTAAATCTAAGAGTATTTTAGAAGCTAAAAAGTAAAAGAGATGGTCCATGTCCGAACTTCAAGACATCAAGACGTGAAGGAAAGAATCCAGTCCGAGCTAGGAATAATAGCTCACCCTGAAATCTGATATGCTGGAGACTGGCTAGATTTGCGGACGAGTCGAAGTCGATGGCACGTTTGCTGCACTCCACTAATAACAAAAAGAAAAAATACAAGTAGGGGTCAGTACGAGGAACACGTAGTGAGTAGGTATCATCGGCCAACTCAAAATAAAAAGCAATATATATCGAATAATAATATAAAATCAACTACAATACTCAACAGATGAGAACAACAAGTACAAGGACCATTGACAACAACACCAAGTACATCTATGAGGACTCAAGCCTCCACACCATTTTCATTTGGGAAATAGGTTCATTAAAGTTGAGTATATTACCATAATTCAAGATTCATTCTCCTTATTATTACTGTGTCGGCACGTGACACTCTGATCCCCTACTACTACGTGTCGGTTCATGACACCCGATCCCCTAATACTTCGTGTCGGTTCGTGACACCCGATCCCTAATACTACGTGTCAGTTCGTGACACTCGATCCCCTAATACTATGTGTCGGTTCGTGACACCCGATCCATTAACCTCATTCTTTTCGTTCACCAAGCCTTCTTTTATGTCAAGGCGTCATCATTAATAGAGTGGATTTAAGATTTTTAAGATTCCACAGTATCATCATTATAATCCATCACCATTTACATAATCACAATCATGCAACAACACAATTAAGCGCATAGAAGACTTTACAATACCACACAATACATATCAATCGCTATTTAGAGTTTACTATGAAATAGCATAAACCATAACCTACCTCCACCGAAGAATCGTGATCAAGCAAGCTACTTCTTAATGCCTTTGGATTCCTCTTAACTTCTCTCTTTTCTCGCTCGTTCTCCCTCTCTCTGTTCTTTTTATTTTTCTTCCTCAGACTACTTTTCTTTTACCCTAATTATCATATAATTAATTATAAGAGATGGTAAAAGTAACCCACTATTTATTTCAAGGTTATCTCCTTTAACCCCCAAGTAATTAAATTATTAAACTTACCCCACTAATTTCCTAATTATAAGCATGAATAGTTCAAAACACCCCTTAAAACTTTTAGCTGAAATCCGACCCAGTCGAGGTTACGCAACTTGTGACGGCCCGTCGTGCCTGCGATGGTCCGTCCTGCAGGGTCGTCACAGAGTTCAGAGACTGAAATTCAGTAAAGGGGTTTGTGACGGTCCGTCGTATCTACGACGGTCCGTGCTGCAATTCCATCGCGAATTTCAAAGAGTTGATCCCCGTACCCAAATATTAGATTTTTAAGTGTTTTGGAAAGGAGATCCTCGACGGTCCGTCGTTACCATGACGGTCCGTCGCGTGAGTCGTCGACCTAGTTAGTTTTTATCCAAAGTACTTCTACTGCTCGAAACGACTAAACAGGTCATTACAATGATACCAATTTACCCATCGTTCGTCCTCAACGATCACAAGAAGAAAAACAAGGGCGAGAAAGAGTACCTGAATCTGTAAAAAGGTGTGGGTATCTTTCTTGCATGTCAACCTCCTTCTCCCAAGTGGACTCTTCAACTGGCAGATTCTTCCATTGAACCTTGATGGATGCAATCTCCCTTGATCTCAACTTGCGGATTTCTCTATCTAGAATAGCAACAGGCTCCTCCTCATAAGACAAATTCTCATCAAGGAGAACTGAATCCCAACGAATGATGTAGTTTCCATCCCCATGGTATCTTTTCAGCATAGACACATGAAATATCAGGTGCACTCTTGAGAGTCCTGGAGGTAATGCCAATTCATAAGCAACCTCCCCCACGCGCTTCAGAACTTCAAATGGACCAATATACCTAGGACTAAGCTTACCTCGCTTACCAAACCGCATCACCCCTTTCATGGGTGAAACCTTCAGCAAGACTTGTTCACCCTCCATGAAATCCAATCTCTAACCTTTCGATCTGCATATTCCTTTTGTCTATTTTGGGCCGCTAAAAGCTTTTCTTGAATGAATTTCACTTTCTCTAATGATTCCCTCAAGAGATCGGTACCCCATGGTCTTACCTCAAATGCATCAAACCAACCAATGGGAGACCTACATCTCCTCCTATACAGTGCCTCAAATGGGGCCATATCAATACTTGAGTGATAGCTATTATTGTATGAGAATTCTGCTAAGAGTAAGAAGTTATCCCAATGACCACCAAATTCTATCACACATGCACGAAGCATATCCTCCAAAACCTAAATCGTTCGCTCAGACTGACCATCGGTCTGAGGGTGAAATGCAGTACTAAGGTCCAACATAGTACCTAATTCAGCATGCAATGTTCTCCAAAACTTAGAAGTAAATTGCGTACCTCTATCTGATATGATGGAAAGTGGAATTTCATGCAATCGAACAATTTTTGAGATATAAAGTTTGGCTAACTTCTCTGCATTGTAAGTTACCTTAACCGGAATGAATTGAGCAGACTTAGATAATCTGTCAACAATTACCCAAATAGAATCAAACTTACCAATGTCTTTGGAAGACCAACCACAAAATCCATTGCAATTCTTTCCCATTTCCATTCAGGAATGGGCATTCTCTGAAGTGTCCCCCTAGGCCTCTGGTGCTCATACTTTACCTGCTGACAATTCGGGCATTGGGCAACAAAATCAACAATGTCACGCTTCATCCTACTCCACAAAAAATGTTGCTTTAGGTCACGATACATCTTGGTTGCACCAGGATGTATAGAATACCCTGAACTATAAGCCTCTGTAAGAATAGTGTGAATCAAATCATCAACACGGGGCACACATACCCTTCCTTTAATTCTCAGAAAGCCTTCCTCATCAATTATTGCCTTTTTATCCTCTCCTCGTAATACCATATCTCGAATTCAGATCAGTTTCTCATCAGTAAACTGTTTTCCCTTAATCTTGTCAAGAAAAGAAGATCTTGCCTCCACACAGGCCAACAATCCTCCCTTCTCTAGTACTTCCAGCCTCATAAAGTCATTAGCCAGAGTCTGAACCTCTCTAGCAAATGGACGTCTAGAAACCTGTAAGTGAGCTAGACTTCCCATGCTCCCTGTTTTTCTACTTAAGGCATCTGCCACAACATTAGCCTTTCCTGGGTGATACAAGATAGTAATATCATAGTCCTTCAGTAATTCCATCCATCTCCTCTGTCTCAAATTCAAATCTTTCTGAGTAAAGACATACTGTAAACTACGATGATCTGTATAGATTTCACACTTAACCCGATATAGATAATGTCTCCATTGCTTTAATGCAAACACTACTGCAGCTAACTCCAAATCATGGGTCGGATAGTTACGTTCATACACTTTAATTGCCTTGAAGCATAAGCAATTACATTCCTCTCTTGCATTAGCACTGCACCCAACCCAGAATAAGATGCATCACAATAAACAATGAAATTCTTACCTTCCATTGGCAAAGTAAGAATTGGTGCAGTAGTCAACAAGGTCTTGAGCTTCTGAAAGCTTCCTTCACATTCGTCCGACCATACAAATGGAACACTCTGCGTAGTCAAATTTGTCAGTTGGGAAGCAACCGAAGAAAATCCCTTGACAAATCTATGGTAGTAGCTAGCTAGACCAACAAAGCTCCTTACCTCTGTAACATTAGTAGGTCTTACCCAACTCTTCACTGCTTCGATCTTAGAAGGATCCACCATCACTCCATCCTTAGAAACCACGTGCCCCAAGAAGGACACTGAATCTAGCCAAAACTCACACTTGGAGAATTTGGCATCAAGCCTTTTCTCCCTCAATACTTCCTATATAATTCTCAAATGCTCCTCATGTTCTTTCCTGCTCTTTGAGTATACCAGTATATCATCAATGAATACAATGACAAAGAGATCCAGATATGGCTTAAAAATTCTGTTCATCAGGCTCATGAAAGCAGCAGGGGCATTCGTAATCCCAAAAGACATTACTAAGAATTCATAATGCCCATACCTGGTTCGTAATGCAATCTTTGGCACATTTGTTGCCCGTATTTTCAAATGATGATAACCAGATCTGAAATCGATTTTTGAGAAGGTACAAGCACCTTGTAACTGATCGAACAAATCATCAATGCGAGGAAGAGGATACTTGTTCTTAATAGTTACCTTATTCAGTTGCCTATAGTCTATGCACATTCGCAAGCTTCCATCCTTCTTCTTCACGAATAAAACAGGAGCACCCCAAGGGGATGCACTTGGTCTAATAAAGCCTTTACCTAACAACTCCTGAAGGGCCTTTAATTCCCTTAACTCTGCTGGAGCCATTCTATAAGGGGGTATGGAAATGGGGCGAGTACCTGGCTCTAGATCAATGCAAAAATCAATATCCCTATCCGGTGGCATACCAGGAAGGTCTGCAGGAAACACATCCAGAAACTCACGGACTACCGAGACAGACTCAATCAAAGGTACTTGGGAAGTATCATCCCTGAGATGTGCCAAGAAAGCTAAACAACCCTTACTAACCATTCGCTTAGCACGAAGAAAGGAGATGATACAAACTGGGGTGGAAGTATAGTCACCCTCCCACACTAGCGGATCTGTCCCAGGCTTGGCCAATGTCACAGTTTTAGCATTACAATCTAAGATTGCAAAATTTGGGGAAAGCCAAGTCATACCCAGAATTACATCGAAATCAACCATTCCTAGAATAATCAAGTCTACATGAGTATTGCTCCCCACAAAAGTCACAAGACAAGACCTATACACCTTCTCAACCATCACAGACTCACCCACCGGAGTAGAGACACGAATAGGCATGTCAAGCAAATCACAATGTAAATCAAGACCAGTAGCAAATGAGGAAGATACATATGAAAATGTGGATCCAGGATCAAATAATACAGAAGCCATGCAATCACAAACCAGAAGATTACCTGTGATAACAACATCAGATGTCTTCGCTTCAGACCTTCCGGGGAAAGCATAACAATGGGTCCTATCACCTGTCTGCCCATTGCCCCTACCATGTTGCGCTGCAGTAGTTCCAACTTGCCCGCCACCCCGGTTGATTTGGTGACCACCATTACCTTGGCCACCACGTCCTCCAGAATGGCGGCCTCTTCCATGACCACCTCTACCTCTGACTATTGGGGGTCTGTAACTCTGTTTTGCACAATATCTCCTAATATGTCCAGTCTCCTCATATCCATATCACTCTCTGGGGTCAAGCATAGGTCTCTGTGAGAACGACGAAGTCTGGGGATAACCTCCAAACTCAGAGGAATGCTGGCTCGTCTGCGATGGACCCCCAGCTATAGCCTGCAGTGAAGACTGAATAGGTCGGGCTGGGTAACCTCCTGAACTCTGCCCTCTGGAGTAAGAACCACTAAACTCACCTCCCTTACGAAACTTCGTAGATAACGACACCATGATGAAGTCGTTTGGCTTCACCCCCTCCACCTCTATCACAAAATCTACCACTTCCTGAAAGGATTTTGCTGTAGCAGCCTGTAAGGCTGGGATCTGCAAATCTAACCTCAATCCCTTCACAAAACGACGAATCCGCTCTTGTGGACTGAAGCAAAGCTGGGTGGCATACCTAGATAGTGCACGAAACTAAGCCTCATAAGCAGTAACCGACATCCTGCCTTGCTCTAGGCTCAGGAACTCATCCCTCCTCATATCCCTCAAAGTCCGAGGTATATACTTCTCCATAAATAAGCTAGAGAATGATGCCCAAGTCATAGATGGTGCCTGTGCTGGTTGACACTCAACATATGACCGCCACCACATTTTGGCGTTCCCCTGAAATAGATAGGTCACAAACTCAACGCCAAATCGTTCTACTATGCCCATCTTATGTAGCAGTTCATGACAATCAACCAGAAAATCGTAGGCATCCTCAGATTCATCACCCTTGAAGACTGGAGGTTTCAACTTCAATAATTTAGTGAAAAGTTCATGCTGATCACTCGTCATTATAGGCCATGTAGTCAATTGAGGAAACGTGCCTACTTCCAATGAGGCATCCATGCGGGGAGCCACAGCAGCTGTATGTGGTACTCCCGGAACCTGTGGTGCTGGTGCAGAAAACACCGGAGGTGTCTGGCCCTGATCAGATAACCCGCTAAGATAAGCAAGAACCTGGTTAATCATCTATGGGGTAGGTTGTGGTGGTAATTCCTCATCTTGCACTTGCTCATTTTCCTTTTCCTCACTCTCTCTTACTACCTCATCAGTCGGTGGAGGAGTCACCGCCCTAGTACTAGCTGGACCAAGTGTTTGTCCTCTACCTCTAGAGGACGTCCTCCCGCGACCTCTACCACGGCCTCTTGTCACTGCTCCTCCTCGAGCTACAGCCCCAGTGGCTGGCTCAGACGCATCCTGTCTTGCCGGTGTTGGTGTTGGCACAGTTGTTGCTCTAGTTCTAACCATCTGCGAATTAGAGTGAGGATGTCAGATACCAATTTGTATCACCTAGATACCAATTGGATCCAAGTAATAGCACGAAAGAAAGAAAGAATGGAATTTTCCTAATGTCTTATAGCCTCTCAAAGAAAAGTAAAGGCGTCCCCCTACCGTTCCTCAAGACTCTACTAGACCCGTTCTTGTGTGATGAGACCAACGAACCTAATGCTCTGATACCAAGTTTGTCACGACCCAAAACGAGCCGCGAGTGGCACCCACACTTATCCTCCTATGTGAGCGAACCAACAAATCTAAACCTCAACATTTACCAATATTTCAACCATAATGAACAAAATATAATGCGGAAGACTCAAAATCTTATTAATATAACCAATAAATAAGCTTCTAAAGTTTATCAACTATTATCCCCAAAATCTGGAAGTCATGACACCAAGAACATCTATCCTCAAATTTCTAAATCTAAGAGTATTTTAGAAGCTAAAAAGTAAAAGAGATGGTCCATGTCCGAACTTCAAGACATCAAGACGTGAAGGAGAGAATCCAGTCCGAGCTAGGAATAATAGCTCACCCTGAAATCTGATATGCTGGAGACTGGCTAGAGTTGCGGACAAGTCGAAGTCGATAGAACGTTTGCTGCACTCCACAAATAACAAAAAGAAAAAATACAAGTAGGGGTCAGTACAAGGAACACGTACTGAGTAGGTTTCATCGGCCAACTCAAAATAGAAAGCAATATATATCGAATAATAATATAAAATCAACTACAATGCTCAATAGGTGACAACAACAAGTACAAGGACCATTGACAACAACACCAAGTACATATATGAGGACTCAAGCCTCCACACCATTCTAATTTGGGAAATAGGTTCATTAAAGTTGAGTATATTACCATAATTCAAGATTCATTCTCCTCATTATTACTCTGTCGGCACGTGACACTCCAATCCCCTACTACTACGTGTCGGTTGGTGACACCCGATCCCCTAATACTACGTATCGGTTCGTGACACCCGATCCCCTTATACTACGTGTCAGTTAGTGATACCCGATCCCCTAATACTACGTGTCGGTTCGTGACACCCGATCCATTAACCTCATTATTTTAGTTCTCCAAGCCTTCTTTTATGTCAAGGCGTCATCATTAATAGAGTGGATTTAAGATTTTTAAGATTCCACAGTATCATCATTATAATCCATCACCATTTACATAATCACAATCATGCAATAACACAATTAATCGCATAGAAGACTTTACAATACCACCCAATACATATCAATCGCTATTTAGAGTTTACTATGAAATAGCATAAACCATAACCTACCTCCACCGAAGAATCGTGATCAAGCAAGCTACTTCTTAATGCCTTTGCTTTCCTCTTCACTTCTCCCTTTTCTCGCTCGTTCTCCCTCTCTCTGTTCTTTTTATTTTTCTTCCTCAGACTCCTTTTCTTTTACCCTAATTATCATATAATTAATTATAAGAGATGGTAAAAGTAACCCACTATTTATTTCAAGGTTATCTCCTTTAAACCCCAAGTAATTAAATTATTAAACTTACCCCACTAATTTCCTAATTATAAGCATGAATAGTCAAAAACCCCCTTAAAACTTTTAGCAGAAATCCGACCCAGTCGAGGTTACGCAACTTGTGACGGCCCGTCGTGCCTGCGACGGTCTGTCCTGCAGGGTCGTCACAGAGTTCAGAGACTCAAATTCAGTAAAGGGGTTTGTGACGGTCCGTCGTATCTACGACGGTACATGCTGCAATTCCGTCGCAAAGTTCAGAGAGTTGATCCCCGTACCCAAATTTTAGAGTTTTAAGTGTTTTGGAACGGAGATCCTCGACGGTCCGTCGTGACCATGACGGTCTGTCGCGTGAGTCGTCGACCTAGTATGTTTTTATCCAAAGTACTTCTACTACTCAATATGACTAAACAGGTCGTTACATTAGGTTTTTAAGAATTGTATTGGGATACTTATGCATCCCAATGCCCAATATTGAGTAATATTTGTGCAACAACCCGTAGCAAAAAAAGACCAAAAATATGTTTTTTACAAAAATTTGCAAGTGCAATCGACGTGAACATTAACGAACTGTAGTCTGACCCACGATCTATCTTTTACAACCGTTGATGGGATCAGAAACTCCCAAAAGCTCGGTCTAGAAAAATTGGCTACGTCTTGATCGACGGACAGACCTACGGTCCGTACGTTAGACGATGGTCCGTAGTCTTTGACCATTAATCAAGACCCCCATTCACCCACTCTCTGACAAGACCTACGGATGACCAGCACTGTCTGTAGGTGGATCTACGGACCATAGGTGGGAATTAGCAGACAGTTAAGGGGGACATGTAGTTGGGTAAACTTCAAATGGTCATAACTTTTAGCACAATATGAATTAGATTTCCATGACCTGTGCATTAGTTATATTTTCTGGTAGAAAACTAGGGATGAAACGTTTTTTTCGTGATGATTATGTGTTTATATGTATTTTTGAAATTAGGTGACTTATGTTCATTTTTTCAAAAATGTAACTACATGTGTATGTGTGTGTGCTGTCGTGGCTATTGTTCATGGTTTAGGACTTGAAATTTCATCATAGTTCTTAATATTTCATGTACACAGGTTGATGTAAATGTGATGTTCATATGAGGGTAAATGTGGCTTATTTGAGGTATAATGTCTTTGCTAAACGAATACATGAAGACGCATCTAAAACTTTCTAAATGCACTACGACATTCCCCTAAGAACTAAAGTGTAACTTGATGAAAGGATGCTGGAAAATAAAAAAAAATTCAGCTTCAATTGATGAATTTCGGTCACCAAAGGGGGTTCAAAATGTTGAAAAAAGATTAATTAAAACAAGTTAGGTCATGGAGGATTGAACCCGTGACCTCACAATGTTAAAAACCATCAAAATAAAGAAGTAAAACGAAATGTGGTGAAGGGGATTCAAACCATGGTATTGGCTGGAAAATGTACTTTAAAAGAAAAAATTAAGGAATGAGAGGAGAGGGATTAGAACCCACCACCTCTCAATAAGATTTATGGAAGAGTAAAAGAAAAAAAAAGTGAAGTATGGGAATCGAACTCATGACCTCTAGGCAGTGAAGGAGAGTAAAGAAAATGAAAGAAAAGAAATATGAGGCGTTGGAATCAAACCCACGACCTTTAGGTAGTGAAGGAGAGTCAAAGGAAAGGAAATAAAAGAGATGTGAGGCATGGGAATCGAACCCACGACCTCCTAGGCAAATTTAAGGAGATAAATTAAAAGAAATTAAAGTGGGGCTGCGGGGGTTTGAACCCACAACCCCTCGGCCATGGAGAGAAATTTAAAGGCAATGAAAATAAAAAGTAAAGGAGGTTGTGGGGGTTCGATCCCATATCTCTTAGTTCCATTAAGAGAAAATTAAGGGAAAAATAAAATGAAAGAATTGGGACTCAAACTTGGGTCCCGAAGGCATATGGACCAAACCAAAATGAATGAAAAAATGTAAGTGTTGTTCATGGGATTTGAAAAATGGGTTCCCTTGACCAAATTCCTTATCGATACGTAAGTTATAACTGAATTAAATGTTCAAGAATAATATTGCCTACTTATATCAAAATTGAGATCTTGGCATACATACAAGATGCATAAGTCTTGTACCACAAAATCTTAGGAAGATATGAATCATTTACACGAACTATGAATGATGCCTCATGGCTTGTATGTATAGATCCATAAGTCTAACATACGTTTAAAAAAATAAGTGAACCTAAGATGTCTGTAATGAAATTATGTAACCCTAGAAGGGTTAAGTAAGAGTGTAAAACACACTAAATAGCCAAGTGCACTGGAATATGATGAAATGAATATCCTGTAATGAACTGATGAAACACTAGAAGGGTTAAGTAAGAGTGTGAAACACACAAATGGACAAGTGCATTGTCATATGATGAATTGAATATTCACGTAAAAAGGGGTGAGTAATTATGAAGAACAAATGCGCTAATGTTAATGAATGTGGTGACAACATAATATGAGGCTAATGTAAAAGATGAGATCAATCTCAAATGAGCCTAAGTAAATGTTACCAAAATGTACTAACTTATGAAAGTATAAAGTTAATGAAGAGACCAGTCTCTATGAACATTCTAATGAAAGTACTGAGATTAACACACTTAATACTAATGATGAGATGAGAAATCATCTATTAAGCTATGATGTCCTCATACTAGAAGCCAACTTACATGACGTATGAGTTGAATGTAATGGAACTTAATATTGAGCACCGATAGACTAGCTATGAGTGGTGATCCCTTCTTATGGAAGGGCAGAGGTTTAGGTAACTCTCATGAGATGAGACTGTCCGACATACCGGGTATTGCTCTCCTTATATCTCCTAGTCTTCAAAACTATACTGCCAATATAGGGATCTGGCGGGGTTCAATTCCCATGTACACTAGCATGTTTTGGGTAACTTTGGTCAGTGATTCCACCTCTTTTCGGTGTGGGGTTTCATGATGCTCATATTATCTATGTCGATTAAAGTTAAAGATCCCAAGGAATGAATGAGGCCATCCTCAAATGAAGCACATAATGAAACGAATGATACCAAAGTTGTTAGGATAAGATAATGAAGAAGTGAGTTAGACACAAGTAATGACATTAGGTAATTCTTTATCATTGCACAATGAACCCAATGAAAGCCTTAAACTACATCCTAGGTATAGCTGGTGTTTTCACTGGCCCATGAATGAAATGAAATGAAGTACGAATGAATGAACGAAGCAGACTTTGTGTTTGCTAAAGCAGACTCCCTAGTTTAGGTACCATATGTTGAGCCCTCATTTTGGGAAGTTTAAATGTCAAGTCCATGATTTCAAGGTCTCATGGCATACGAATAAATGATATGAACAACGTTATGTGTTATATGAATTATGATATGTGCAATGTGTACGCTGTTGTGTGATGTGTGCAAAATTATAAGTATGATGATGCATGTTATTCTAATGGCATGAATTCATATTAAAAATTTGGAAAGCTCACTCACATTTCTAATCCAAATATTGAAAGCTCATTAACATTCCTAATCTCAATTTGGCAAGTCCACTGACTTGACTTTCCATAATCATGTTGTTAGGAATGAGCTATTCTTACTCATGCATGTCCTTGGCGTTTGATTGCATATAACCATACTTAGAACAAGTGTGTACTAACCCTATACAACTTTACAATTTTAGGTACAGGCACAGGTGGACGCTAGGGTTTACACGTTGAAATTGCAGTTATCCGTATGTGTCTCTTTCATCCGGACTTTGTAGGACCTCATGCTTTCGAGGATGTCTACAAATATGAACTGCTTCTTTCATTTGATTATCTCTATATTAGATTGTTGATTTGTGAACGCCTATGATGTTTAGTTAAAATGTTTAGCATGAAATAAGAATGAAAAAAGTTCAGATTTTCAGTTAAAATTAACCTAGATGAATTAAGAATGACGTATGTAGGCTTGTCTGCGAACTCTGAGAGGTCAACGACACCGGGCTCATCTAGGGTCTAGATTCTGGTCGTGACAACCTTTAATATAAGATTCATTTAACTTATATCAAGTTCTACACATACTTTTTAACATTGGTTCATCAAGTTACACACCCTACATGTTTCTCATAATCATATACTTCATTTAGACTTAAACTAGGTAAAGCATGACAAGCTACACCAAAATACAATACAAGACCTATTTCAAATATATCTTCATTTCACATGTTAGAACTTCAAGATAACTTATTCAAACATACTAAATTAAATCATGTTCCTAAATTAGCACAACCATCCATAAGATGGACTATACCACTCAATATCAATTCATAATACAAACTATAAAATGAAAGCAACTAAACATCAATTCAAACCATCATCAGTCATAAGAAATTTATGAATATTTCACCATATAAAGGCCCTTAGGGCAGTAGCTACCCCATAATGACAAATACAAGATGACCCAAGTTGATACTCTACTCAAATCATACTCACATAACCCATTTTAAAGCCAAGAGTTGAAGTTTACATAAACAAGAGTTTCTTTGGAGTTTTTATCATCAAAACCATCAATTTAACCCAAACTAAATAGATTTAAACCATTAAAACATAAATACAAAATGATTCCTACAAGAAATCAAAGTCAGAAGGAGTTTGAGTTTAGAAACCCTTTTTGGAAGTTGGCTTCTTAAATTAAATAATTTTCAAGAATGGATACCATAACTCACTTAAGGAAGCAAAATCAAAGAGTTTTTGATGAACGGAGACATCGAACAAGCCCTTCTATACTTCACTGACCTCTAGCTTTCAATGGAGTCTCGAGAGACATTAAATATATTGAAGAGAGGGGTCTTGTTTAGGTCTAGGGTTTAAAACTATTTTACTATAACCTAAAAACACTAATAATATCAACAAAGAGTCATAAAATACTTGGGGTGTATTTACATAATACACCCCAGGTTGGCAGCAACTTCACAGATTTGCAGGCCTCACCGACGGACCTTCACCAACGGACAATCGTTGAGCCAACGGACCGTTGGTAGGGTATAGTTGGTGGATACTTAGGTCCAAATGGATGATGGAAAATTTTAACTCACTGGTCCAATCTACGCCCTAGGTCGACTGACCTTTGAGGGACCAACGGACATATGTTGGGGTCATCGATGGCCACTGCTTTTGGCAGATTTTGCCCAAGTCTTGGGCCCTACTTCTGGGGTCCCTTGTGTGTCCTAGGTGGGGTTGTGCGAAGCGTTAAACCCCTAAACTAAGTCGTCTAGGTCTAAGTAACATCTAATGCTTGTTTCAAGTAAAACTAACACATAAAACTTGTCTAAACAAAACAATACACACTAGTACATTCTAAGGCATACTTTCCGAAAGTCATGGACATTCTTGGTTGATTGAACTCCAAACTTAACAAAACTTCACACACTCCCTAAGGAAACTAAACTAACTTAGTTTAAATTAAAATCAACTCACCAAACAACCACGATGATCTACTTCACCTTAGTTCATTTTAGGGCGTTACAACGACTTCTAAAGGGACCCACAAGAGGCCCCAAAAGAAGGACCCAAAACTGCCTAAGACACTGCCAGGAAGCGTCCATTGACGGATCCAACGACAGATTGTTTTTCCCCAAACGGATAATCGAGCAGGTCTCATCGAGGGATACATGCCTACGGCTGGTCTTAAGCAAATTTTTTGCAAAGTGTCAGGCGACGAAGGCTAGGCACGGACCTTCATGGCCTCGATGCCCCGTCGTTGCCATCGTCAAGAACGTTATCACCCTACTCTAGAATCCTCTCACACCATTGAAGCCTTTCCCTCCAAAAACATTTCCCTTCCAACCTCCATTGTTGCTGAAGCTCAAGAACTTCTTGGAGCTAAGTTTTCTATGGATGAATCATCAAGTTTTGGAGGTTTTTAACTAGAAAAAGGTATGGTGAATTTTATCTCTACTTATATTTTCATCTAAACATCCATTCTCAATGATTTCAAAGAAGAAAAAAATATGATCAAAGTCCTTATTCTTCAATCTTCCATGGGTTCTTTCTAAAAAGGTTTTGAACGATCGAATCATGATTAATTTATGTTTATACAGTGGTTTTAACATGAATTTTACTCCAATTAAAATATTAACCCATGATCCATCACCAAAACGATTTAGCCTTGCAAGGGCTTTGTGATATTGAATTTCTATAGATTGAATTATGATTCTATTACGTTGAAGTGATTGTATATGATGTTATCGACATGAATATGTTGAGTTGATGTTGAAGGAACCATGAGGATCAATGTATGAAGATTTGAGCATGTTTAGCTTAGTTTCGATGGTTTACTGTAACATTGGCTTCTAAATGAAATAATGTGGATTTCGATTATGTTAGGTTGGTTTTATCTACTATTTTTGGTAAGTATCATGATTAGATTATGAATACAAATCTTGTATGATTGAAGTAAAGATGGCTTATGTGAATTGACCTAGGCTTCTAGTCTATTGATGGATACTTTTATGTATATGATGATATCTTGAATTGTGGATAGATGAAGCATTATTTCCTTTGATGAAGTGATTTATCTAGCTGCTGCCTATTATGTACATTATTGTTAAAATATGATTGAATATCAAGGTCTTAGAGAATCAAAAGGGTTGGTAAATTTCCTTTCTACACTATAGCGAATTGACAAGTCTAATGTCTATGTTGTAGTTTGATCTTGAAGTGGTTTAAGCATGATTTCTTTATGATTAAAGGTATTACTATCTACTGTCTTAGATTGACATTATATATGAAATATGACTTAAAATCAATGTAAGTGAAGTTAGCTAGGGATCTATGTTCTTTTACTATCCTAGTATGTTATGTCTTGTATTATGTTGTATTCAAATCTTATAGGGAACTTGTACATGGTTTCTGATATGTTTAAAGTAAATTTTGCTACTTCCATATTTATGAATTGTTGATGAATAAGGGTTATTGATCAATGATGATCAAATGGTGAGAAATTGGTAAGAATGCTTTTCTCTTCTAATTTTCGTATAGTATTGAAGTTGATGAAGCCTTATATGGAACTGTGTGGTATGGTCCACTTACGGTGGTGGTGTTTACTTTATTGTCAAATCTATATATGTGTTGACCATGGCCATGAAGGCAAATTGATGAAAATATGAGCATGTGCTTATGATGATACCATGTGAAGCTTATGCCTACTTCCCTATTTTAATTGTGATTTAGGTTGTATGTCTATTGTGTAAGCATGTAAATATCCATAACAAGGTGAAGTATAGGTGTTTCTATTGATGAGTTAAAAATGGTTAATAATCCCTTACCTATGTACCCCTATGTGAATGCATGAATAGTACAAGTTAGCAGTCTTAAGTGTAATATGAAGTTGGCTTGTCTCCTATGCTATTGTGTGTTGTGTGCTTTATGCGTGAAGGTATATTATGGTCTAAGAGGGTGTATGCCTCAATATGTTATTGATAGCCATTGTGTGATCATGTTGACCAATGTACACACACACTCCCTCACATGCATGTCACAAGTAGTATAGGTCATGGTGTCTAAATGAAAGGTAGTTCTCATATTCACTAGTGTCTACTACTATGTATGTTATGATGATGTTTATGAAAGCATGTTATGTGTTTCCTAGCTAGGATGACTTCATAGGTGTACTAGTATGGTCAAGGGTATGGAACTTTGCCTATGTATTGCACATGTGTAGCTTGATAGAATAGTTCTAGTTTTGGTTTGTATATGTGCATGAATATGAATATATGGTCATGTGTGGTTTTAATGTGTTATGTGAAAGGTTTGTTCACATCTATGTATAAATTCACACACATGAATGATGATCTAGTTAATAGAGGGACATTGATAGGTGTGCCCAAGAATAATCTAAAATAGATAGGTGCTTGAGTATGCTATAAGCATATGATAATAAAATATACTAAGCCTATGATTTATAAATAAATGTAATAAAGGTTTTAATAAAGGAAACTTAGCATACACGAGTAACTTCACATTGAGAGGTGTTGACTTTTCTTGGAGGAAGATTCACCATTTTCCCTTATAGAGTGTTGACTTCCCTTAGAGGAATACTCACCTAAGGACCCACATGAGGTGTTGACTTTCCTTGGAGGAATATTCACCCATGTTTTCTCAAGAGGTGAGGCCCCAATTACCAAATGGTATGAAGAGGGAATATCTATCTCTTAGTTCCATAAACTATTCTTGCCACATAGGATCTATCGAGGTTAATTCACTTAGGACGCTAGGATATATGTTAATGTTCTACCTTTTCTAGGTAGGAACATATTCCATTGGTGTAAGGATCTAGAACATCAAATTCCATGTTAATCACCAATGGTCTTACTATCGGTCAAGGCTATCCCCTAAAGTAAAATTTACAATGGAAGTAATTGAATAGGATCCTAACTAGGAGGACTTAAGGTAAGTTACTTAGGGCCCGTAAGCATGGGATTAATAAAAGCATCTTTTAAAAAGTACTTTTGAAAGTGCTCAAACTTATTTTTAAAACAAGCAGTTATGCATTTGGATAAAAATGATGAAGTTTCTATGCCCAACGTATAACGGGAAAAGTGGAAGAAAGAGATGTTAGGGTTATGTGGGTAATTTGGTGATTGTATAAAAATATTAAGGGAAAAAATATAAAAATGTGGTCAACTTAAAACAGCTTATAAGCTTTAAAAAAAAGCACCCCTACCCGATTTTAACTTTTGGCTTAAAATAAGTTTTTTTGAGTATTGCCAAAGATCTAAATAAGTCAAAAACCAGCTTTTAAGTCAGTTTGACCAACTTTTAAGCTGAGCCAAACAGGCTCTTAGTATATGTGGAAGTAATGACCCACCTAGACATTGCAAAAGTAGATCCTTAAAAAGTCCCAGGAAGGTGACGTAATGTTTATGTTATGCTTCTGTCCATATACATGAATTTATATTATTGGTCTACTTGTTATGAAGATGTTCATGATATGAGTCTCTATGCGTGATGTTGATCTTGTTGACTATATGATGAAGGTCTTGACTTAACTATGTCTATGTTGTATTATACTTGTATGATGGTATGTCTTTTCTTATGTAGATGATATGTATGATTTTCATTGTGGTCCTAAGGTGATACATTGAACAAGGTATCCAAAAAGGTTTACTTAAGAGACTAATGATTTAAAAGGAAGAGCTTCACTGTAAAGAGGAATGAGCTCACTTTAAAGTGACCTCAAATTGGACTTAAATTTTATATGTGCTTTTCTATGATGTTTGGCCTTTGGTTGCGTTCTTTGAAGTATGAAAATGATATAAATGCTATTGTTTAGAGGTTTCATAAGGATTTACTCAAAAAGCATGACATATCATTTTCAAGGAAAAGGTCCCTTTTAAATGTATGTTTTGGCATGGTTACCATACATAGTGCATTCTTGTTCTAATCCCATTCTTCTATACATTTTACACAATGTGTAGCTTATGTATACTTAAAGTATGTCTTGAATGATAAAGAGCTTGATAGGTTATTCCCAATCTAAAGGAAAGGAATTCTTAAGTCCAAAGATGTCCTAATGTGTATTCATTTTAAAGTCTATTAAATATTGTATAGTTTTGTATTATGTCTTAAGGGTCGTGTCCCTAACATATTCTAATGTTGTTGAGTCTAAGATGGCAAACAGACTTAGAGTCTATATATGTCTTATGACTTATATTTTATATGTAAATTAAGTAAATTTTCTTGCATATGAGGTGTTATGAATGTTCTAAATTTTCCGCTAAATTTACTATGTCGATGCGATAAATGATAATTATGGGCTTGTATAACACCTCCAAGAGGTCAAGTACGCCATGATACTTCTAGAGAGTGCCCACCAGTCGTGACATTCACATTTATGTGGATGTTGATGTTCACATTCACGATGACATAAATGTTCACATTGACATTGGCATTGAAGTTGACGCAGACGTTTACATTTATGTTGATGTTGACGTTCAAATTTACGTTGACGTTAAAATTTACATTGATGTTCACAATGACATTGACATTAATATTTATGTTGATATTAATGTTTATGTGGATGTTGATGTTAACGTTCACGTTGATGTTGACCTTGACGTTTATATTGATATTCACGTTCACGTTTACAGTGACATTGACGTTCACGTTGACATTGAGTTCACAATTATTAGACGTTGATGTTGAAGTTCACATTGATGTTTACATTGATGTTGATATAAATGTTCACATTGACGTTGACGTTAACATCGATGTTCATATTGACGTTTACATTCACAAAAATGTTAACATTTACGTTCATGCTTATGTTGACATTGATGTTACCATTGTCATTTACGTTGACGTTGACATTGACATTTACATTGACGTTGACATTGAAGTCAATGTTAACGTACATGTTGATGTTCACCTTCACGTTGTTGTTAACATTCACCTTGATATTTATGTTGACGTTCACGTTCACATTGAAGTTGACATTCACATTCTCATTTACGTAGATGTTTATGTTCATATTTATGTTGATGTTCAAGTTCACGTTCACGTTGATATTGACGTTCATGTAAACATTTATGTTGGCGTTCATGTTGATGTTAACTTTGACGAGCACGTTGAAGTTCACATTGACGTTAATGTTCACGTTCACGTTGACATTCACATTGATGTTCACATTTAAATTAACATTCTTGCTTACACCTATATTTATGTACACATTGATGTTTATGTTTACGTTGATATTAACATTTATGTTGACGTTCACTCTGACGTTAATGTTCAGATAGTTGTTCATATTTATGTCAAAGTTCACATTTACATTGACGTTTTCAATAACAATAACATTGATGTTCACGATCACGTTGATGCAGACATTTACATTTTCATTGACGTTCATGTTTACGTTTACACTGACTTTGACAACTACATTAACATGGACGTTCACATTAACATTGACGTTAAAATTCACACTGTCATTGACATTGATGTTCACGTTATAGTTCACGTTGGCATTTACGTTAACCCTACAGGTTCACCTTGACATTGACATTGACGTACACGTTCATATTCACGTTGATGTGTACATTGATGTTGACGTTCATATTGAAGTTCGCCTAGAGATTGTTGTTGACGTTAAAATTGGCGATCACATTAACGTTCAGATAGACATTGACGATCACGTTGATATTTTCATTGATGTCCATCTTTATGTTGATATTAATGTTGACTTTGACTTTTACTTTCATGTTAACGTTTACGTTGACATTGACATTAACGTGTACATTAACGTTTATATTGACGTTCACATTTATATATTGATGTTGCCTTTGATGTTCACGCGAACGTTTATATTTATGTTCACATTGTCATTCACGTTCACATTTACATTGACGTTCATGTTCATGTTGAGTTTACATTCATTTTGATGTGCACGTTGATGGTGACGTTTACAATTATGTTGACATTTACATTTACGTTAATGTTGACTTTGACATTCATATTAACATTGACGTTGATGTTAGCTTTGACTTTCATGTTAACATTGACGTTGACGTTCATGTTTTCTTTCACATTCACGTTTATGGTTACATTAATGTTGACGTCGATGTTTATAATCAATTGACATTGACATTCACCTTTATGTTGATGTTTATGTTGTTGTTGACATTGACATTGATGTTGATCCTGACGTTCACATAAATGTTAACGTTTAAATTAACTTTAATATTGTCATTGACGTTAATATTATCATAGTTGTTGACGTCGACAATGACGTTCACGTATATGTATATTTTGACATTCATATCGACCTACATGTTGACATCCACCTTGATGTTGATTTTAATGTTGAAGTTCACATTGATGTTGATGTTGACGTTCAACCAAACATTGAAGTTCACATGCACGTTTACAATCGCATTGACGTTACCATTCATACTGACTCTTACGTTTATGTGACATTCATGATTATGTTGACGTTTATGTTGACGTTGATGTTTATATTGGCATTGACACTCACTCTAACATTGATGCTTTCATTTTCATTGATGTTGATGTTCATGTTTACGTTGACACTGACGTTGACGATAACATTAACGTTGAAATTCACATTGACATTGATGTTAAAGTTCACACTTTCATTGACAATGATGTTCATGTTCACGTTCATGTTGGCAATCGCATTAACGTATAGCTTCACCTTGACATTGACATTGATGTACACATTCACGTTCACATTTATGCGTACATTGATGTTGACATTCATATAGAAGTTAACCTAGACATTGCCGTTGACGTTAACATTGACGATCACGTTAACGTTCACGTAAACGTTGACGATCATGTTGACATTCACAATGACGTTCATGTTTATGTTGACATTAATTTTGACTTAGAGGTTGACTTCTTTGTTGACGTTTACATTGATGTTGACATTAACGTTGCATTGACAGTTACATTGAGGTTCGCATTTATACATTGATGTTTCCTTTAATGTTCACGTGGACGTTCATATTTATGTTGACATTGTCATTCACGTCAACATTAACATTGACGTTCATATTCACATTGATGAAGAGGTGTACATGTATGTTGACGTTCACATTTACATTGATGTTGACTTTGACGTTCATATTGACATTGACATTAACATTGACGTTGATGTTAACTTTGACATTCCCGTTAACATTGACGTTGATGTTCATGTTGTCATTCCCAGTCACATTTATGGTTACTTTGATGTTGATGTCCTGTTCAAAATCAGTTGACGTTGACATTCACGTTCACGTTGATGTTTATGTTGCTGTTGATTTACGTTGACATTGACATTCACATTGATGTTTATGTAGATGTTCATATTGACATTGACATTGATGTTGATATTCACACAAATTTTTACATTTAAATTTAACTTTAATATTGTCGTTGACGTCGACAATGACATTCACGTGTACATTGATGTAGACATTCATATCGACGTACATGTTAACATTTACCTTGACGTTGATTTTGATGATGACGTTCACCTTCATGTTGATGTTGACGTTCAACCAGACGTTGATGTTCACATGCCCGTTTACAATCACATTGATGTTAACATTTATGTTGACTCTTACGTTTATGTTGACATTCACGATTACATTGTTGTTTATGTAGACGTTGACACTCCCTCTAACATTGATGCTTTCATTTACTTTGATGTTGACTTTAACTTTTGTACGCTCACATTGACGTTGATTCTCACATTTACATTAATGATGACATTGACATTGACGTTGATGTTGAGGTCATGTTTACCTTTATATTTACATTGACGTTCACATTTATGCAGCTATTTATGTCTACGTTGACACTAATGTTGATGTTGATGTTTACATTTACTTTCACGTTGATCCTTACATTTATGTTGACATTCACTTTTACATTGATGTTCACATTGATGTTGTCATTAATGTTCATGTATCAATTATGTTACGCTGATGCTGATGTTGATATTTACATTTATGTTGACATCTATGCTTAAGTTGGCGTTGACATTCACATGGACTCTGACGTTTATATTAACGTTCAAGATTATGTTAATGGTCATATTGACGTTGAAGTTAATGTTCACACAGTTGTTGGCGTTTACATTGACGCTTATGATGATATTGATGTTGATGTTGACATTCACATTCTCGTTCATGTTGACAGTCACATTTATGTTGATGTTTATATTGATATTGACATTGAAGTTCATGTTGACGTTGATATTAATATTAACTTAGCGTTGACGTCAGCGTGCACATTGACGTTAACATTGATGATCACATTGATGTTGATGTTTATGTTGACATTCACATTGACGTTCATATTGACATTCTCACTGATTCTTACATTGACTATAACACCTCGTATCCAAAACAGACCATAAAGCAGTTTTTAAGAAAATATTCAGGTGCAATCGATGGACGATAGCCTGATCCAGAGTCAGTCATGTTCATCCGTTGATGGAGTAAGAAACCCCCAAAAATCTTAGCCCAAAAAAATTTGACTAAGTGTTGAACGACAGACGGACCTACGGTCTGTAGTCTGTGTTTGTCGATCAACACTCCATTTATCCATTCTCTGATATGAACCACGATTGAACAGCATGGATCGTTGTTCGAACTACGGTCCATAGGTTAAAATTAATAGACACATATCGGGGAGCTATACAGTTGGATCAGCTTCAATTGATCATAACTCTTAGCACAAAATGAATTAAGTGTCCCATGATATACCAACAGATAGATAATTTTATTAGGTTTCCAAAGGCATTGACCTTGCCAAAATAAAACACTGAGTATAATGTTATGCCCATTTTGGCAAAGGCATGTTGAACAAATCTAGCCTACAGACCCAAACAACGGATGGTCGATTGAACGAAGGACGCTCAATCTAGGTCGTCATTTGGTCTAATGACAATAAATTCAGGGGTCTTTTGGTCTTTTCCCACTTTGTTTAAACCCTAAGATACATCATTTTTATCCTAAATCATCAGATTTTAGTCAGCTTAAGCCTAGAAACATAACTAAAACTTACCTAAGTTAAATAATTAATCAATAAGTTAGAAAATTAAAAGCAAGAAAAGGAGAAAAAGCTCAAGAACCCTATTTCAAGCATGCAACAAAGTTCCAGAAGTTCCAGCCCAAAAGCTGAATATTTCTCTATGAATTTCATCACCTGGTATGTGGTATTTCACTAGTGGGTTTATGTCACCCATTGGGTCCCTAATTTTTAGTAAGTTTTTTATTCTCTTATCATGGTAAAAACTATGGTTTCTAGTTACTCGATAGAACTTCATGAATTCATTAAATATATGTTCCACATCAGATTGTAAAGTTACAATTTAGTTTATCAATTGAATTTGAAATACCTAGTTACTTATTTCTTTAATTCTTGAATTACACATGCTAGGTCAGATATTTTAGTTATTTAGTTATACATGCCTAGTTGTTCAAACATCATTATCATATTAAATGTTGCCTTCTCAGTTTGCATGTTCAGTTTTGAGCTATCTAGTATTTAGAGAAATTCAGACATAATTAGTTAACTATATTAATCAATGGGAGTAGCATAATACTTAGTTGGACTAGGGTTTACCGTACCCAAATAGTTCTAGAACTACTAGCCAAGTAGGTTGTAAGTCCCCTATGTGGGAATTAGTTTAATGATTACGTCAGCATGCCTTTATACCTCTTGCAGTGTATATTTAGTCATCTCGATGGGGCGTATACATCAAACTTCACATTTAGCTCATGTGGTTTTACTATCTGACGCATACATGCGCTACATGTTCTTGTCATGAAGTTAAGGTTCTCAGCATCCACATCATGCTTACTTAGATTTTATTTTTCAAGTTCAGCAGATTCAGTTGTGATTCCTCATTCATCGAGGACAATATCAATGAGTTCATTTAAGTCTTTTAGTCATTTAGTTTCAGTTTTTGCTAGACTTAGGTGCGGCTTGTTCGAGCATTTCTAGTAAGTTAGAGGCATATTTCAGACATAGTTACTTTCATCTTAGTATTGAGTTAATATTTCCTTTGTATTAAACTCATTGTTTTTCAAATATCTTAGTTATAAAATATGGGTAGTCCTCATCTTTTCAGTCTAAATTATCATTTAGCTTCCGCATTTAGTTTATATCTTTGGTATGCTAATGATTATACCAGAAGGGTTAGCTTGGGATAACTTGTGGTTCAAGGATCCCTGTATGCGTCTTGGGGGTAGCTCGGTGTGTGAAAAAACTATGTATCAAAGCACTAGGTTTAAGAGTAATATCATGTCTGAAGAGCCACACTAAGTAGAGTCCTTTTCATGGGTATGAGGTGTACCACATCTAATGAGAGGGAGGCTATGAAATGTTTTAGAAAAATTTCACTTTGTTGTTACTTTTATCGTGCGTAAGGTATGATCATATCCGTTCTAACCTGACATTATACATTTCAAATAATGCTCCCTCGTAGAGCTAACGCTAGAAATTCGAATGCCTGGAATGCAAGTCACTGGGAACGATTCGGGTGAGTTAGCATCATACCAGTTGAAGGATGTTGCTCATATCTGGTACACTCAGTGGAGGGAAAATATAGGTGCAAACACAACTCCTATCACTTCGGATTGCTTCGGGGAGACTTTTCTCGATCGGTTTTTCCCAGTAGAGTTGAGAGAAGCAAAAGCTCAGGAATTCATGGACTTAAGGCAGGGAAACATAACGGTCCAAGAGTATGGAATGAAGTGTAACGAACTCTCCAGGTATGCCTCTCACATGGTTGCTGACTTCAAGGCTCAAATGAATATTTTTTTGTATGGAGGGTCTGTTTTTGTGAAAACAGAGTGAAGAAATGCTATGTTACTAGGAGATATTAACATCTCTAGGCTATGACTCATGCTCAGCAGGTTGAGTGTGATAAGCTTAGGAAACAGGACAAGAAGAATACGAAAGCTAGGAACGGAAACTATGAATATTCTCAGCAAAAATCGTGTGGTGGAATCGCTCGCAGAGTCAGCAAGAGTTTTCAGCTCCAGTCACTTCATCAACTAGTGTTCCATCCTCTAAGAACATGTTAACCCATTGGGTAGAGCACTAGCCTCTATGTCTCAATGAAGTGTTTCAGGCACCAAGAGTTACCCCACTTGCCCTAAGTATGGTAAAAACAATCTTGGTGAGTGTCTCGCAGGAAAGTGGGATGCTTTGGGTGCGGTTAGTATGGTCAAAGGCTGAGAGATTGTCCTTCTAGATTGGGTCAAGAAGGTGGAAATGGTAGATCTCAATATAAAACATTATCATAAGCAACAAGTCTCCTGACTCAGCAGGGTAACTCATCCGGTACTGGTGGCGGTCAGAGTCAGAAAAGGTTGTATGCTCTTCAGGCTCGCCAGGATCAGGATGGTTCTACTGATGTAATCACTGATACATTACAAACTTTGACCTTGATTTTTATGCATCGTTAGATCCAGAGGATAATCTTTGTTTTCTAACTACTAACATACCAGTCCAATTAAGTGTTAGTGTAGAAAATCTCGCAGAACATTTCTAAGTCTCTACTCCTGTCGGTGACCCCGTTAAAGCTAAACGGTTATACGGAAATTGCCCAGTCACAGACTCTAAGAAAGTCACCTCAGCAGATCTTGTAGAGTTAGAAATGGTAGACTTTGATGTCATTCTAGGCATGGATTGGTTACATTATTATTATGCCTCAGTCGATTTTAAGAATGGGATTGTTCATTTTCAGTTTCAAGATGATCCAATGTTAGAATGGAAGGGTAGTAGTTTAGCGCCTATGGATCGATTCATTTCTCACCTTAAGGCGAGAAAGATGATCTCTAAGGGTTATCTGTATCATCTAGTTTGGGTTAATGATTGTAGCTCTGAAACACTAACTCTTGAGACAATTCGAGTAGTCAGTGACTTTCAAGAAGTGTTTCTGGAAGATCTTTCTATAGTCCCTCCTGAAAGGGAAATTTACTGTGGAATTGATCTCCTTCAAGATACCCAGCCTATTTCTATTCCTCCCTACAGAATGGCTCCAGCAGAGCTTAAGGAATTGAAAGAACAGTTGAAAGACCTTCTAGATAAGGGATTCATCAGACGTAGTATTTCAGCATGGGGTCAACTAGTGTTGTTCGTAAAGAAGAAAGATGGTTCTCTCACAATGTGCATTGACTATAGACAGTTGAATAAGGTCACAATAACCAATAACTATCCAATCCCTAGGATTGACGACTTGTTTGACAAACATCAGGGTGCTAGTAACTTTTAAAAGATAGAGCTCAGATCGGGTTATCATCACCTTCGAGTCAAAGATAGTGACATTTCGAAAATAGCCTTAAGAACTCGATATGGTCATTATGAATTTCTACTTAAATCGTGACGACTAAACAATGCTCATGCAGCTTTCATGGATTTGATGAATAATGCGTTCAAACATGTGGAAGAATCTCCTAATGCATATCATTCTCTTCAACACTCCTCGGCGGTGTCCTCCTCGTATTCAGCTTCCTAGAAACACAAGGAAAACCATAAGAAAAGAGTACTCATAACTTTTAATCTATGGCACCACATAGGAGTAGAAAATAAGGGAAACTCTATCGTCCTGTAGCCACTCTCCCAAGGATGTGTCGAGACTCACATTGATGGTCAAGACTCTACTAGATTTGACTTGATGAGACATTTTGATCCCTAATACTACTTTCACAACCTATACTCTTATAACAAGATTGTCACACCCCGAGACCACACCGTATAATATATGGCACTCTTGAAGTGCAACCGGCATATTCGACCTCTTGGAGGTCTTATACAAGCCCGTACGTATCGTTTATGGCATATAAATAATTAAAAGTAGTGTGGAATTAAATCTTTCCACAAAATATTTCGTAGCCTTTAAAATCTCTTTCACATAAAATCATAGGAAATACTAAGTCTCAATCTCATCAAACCTAGACACAAGAATACTTTTGGGACACGGCCTACACAATACTAATATAGAAATACTTAGTCTATTACATTAATTTGAAAATAACAGACAAAAAAGACATCCATATATGCCCTCGAGTCAATTGAGGACATACTTCAACTTCACTTTTTTATTCTATGATCCAAGTCATGCTTCCCAAATTCTCCTCACTTACCAACAACTATAGAGATAGATAAAAGCATGGAATTTGTACAACCACATGTACTATGTATGGCATTATGCATAAAATAATGAAAACGGACATTTATTAGAAATATGCATCTTTTCATTTAAAAATCATATCATGATCATAGTAATAACATTCATCAACTTAGAAATACATAAGGAAACACTTTAAACAATTAATCATATTTTTGGAAGCACTTAACAATAGCTTCACTTCATAGTTACAGTGAAGTTACTAACCTTCACCTAAGACATCTTCTAGTATGTACTTACCTCACTACAAGATATCCTAAGACTCTCTTAAGTCATAAAAAGAGAGACCGCACATACACTTATCCTCAAGACTACTCACAATGAGACACATACAAACTTACAAGACACCAAAACACGTAACATGTATAATATGACATTTTCCTTACCAAAGCTATCAAAAGACTTACTTAAGTAAATCGTGAATATAGTCAATGATTAACCTCTTTAATACTAACTAAATAATCCTTAAGAATACCTAAGGCTTAGATCATGTCCACATAATAAACATCTTCCCTAACAAGAGTCATTCTTAAGACTTATATAGGTATTGTACGAAGTGACTATTCCTATGCCCCCTTCACACCTTAACTACACAACCCTTAAATACTCTAGATAAGTAATTATGCATTTGACATACTTTCTTTATTAATTTAAGTCATTACTTTCATAAGTTCATTTAAGACTCATTCATCGCATAAGGACATTCGATTAATGGTCTTGGACAAGACCTAAGGAATCTAACGAAAACTTTGAAAGCCTATTGTGTAATGTCTAGACAGCGTCCCATGCCACCACTTAAACATCACAAAATTTCTCTAATGCTAGTAGGTATCCCAAATGATGAGAATTGTAACATTTGGAAAATCATATGTCTAGTGAAGATATTGTATGCCCTTAGGATAGCCCATTAGGGGTACATAGGCACCCCAATGCCTAATATTAAGAAGTATTTGGCATTGTATAGAAAATTGGCTAAGGGATATTAGGTAATTTTCTATATATGAATCAGAAGTATACTTTTTGGGGTTCATACCCCAATCCAAGATTGTTGTTTAATAAATGTACCTTCAATGAAAACCCTAAACTAAAATGCTTTTTCCGTTAACTCCAAAAAAGGTATGAGACATCCAAGTGGCAAGTCTAGATACCATGTCACATGATCAATTAAAATGATCATGTAGAGTAAGCGGTGCCCAAGGACATAGTAAGGATCCTTGGGACGATAAGTAAATATTACCAAAGGAACCATAAATAATAGTTAGTTAGGAAAGTACAATAAACCCATGTGCAAGAACATGTGCAAGACATGTGAAGAAGCACAAAAGGAGGGGACCACTCTAACCGAATTCAGTTAGAGTAGTTAAAGGGACAAAAACGTGCATAAAGGACTACTCCATGTGGTACCTAACTTCCTAACCAATTTTATACTGTAACCTATTGCCCCAAATAGATAACTAACCTAGGACTAACTGAAATGGAACCACTAGTGCACCCGACAACCTAGGACCAAAATCAGGTTCACACTAACCTAGTACTAGTTAAAGAGACAACTTAGTACCTAATAGAGGATGGTCCAAAAGGTTAATTATGGTTGTATGACCTATTAAGTACTTTAGTCATTCCCCTAGGTTACCCTATTAATTTATTTAGCAAATTAATTATTTAATTTTAAAGGGCTAAAACAAAAACTACAAAGAAAATTTCAGATTTTGGTTAAGACAAGAAATGGACAACCTAGTACCTAACCTATGATAGTCCAAAAAGTTAGTTAAGGTCCTAAAAACTTATGGATACTTTAGTAAGTACCCTAGGATACTTAATTAATTAATTTAGCAGCTTAATTAATAAATTTTAATATTCATAACCGAAATGACAAAAAGTTTCAAGATTTCGGTTGACACAAGAGAAAGACAACCTATTATTTAACCTAGGATGATATTTAACCTAGGATGGTCCTAAAGGGTTGATTATGGTTCCAATGACTTAGGGGTACTTTAGTACTTACCCTAAGTTCCTAAATTAATTAAATTAAGGTTTTTATTAATTAATATAAAGTCAAAATGTTGACCTAAACAATAGTCAACACAAAAAAATTATGATTTTCAATCGGGTCAACATTCTCCCATGTTTAGTCAACTTAGGAGTGTTTTTTGTAGTAATTTGTTAATTGATTTATTTAATTAACTTATTAAACCCTAAGTTAAATAACTCAAGGTCAGTTCCTAAACCTAAAACCACGTCCAAACTCAAACAAATGCATGACTAAAAGCATAAAACAAGCGTGAGAAAAACAATGAACAAAATGCAGGAAAAAAATTGAAAATTTTTTAGTCGATTTATCAAGGTTTTTCAAGGTGGTCTTCGTAGATTAACTTCTACTTAAGATATGGGTTTTTCTCCTGGACGTCTTTCTCCATGAAAACTCTCTTTTGAATGATTCAAAGATCTTCCAAACTAGGGTTGTTTCTCGTCATTCTTGTGGAACTCCATTCCCTAGTATCCTTGTAATGATTTCAATGTTGAATAGGTGAAAAATCATGTTGTTGGTATGTGGTGCAGGCTGATATTAATGTGTATTTGATTAAATAATGATTAAATGAATCTATTAATTGGAGTCATTTGATGCTAAGTGTTATTATGTTAATTAAAAGAATTATACTATGTTAAAGATATGTCCAAAAATGTTATGTATGAAGATGTTACGGTCTGTTGTGCATACTTGTTGTTAATATGACGTTATAAAGATTATATATTCATCAAATGCTAATATGATGCTGTCCAGGATGTTTAATAAAACGTTATGCCTAAAATTATGTTATAAGGTTAGCTTAAAAGGATATCCTTGAAATCATAATTTGAGTGAATGTTTGCCTTATGTCAATAAAATGTCGAACAAAAACATTTTTCAAAATTTGAATTGGCTATAATGTTATCTCTAAATAAGAAAAAGATGGACTAATGTATAATGTATAAAAACATAAGCATATTGCACATGAAAATTGGCTTATGCCAACAAATATGGTTATGAAATCTATGCCAATTGTTTATGCCAATATTAATCGTATGCCAATAAAATGGCTAACAATACATTGTTTTAAAGTGATGTATGTAAAGGGATATCATATTATGTTAAAAAATTAATTTATTGGCTAATGGTTCATAGATATTAAATTTAAATATGAACACATGTAGAATTGGCACATGCCAGAAAAATGGTTATGTAGTTTAATATTCAAAGGTTGAGTCCAATACTAATCATATACCAATATTGTGTATTTAGAGTATCAAATGATAATATAGGAACTTCTAAACTAATTTAATGAACCCATAATTAAGGGCATGCCACTCATTGGGACAACTCCGAACTTGCTCTAAAAGATTGACATATGAACCCATCAAACTCATTGAATGAAGTGCTCATCGTCCATGAATGATGATATGAATCTACTACACTAAAGTAAGTAAGTAACCTTAGTTATAACCTAATTAGAGGCGTCTAAAGTAAGTAAGTGACAAGAATGGGGTGTTAAAGGAAGTCAGACAAGTCTCACATACATCTAAGCTACTATGTTAAAAGAATACTCACGTATGAAGGTAGAAGGTGTAAGGAAAATTTACACTTCATCAATATAAAGTAAGAATTACCAGTCATTAATAGAGTAAGTAAATCTCAACATAGAAGCAAGCCTCCATAATGCTTGAATCAATACTAGAAGATAAAGAAGAAATGAACATTCACGTATAGGGGTGAGTAATTATAAAAAGCAAATGTGCTAATATTAATGAATTTGGTGACAATATGATAAGAGGCTAATGTGAAAGATGAGAGCAATCTCAAATTAGCCTAAGTAAATTTTATCAAAACGTACTCACGTATGAGAGTGTAAAGCTAATAAAGAGACCACACTCTATGTACACTCTAATGAAAGTATTGAGACTGATGTATACTTAATACTAATGATGAGATGAGAAATCATCTATTGAGATATTATATCCTCATACTAGAAGTCAGCTTCCATGATGTATGAGTTGAATGAAATGGAACTTTATGCTAAGCACCGATAGGCTAGCTGTGAGCGGTGATGCCTTCTTTCAGGAAGGGCGGATGTTCACGTAACTCTCATGATATGAGACTCTCCGCCATGTCGGGTGTGAGTGTCCTTATATATCCTAGTATTCGAACCTATACTGCCAATATAGGGATCTGGCAGGGTTCAATTCCCATGTACGCTAGCATGTTTTTGGTCACTTTGGCTGGTTATTCCACCTCTTTTTATTGTGGGGTAGACACTGGATTTCATGATGCTCACATGATCTATGTCGGTTAAGGTTGAAGTTCCTCAATGTATGAAAGATAATTAAATGAACGATACCAAAGGTGTTTGTGCAAGACATTAAAGAGGTGAAATCAGATTCAAGTAATGACATTAGGTCATTCTTGGTCATTGCATTCATGATCGCGATGAGAGTCTTAAACTTCATCCTAGGTATAGCTGGTGTTTACATTAGCCTACGAATGAATGAAATGAATAATGTGAAGTATGAATGAACGAACGAAGCATACTCTGCGTTTGCTAAAGAAGGCCCTTTGGTTGAGATCCCATATGTAGGCCCTCACATGAGATGTCTGATTCTACATAAATGATTCCAAAGTCTCATGTATAACTAATGTATAATATATTAAAAATGAAATAATTGAAATCAATGGCATGATCAAGAGAATTGCTTATGAAAGGTAATGAATATATAGTGTAAAGAATGATTGACTATATGGCAGGGAAATCATTCCTTAGTCCTTTGATTACTTACATCGATTCGTTATGGGTATTGGAATATAATGAATCATTTAACTTGTAAGTAAAACATAGGACCAAAGTAGTTATTGCACTACAAAACAAAAAGAAGAAAAAGACTGAAAAATAATCTAAGTGTGTGTTCAAAGAGGAGCTCTCGTCCTGAGAGGATCAAAATCTCAAATATTTGCCCGAGTTGTTCTAAAATTATGTGGATGATACTAATGTTTTGTAATCATATAGAAAATGAGTAGTGTGCTTTGAATGCATTATAGTACATCATATTCATACCACCATTCACATCTAAAGATTTATGAAAGTCTAGTCACTAGGCTTTCAAGAAATAGCATGTGGTTTAGGAAGAGATTTTTTGATCATGCATAGTTGTATGTGTATGTGTGCACACACCCATACCTAGTAAAAGTGGTGTACTAACCCCCTACTATTTACTACTTTTATAGGTGCAGGTTAGACGACATATTGACAACACTAGCAGCGGTTTGGATTTCAGCGTTTTTCCAAACCATTTGGTAAATCCTCATGATTTCGAGGATGCTACAATTTTAGTCTAGACTTAGTTTTAGACATGGCTAGTTTATGTTGTCCTTAGGTTTTCTTTCGCACCTCATTTAGAAGCTTTATAATAATGCCATATTTGGCAAACTATTTATGATATATTCATTTTTAGTTTCGAATTGATTCTTTATGTTAGATGGTTGTTCTCGTATGTTGATCTTAGTATATGATGTATCTAGTTAATAATTATATGAAGTCTATGTATAATACATACATATAAAAAGTTTTAAATTTTTCACAAATTTAAGTAGATGAGTGTAATCAATGCAAGATGACGTTTGTCTGCAACCTCTGAGAGGTCAACGACGCCGGTTGGGATCGGGATTCCAGAATACGGGTGGTGAAAAACTTGGTATTTTGAGCATGAGGTTAAATTACCTTGGAACTAAATCTGAACACCACCACGTTACATAGTTTCTAGCTTATGGTTGTGAAGCGCGCCACAATCATGACTTAGAGACTACACAATTATAGGAAATTCTCCCTTCTTCTACTCTTTTCATGATATCTATAGCTTTGACACTTTATGTCATTCTAAGTATCTAACTTACTTCTTGTGTGAACAAGTACAGGTATACACACAAGAATTAGGATGTCCAAGTGGTCTAAGGCGCTAGAATCAAGATCTAGCCTTCCGAAGAAAGGGCCATATTGGAAATGCCCAACGTGGACGAAATACGTGTGGTGAGTGTTGTTGTTCACATGAAGGTTAATGCATGGTAATGTCTAAAAGCCGTCTACGAGTGTTGACGAGGAGGAGAAGGATACGGTGGCTGAATACTAACTCAAGAACATGGCTTAGACATGGATTTTATTCTTAAGTGTTATGCTATACAAGACAATAGAAATAGGATAGTATGGCTTCAGTTTCGAAATAAGCTTAGTTAAAATGAGAAGGGCGTGGTTCAAATCAAACAGGTCAAGGCAGATGCTCAACCTCAACGAAATTCTGTAGCCGAACCCCCCGAAAGAAAGCAGTTCTATGAGCTGAAAGGAAGAGAGGAACAAGAGAACTCTGCGAATGTGGTGTAGTGGCAAGTCCCATTGAAATTATGTTTGGTGTCATTAGGTTAAAATCTTAAGGCAAACCAGATGTTATTTAAGAGGTTACATATTCTCTTCCTAATTATGGTTTATCTGTAAGAAACTCTAATTTTAAGTGCTTTAGTAGATTTGTTGTTGTAAGTCCATAATCGTACGTCATATAATAGAACCATGTGAGTTTAAACAAAGTTATGTTGCATTTTATGTTGCAGTTGTATTGTAGCATTGACATGTTTCTGTGTTGCTTGTTTTGTGATGTGCATTAAATTAACTGTGACTGAGAAGGAAATTCCTCCATCTTAAATATGAAGTTTCAGATAAATTTGAATGTCATGCATCATCCAGATAAGTGTTATTGAGATATTCTCATAGATTAATGTTTCAAGCATGTCAAAGTATTTAAATAAGTCACCCTCTTTGTTTAAATGATATATAAGTATCATTCGGGACGAATGTTCCTGGGGGGGGATAATGTAACATTTCGGAAAATCATATATCTAATGAAGAGATAGTATGCAATTAGGATAGCCTTTTTAGGGTTCACAGGCACAGAAATATTGGGCATAGTATAGAAAATTTGGGTAAGGGATATTAGCTAATTTTCTATATCGGAATAAGAAATATACTTTTTGGGTTGTCATACCCCAATCCAAGATTGTTGTTTAATATATGTACCTGCAATGAATACCCTAAACTAAAATGTTTTTTCCTTAAATCACAAAAATGTATGAGTCATCCAAGTGTCAAGCCTAGATACCATGTCCCATGATCAATCAAAATGATCATGTAGAGTAAGCATTGCCCAAGGACAAAGTGAAAACCCTTGGGACAATAAGTAAACATTCCCAAAGATACCATAAATAATAGTTAGTTAGGAAAGTACAACCAAACCATGTTCAAGCACATGTGCATGACATGTGAAGAAGTACAAAAGGAGGGGACCACCCTAACCGAATTCGGTTAAGGTAGTTAAAGGGACAAAAACGTGCATAAGGGACCACTCTATTTGGGGCCTAACTTCCTAACAAATTCTTGACTCTAACCTACTTCCCCAGATGCTAATTAACCTAGGACTATAACCGGAATGGACCCACTAGTGCACCTGACAAACTAGGACCAAAACAGGGTTATCATTAACCTAGTACTAGTTAAAGAGAAATAATAGTACCTAACCTAGGATGATCCAAACGGTTAGTTATGGTCCTATCAACTAGAGGTTACTTTAGTAATTCCACTAGATTACCGAAATAATTTATTTATAAAATTAATTAATTAATTTTGAAGGGCTAGAACCAAAACTACAATGAAAATTTCAGACTTTTGTTAAGACAAGAAAGGGACAGCCTAGTACGTAACGTAGGATGGTCCAAATGGTTAGTTAAGGTCCTAACAACTTAGGTATAATTTAGAAAGTACCCTAGGTTACTTCATTAAATAATTTACCATCTTAATTAATTAATTTAACGGGTAAAAATTGACATCACAAAGAAGATTCAACATTTCGGTTGAGACAAGAAAATGACAACCTAGTATATAACCTAGGATGGTCAAACGGATTAATTATGGTTAGAAAAACTTAAGGATACTTAAGTAATTAACTTAGGTTACTTAATTAATTAAATTATACATTTTATTAATTAAATAAAATGGGTCAAACGGAAATTCTTATGCTAACCTAGTATAATGCAAGAAACATCGTAGTACTTAACCTAGGATGGTCCTAAAGTGTTGATTATCGTTCCAATGACATAGGGGTACTTTAGTACTTACCCTAGGTCCCTAAATTAATTAAATTAAATATTTAATTAATTAATACAAAGTAAAAATGTTGACCTAAAGCATAGTCAACATCAAAAATTCAGATTTTCGGTCAAGTCAACATTCGCCTATGTTTAGTAAATTTAGGAGGGGGTTTTTAGTTATTAGTTGATTAATATATTTAATGAACTTATAAAAACCCTAAGTTGAATAAGTCAAGGTCATTTCATAAACCTAAAAACCATATTCAACTCAAACAAATACACGACTAAAACCAGAAAACAAGCGTGAGAAAAACAGTGAACAAAACGCAAGAAAAATAAACAGAAAATTTCTTAGATGATTTTTCAAGCTTTCTTCAAGGTTCGTTCAAGGTGGTATTCATAGATTATGTTATACTTAAGGTATTTGTTTCTCTCCTGGACTTCTTTCTCCAAGAGAACTTTCATTCGAATGATTCAAAGATCTTGAAAACTAGGGTTGTTTCCCGTTATTCTTGTCGAACTCCTTTCCCTAGTATCCTTTTTACGATTTCAATGTTGAATAGGTTAGAAATCATCTTGTTGGTATGTGGTGTTGGCTGATATTAATGTGTATTTGATTAAATAATGATTGAATGAATTTATTAATTTCACTCGTTTGATGTTAAGTGTTATTATGTGAATGAAAAGAATGATTCTATGTTAAACATATGTTTGAAAATGTTATGTATGAAGATGTTACGGATTGTTGTGCATACTTGCTGTTGATATGATGTCAGAAAGATTATATACTCATCAAATGCTAATATGATGTAGTCCAAGATCTTTAAAAACACGTTATCCCCAAAGTTATATTATAAGGTTAGCTAAAAAGGATCTTCGTGAAATCATAATTTAAGTGAATGTTTGCCTTATGTCAATAAAATGTCTAACAAAAACATTGTTCAAAATTTATATGGGAATTGGCTATAATGTTATCTCTAAATAAGTAAAAGATTGCCTAATATATAATGTATAGAAACTTAAGCATGTTTCACATGAAAATTGGCTTATGTCAAAAAAGATGGTTATGAATTCTATGGCCAATTGTTTATGCCAATACTGATCGTATGCCAATAAAATTTCTAACAATACATTGTCTAAAAGTGATTTGTGAAAATGGATATATTATTATGTTAAATAATTAAAATATTGGCTAATGGTTCATACATATTAAATTTAAATATGAACATATGTAGAATTGGGATATTCCAACAATAATGGTTATATAGTTTAATATTCAAAGGTTGAGGCCAATACTAATTATCTGTAAATCTTGTGTAGTTAGAGTATCAAATAATAATATAAGTACTTATAAATTAATTCATGAACAAATAATAAAGGGCATGCCACTCATTGGGACAACTCTTAACATTCTCTAGAAGAATGACATATGAACTCATGAAACTCATTAAGTGCTCATCGTCCATAAACGATAATATGAATCTACTACACTAAAAGAAGTAAGTAACGTGAGTTATATCATAATTAAAGGGGTCTAAACTAAGAAAGTGACCAGTCATTAATATAGTAAGTAAATCTCAACCTAGAAGCAAGCCTCCATAATGCTTGGAGTCAACACTACAAGATAAAGAAGAAATGAACATTCACGTAAAAGAGTTAGTAATAATGAAAAGAAAATGTTCTAATGTTAATGAATGTAATGAAAACATGATAAGAGGCTAATGTGAAAGATAAGAGCAATCTCAAATGGTCCTAAGTAAATGTTATCAAAACGTATTCACCTATGAGAGTGTATAGCTAATGAAGAGACCAGTCTCAATGTACACTCTAATGAAAGTATTGAGATTGATGTATACTTACTACTACTGATGAGACGAGAAATCATCTATTGAGCTATGATGTGCTCATACTAGAAGCCAGCTTCCATGATGTATGAGTTGAATGAAATGGAACTTTATACTGAGCACCGATAGGCTAGCTATGAGCAGTGATTCCTTCTTTCGAGAAGTGCGGAGGTTCACGTAACTCTCATTAGATGAGACTGTCCGTCATGCCGGATATGGGTCTCCTTATAAAACTATACTACCAATATAGGGATCTGGCGAGGTTCAATGCACATGTACGCTAGCATGTTTTGGGTAACTTTGGCCGATAATTCCACCTCTTTTTAGTGTGGGGTAGACATTGGATTCCATGATGCTCACATGATATATGTCGGTCAAGGTTTGAGTTTCTCAATGTATGAAAGATAAAGAAATGAATGATACCGATGGTGTTTGTCCAAGACAATCAAGAGGTGTAATCAGATTCAACTGATGACATTAGATCATTCTTGGTCATTTCACTTCATGATCACGATGAGAGTCTTGAAATTCATCCTTGGCATAGTTGGTGTTTACATCAGCGTACGAATGAATGAAATGAATAATGTGAAGTACGAATGAACGAATGAACCAGACTCTATTTTTTATAAAGAAGGCCCTCTGGTTGAGGTCCCATATGCTGGGACCTCACTTGAGATGTCTTATGCTATATCAAAGATTACAAAGTCTCATGTATATGAAATGTATAATATATAAAATCAATGGCATGATGAATAGAGAATTGCTTATGAAAGGTAATGCAGGGAAATCATTCCTTAGTCCTTTGATTACTTACATCGATTCATTATAGGTATGGGACTACAATAATTATTGAACTTGTAAGTAAAACATAGGACAAAATTAGTTATTGAAGAACACAATAAAAATAAGAAAAAGACTGCAAAATAATCTATATGTACAAAGAGGAGCTCTTGTCCTAATAGGATTAAAATCCCAAATCTTCGCCTGAGGTGTTCTAAAATTATGTGTATGCTACTACTCTTTTGTAATCATATAGAAAATGAGTTGTGTGATTTTAAAGCATTAAAATACATCATATTCATACCACAATTCACATCTAACGATTTAGAAAAGTCTAATCACTAAGCTTTCTATAAATAGCATGTGGTTTATGAAGAGCTTTTTTTGATCATGCATAGCTTTGTGTGTATGTGTGCATACATTCATACTTATTACAAGTGGTGTACTAACCCCCTACTCTTTACTATTTTTATAGGTGCAGGTTAGAGGAAAGTTTGACAACACTTGTAGCGGTTTGGACTTAAGCTTTTCTACAAACCATTTGGTAGGTCCTCATGATTTCGAGGATTCTAAAGATTTAGTCTAGCCTTAGTTTTATACATAGCTAATGGATGCTATACCTAGCGTTTCTTCGCACATTCAATTCGAAGCTTTGTAATACGGCCATGTTTGGAAAACTATTTATGATATATTCATCTTCAGTTTTGAATTGATTCTTATGTTAGATGGTTGTTCTCTTATGTTGAGCTTAGTAATATTATGTATCTGGTTAATAATTATATGAAGTCTATGTATACTTCATAGATATAAAAAGTTTTAAATTTTCCATAAATTTTACTAGATGAATGTGATGAATGCAAGATGAGGCTTGTCTGCGACCTCTGAGAGGTCAACGACGTCGGTTGCCATCCAAATTCCATAATCTGAGTCCTTAGAAGAATAGAAAATAACCGACATAGACCATGAGAGCAAAGCATGGAATCCAGAGTTCCATCCTACTCCAATGACGGTGTTCCACTTGCCAATGGTAGAAATTGGACACATCCCATGTAGGCACATGGTTAAGGAATATGAAGGGCGTGCTTTGTACTGTAGTCTCATTCTCTAACTAGAACTACTTTCCCCACAATATTCACTCTATGCCA
Organism: Solanum peruvianum; assembly: GCA_027705065.1. Lineage (NCBI taxonomy): Eukaryota > Viridiplantae > Streptophyta > Magnoliopsida > Solanales > Solanaceae > Solanum > Solanum peruvianum. Next base: position 16,408,474 of record JAKWJD010001761.1, read on the forward strand.
GCCTTTGTTCTCATAGAGTAATTTACATTAAAGGTTCATATATAGGGGTTCCATATGAGGTTCAGAACCCAATCACATTTACCCTACAAAATAAATATCCACTAGATCTTCCTTACAATGACGACAAGAAGCTACTAATGGCTTTTCTAAGGTTTGATATGATGTCGTTCCAACAAATCAGCCTTAAGCCTATCATTCCTTTCATGAAGGACACCATTACGTCTTTTGACTTCAACGTTCATAACATTACCACTAGGTTCAAGGTTTCACATAAAGGACCCTCTTAACATCATATAAGGTAACATCTCATTCATACAAACAATATTAAGATTGTTATACATCCTAAGTCAAGACATCACATATTCACTTTCATACATGCATCAAGTAAGGGACACAAGTCAACAAAGACAAGACACAACATATTTCACTTTAATAAATATTACATGTCATTCTAGAAAAACATACAAATAACTCTAATCATCTTTAAGTCATCCTATAAACTACCATATCATCATCAATATGACCATCATAGATCTCACATCGTCAAGAAGCATCAACAATGCATAAACCCTAAGACTGTCCATATAAGCATATAGTCATAGTCTACATGATCCCTAACATACATAGAAAGAACACATACTTTCATATTACTTCACATATCGATAGAAATTTTCATACTTCACATAAATCAACTACATAAATCATCATTATACTTCAATTAGTGTCGACAAGGCCATGATCATCATATTATATAAAGTAACGCTGACAAGGCCACACCAATTGTAAGTAAAGCACATAGCACCACCACCATAAGTAGACCGTAACAATCACAACATAATTGAAGTCTAATTAACATAAAATAAGGGTTATTATGGAAGAATACCACCACTCCATCCTTATCCCTTCAATCTAATGCTTAATCATCAAATTTAATATCATAAGGCCTTACCCATGGCCATAACCAATAATTCAATGAAATTATAATAATATTCAATGAAACTAGGTCAATTTACTATATATTCATCAATATAAGAAAACGTAGACATCAATTCAATACAAATATTACATCATCAATAGCCCATAGAAAACTACACTAGAATTCATAAGCATTAAGTCCAAATCATATAACCCACGAAGTAGTCAAAAACTAGGGTTCATCAATTCCATGGCTTCATAGGTTAATTGAGTTAAAATCATTAAATTAATAATAATTCAATAAATATACAATGCTTAAAAACCTATTATGCAAGAATCTATGCATAGACCATGAAATTGGACACTACATCTTAGAAAACATTAGAAAACATCTTTGAAAGTTGTGATCCTTTATGAATAGAGTTTCAAGGATCAACAACCATGGGTAAGGCCTTATGATATAAAATTGAAGAATCTCCACTCAATTCTCCAATCCGATCCTTTCCTCCAGATTTAGCTCCAATGGAGTTCTAGATAATTTATAAGGGAATTTGGGTTTGGATTTTGAAGAATGAAATATTCTAAGTATTTTAGGCTTATAAACATAGTTTAAAATATTTAAAAGACCCTTTAGGAACCTCCTTTCTCTTATTTGTACGTGAGTTGAATTTACAACTTCACCCCTCAATTTAACAGTGACTGCACGTAGGGACAGTCCTCAAAGATGGAGGACCATCGACCACCCGTCCTTTGACAAACAGACTGTCCTACTGGTTTGTGGTCTGTGACTGAGGCTTGTATTTGTTCTCTCCTCTCCCAAGACTAAGTGTTAAACGATGATACCCAACCAACAGGGCGTCGATTGCCATTTGTTGGTGGGCTGTCTTGGGCAGTCTTGGACACCAACTTGGGTCCTTCCTCCTTGAACCTTTTCATGGTCCTTGGCGATATTTTCCTGGAAGTTTCCAAACTGAACATGCTTCTATACAAGTTTAGGACCTCTCATATAAATTTTAATCTAAAACGAACACATAAAACAAAATGAAACAATCATAGACACACAAGGTCGTTTCAAGGAAAATCTTTCGATCATCATGGAAGTTAGACCTCCAAACTTCACAAAACTTGATACGCTGCATATATACACCATGATAACTCATTTAATGACCTTATAAACTCATGAAAAACACATAAAAAATATGTGTAACCACATATAAGGCACATAGGTGACTTCGTCGTCGAAAATCTTAGTCGCCCCTTAACGTTTGACTTCCAATGCACCTAAACTCTTAGACACTTCCTCAATACCATATTTTAGACCACTTTAAGAACTTAGACAATCATGACAAACGTGTTAGTCTCTAGTTCACCTATCATTTTTGTGAACTTACAAGGTTCATGTTCACATTGACGTTCACATTGACACTAATTTTTCACCGACCCTTATGTTTAGGTTGACATTCACATTTAGATTGATGTTTCTGTTGATGTTAAATTGAAGTTCATTTTGACGTTTAAGTAGATGATTATTTTCACTCTGATGTTAACATTGACGTTGACGTTTATATTTACGTTAACTTTCACACTTATATGTTGACGTTGCAATTGTTGTTTATGTGGATTTACATAAATGTTTATGTTTATGTTAACATTGATGTTGATGTCGATATTGATGTTGACGTTGATATTGATGTTGACGTTGAGGTTCATGTTGATGTTGATGTTCATGTTCATGTTGACGCAGATGTTTAAATTTACGTTGATGTTCACATGTATGTTGCCATTAACATTGACGTTCACATTGACGTTCCTATTGATGTCGACGTTTTTATTGATGTTGAAATTGAAGTTAACATTGACATTGACGTTTACATTGATGTTCACATTCACTTTATGCTGACGTTCACATTCATATTCACGTTGATGTTCACAATTATCTGACATTGATATTGACGTTGACGTTTAAGACAAAGTTGATGTTGATGTTCACAATCAGTTGACATTGACATTGACCTTTATGCTTACATTAACGGTCATACAAATTTTGACATTTACGTTCATGCTGAGGTTGACATTGACACAACCATTGTTATTGACGTTCACATTGATGTATATGTTGAAGTTGACGTTGACCTTGACATTGATGTACACATTGATGTTCACCTTGACATTGATGTTGATGTTGACGTTCACCTTTATGTTGATGTTGAGGTTCATATTTACATTGACGTTGAACTATATGTTTAGGTTGACATTGAAGTTCATGTTCACGTTCCATTGAGGTTCACATTAATGTTGACATTTCTCGATGACTCTTACTTTTACGATGACGTTTATGTTGAAATTGACGTTGCTGTTTATATTGATGTTAAAATTGACATTCACATTCACATAGACGTGCTTATTGATGTTCACATAGATGTTAACATTGTTGTAAACGTTGACGATCCCGTTAATGTTCACATTGACATTGATGCTCATGTTCATGTTGACATTCACATTAACGTTCATGTTGACATTCACATTATCGCTGGCTCTTACATTTAGGTTGATGTTTACGTTTATGTTTAATTTTATGTTGATGTTTATGTTGACGTTGACATTGACGTTTACATTCACATAGACGTTCTTATTGAAGTTCACATAGACGTTGACATTGTTGTAAACGTTGATGATCCCGTTGATGTTCACATTGACATTGAAGTTCATGTTCACGTTGACATTCACATTAACATTCACGTTGACATTTACATTATCGCTGACTCTTACATTTAGGTTGATGTTCACGTTTATGTTTAATTTTATGTTGACGTTGACATTTAGAACATTTTAGGTGCGTTTTCATGGATTCGCTTAGACAAGACATTATCCCTCAAATAAGCCACATTTTAACTCATATGAACATCACATTTACATCAACATGTGTATAAGAAATATAATGTAGTATCATGCCATTTCGAGTCCTAAACCATGAACAATAGCCACGGCAACACACACAAACACACGTAGTTACATTTTTGGAAACATCAATGTCAGTCACATAATTCCTAACATACATATAAACACATAATCGTCACGATAACACGTTTCATCCCCAGTTTTGTACCAACAAACATAACAAACCTATGATTCAATGGAGCTAGTGACAGGGACATGCAACGGGGAACAATCCTAGTTTTTGTAATAGATCCCTCTGAACCATAGGGGGTCTCTTGGGAAAGGTACCAAGAGATAAGAGAACCCATACCTTTTTTGACGTTCTAACCTCAACTTTCTTCCCAAAAACTCCTCCAAACACACGTCCAACACCAAAAATTCAACACCAAACTCGATGAATAACCTTCTCTTTTCCTACGTGATTGATTGACGTTTATTTTTCTTATATTTTCGTGTGAGTTCTACAAGTGTGAAGAAATTTGGTTTAACCATTGTTTATAGAGTTATTTTTGTAGAGAAAATGTGAATGAGAATGATAGAGATGCGAGAGAGACAGATGAGCTTTGGAGAAAAGAGTTTTGTTAGGCTTAGGAGTCTAGTTAGGCTTAGGAGTCTAGTTCAAGGATCAACAACCATACCTAAATGAAGCTAATTCTCCAATTTGATAAAGAATCTCCACTCAATTCTCCAATCCGATCTTTTCCTTCAGATTTAGCTCCAATGGAGTTCTAGATAATTTATAAGGGAATTGGGGTTCTGATTTTGAAGAATGAAATATTCTAAGTATTTAGGATTATAAACATAGTTTAAAATATCCAAAACACCGTTAAGGCACCTCCCTTGCTCTTATTTGGCCGTGGGTTAAATTTACAACTTCACCCCTCAATTTAACAGTGACTGCACGCGGGGACAGTCCTCAAAGATGGAGGACCATCGACGACCTGTCCTTTGACAAACAGACCGTCCTACTGGTTTGTGATCTTGGACTGAGGCTTGTATTTGTTCTCTCCTATCCCAAGACTAAGTGTTACATGATGATAAACCACAAGCACGACGTCGATTGCCATCTATTGCTGGGCTGTCTTGGGCAGTCTTTTACACCAACTTGGGTCCTTCCTAAATGAACCTTTTCATGGTCCTTGGCGATATTTTCCTTGAAGTTTTCAAACTGAACATGATTCTATACAATTTTAGGACCTCTCATATAAATTTTAATCTAAAACGAACACATAAAACACAATGAAACATGCATAGAAACACAAGGTCGTTTCAAGGAAAATCTTTCGAACATCATGGAAGTTAGACCACCAAACTCCACAAAACTTGATACACTTCATATATACACCATGATAAATCATTTAAAGACCTTATAACCTCATGAAAAACACATTAACAAATATGTGTAACCACATATAAGGAACATAGGTGACTGTGTCGTCGAACATCTTAGTCGCCCCTTAACATTTGACTTCCAATGCACCTAAACTCTTAGACACTTCCTCAATACCATATTTTAGACCACTTTAAGAACTTAGACCATCATGACAACCATGTTAGTCTCTAGATCACTTATGTAATTTTTCTGAACTAACAAGGTTCATGTTCACATTGACATTCACAAAGACGTTCACATTGTCTCTAATTTTTCACCGACTCTTATGTTTTGGTTGATGTTCACGTTTAGATTGACGTTTCCGTTGATGTTAAATTGAAGTTCATTTTGACGTTTAAGTTGATGTTTATTTTCACTCTAATGTTAACACTGACATTGATGTTTATATTACGTTAACTTTCACACTAATACGTTGACATTGCAATTGATGTTTATGAGGATTTACATTGATGTTTTCGTTTACGTTAACATTGATATTGATGTCGATATTGGTGTTGATGTTGGCATTGATGTTGACATTGAGGTTCATGTTGATGTTGAAGTTGACGTTCACGTTAACGCGGATGTTTAAATTTACGTTGACGTTCAACATTTATGTTGACGTTAACATTGACGTTCACATTGACGTTCCTATTTATGTCGATGTTTTTATTGATGTTGAAATTGAAGTTAACATTTACATTGACGTTTATATTGATGTTTACATTCACTTTATGCTGACGTTCACATTCACATTGATGTTCACGTTCACATTCAAGTTGATGTTCACAATCAGTTGACATTGACATTAACCTTTATGCTTACATTGACGGTCATACAAATGTTGACGTTTACGTTCTTGCTGAGGTTGACATTGACATGACCATTATATTGACTTTGACATTGATGTATACTTTGAAGTTGACGTTGATGTACACATTGATGTTCACCTTGACATTGATGTTGATGTTGACGTTCACCTTTATGTTGATGTTAAGGTTCATATTTACATTGACGTTGAACTATATGTTTAGGTTGACATTGAAGTTCATGTTCACGTTCCATTGAGGTTCACATTAATGTTGACGTTCTCGATGACTCTTACTTTTACGTTGATGTTTACGTTGAAATTGACGTTGATGTTTATATTGACGTTAAAATTGACATTCACATTCACATAGACGTTCTTATTGACGTTCACATAGACATTGACATTGTTGTAAACGTTGACGATCCCATTGATGTTTACATTGACATTGACGTTTATGTTCACGTTGACATTCACATTAACGTTCACGTTGACATTGACACTATCGCTGACTTTTACATTTAGGTTGATGTTCACGTTTATGTTTAATTTTATGTTGATGTTTATTTTGACGTTGACATTGACGTTTACATTTATGTTCAAGTTCATGTTTATACATTCATGTTGCCGTTGATGATCACGTAGATGTTCACACATACATTGACATAAAAGTTGATGTTTACATTGATGTTGACATTGACATTGACATTTTTGTTGACGTTAACAATGACTTTCACATTGATGTTTGCGTAGATCAAACGTTAACATTTACATTGACGTTCACCTTTACATTGACACTGACATAGATTTTAATATTTACATTGACGTTAACATTGACATTCTAATTGATGGTGACATTAATATTGATGTTGATGTTGACATTAACGTTAACGTTCACGTTGAGGTTGACGTGAACATTGACATTGACATTAACTTTAATGTTTATGTTGATATTGAAATTCATATTGATTTTGATGTTAACGTTCAAAGTGACATTGACATTGACGTTCATGCATATGTTAATGTTTATATTTAAGTTGATGTTGATATTAACATTACCGTCGTCGTTGATGTTGACGTTCACCTTGACTTTGACGTTGACGTTGACGTTCACCTTGTAATTTAAGATGAAGTTCATGTTCACATTACATTGATGTTCAGTGAACGTTGAAATTGATGTTAACGTTCACATTGATGATCACATTGACGCTCACACTGATGCTCACATTGACTTTCACTTTAATGTTCATGTTGAAGTTCATGTTAACATTGACATTGACATTGACTTTCACATTGACATGAACATAAGCGTTCACGTTGACATTAACATTGACTATCACATTGATGTTCACGTAGACGTTGATGTTCATGTTAACAACTACATTAACATTGACGTTGATATTCTCGCTAACTCTTACATTTATGCTAACTTGATGTTGATGTTGATGTTTACGTTTAAATTTTTATTCATGATACATAGACATTGACCTTTGACATTGAGGTTGATGTTCAGGTTGAAATTCACATTTATGTTGACGTTGACATTGATGTTTGTCACGACTGGAATCTAGACCCTAGATGAGACCGGCGTGGTTAACCTCTAAGAGGTCGCAGACAAGCCTACATACGTCATTCTTACTTCATCTAGGTTAATTTTAGCTGAAAATTTGAAACTTTTTATTTCTTAACATGTGTACTGAACATTCTACTACATACGTAATTGTTCACCATCAACTATCTGACATAAGATAATCAAATGAAAGAAATAGTTTATTATAACGATAAAAATGTACTATCCAAAATGGCACCAATACAATGTCTGAACTAAAAGGGGAAAGAAACACTAATGGAACATACTCCACTAGCTAAATCCTACAACTAAGCTAGAATGTAAATGGGCAAGCATCCTCACAAGCATCAGGGCTTACGAAGTACGGCTGAATGCTCGATGTCCAGATAACTGCATCGTTTATCGCATAGGTCTAGCATCCACCTGTGCCTGCACCTAAAAGATTAGAGTTGTATACGGTTTGTACACCCTTGTACTAAGTATGGGTATATGCAAGCACACAACAAGGACATGCATGAGTAAAATTAGCTCTTTCCTAATGACATGATTATAGAAGGTCAAGTGACTGGACTTACAAAATTGAGATTAGGAAAGTGAGTGAGCTTTCCAAATATGAATTAGGAACGTTTATGATCTTTCCAAATTTTGATTAGGAATGTTATGCCATGAGAGTAACATGCATCATCATACTTCAAATTTTGCACACAACGCACAACAATGTACACATAGAACATATCATAATTAACATTGTTCATATCATTCATTCGAATGCCACGAGACCTTGGAATTGACATTCAGACTTCCAAAAAATGAGGGCTCAACATATGGGACCTCAACTACGGAGTCTACATTAGCAAACACAGAGTCTGCTTCGCTCATTCATACGTAATTCATTTCATTTCATTCATGAGCAAGTGTAAGAACCTGTTATACCTAGGATGTAGTTTAAGACTTTCATTCCGTTCGTTTTGCAATGACAAAGAATGACCTAATGTCATTAATTAAATCTGACTCACCTCTTGATTATCCTATCCTAACACCTATTGTATGATTTGTTCATTATGTGCATCATTTGAGGTTGGCCTCATTCATTCATTGGGAACTTTAACTTTAACCGATATAGATCATGTGAGCATCATGAAATCTAGTGTCATGAAACCCCACATCGAAAAGATGTGGAATAACCAACCAAACTTACCTAATACATGCTAGTGTACATGGTATTGAACCCCATCAGATCCCTATAGTGGGCGTATAGGTTCGAAGACTAGGAGATATAAGGAGACCCATACCCGGCATGCCGGAGAATCTCATCTCATGAGAGTTACGTGAACCTTCGTCCTTACTAAAAGATGACATCACCGCTCATAGCTAGTCTATCAGTGCTCATTATAAAGTTCCATTTCATTCAACTCGTACGTCATACGAGCTGACTTCTATGATGAGACATCATAGCTCAATACATAATTTAAAATCTCATCATTAGTATTAAGTGTGTTAATCTCAATACTTTCATTAGCTTTAAACTCCCATAAGTGAGTACGTTTTTGTAACATTTACTTAGGCTCATTTGAGATTGCTCTCATCTTTTACATTAGCCTCATATCATGTTGTCACCACATTCATTAACATTATCACATTTGCTCTTCATAATTAATCACTTATTTTTACATAAATGTTCATTTCATCATATGCCAATGCACTTGGACATTTGTGTGTTTCACACTCTTACTTAACCCTTTTAGGGTTTCATCAATTCATTACATAATAACCATTTCATCGTATACCAATCCACTTGGCCATTTAGTGTGTTTTGCACTCGTACTTAACCCTTCTAGGGTTACATCATTGACTACATACATCTTAGATTCACTTATTTTTAAACGTATGCTAGACTTATCGGTCTATACATACAAGCCATGAGGCTTCATTCATAGGTCGTTTATGTGATTCATATCTTCCTATGATTATATAGTACAAGACTTATGCATCTTGATTGTATGCCAAGGTCTCGATTTCGATCTAAGTAGGCAACGTTATTTTTGAAGATTTAATTCACGTATGACTTATGCATCTATACGTAATTTGGGCAAGGGAACCCAATTTCGAACCCTTATACAAAACCTACATTTTATTCATTTATTGTATTTTTTTCCACATGACATTGGGACCCTAGATCGAGCCCCTACATAAACGTTTCCTCTTTGTTTTTCTCCTTTTAATTACCTCTTACTTGGACGAGGGGTTGTGGGATCAAACCCTCACAACCCTTTTGAATTTTTTATCTGTTTCTCTTTTTCTATTTTGAGTTTATTATGAGGTCGTGGGATCAAACCCCCAAAGCCTCTCGTCATTTATCTTTTATTCTCCTCCTTAAATCTGCCTAAGAGGTCGTGGGTTCGCTTCCCACATGCCTCCCCCTTTATTTTTCTTTTATTGTCCTCCTTAAATCTGCCTAAGAGGTCGTGGGTTCGATTCCCATATGCCTCCCCGTTTATTTTTCATTTATTCACCTCCTTAATCTACCTAAGAGGTCGTGGGTTCGATTCCCACATGCCTCTCCCTTTAGTTTTCTTTTATTCTCCTCTTTAATCTGCCTAAGAGGTCATAGGCTCGATTCCCACAAACCTCCCCCTTTATTTTTCTTTTATTCTTCTGCTTAAATCTGATTGAGATGTGGTGGGTTCGAATCCCACTCCTCTCATTTCTTACTTTTTTCTTTTAAGTTACATTTTCCAACTAATACCATGGTTCGAATCCCCTTCACCGCATTTCTTTTTACTTCTTTATTTTTATGGTTTTTAAGAGGGTGAGGTCACGGGTTAAATCCTGCATGACCTGACTTGTTTCAAATAATTTTTTTTCGACTTTTTGAATCCTCTTTGCTGAGCGAAATTCATCACTAGAAGCTTGAAATTTCTTTTAATTTTTCAGCATCCTTTCATCAAGTTACACCTTAGTTCTTAGGGGAATCTCCTAGTGCATTTAGAACATTTTAGGTGCGGTTTCATGGATTAGTTTAGACAGGACATTATCCCTCAAATAAGCCACATTTCAACTCATATGAATATCACATTTACATCAACATGTGTATATGAAATATAATGCAGTATCAAGCCATTTCCAGTCCTAAACCATGAACAATAGCCACGGCAACACACACAAACACACGTAGTTACATTTTTGGAAACATCAATGTCAATCACATAATTCCAAACATACATATAAACACATAATCATCACGATAACACGTTTCATCCCCAGTTTTGTACCAACAAACATAACAAACCTATGATTTAATGGAGCTAGTGACACGGACATGCAACGGGGAACAATCCTAGTATTTGGAATAGATTCCTCTGAACCATAGGGGGTCTCTTGAGAAAGGTACCAAGATATAAGAGAACCCATACCTTTTCGACGTTCTAACCTCAACTTTCATCCCAATGAACTCCTCCAAACACACGTCCAACACCAAAAATTCAACACCAAACTCGATGAATAACCTTCCTATGTGATTGATTGACGTTTGTTTTTCTTATATTTTCGTGTGAGTTCTACAAGTGTAAAGAAATTTGGTTTACCTATTGTTTATGGAGTTATTTTGGCAGAGAAAACGTGAATGAGAATGATAGAGAAAAGAGTTTTCTTAGGCTTAGGAGTCTAGTTTAGGACGTAGTAAAATAAAGTTTTATTTAATTATTAAAAATCTGATTTCCTTTTATTTTAAATGAGATAACTAATAAATATAAATTAATTACACTAATTTTCAAGCTTAAATTAAAAACAGTTTAATTCATTGCTTCCACTTATGTTCGAACCGGGTGGAGCAAGACTTCACTTCAAGAGCCTAATTTCGGCCTCTCTCCCCAAAATTCCCCTCCACCTTATTAATTAAATAGCTAATTATATATTTAGGGTAATTAAAACACTACCCTTACACTGTAAAAAGACCATTTTACCCCTAGACCCTTCAAACCTAAGAATTTCTCTCTTTAATTCTAGTAAAGACTCCTTTGAGTAAATCTTCGTATTCGAGAGCCATACATGGTTGGAACAAACCTTTCATATCTCAAATAACTCCCCAAGTTAGTTGTCTTTGATGTAGAATGGGTTCCGAGGTCTGGTTCTACGCGCATAAATCCATGTGAAACCATTCTAATCATTGGCATTCTAGACACATTAAACATTACTAAGCATATCAATTTTAAGGTTGTTACAATGTTTACGTTGACGCTTACATTTACATTTATGTTGATCTTGACGTTCACATTGACGTTAATTTTAGAGTTCATATTGTCATTCACGTAGGTGTTCACATTGACTTTGATATTAACGTCGACATCAACCTACACATAGAAGTTCACCTTGATGTTGATTTCGACCTACGCATAGACGTTTACCTTGACGTTGATATTGACGTACACATTGACGTTCACCTTTATGTGTACGTTGATGTTGACATTCATACATACTTTCACATAGACATTGATGTTGATGTTAACGTTGATGATCACATTGATGTTCAGTAGACATTGACATTGATGTTCACATTGTCATTCACATTGACGTTCACATTGTTGCTGACTCTTACAAATATGTTTACATTCACGTTTATGTTGATGTTCATATTTATAGTGATGTTCACGTTCACGTTGACGTTCACATTCATGTTAATGTTGAAAGTTAGAGTAGATGTTCATAATCAGTTGACATTGACGTTCACACAAATGTTGAGGTTTATGTTTATGCTGATGTTGACATTGACACTATCATTGTTGTTGACATTGACGTTGATTTCTACGTTGAAGATGACATTGACGTTGATGTTCACCTTGACCTTGGTATTGATATTTACGTTCACCTTGACATTGACGTTGACATTAATATTTACGTTAACGTTGACATTCATATTGAGGTTGACATTGATATTCACGTTCTCGTCCACATTGACATTGATATTGGTGTTTACGTTGACATTCACATTGACGTTCACATTAATGAAGACATTCTCATTGAATTTTACCTTTACATTGAAATTGATGTTTATGTTAACATTGACATTGACGTTCACGTTCATGTTGACGTGTATGTTTACATAGAAATTCTTATTGACGTTCATTTCGATGTTGATGTTGATGTTGACCTTAACGTTGACGATCACGTTGACGTTCTCATTAATGTTGATTTTCATGTTCACGTTCACATTAATGTTGACGTTGACATTGACATTCTCACTCTTACATTTAGGTTGACATTTACATTTACGTTGACATTCATATTGACGTTTACGCTGATGTTGACATTGATGTTTATGTTTGTATTCACAATCACGATTATACGGTGACGTTTCCATTGATTATCGCGTGGATGTTCACATTTACATTGACAATGGCGTTGATGTTTACTTTTATGTTTACGTTCATGTTGACTTTTACATTGACGTTCACGTTGATGCATACGTTAACATTTATATTGACGTTCACATTTATATTAACACTGATATTGATGTTCACATTTAAGTTGACGTTAATGTTTAGGTTCACATTTACATTGACGTTAATGTTTAAGTTGACGTTAACGTTCACGTTGAAATTGACGTCAATGTTCACATTGACTTTAACGTGAATGTTGACATTGTAGTTTATGTTGACGTGTATGTTGACGTTGACATTCACATTGACATTTATGTTAACATTCGCATTGACATCGACTGTAACGCCCTAAAATAAACTAAGGTGAAGTATATCCGTGATTATTTCTTTAGTAATTTAAGTTAAAATAAATTATATTAGTGTTCTTAGGCAGTGCATGAATTTTGGATGTCAAAAGTCCAAGAATGTCAATGACGCTCGGAAGATGTACCTTAGATAGCGCTTGTGTGTCTTGATGTGTTTGAGTGAGTTTTACGTGTTCATTTTGCTTGAAATTGATGCAGTCTTTTCCTAAGACTTAGATGGATATATTTAGTGGTTTAACGTCCGGATACAACCCAACCTAGGACCCACAAGGGGCCCTAGAGAAGGGCCCAAGACTTGGACCAAGAATTGCGAGGCAGTGTACACCAACGAGACCAAACAATGGCCAGTAGGTCAATCAACGGCCCGTCGTCTTGGTCCGTTTATTGTCCTGGAAGGTCGGTTTTCCAGGAGCCAAGTATCATATCACGAGATCCACTAACGGACCGTTGATGGACAGACAGTCCATTGGTTAGCAACCGTCGATTGAAACCTGTGAAAAAGTTGCCTTTTCCTGTGAAGTCTTGCGGTGTTCGGTAAATTCAACCCAAGTATTTTATGAACCTAGGAAGTGTTTTTTAGGGTTTATTAGGAATATTAAAGTTTTTCACACCCTAAGACCTAATTTTAGACTCCATTTCTCAAAACACAAAACCCCTCTTCCTTAGAATTCGCTGTCAAGTCTCTTTGGAAGCTAGAAGTCAAGAAGAGCTACGAATCCTGTTGGTGGGAGTTTCTTCATAAAAAATCATTGGGGTTTTTCTTATCTAAGGTATTATATCTATCCTTTAATTCTCTTCCATTCAAGGTGCCCCTTTCTAAAAGATTTCAAAAAGAGTTTCCAACCCTAGATTATTCAATCTTCAACTTTAACTATGGGTCTTGGATTAAAAGGTTCCTAATAATTCTAAAATAATGATTCTAAGGTTAGTTGGTTATTTTAATTCTTAAATTCAATGAAATCATGATAAAATGTTTCATCAATTTTTGCTTAATAAATGGGTTAAATGAGCATGAATTTGTCGTCTTTGTGTTTTCATCTCTAATGGTTAAGATTGTTGTTTAGATCCAATCCAAAGGGATTTATTATGATGATATATTGTGTAAAATGTTATAGGTGATGAAAACTTGTATTAAAGGGTAAGTTGGTTATGTTGTTCAGCTTTAATTTCAAAATGCTCTTTAATGGTATGGTCCACCTTCTTGGTGGAGGTTTTTACTTTAATTGTATGAATGGGAAGTTACTTGTTTATTGTGAGTGAGGCCATGAAGGCTTTTTATGTGATGTAATATTATAATAATTTTATTCTTGTTAAATGTGCCTTATGAAGCTATTATGTGATGTAGGCTAGAGTGTATGCTTAAATGAAGTTATTCTAGTTTCTTGTTTTATGAATCTTGTTATGAGAAATATGCTAAGGATTTTGGCTAAATGACTTATATTATTATGGGAAGCATGTAAAGTGTGTGATGTTATGAATTAAGGTCTACGCATGTATAACAGTTAAATGTAAATGAAGTGATGCTTTTTGTGAAAGGTGTGCTCTCATGTACACACACTTACACTTGAATGAATGTATGAAGCTAAGGTGAGCAAATAAAGGAGTTTTGAGGTGGACACTCTTCGTTAGTTGAGATGAAGTTTTAGTATCAACCTCACTACATCCTAAGAGATTTATAAGATAGATCAGAGGATTATTGCCCTTCGTGAGTTGAGATCTGGTGTCCATTAGTTATCCTTAACCTATAGTATATAATGTTTAGAATCTGTGGGGTTATGTCTAGCACCGATAGAATATGAAGAAGAGGTGGTTACACTTCGTAAGTTTAGATGTTGTATTCCAATGTACCTCTTGTCATAAGTACTATTCGTTAGTACAGAATGAGTTACTCAGTAATAAAACTCCTTATTCGTAACTATGGGCTTACTTAAGTGTAACTATTGGGTAAGCCATGTAAAAGCTAAGAGAATGAACCTACTCCAGGAAAGTGAGGACCCTCATCCGATAGGGGTTAATATTCGCATTTTATGTCTATCTCTCATGGTCTATGTTGGTTAATCTAACACCCTTTAAAGTATTGAATGAACTAAGTCTCCTAGAAGAACGTACTACTGAGAGTAGGTGGTGGCATGGGACACTATTTATCTATAGCACTAGGTAGGACCTTCTGAAAGGAGAGTCTTTGTGCCAACTTTTTTGAAAGAGTGTACTGCTTATGGTAGGTGGTGGAAAGATATCCCCAAGACGCGGACAAGGAACCTAGGACCACAAGTGATCCCAAGATAACAATGCTGGCATGATCATGAGCATACTAAATATAATAAACTGAATGTTGAAGCTAATTAATAATTTAAAACTTAAAAGATGGGGAATACCCATATTCTATAAATGAGATAATTGAAAACAATGATCTTATTACAAAGGAAATATTAAATCAATACTATGCTCAAACTAACTATGTCCTCAGAGATTAAGGACTCACCACTGAATATGCTGAATTGGAGATCGAAAATTAACCTAAGCGTGATCTAAATGTTGAGAACCTGAAACTACATCACATAAAGATGTAGCGCACGTATGCGTCAGTACTTGAAGGTACTGAGCGTGTAGGATAGAATTAAGTTTAAATAAAAGATAAATGTACAAGCACAAAAGCAAGTATAATAATCATAAAATGATATACTAAATTTTTGAGTTAACTGAATGCAATGACCAATTTATAGCACGCTCAAACTGAAAAACTGAATATACTTATCAATGGTTAATGCAAAAAATGACTAAGTTATGGGTTCTACTAATAACCGATAGTAAAATCACATGAGCTGAATGTGGAGTCCGATTTATACGCCTTATTGAGAGGAACCAATATACCCTGCCAGAGCTAGAAAGGCATGTTGGCATGATCACTAAATTGATGTCTACGTAGGGGACTTACAACCTACTTGGCTAGTAGTTTTGGAACTAATTGAGTATGCTAAACATTACTCCAACTCGGTAATATGCTACTCCCATTGATTTATTTAGTTAAATTATTATGTGTGGATTTATGTAAATACTGTATAAGTCAAAAATAAAGATGAAAACTTAGAATGCAACATTTAATCTAATAATGATTCATTAATAACTGAGGCATGTATAAATGAATAAATGAAATATCTGACACATCATGTGTATTTTATGAACTAAAGAAATACAAAGCTAGGGTTTTGAGATTTATGCGATCAACTTTATAATAACTTGATAATTTGATTTGGAACTTATATTTAATAAATTCATGAACTTCTATTGAGATTCTAGAAACCCTAGGTTTAATCATGATACGAAAATCAACAATCTAACTTAAAACTAGGGACCCAATGGGTTAAAAGTACCAACTGGTGAAATCCCACATGTCTGGTGATGAAATCCATGGAAAAATATTTAGATTTCAGGTCTAGAACTGCGGGAACCTTGTTGCGCTCTTGAACTGGGGTTCTTGACATTTTTCTCCTTTCTTGCTTCTAATTTTCTAAGTTTTGATTTAAAAATTTGAGTTAGGTAAATTTTAGTTATGTTTTTACGCTTAAACTGACTAAAATTTGATGATTTAGGATCAAAATGTATCTTAGGATTTAAACGAGTGGGAAAGACCAAAACACCCCTGAGTCAATTGCTATCGGACGAAACAAAATCCTCGACAGACAAGTTGTCATTTAATCGACTATTTGTCATTTGGGTCAGTAGGTTAATTTTAGCAAGGCCGGTGGCTATGGAAAGCTAACGCAATTATCTATTTGTTGATATGTCATGGTACACCTAATTCATTTTGTGGTAAGATTTATGATCAATTGAAATTGATATAACTGCATTTCCCCCCTAACTGTCTCCTAATTCCCACCTAAAGTCATACCTATGACCGTAGATCTGGTCAATCGTCGTTCATATCAGAGAATGGGTAAATGGGGTGTTGATCGACCGACACAGACTACGGATCATAGTCTGACCTGTGGACTGTAAGTCCATCCTTAGTTCGACAATTCATCAAATTTTTTTGGGTTGATGTTTTGAGGTTTCTTATTCAATCGACGGATGTGCAGGACGGGCCGTGGGTCAGGCTATTATCCATCGATGGAAACCGTCGACTACACCTGCAGATTTTTCTGAAAAGCTATTTTTTTGTCAATTTTTGATAGACACATTACATTATCTCCCATTTGGGAACATTTTTCCTCGAATGAAGACTAAACTAGCAGAAATAGAGGGAGAGAGATGCAAATCATTTTACTAAACACTGAGAACTGACTTTTTTA
The DNA here is from genome assembly GCA_027705065.1 of Solanum peruvianum. NCBI lineage: Eukaryota > Viridiplantae > Streptophyta > Magnoliopsida > Solanales > Solanaceae > Solanum > Solanum peruvianum. The sequence continues at coordinate 16,426,105 of JAKWJD010001761.1, forward strand.
TTGAATTGAGTTTCGAGAACATGCAAAAACACTGAAAATGCAAGTACTAACTGAGGAAACATGATTCTATGAATTAATCCACGCATAAATGACTTGAAAACTGAAGAGGAACTGTTACCTCAGGCTCGAGTGGACTCAGATGGAAAGCGGTGAGGATACTTGGCTTTCATGGATGCTTCTACTTCCCAAGTAGCTTCCCCTACAGACTTACTCCTCCACAAAACCTTGACTGAAGCAACTTCTTTATTTTTCAACCTTTTTACCTGACGGTCAAGAATCTCAACTGGTACATTCTTATAAGAAAGACTATCTTTTACCGCCACAATCTATAATGGCACTGTAGAGCCTTGATCACCCACACATTTCTTCAGGAGTGAGATATGGAAGACCGGATGCACTGCTTCTAATTCTGCTGGCAACTCTAACTCATATATCACCTTGCCAACCCTTTTCAAGATCTTCTAAGAAGCTCATATCTAGGACTGAAATTCCCTTTCTTTCCAAATCTCATTACCCCTTTCATAAGTGACACTTTCATGAAAACCCAATCATCAATTTGCAACTCCAGTTCCTTCTCGTGACATCTGCATAAGATTCAGACATCTTTGGGTTGTCTTAAGTCTATATCTAATGGTTTGCACTTTCTCCATATAATAAAGGACTGAATTTGTCCTTATTAAAGTTGTTCCACCAACTTCAAACCAACCAACAGGAAATTTACATCTATGCCATAAAAAGCTTCATAAGGGGCTATAGGAATGCTGGAATTGTAGCTACTGTTGTAGGAAAACTCAATAAGAGTAAGGTGATCATCCCAAATAACCTTGAAATATATCACACATGCTCTAAATACTCTAGGGTATGAATTGTACGTTCTGCCTGTCTATCCATCTGTGGATGAAATGTTGTGCTAAGGTTAACTTGAGTTCCCAGACCCTTTTGAAATGACTTCCAAAAATGAGAGGTAAACTGAGGACCTCTATCCGAGATGATAGACAAAGGAACCCCATGCAACCTCACAAATTCTTAAATGTAAATCTTGGCATAGCCTTTTGCTGAGTTTGTAGGCCTTGACCGCAAAAAATCAAAAAGACTTAGTCATCCTATAAACTATTACCCATATAAAGTCATGTTGTCTCAATATACGAGGTAACCCTGTGATGAAATCTATATTGATCACATCCCACTTACAAGTTGGAATATAGATCTCTTCAGTCATACCTCCTGGTTTCTGATTATATACCTTGACATGCTCGCAATTAGGGCACTTACTCACAGAGTCTTCTATATCCCTCTTCATACCAATTCCACCAATAGACTTCCCGCAGATCTTGGTACATCTTAATGGCACCTTGATGAATAGAATATCTAGAGTTATGGGCTTCTCAAGGATTTACTTTCTAAACTAACCCACATTAGGAACACACAATAAACCCTGGTAGCGAAGTACACCATCTCCCCCTTTAGAGAAAACCTCCACTCTGTGATTGTGGACTACACTGTTATGTTCAAGAAAGATTGGATCACTATCTTGATTTTCCTTTACCTCCACTACCAAAGAAGATTCTACCCTATTCTGAACTGTTATACCACTGTTTGATATGCTCATAAGGTGAACTTCCAAGTGAGCAAACTTGTGAACATACTACCCTAGCTCTTTCCTTTCTTCCTCAATATGGTTTACACTACCCATAGATGATCTGCTAAGAGCATATGCTACTACATTTTCCTTACCAGGATGATAATGCACACTCATATCATAATCCTTAAGGAACTCAAGCCATCTCATCTGGCGAAGATTCAACTCATTCTTGGTGAACAAGTACTGAAGGCTCTTATGATTAGTGAACACATCTACGTGAACACCATACAAGTAGTGTTTCCAGATCTTGAATGCAAACACCACTTCTTCAAACTCGAGGTCATGAGTTTGATAGTTCTTCTCATGAACCTTAACTTGTTTAGAGGCATAAGATATTTTTCTCGCAGCATCAATAAACAAGCTAGGCCAACTCTGGATGCATCACAATAGATCACATAACCATCTGAACTGTCTTACTCAGGTCCTAGACCCTAGATGAGACTGGCGTCGTTAACCTTTCAAAGGTCGCAGACAAGTTTCTTCTTAGCTTTCATCACAATCCTACAATTAAATTTACAGGAAAATTTACAACTTTTTAAATCTAGTGATGTTTACTTAGACTTCATATAATTATTGCATAAGAGTGATATACTAACAGCTCAAAATAAACAACCATCTATTAAAACATTAAACAATTGAAACGAAGAATTCATAATATCACTAATAGTTTCCAAAACGGCCTTAATAAGAAAACATCCACGATATATATCTTATCTACAAAACCTAGAGAATAAACCGTAGGCATCCTCGAACTGAAGAGGACCTATCAAAGTCTAGAGGTACTAGTCCAAACGACTTCAACTGATCTTCAATATTTTTCAAGGACATGCACAGATAAAAATAGTAATTGTATATGGGTTAGTACACATTTCTACTAAGTATGGTTGTATGCACATAAACACATAAGGACTATGCATGATCAAAGAAAGCTCTTCCTATAGTAAAATGCAATTTTATTGAAGCGAAGTCTCTTCCCTTTCCTAATTTGTTATTTATGAATCATGCTATGAATATGACATATTTTCATGCATTAAAATCACACAATTCATTTTCTATATGAACATAAGACTTTAAATCATGAAGATAATTCTAGAACAACTCAAGCAAAATTTAATAAATTTGCTCTCCTTAGGCCAAGAGCTCCCTCTCCCAAACTTAGTTTATTTTTAACTGTTTTCTTCTTTTTTTTATGTATTTCAATGATCTCCTTTGATTCAATGTTCTACTTACGAGTGCAATGATTCATTTTAGTCCCATTACTTCAATGAATCAAGTAAATAATCCAAAAGACTAAGGAAACGATTTTACTACCCTACTTACAAGTTATTGTTTCCATTTTTGTTAAATTGGGCATGAAATCATTATAAGACATTGTTTATTGGATATTCCCATTATTTGATAATTTTCATAATATAAAGATGTTGGGGCGTATATTCATACTCAAATTGATGAGGCATTATGTTTGGCTCCCTTTATTGGCATAAGCCAATAACTGTTAAAGCTTCATTCAAATCAAACACTGATGATTCTATATTCTTAAGCTTTTGCTTACTTTGTTAATTTTGAACTTACATTTATTGTTCTTTGATTTCATGTTCTCTAAGAACATGCTGGGTTGACTTAGGATATTTTTTTTAGACTTCCATTTGCATTTTCCTGTGCAATGACTAAGAATGACTTACATCATTACTTAGTCAAACCTCACCCCTTGGTCATCCTATCCGAACACCCCTCATCTTCCTAGTTCTTTGTTTCTTTATTTCTTTGTTACTTTCTCAAGGAAATGTTTAGCATTTAACCAACATAGATCATTTGAGCTAATATGAAATCCAATGTCTTCCCCACAGTGAAAAGAGGTGGTTCACCGTCCAAAGTAAAACTGAATAGTTCCTAGGTTTCTTAGGTATATCCACCAGCTAATAACCTATTCTGGTGACATAGTTCAAAGACTAGGAGAATTTGGATACCCTTATACACCTTTGTGGTAGTCTTATCTCATGAGGATTACAAGTGCTTGCACAAGTTCATTCCTTGTCTATCGGTGCTTAGCTTAATTTATCATACTACACAACTTTTAGGTTTGACTCATACAAAATGGAAGCTTGCTTCTAGTATAAGTTATGCTTATCTTAAAGGATGACTTGTCATCCATTTAAATACTTGATGAATGTGAACTTAAACCTTAAATTATTATTATGGTGTGAATGAGACTTGTCTCACTATTTCTAACACCCTCCTATGTGAGTATCTTTAACATAATTGCTTAGGTTCAAGTAAGACTTGTCTCACTTCCTTTAACACCCCATTCTAGATGAATTTCATAACTCATAAGCTTGAAATTGTTTGATTACTCACCTTATCTTTTTCAATCTTATTTGGTAGTCCTGTAGCATTCTGTATGAAAGTTATAATGACTTATTCAATGAGCTACTACATTCACAAGTTCATTTATATAGGGTATGTTGGGACTTTTCTCAATTATTGGCATACCCTAGGTTATTAGTTTATTGAGTTACATATAATAATTTCATCTTCTCGAAGACAATTGTGCATTAGAACAATTCTTATCTCATGTAAATGATATTCTAATCATACGGATCAAACTTATCGGTCTCATTCGACATTATCAAACCATAGAAACATACACATAATGATTAGTTAGCCCCACTTACTAACAAAACACTCGAGATTTGCATTATGCATACTACCAAAATAAGAAACAAGAAGAATTAGGGAGATGAACATTCAACAATTTCATTGGGAACAACCCTAGTTTCGTTTTTCTTGAATTCAAAACGTTTGAAAAGCCCCGTTGGGGAAGCAATCCAAGAGAGAAACCCATACCGTATTGTAGAATTGAATCTACGAAGATCACCCCATAATTTGCATGAAAATCTTACTGAATTGCCTTGAAATTGCCTAAGGAGAACCGAGAGAATTTTCTGTTTTTCCTACGTTTGTTCATTGTTTTTTAGTCTTGAGTTTTTACTGGATAAACGTGAAATAAATATTGGGAACTTAGTATTGACTAATTCAACATATGTTAATTAACTTGATCAAGTAAATCAAATATCTAATTACCAAAAAGTTCCCTCCTAAATTGATTAAAAATAGGACAGCATTTCACTTAGAAAAATTCTGAAATTTTATAAGGGTCTCGAGTTTGACCATAAATTTAAATTAATTAATTAAGTTGCAAATATACCCTGTAGTTGCACTTGGATAGTTCAGTTCTTGTCCTAAGGATCCTCACTATTTCCTTGGGCACTACTTAATCAACATGATCATTTTAAGTGATCATGTGCTATGGTACCTAGGCTTGAGACTTGGATGCCTCGTACCTTATGCGTGTAAGCTAAGAAAACAAAAAATTTAGCTTAGGGTCTTCATTGCAGGTACAATTTCTAAACAATCTTGGATTGGATTATTTGAACATCAAAGTGTATTTTAAGTTACTTGTTAATATGTAGAAATTGGCTAACACCCTTAAGCCAATATTCTTTATCATGCCCAATATTACTAATTATTGGGCATTGGGATTCCTATATACCCCAATACATATTCATCAAAACCTAATAGACTCTTCACTAGACAAGTACATTGTCTGGAATGTTACATTATCCCCCCTTAGGAACATAAATATTAGTCATTGACGTTGACGTTCATTTTCACGTTGACATTCACATTAACGTTCACATTCGTGTTGACTCTTACATTTAGGTTGACTTTTACTATTATGTTGACGTTTATATAGACCTTTACGTTGACGTTGATGTTCACACTAATGTTGATGTTGACATTGATGTTTATGATGATCTTGACGTTGACGTTGTTGCTGATGATAACATGGATGTTTACACTTACGTAGATGTTGATATTAACATTCACGATGACATTGACGTTCACGTTGATTTAGACGTTTACCTTTACGTGGACATTGACGTTCACATCTATGTTGATGTTCATTTTGATGTTGACGTTAATGTCCATGTTGATGTTAATGTTAATATTCACGTTAATATTGACCTTGACGTTTATGTTGACATTCACATTAACATTAATTGTGACGTTGATGTTGACGTTGACATTGACATTGAAGTTCACAAATAGTGGACATTAACGTTGACGTACGCATTGACGTTTATGTTGATGTTTATATAGACATTTACATTAACGTAAACATTGACGTTCTCATTAAAGTTGACATTTACGAAAATGTTGATGTTTATGTTCATGCTAATATTTACGTAGATGTTACCATTATTGTTAACAGTGACGTTGACTTTGACATTTACATTAACATCGACATACACGTTGAGGTTCACCATGACGTTGATGTTAATGTTCACCTTCACATTGATGTTGACGTTCACATTCACATTGACGTTGATTTATGTTTACGTGGACATTCACATTTAAGTTGACATTCACCTTCACATTGACGTTTACACAGATGTTCATGTAGACGTTAACATTGGCATTAATGTTAGTGTTAATGTTGACGATCATGTTAAAGTTCACATTGATGTTGACGTTCTTGTTCAAGTTGACATTCACATTGATGTTCACATTGACATTGATATTGTTGCTTATTCTTACGTTTAAGTTGAAATTGACGTTTATGTTTACATTGAAGTTGATGTTCACATTGAGGTTGACGCTCTCGTTGATGTTCAGTTTCTTGTAGACGTTCACATTAACATTATGTTGACGTTCACATTCCTTTTGATGCTAGCGTTTACATTTATGTTGACGTTCATGTTTACATTGACATTCATGTTGACATTGACCTTAAAGTACACGCTGTCATTGACGTTGATGTTTACGTTCACGTTGATGTTGGGTAACAGGATCTCATATCGGCCTAAGCCTCCCATGTCACGCCCTCGACAAGGTGGTTCCTCTATAATACTTTCACGTTGGAAACTTCCTTGTTCCTCAGCCACTTCACTTGCCGATAAAACATTTCAACTTGAACATCTTCATAAGTAAGGTTTTCATCAACTCCTAACCCATCAATAGGCAGGATGGATGTTGGATCCCCTAAACACTTCATAAGCATTGGAATGTGGAACACTAGAAGCACAGAAGGCAGGTCTTGTGGTAATTTCAGTTCGTAGGCAACATTTCCTTATTGTTGTAAGATCTCATAAGGACCTATATACCTCAGACTCAACTTTCCTTTCTTACCAAACCTCATCACCCCTTTCATAGTTTATATCTTAAGGTAGACTTCATCACTCACCTAAAATTTGAGAGCTCTCTTCATATTATCAGCATATGATTTTTGACGACTGTAAGCAGTAGCAGATCTATTCCTGATAATTCTTATCTTTTCCACAGCCTCATGTATGATATCAGGGACAAGGATGGAAGACTCTCCAACCTCACCCAAATGGAGGCCTACATCTCCTTCCATATAGTGACTCAAAAGGTGCAATCCCAATACTGGAATGATAGCTATTATTATAAGGTAATTGAATCAGCGGCAAGTGATCATCCAACTCAATATGAAGTCAATAACACATTCTATCAATTGTGTACCCAAGATACTTTTGAAAGATCTCTAAAAAATGAGATGTTAACTGGGATCCCCTATCAAAAATGATAGATAAAGGAATCCCATGCTACCTAACTATATCATCAATATACAGCCTGGCATAATCTTCTGCCCTGTAAGTAGACTTCACATGTATGAAGTGTGCAGACTTAGTCATCCTGTCAACAACGACCCAAATGGAATCATGCAATTTCTTTGACCTGGGCAGACCAACCACAAAATCCATATTAATAGCCTCCCATTTCAATGTTAGGATCTCAATATACTAGGTAAGACCCCCATGCTTGAGGTGTTCGGACTTAACCTGTTGGCAATTGGGACACTCCTCCACAAACTTAGATATTTCTCTCTTCATACCTTCCCACCAATAGATATCCTTGAGATAATGATACATTTTTGTAGAACCTGGATGAATATAATACTTGGAGCCATGAACCTCAGCAATAATATTAGGCCTCAAATCATCAATATTGGGCACACATAATCTGCTCTAGTATCTAATCATACCATCCTCCCCTACAGAGAATGACTCATTTAGCTTACTCAACACTGAGTCCTTCAATTCCATGAGTACTAAGTCAAGATACTTCTTAACTTTACATCTACAACAAATGATGATTCAGAACTGGAATGAACTGAAACACCCCTACTTGGTGTATCCACAATTTGTACACCTTTAACCAGCTATTTCTTGTCATCGTCAATATGAGACACACTACCATGATCAATCGGCTCAAAGCATCAGCCACTACATTGGACTCACCTAGGTGATAGTGAACACTCATGTCATAATCTTTAGGAAGCTCTATCCATCTTCTCTTACGAAGCCTTAATTCTCTTTGTGTAAAAACATACTGAAGACTTTTATAGTCAGTAAATACATCAACATGTACACCATATAAATAATTTCTCCAAAGTTTTAACGCAAAACCACAACAGCTAACTCAAGATCATAGGCAGGGTAATTCTTCTAGTGGACTTTCAACTGCCTGGATGCATATGCAATTACCTTGCTACCCTGCATAAGAACACATCCCAAACCTCCTCGTGAGGCATCACAATATACCACATACCCTTCACAACTCATCGACAATAAGCACTAGGGCTAATGTGAGTCGGTGTTTGACCTCTTGGAAGCTCTTCTCACACTTTTCAGACCACTCAAACTTCACCTTCTTCTTCCTCAAGGCTGTCAACTGAGAAGCAATATTGGAAAAACTCTCCACAAACCTGCTATAATAATTATCCAAACCCAAAGAAACTTCGAATATTTGTGGGAGTAAGGGGTCTCGTCTAATTCATATCTGATACAACCTTTTTCGGATCAACCTCAACTCCCTGTTTGGTCAAAACTTGAACAAGAAAGGTCAACGATCTAAGAAAAAACTCACATTTACTGAACTTTGCATACAACTGATGTTCCCTGAGTTCTTGCAATGTCATTCTCAAATGTTGTTCATGCTCTTCTCTTTACTTAGAGTATATGAGGATTTCATTTTTTAGTATTATGACAAATGAATCAAGGTATTCACGAAAGACCCTATTCATAAGGTCCACAAACGCAGCTGGTGTATTGTGACAACAATGACATGATAACAAACTCTTAATGACCATACCTAGTAAGGAAGGCAGTCTTACGAATCTCCTCTTGTCTCACTCTAAGCTGGTGATACCCTGACCGGAGATTTTTTTTTGAAAAGAAACTTGAACCTTGAAGTTGATAAAATAGATCGTCCATTCTTTGTAGAGGGTGTTTTTTTATTTATAATGACTTTGTTTATTTACTTATCGATACACATTATAAGAGTTCCATCCTTTTTCTTAACAAAAATACTGGAACATCCCATGGGGATATCTCGTCTAGAGGAAGCCCTTATCAAGTAGATCTTTTAATTGCAACTTCAACTATTTGAGTTTTGTTGGAGCCATTCTTAAGGAGGAACGAAAATTGGTTAGGTGTAGGGATCTAAGTCAACACCAAAATCAATTTCGCGTTCAGGAGAAATTTCTGGTAAATCCTCTGGAAAGACATATTAAAACTCATTCACTGTCGGCATAGAGTATATGGAAGGAAATTATTAGATTTGTTAGATTTAAACCACGCCCTTCCCATTCCAGCTCTAACTCATTTGGAAATTGAAACCTTACTACCCTTTTTCGACAATCTATTATAGCATAACACTTATGGATCCAATCCATACCCAAGATTATATCAAAATCAACCATGGCTAATTCTATTAGGTCAGCATGGGTTGCCCTATACATAATATTAATTGGGCATTCTTTATATACTCTTTCATATCTAATGTCGTCTCCAATGGGAGTACTAACTACAAAAGGCTCATGCAAGATCTCAAGAAGTAAGTCAAACTTACTAGCTATGAAAGGAGTAACAAATGGAAAAGTGGATCCTGGATCTAACAATACATACACAGGAAAAGAGAAGACATGCAACGTACCAGTGACCACATCAAATGAATTCTCTTGCTTCTCTCTACCTTTCAAACCATAGAATCTATCCCTCCTGGGAGATTCGGCAGCAATAGTAGGATTAGGTCGATATTGAGCATCTGTTCTGGCCTGATTCCTCATCCGTGGGAAGTCCCTGACCATATGCCAACTCTTGCCACACCCATAGTAGCTATAAGTACCTTCCAGGTACTAACCTCCATGCAAACAGCCACATTTACCAGACGGCTTGCTGCTTTACGGGGCATTTCTATCATTGCCCTTTTTTAGGCCAAACTTGTCCACTTTGGCATTCGAGTTACTAAAGTAGTAGGATTACATGAGCGCTGGTGCCCCTTCTTGAACTTGGGCTTGTCTTGAACTCCAAACGATCTCCTACCAGAGATAGAACCAACCTGGTATGAGGGTCTAGGCTTCTTTACTTCTCAACCTCTCTTTCTCCGATGACTCTCCTCCACCTATTCTGCATCAACCATCAATCTACCAAGTTCCATGTTATCATGCAACATGGCTGCCCGGTATTCCTTCTCTAGATTCTCTGATACACTAGTGACAAACCAGCTTATATCATCCCTGCTATCGGATACCAGAGAAGAAGCATATTTTAAACAACATTAAAAAATTTAAGGAGTACTCCTTGAATGAAATACCTCTATGTCATAGGTTGATGAACTCCTCAATCTTAGCCTCTCTTTCCTCACTAGGAAGGAACCTCTCCATGAATGCAGTCTTGAGATTTTCCTAAGTTATGGGGACTGCTTCTGGTGCTCGGCCATCAGCCCACATCTTGTACCACACATGAGCCGCATCTTTGAGTTGATATGCAACCAACTCATCCTTCTCCTTTTCATTCACCGCCATGGAAGAAAGAATCTTGTAGACTTCATCCACGAAATCTTGGGGATCCTTATTGGTTTTGGACCCGAAGTAGACTGGAGTATTCATTCTAGTGAAATCATTCAATCTGCTAGCCATGGTGCTAGCATGTGGGTTTTTCTTGGGAGCACCTTCTGTAGTGGCCTGAGTTGTGATAGCCTGTGCCTGAGTAGTGATGGGTTGGGCCATCTGAAGTAGTGATTCTCTTACTTCTCCATTCGTCAACACAGTTGGGTTGACATGCAATTGCACCCCAGCAGCTGGGGCTTGAGGAGGAACTTGGTTTCCCCAAGGGCCTTCTTCTCCAACTCTCATGCCTGCGTTTCTACTTGTATTCATTTTTTCTGTACGCACACACAATAAGGATGTTAGATGCTAAAATGACACAAAATGTCAAAACTCTACACAACACGATAAAGAGTAGAAGAAGAAGGTTCTTATCGTCACTTTGTCTCTAAGTCATTATTGTGGCGAGCTTCACAACCACAAGTTAGAATCTACGTAACGTTGTTATTTCGAGATTTAGTTCCTATGTAATTTAACAACATGTTCTGATACCAATTTTGTCACACCCGAATTCAAAAATCTGAATGCAACAGATATCGTTATCATCTCAAAGGTCACAAACAAGCGTCATCTTAGCTTTCATCACAACCATATAGTTAAATTTGCGGAAAATTTAAAACATTCAGAACATAATGAAGTATACAGAGACTTCATATAATTACTATATAGAGTTATATTCTAATAAGCTTAAACTAAACAACCATGTACAATCGCTTACACAATTTAATGAAAAAATCAATATATCTTATTAGTTTGCCAAACGGCCTTAATACAAATCTTTGAATAAAATTCTTAAATGAAATTATAGGGACAACATCCACTAGCTATATCTAAAGTACTAAGATATAATGGTAGGTGTAGCATACTCAAACTCAAGAGGACTTACCAAAGTCTGGAGATCTCTTGATCCAAACCGCTTCAATGAGTCTTCAATCTGCTCTCTGACTTGCGCCTACAAAATAGTAATAGTATTGGGTTATTACACACTTGTACTAAGTATGACTATACGCACATATTCACATAAGGACTATACATGATAAAGGAAAGTTCTTTCTATAACAACATGCAATTTCTGGAAAGTGAAGTCACTAGATTTTCTTAATTCGTTATTTGTGATTTATGGTATGCGTATGAAATATTTTAATGCTTTCAAAGCACACTACTCATTTTCTATATGAACATAAGACCTTAGAATCATGGACATAATTTTAGAACAACTCTAATGAAAATTACGAAATTTGCTCCTCCAAACCCAAGAGCTCCTTCCCAAACACTTAATTATTTTTCAGTCTTTTTCGTCTTCTTGTTGTCTAGTTCAAATATCTCTTTAATATTAAGTTTTATTTACAAGTGAAATTATTCATTGTAGTCCCATACCTATAAAAAATCGAGTAAGTAATTCAAAAGACTAGGGAAATGATTTGGCTACCCTTACAACAAGTTATTCTTTCCATTCTTGTTAAATTTGACATGAAATGTTTATTGGCTAGACCACTTATTTCATCATTTTCATATTATGGAAATAATGGGGCATTGATTAGGCATTATGGTTTACTCCCCTTTATTGGAATAACATAAGAAGTCATTATAAGCCAATTTTGAATAGGATATGCCCATTATTTGATCATTTTCACTAACGTAAACATATTTGAGTATATATCTTGATTTGGCACAAGCCAATAACTTTTTAAATCTTCATTCTTATCAACCTCTTATGATTTGATATACTTAAGCCCTTACTTTCTTAGCTTACCTTGAACTTCCATTTCTTCTTCTTTGTTTCTTACATTCTTAAACAAATCTTTAGCATTAAGATCATGTGAGCCGACATGAAATCTAGTGTCTGCCCCCCACCGAAAAGTGGTGGTTCACCGATCAAAGAGAACCTTGATTATATGAGCTAAACATGAAATCCAGTGTCTGCCCCACACCGAAAAGGGCTGGTTCACCAGCTAAAGTGAAACCAAGTCCAGTGTCTTCCCCACACGGAAAGGAGCTGGTTCACGGCTAAAGTGAACCGAATACTTTCTTTGCGCATTTAACCGACATAGATAATGTGATCTAAGCATGAAATCCACTGTCTGCCCCACACAGAAAAGGGGTAGTTTCACCGGCCAAAGTGAAACCGCATCATACCTAGCTCTCTTAGGTGGAATCCATTGGCTAGTTCCTAAGCTACAAATATAGTTCGAAGACTTGGATACATACGGAGACTACTTATCCACCTTCATGGTAGCCACATCTCATGAGGCTTACATGTGCTTTCACAAGCTCATTTCTAGTCTATCAGTTATTTTCTCAAGTTCTTTTTCTTTACATCTTTTAGAATTGACTCAAACATTATGGAAGATTGCTTCTATATATGAGGTTTACTTAACTATTTGGATAACCGGTCATCCATTTATTTACTTTATGAAATGTGAATTTAACCTTACATTATTATCTTAGTGTTACTGAGACTTGTCTCACGATTATTAACACCCTCTTATATGAGTATCTTTAACATAATTGTCTAGGTGTGAGTGAGAATTTTCTCACTTCCTTTAACACCTCATTCTGGTCACTTCCATAATTCTTCAACATTTAATTATTTTATTACTCACATTATCTTGTTCAATGACATGTTGTAGCTTTACAGCATTCTTTATGAACGTTATAAACTTTGTTCAATGTGCTTACTTATATTCATAGTTCATTTGGAAAGTATGTTGGGACTTGTCCCAATGATAGGCATACCCTTGGTTATGAATTCATTGAGATACATTGGTCATGCTTAGTTTGGCATAATATAGTTATTAGACAATTTTCTATCATAATTTTGAAATAACATTGCAAGATAATTTATTGGCATAGACTAAACTTTCACATATTATGGTAATCTAGAATATTGTTAGCCAATTTATTGGCATAAGACAAACTTTTACTAGACATTGGTCATGAGAATACCATTAGCCAATTCACATAACTTCATGTATATATTATAGTAATCGCATCATGTTAAGCAGGCAAATTTTTGCATTTTATTAATTTATATGAACAATTCAATGTTTAGTTTGGCTAAGCTAATAAGTTAATTTGGCATTGAAGGTTCACTAACTAGCTTTAATTCTCTTTCTTATCACTTCTTTCAAACATTACATTCCAAACATTAACATACATATCAATTGTAAAATACAAATAGCAATCGAAATCATCACCCCTTTCAACAGTAAATTGAATTTCATAAACGAATTATAACAATTTGATCTTCTCGAACACAATTAGGCATTAATCATATGGAGCTAACCTATAGGTCTCATTCGACATATTCAAATCACATAAAACATACACATATTAATCAGTTAGCACCACATATCAACATCATGTTCGAGATTATATCTACATAATATTAGGATAGAATACAAGGTTAACTAAGGAGATGGAGGTTCAACAATGTCATTGGGAAAAACCCTAGTTTCGATATTCTTGAATTCATAAAACGTTTGAAAAGCCTCTTGGGGAAATCAATCCAAGAGAAAAAACCCATACCTTATGTAGAATTGAATCTACAAAGATCACCTTGCATGAAAACCTTGACGAATACCTTGAAATCGCCTAAAAGAATCAAGAGAAACGTTTCTGTTTTTTTTCTTTCATTTGATCGCTGTTTTGAGATATGAATTTTCTAGTGTTTGAACATGAGTCTAAGTCAATGAAATTAATTCTTACTAATTCAACTTAGGATATTTAATTTAAATAAATAAATTAATTAGTTAATTACTAAAACGCCCTCATAGATTGACTATAAATAGGAAAGTGTTTAACTAAGTAAAATCTGAAATTTTTCCTTAAGAGTTTTGGCCTTGCTTGTGAATTTTTCTTAATTATATAATTCCTTAGTTTAATTTATTAAAGGACCTAGGGTAATTACTAAATTACCCCTAAGTCATTGAGACCATAACTAACCCTTTTGGACCTTCCTAGGTTAGGTACTAAGATGTTTATTTCACTAGTTACTAGGTTAGTGTCACCCAATTAAATCTTAGGTTGTTGGGTACACTAGATAGTTTATTTTAGTTTATCGTAGGTTAGTTAGATAGTTAGGTTAGTTACTTAGAGTCTAGAATTGGTTAGAAAGTTAGGCCCCACATTGGTGGACCCTTGCCCACGCCTACCCCTAACGACCCCAACCGAATTAGATTAGGGTGGTCCTCCCCCCTTTTGCCGGTTTCACATGTGTTTCTTGTACTTTCCTAACTAACTAATCTTGCTTGTTCATTTGGAATGTTTACTTATTATCCCAAGGATCCTCACTATGTCCTTCGGCACTGCTTAATCTACATTACCATTTTAATTGGTCATGTGCTATGGTGCCTAGACTTGACACATGGATGAATCGCACTTACTTTGTGAACAATGAAAATAAAACTTTTTAGCTTAGGTTCTTTATTGCAGGTACATTTTTTGGACAAGCTTGTTAATACATCGAAATTGGCTTACACCCTTTAAGCAAATATTTTCTAATATGCCCAATATTTCTAAATATTAGGATTGGGATGCCTACGTACTCCAAATACCTATTCTTAAAACTTAAAATAGGCTCTTTACTAGAGGAGTACATTTGTTTGCGTCAACATATATGTGAACGTCAATGTAAACATCTACATCAATGTGAGCGTCAATATCAACATCAAGGTAAAAGTCAACATCAACTTTAACGTCAATGTGAACATTAATGTTAACGTAAACATCAACATAAATCCATGTGAACGTCAAAGACAAGGTCAACATATAAATGTGAATGTCATAGTCAACATTAGCGTCAGCATCACGTCAATGTAAATTTCTATGTCAACGTCAATGTCAACATCAAAATAAATGTCAACGTCAAACTAAACATAAGAGTCAGTGAGAATGTCAACGTCAATGTGAACATCAATGTGAATGTCAATGTGAACATGAACGTCAATGTTTACGTGAACATCTATATAAATGTTTATGTTAACATACACATCAAGGTGAACGTCAACATCAATGTCAACATAAACGTCAGGGTAAATGTTGAAATATATACTATGTAAACATCAACGTCAATGTGATCGCCAACGCAAATGTCAACCTGAACGTGATCTCCAATGTCAATGTCAACCTAAATGTGAACGTGAATTTCTATGTCAATGTCAACATCAACATCAACATCAACATCAACGTCAATGTCAACGTTAATGTGAACGTCAAAGTTGACATCAACGTCGTTGTGAATGTCACAATGAACGTAAAAATTAGCATCAACGCGAGCGTCAACGTCAATGTGAACATGAACTGAATGTCTACATGAACATCAACGGCAATGTGAACATCAACGACAATGTAAATGATAATGAAAACGTAACCATTTACATAAACATCAACATCAGCGTCAATATAAACGTGAACGTCAATGTAAATGTAAACGTCAACATAGATGTAAACAACTATATCAACGTGAATGTAAACATAAACATCAACGTCAACGTCAATATCAATATTAATGTGAGCGACAATGTCAATGTAAATATGAACGTTCACGTGAACGTCTACATATAAACATGAACATCAATGTAAACGTCAACATCAACGTTAGCATGAACATTTAGATAATATAAAATTTCAAGTCGAACATCAAAGTCAAAGTCAACATTAACATCAATTTAAACGTGAACATCAATGTGAATGTCAACTTGAACGTCATCGTGATCGTCAATGTTATGGTCAATGTATTGTCTAGGTAAATGTAAATGTCAATGTGCATGTAAAGAATAACATAAACGTGTACGTCAACATCAACATCAAGGAGAACCTCTAACTGAAAGTGATCACCAACGTCAATGTGAACGTGAACATCAATAACAATTGCTTAAACGTTAACATCAATGTCAATGTCAATGTCAATGTCAAGTTCAATACAAACTTGAACATCAATGTAAATGTAAATGTCAGTATCAAAGTTAACGTGAACTTGAACATCAACGTAAACATCAATGTAAATGTAAATGTGAACGTCAACATTAATGTGAACTTCAACATTAGTATGAACATCAACGTAAATGTCAACGTGAATGTGAACGTAAAGGTCTACATTGTCACGACTAAAATCTAGACCCCAGACGAGACTGGCGTCGCTGACCTATCAGAGGTCGCAGACAAGCCTACATACGTCATTGTTACTTCATCTAGGTTAATTTTAGCAAAAAATTTCAAATTTTTGTTTTCTTAATTCATTTGAAACATATTCTACTTAACATCATAGGTGTTCACAAATCAGCCGTCTAATATGGAAATTATCAAATGAAAGTAGTAGTTTATAATTGCATTAAACGTATCCTTGCCAAAATGGCACCAATACAAAGTCTGAAATGAAATGGGAAATGAAACACTAGTGGGACATGCCCCACTAGGTAAAGCCTACATTTAATCCACATATTAACAGTAGACATCCTCGAAAGAATGAGGGCCTACCAAATCCAGATAAAAGCTCTACGTCCGGATAGCAACAACGTCCACTTGTGCCTGCTCCTAAAAGTTGATATTGTATGGGATTAGTACACACTTATACTAAGTATGGGTAAATGCAAGAACACACCAAATACATGCATGAGTATGGATAGCTCTTTCCTAACAACATGATTTATGGAAAGTCAAGTCAATGGACTTGCCAAATTTAAATCAGGAGAGTCAGTGAACTTGTAAAATTTGGATTAGGAAAGTCAGTGGACTTGCGAAATTTGAATAAGGAAAGTCAGTGGACTCGCCAATTTTGTATTAGGAAAGTCATGCCATGAGAGTAATATGCATAATCATACTTATCATTTTTAAAGCAGCATATAACATATTGCACATATCATATCTCGTAGTTCATATCATTCTTTCATATGCCATGAGACCTTGGGATTATGGACTTGACATTAGGACTTCCTGAATGAGGGCTCAATATATGGGACCTCAATTACGGAGCCTTCTTCAGCAAACAGAGAGTTTGCTTCGTTCGTTCAGACGTACTTCATTTTCATTCATTCATTTACTTGTGCAATCACAGTCATACCTAGGATGAAGTTTAATACACTCATTGGGTATCTTGTGCAATGAACAAGAATAACCTAGTGTCATTACTTAGGTCTAGCTCACCTCTTGATTATCCTATCCTAACACCTTTTGTATCATTCATTTCATTATGTGCATCATTTGAGGATGGACTCATTCTTTCTTTGGGAACTTTAATGTTAACCGACATAGATTATGTGAGCATCATTAAATCCAGTGCCTGCCCCACACAGAAAAAAGGTTGAATCACCAGACAAAGTGACCCAAAACATGCTAGCGTAGATAGGGAGTCGAACCCTGCTAGATTCCTATATTGGCAGTATATGTTCAAAGATTAAGAGATATAAGGAGACCCATACCTTGCATACCGGAAAGTCTCATCTCATGTGAGTTACGTGAACCTCCGTCCTTCCCGAATGAAGGTATCACCGCTCATAGCTAGCCAAACGGTGCTCAGTATAAAACTCCATTACATTCAACTAATACATCATGCATGATAGGACATCACAGCTCATTAGATCATTTCTCATCTCATCATTAGTATTAAGTATGCAATAACTTCAATACTTTCGTTAGAGTGTTCATAGAGACTGATCTCTTCATTAACTTTATAGTCACATAGGTTAGTACGTTTTGGTAACATTTACTTAGGCTTATTTGAGATTGATTTCACGTTAGCCTCTTATCATATTGTCACCTCATCTATTAACTCTAATAGATTTGCTTTTAATAATTACTCACCCATTCACATGAATGTTCATTTCATCATATGCCAATGCACTTGGCCATTTAGTGTGTTTCACACTCTTACTTAACCCTTTTAGGGTTACATCATTTTATCACATACATCATAGGCTCACTTACTTTTAAATGTATGCAAGGCTTATGAGTCCACACATACAATCTATGCATCTTGTAGATATGCCAAGATATTGATTTCGATCTTTAGAGGCAGCATTCATTAAATATTTACTTACATATGACTTATGTGTCAATACGCAATTGGGCAAGGCAACCCAATTTCGAATCCCTTGGAAAATACTTAATCTTATTTTAAATGTGATAATTGCATTTTTCTAATTTGGGGGGGACCCTAGTTTGAACCCCATCAACCCCATAATATTTCTTTTCTGTTTCTCCTCTCTTTTTTTCGTTTAAGTCAAGAAGGTTGTGGCTGTAATCCCCCACAAGCTTTTTATTTTTCTTTTAATTTATCTCTTAGTTTTTTCACCTATCCAAGAGGTTGTGGGTTCAATCCCCATTCTCCACATGTCTTTTCTCAATTATTTTTCTTCTAACTCTCTCATCCATTCAAGAGGTTGTGGGTTCAATCCCCACTTACCATATCTATTTTTCCTTGCATTTTTCTCATGAATTTTTATGAAATTTTCATTTACTGATGTCATGAGTTCAATACCCAATGGCATCACATTTTTTAAAAAACATTTAAATGAAGTCCATTTTTTAAAAAAGTTGGCCGAGACTACAATTTCTAGCAAAATGGAAATGTAGTCTCCTCCAGTCTAGTTTTATTCTAATCTTTTGTTGATATTTTTGTATCTTTCATGTTATGATGTATTGGGTTCAATACCTAGTGATTTCACTTATTTTAAATTCATTTTTCATTTTATTTTATACCAATTTTTTCGGCCGAACCCAACCTACCAAATGCTGGATATTTGTTCACTATATTCAGCTCCTTGTTATCATCATTTGTTCATTAGATCTTAGGACATTTTATGAATCATTTGGTGAATCTTTACGTATCTATTTTTAATGGTTATATTCAGAAAAGAATTACCATTAAATCCAACAACATTACAACCACTTTTTCACATCATTCTTTACACAAACATTTGCACAAACATCACTTTTCACATACTTTCGGTTGACATAAATTAACATGCTTACAATTCCAAACACATACTCATGAACACATTATCACGAAAATCACACTTCATTCTTTAACTATCAGCAAACATACCAACAAGATGTTCTTTAACCTTTTTTAGATTGAAATCAGAAGGATACTAGGGAGAAGGAGTTCTACAAGAACGCGAACAACCCCAGTTTCAAAATTCGTTGAATTCGTGGAAAGAAAATTATCTTGGAGAAAGTAGTCCAGGAGAGACACACATACCTAACTTTATTGTTGTTGAACACACGACCTTCGTCCATGTCCAGAAATTTCAACACAAAACTCGACGGAAAACCCTTCTTCTTTTATTCACGTTTTTGGTTAGGTTTTTGCCTATGTTTTTGACGTGTAAATTCTTCAGATATGAAGAAATTTTTGTTTTGTTTTATGTTCTTGTATTTCGTTAGCAGATAGCACGCAAAAGTGAGAGAGAGGATAAAGGTGAGAAGTGAGTGGTTCCTTAGGATTAGGATTGTAGTTATAGACATAGTCAAAATTAGGTTTTGTTAAATAGTAAAAATCTGATTAATTAAATAATACTTGAAAGGACCTTATTGAACTTAAAAAAATATCATATTAAAACCCCATTTTAATTCACTTGGGTGTCACTTCCATCGAGGATCGAACCCGTGACGTCCCCATTGCGAAAACCGGTCCTTTCGGGTCGACCCTACTGAAACCACCCCATTAATTAATTAATTAATTAATAATAATAATATTATTTTAATTTTTCTTAAATAAGCATTTATATATTACTTAAATTAATTCTCCAAGATAAATAATCAAGTTAAATCATTGCTCGCACCTAGGTTCGAACCCCGGTGGAGCAAGATTTTGCTCGATGGGCAATTTTGGCACCTTCTACCAAAAATTACCCTCCACCAAATTAATGAATAATTATTTACATATTTAGGGTAATTACGATACTATCCTTATCCTGGAAAAAGACCATTTTACCCCTAGACCCTCCAAACTTAAGATTTCCCCTTTTTAAGTCCGGTAGAGACTCATCACGGTAAATCTTCATATTCGGTAGCCCCACATTGCTAAAGACAACCTTTCCTAGATCAAGTAATTCCCCAAGTTAGCTGGCTTTGCTGTAGCAAGGGTTTAGAGGTCTGGTTCTATGCGCATCAATCAGTGTGAATCCGGTCTAATCGTAGGCAATCTAGACACACTAAACATTACTTAGCATATTCATTTTAAAGGTTGTCACATTATCCTTCCGTTATAAACATTCATCCGCGAATGACACTACTAACTATCTAACACAATCCCAGTCATAACGTAAAATAATCACTATGCACAATCAAGCAATGGCAAAAAGGAATGGGATAGCGGGATCTCATATTGGCCTCGACCAGCAACGTAACACCCTCAACAAGATGGTTTCTCCACAATACCTTCACTGTGCCAATCTCCTTGTTTCTCAGCCGCTTGACCTTTCTGTTTAAGATCTAAACAAGTACTTCCTCATAGGACAAGTCTTTATCAACCCACTAATCCTTCCACAGGTAGAATCGATGTTGGATCACATAGGCACTTCTTTAACATGGATACATGAAATATTGGATGGACAGAAACTAGCTCCACAGTCCATGCCAACTCATAGGCCACATCACTCACACGTTGTAGGATGTCATATGGACCAACATACCTCAGACTCCACTTCCCCTTACTGCCAAACCTCATCGCCCCGTTCATAGGTGATATCTTCAAACAGACCTGGTCACCAACATCAAACTCTAAAGGTCATTTCTTGTTATCTACATATAACTTCTGCCGAGTGTCAGTGGTACCCAACCTGTCCCTAATCATCCCGACCTTCTCTAAGGCCTCATGAATGATCTCTTCACCCAAAATGTATTACTCTCTAACCTCGAGCCACCCAACAGGAGACCAACACCTCCTACCATATAGTGCGTCGAACGATGCCATCCCAATGCAAGAGTGATAGCTTTTATAATACGAGAACTCTATCCAAGGCATATGGTCATCCCAACTACCCCTAAATTCAATCACACATGCCTTCAACGTGTCCTCTAATGTATTAGTGGTGCGCTCTGCTTGCCCATCAGTTTGAGGATAAAAAGCAGTACAAAGCTTTACCAGCGTGCCTAAGCTTTCTAGAAGGATTTCTAGAAATTGAAAGTGAACTGAGATCCTCTATCTGAAATGATAGACAAAGGAATCCCATGACATATAACAAAATCATCAATGTCGAGTATCGCATAATCCTCAGCTCTTTAAGTAGACTTCACAGGGTTAAAGTTGGCATACTTAGTCATCTTGTACATTATAACCCATATGGAGTCATGTTGTCTCCTAGTCTTTGGAAGACCAACCACTAATTCCATATTGATGTCCTCGCACTTCCAAGTCAAAAACTCAATAATCTGAGTAAGACCTCCAGTCTTAAGATGTTCTGCCTTAACCTGCTGACAATTTGGACACTTAGCGAAATATTCTGCAATGTCCTTCATGCCCTCCCACCAATACATCTGCGTAAGATCATGATATGTCTTGGTTGAACCTGGATGTATGTAAAACAGGAACCATGAGCCTCTGCAATCCTGGTCCGCAAATCATCCACATTTGGTACACACAGCCTATCCTGATACCTAAGAACGCCGTCACCTCCCAAATCAAAAGACTCACACATATTTATCACCACTGAATCCTTTGGCTCTATCAACACAAGATCGAGATGCTGACCCTGCTTGACTTCAACTACCATGGATGGATCAGAACAAGGATTAACTGAAACACCCCCACTAGTAGAGTCAATTAATCGCACACCCAGTATGGCCAGTCTATGTACATATTTCACCAACTCCTTCTTATGCATGGGTTGTACTTCCCATGCTCGTCCTGCTCAAAGCATCAACTACAACATTAGCCTTACCTAGATAGTAGTGGACATTAATATAATAGTCTTTCAAAAGCTCCAACCATCTCCGCTGACGTAGATTCAACTCCCTTTGCGTGAACATGTACTGCAGACTCCTGTGGTCTGTGAACACATCCACATGCACTCCATAAAAGTATTGCCTCTATAGCTTCAGTGCAAACACCACAGCTGCCAACTCCAGGTCATGAGTGGTATAATTCTTCTCATGAACCTTGAGTTGTCTAGACGCATTTGCTATCACCTTACCACCCTGCATGAGAACACAACCCAAACCAACCTTAGATGCATCACAATAAATAGTGTAATTCTCACCACATCTAGGCAATGTAAGCACCGAGGCTGAAGTGAGTCTATCTTTGAGATCTTGGAAACTCTTCTCACAAGTCGCCCATTCAAATTTAATGATCTTCTTCGTCAAGGCTTTGAGTGGAGCAGTAAATGGAAGAAAAACCCTCCACGAACCTGCGATAATAACCAGCCAATTCCAAGAAGTTACGAATATCTATGGGAGTAAGAGGTTTTGGCCCATTCTTCACAGCCTAAGTGTCACGACCCAACCCGATGGGCCGTGACTAGTGCCCGTTTTGGACACCCACATACAAACCTGCTAAGTATAACCAACTGAGACTAAGACAATATGGAATTTAATCAAATCAAGCCAACCCCAACGTCATATATATATAAGAGGGCCTGTCTCATAAGGAGTCATAACCATTCAACCATAACAGCATACGCGAGCCGACAAGGCCGCCACTATTCAAAGCATAATAACATACGTATGCCGACAAGGCTGCCACTACACAATACACAATGATGTACGCAGCCGACAAGGCTGCCCCTGTACAAGCGGACATCCCAAACAAACCATGTCCAGACCATTATCCAAAACATATATATACGATCCACATAATGTCCACAGACCTCTAAGAGTACATTAGTGAAACTCGACGGGACAGGGCCCCGCCATACCCATAGACGAGCAAAAGACTACACAAAAGTTATGTACCAAAACGACTGGGCTCTGGAACAGTGGAGCTCTCCCAATCAGCAGAGTAGATATCCTAGGCGGGAGGATCACCGAACTGTGCGTCTACAACTGCGGGCATGAAACGCAGCCCCCCGAGGAAAGGGGGGTCAGTACGGACAAGGTACTGAGTATGTAAAGCATAAGGTAAAGATGACAGGATACCAATATGGCAAGTCGAAACAAAATATCGCCACACATATACCCTTTTAAGTGAAAATCATGCATATATTTAACATTTAAGGTGCCCAGCTTCCCTAGTAAGGGGCTCGGCAAAATAATCATCACGTCATCTCCGTCATCATCATCATCATAACCATCCTCATCACCAATCATATATATAATATACATACCCGGCCCTCTAGTGAGGAACTCGGTGACATATGCAAGAAACTCCGCACGAACATTACCCGGCCCGGGACTCGGTGAAATGATAAATGACTCTATGCACGAGCAGAATATTATGAGCAACCATATGCAATTAAAATCATTTCTTATAACTCAATAGAACAATCAACGTGAACCAGCAAGGAGTATTACCAAAGATTAATGTTTTATCAAGATTATGAACCTTTAATACGATATGGAAACGTAAAATCTCAATGACTCTAAGAAGCACTACCATAGATATTAGAGATCATCATAGCCTTAGACATAGCCGATATATAGAGGAATAATTGTGGAAGCAAGAATATACGTCACCTAGACGCTCTAGAGGTAAGTATCAAATCTGTCCGTTATTCGCTTATTTTTAAAAGTCATGCCAAACAAAGAAAGAAGGGACAGCGTTACATACCGTATAATCGAGCCGCACGTCCAATATTTACTGCTCAAGCTATTAATCTATAACAAGCAACAATCGTGCCGCAATTAGATAAACATCGTGCTTTACTTTCTTGTAAGCTAGCTAATAATCTAACGAAAATTCGGCAGCACTTCCCCTATTTTCCTTACTTCGTCCCAATCCGACAACAATCCAAATTATCCACAGCAATACCAATAACACATATAACCCAAAGAATCATATTAAACAGCCCCCTCCCCAAAACAGTTCCGTCTCGGCAACCATAGCAGCGAAGCAACGACACACCGAGCGATAACTCGTTTTATAATTCGCAACACATCTACCTTATCGTATTCATCCTTTGGAGTATATACTCATAATCACATTCAACATATACATAATGCCAAAACAGAATTTCCCTGCAGTTTGCTTTAATCAAAACAGCCCAAGCACCAACACGACACCACTAATAATCCGATTATGGTTTCCGTTCATACTTAGCACATTCAATAACTAAAACAAACTTCCTAAGCTACTGATCACGCCCCCTTCTTAAAATTAATGGATAATTAACAAGGGTATTCTAAAGAATTAACACACCAAACAAGGAGATTACTAACCAATTTATTTGCAGCTGCTGGCCAAGAGTTGCAGGGTTGGTTTCTCCATTTCCATGGCTGCCTAAGACAAGTGGTGAAGAAGAAGATGATATGCAGCAATGCATTTCACCACTTTATTTAGCATGGAGTGGATTTCTCCACCTCATTTAATAGTATGAAGTGGAGGCAGCCCCCCTCTACACCTGTCCACTAAGGCCAGCCCACAATCTGATCCCTTTTTAATTTTTGCCTTGAGTGGTGGGGCCCACTGGATTAAATTAATCCTAATCAGCCACCAATTATGAGTGGTGGGGCCCATTGGATTAAATCAATCCAAATTAGCCACTAATTAATCCCTCACTTAAAGTTAATGGCACTTACATTAGCCAACTCATACTTAATATCACATTTGGAAATAACATCCTTGCCTAATATTTCTTTACGTCTTCTAGATCACGATGCGCACTACGTATAAAAAAAATACGAGGCATAACATATATAGTCAGTTTTTTGGGGGGATGAGCATCATGACGATTTAATGACGATATAATGTCTTTTTCATGTTGAAAAAGTCATTCAATACCTTGACGTAATATGGAACAAATCCTTCACTTATGGTTCCAAATTTGATCTATTGCTAGGGGGGAAATGAGGAGTCGCCTGACCCAACGGCACAATCCTATCTTGATGGTATAGTTTTAGGGATTGGGTTATTAGAACCATTAACCATGTCGGTATTGAATACTACTCTTAAAATCAAACAATAATGCTCAATAACTTCAAGTTGTTCAACCTTAGGGAAAAACTGATAATCTCTTTCTTTGAGTATATGATCAATAATACTTCCTTAAGCTGAACTTTATTTACTTTAAATATGACTTTGCTTTCTAAAATTTGACTTTTATTTCTTTCTAAAATAATGCACTTGAAGTTATATATACTTTCTAGAATTCTTTCTTGAAATACTACTATTGGAACTTAAAACGTACTTTATACATGAAAGTAATACAAATGAATGCTAACAAAGCTTTCTAATCTTACACTAAAAATCATGTGGTAAGAATAAACTGTCAGTCAAGAATTACAAATTATATGAAGTACAATATTCTCGGTATAATGAACAATGAGAAATTTGAAATAGGGATTGTTCGTAATCATAGACTTTGGAGTAAGAACCCAATATCTAGTTATTCATATTAACTAGAACTATAGATATATGGAGTGAGGAAGAATTGAGTTCCTCACTATGATAGTCTTACATATCGTAAAACAATCCAAACATTGATGTCATCTACAAAGAGATGATTTGATAACTCTAAGAACTAATTCCTTCAACGACTCCAAGGGATTTATATGATGAAAACACATTAAACCCTTAGGTTAGGTTTAGGAACCATTAGATTAACTCTGGGAATGAAGTATAAGGCATACCTAGCCTTTGGAGAAAGTTTATTGTCTACTAGGGTTAAGAAATATGTTCTTCACTTGAAACATATTCGGGAAATGACTTAGAGTTCTATTTAAGTCATATGGAAAATTAGTTTTCATGATTAGGATAATGAACTGTCATCCAAATCATAAACCATTACTATGATCACAAACTAGCGATTGAGGCGTCTTTCTAGTCTATACGCCGTCGACTGATCCATCATTCTGGCTTATGGGACTGTTGACTGGCCTTTCATTTTATCAAAGAATTTGACAAGCATCTGGATTATTTCTACGAGTGACTTTCACAGACCAACACCTGGTCCACGGACTGTGAAGTATCCAAAATTTGGGAAGACAATTTAACAAAGATCACTTATATAGTTCACTCTATGGACCATTCTTTGGGACCACAAACCATATGAGTGATCATGTTTTTGGAAATAGTTTTCAAATAGTTCCTTCACAATGATAAATGAGACTTCATTTACATGGATTCATATACTCCACTCCCTAGGACATTTGAACCTAGATCTTTGATATCAAGTTTGTCATACGACAACCCTCGGCTAGGTGAGACTAGCACTCGATGCCTCAACTTGTTCAACTGAACCAACTAACATGACATTTATATAGAAACATATTTCGGAAACCAATGACATGATTTCAAATTATAGATTAAAGTCTATAAAGAGAAATTCACCCATAAAAATATTTAAAGAAAACTTTTGATGAAATAAAAGTTTTAGTTATACGACATAGTGACTCTAAGGTCAAAACTATAGGTTTATTGAACCTTATAGAATTGTCTATATATGAAGCCTCTAAAATGACTGACTAAACTCTCTATTGGAACAAGATCCCCTACATAATCATAAATTAAACAAACTAAATGTACAACTATGCTACAAAAACAAATAGAGTCCACCAACAGCAACAATGTATACCTTAATATGTTGCTTTACCGCCCTAAATACCTAAGTCTGCACCATTTAAATGTTGTTTCCCTGATAAATAAATGAAAGTACAAGTGAAATAATATTATTTTGAAATTGTTCAATGAAATATGAAGTAAAGTGTATAAATGAAAATCATGGGTGAAACATAAAGTAAAATAATGACATTAGCCACGACCAAAAATCATTTTTCTTAAATTATTTACTTTTGTTGGAAAAATTCCTCAAATAATTGACATAAATTATGCCAGTTCATGATGTCTGGTCGTCGCTTCATAACATGACATGTGGATACATAATAATGCCTTCATCAGAGGCACGTAGAGGATTCCTAGGCCAATGACACAATTCTTAACCTACATTGCATATGTAATTTTGGGTATTCATTATATGAACTCATACATTATCGATTAATAATAATCCAACTAAAACATATCATGTGCTCAAAATAATCAGTTCACAAGCTAATGAATCATAATTAGCTCAAAAGTTCTTACATAACAGTTCATAAAATTTGAAGTTCATTTTTATCATGAAAATCATATCATAAACATTAAAGCCTAAGCTTTGAGAAAACCGTGATATTCATACTTTTGGTAAAAATGATCAAAAATCAAATTTCTTTTAAAGAAATCATAATTCATGTGTGTTAAGACTTGTTGTTGAATACACTATAGACACCTGAGAATAAGAGTTAATAGCATCATATGACAATTCATAAACTATTCGTCATAACTCTTAACTTATTCTGTAGGAAAGCTCATAGACATTCACACTTTTGGTAGAAAATCATAAAAAATCATATTTTTTTGAAGAAAATCATAATTCATGCTTGTTCAGCCTTCTAGTTAATAAAAGCACATACACTTTAGATGAAGAACATCATGAAGATTAATAATAACATACATCATGACAATTCATAAGCTCCTCATCAGAACTCAAATTTATAAGGAAGATCATAGACGTGAAAACATAGTATAGGAAATAGCAATGACAGACTAACACATGAATAGTAGCCTTATATACCTCAACAAGATAAACTACCCGTGCTTCGCACGTGATTGAACTATTTTATTAATATTACATATGATTATTTGGCAATATTCGTATTTTGATACATACACTACATTTTTATTTTTGTTATAAAAAATTATGATTCATATAGAGATGTAAGTATAAGAAAGAAGTGTAAACAAATCTCCATGGCAATAGTGTATCAAATGTAATTAAATTTTCTAAATTCCAAGAAGTTATAAAAAAAACAACATCAGAAATTAAAGAAGAGACCAAAAGCCTCAAACAACAACATTCCCAAGTAAAGTGGAACATCATGTCAAGATAAAATATAATTAACTAAATTCTACTGGAGTACCTTCGGCTCCTTTCTTATGAGCCTCCATCAATCTCTTTGATTATAGTATATGTCAAAAATGACCCTAAAATTGTTAGTATCATAAAAAAATTTTCTCATTGTCTCAGAATAGTCATTATTATTGCTTAGGTTTCATATTACTGGCCCAACTTATTAGGAATTGAACCATAGATATTGTTATGGTTATATTATGTAGTTATAAAAAAAATTAATGCATTCATCAACGAAGCAGTATGTGTCATATGAATGGAACTGTTCACAACTGGATATTCTAAACCAAAATTTTGACACATAACATATCAAAATCTCACAACATATTATTGTGAGAACTTGAGCTCACAAATATCTACAAATCATAATAAACACGGTCTTACTTTCCTAATAATCAAGAAGCAAAAGGCATGTTGCTTAACATATTTTTCAAAATGATAGTCGCTCATGTTGTATCCATGTTTATAGTTCATAACTATTCATAAAAGTCACAACTTTTCATGAAAAGGGAAGGCTAGTATTGAAAATAAATAAATTAAAAGAAAATTCTAGTTTGTGGTAGCGCCACTTAGGCGGGACTATGGTTCTCTTTATAAATATACTAGTAAAACTATCCGCGCTTTGCGCAGGAATGAAATATCACAAAAAATATAAAGTATTACTTAAAGTTTATCCGGCATTATCACTAAAACACTATATTATCTTACATTCAAGATTACCTAATAACAAACATTAATAATCTAAAGGAAAATGAAAAAAATATTACATCTTACCATTATCCTTAATAACATAAGCATAAATTAATGATTGTTAAAAGATATACCAGGATTATACCATAAGCAATAGTCTTGGAGAGTCATTCAACATGAGAAAAGTACACAAATATTTAATAGTGAATGAGGAGGAGGAGGAGGAGAAGGAGAAGAAATACGTACACAAATATTTAATTGTGAATGAGGAGGAGGAGGAGGAGGAGGAGGAGAAGGAGAAGGAGAAGGAGAAGAAATACTAAGAGGTGTAGAATTTTCGTAGTTTTATAATGAGAGGAAATCCCTCTATTTATAGACAACAAAGGGTAGTGTAAAAAATGGTTATTGTGCTTCATCAGAAAGGTTTCAATTATTTGGAAAAGTTGCAACCCTTTGGAAAGCTCACAACCTTTCATAAAAGTTACAACTTTTCATACAAGTCACAATTCTTCATCAAAGTCGCAACTTTTCATAAGAGTCACAACTTTTCATAAAGTCACAACTTTTCATCAAAGTCACAATTCTTCATTAAAGTCATGTTCTTTTTTTTTTATAAAAGACATAACTTTTCACAAAATGGGAAGGGTAGTTTTGATAATAAAATAAATTAAAAAGGAATCCTAATTTCTGGTGGCACCACATAGGCGGGCTTAGGTTTTCTTTTATATATATATATATATATATGTGTGTGTGTGTGTGTGTGTGTGTGTGTGTGGTTGTTCCAGAACACTTGAAGAAGAACTCCAAAACAATCCGTTCTTAAACCTTCAAAAGGGTTTTCTAGAAATATCCCTAGAATTCTATTGTAAAATATTGTTAACAATACATAATTACTAATTAGTAGCGTTTTTTAAAATACTTAGGAATACATGCAAGGAACACTTAGGAAAACATGAAAGGAACTTACCTTGGTGTTGGAGGTTGAGAAGAGGCGATAAAAAAAACCTAGGGATTGAAAGAATTTCTTTTTTTAGAGAAAATATGTATAGATTGAATCTCATCAGCCCCAATTGTGTTTGATATATTGGGGTATATCATAATAGGTTTTTAGCATATCAAATGCATGCTGAGGAAAATTTCTCCTGATATGTGTCTAAGAGATTATAGTGAAGTCCAATTGATTTGATGCTTCGGAAACTAGACTTGAAACCTTCAATTTGATAGGTAATTCACCTCTTAACTCATATTCTAGGAGACATGCTTTTTTGAAGTAAGAACTTTCACGAGCTTACATTAAAACTTAATTGATGATAAAGCTTCCAAGACAACTTTATTTTAGTGTTTTCTTGTAACCTTAATTCTCATCAAATAGACTCCCTATATAAAATCCGTGATTTCTTATTTTAAGCACAATAAATACACCGGGTTTTAATGCCTTTACATACATCAAACGGTTAAAATGATAGCCCAACAAATATATATACATATAAACAGGATTATTTGATGCAAAGCTCCCTCTCTCATCAAATTATAATCTAACAATAATAGAACTGACGAAACTCTAGTGGTCGGGTACCTTATGTATCTAAAACTATATACTTATAGACAAGCCTTAGTGATTATGAGAATGCACCACACGTTGAGTGTTCAGTTATACGATCTATACAGAGTTTTGCAAAGGTGGAGACAATGGATTTTAATTAGAGTATCCTCCATCTTTTTGTATTTCCGGTATCTCAATTGAAGAAGTTAATTGATCTTCAACATCAAATTCTGATTTGTAACAACAGTTGAAATGTTTTGTAGCAGCCACTAGCTATTTTTAGTGCAATATGTTGAAGGTTAATTATTGTATTGATGGTGTCAAGATTATGGTGTAATGGACTAATTTGGAACCGAAAAAGGGGCCCCAGGAAGATTAATTGAGGCTACATCAAGAGTAAGTTTTGAGAGTTCACTTAAAACTGGGGATATTTTTCAATAATAAGAAGGTACAAGAGGAGGTTGTGCACCTGAAAGAGTTAGAAAATAGAGAAGGTGGTGCAGCTAAATGAGTTAGAGAAGTGTTTGAAATTCAAACGGATACTTTGCAGCGATATACATGTGTCCTTCTCAAAAATAAAATTATATCTAAAGATGATATTTTATTATAACAATATCATAAATTAAGAAAAGTTCCACATAAATTCCTATGTAACTAAAGAGTAATTCAACATAAACAGAAGGTAGTAAAGACCTCATATTTTCATAATCAACTTCTCTCATTTCTTCATTTCTCTCTTACTCAAAGGGATGGCAATGAGAAAGTTCGGGGTGGATTGAGCCTGATTTAACATTTCAAGCATACCTCATCCAATTCTAGGTGTTCAACTATAGTAAATCAGTGTAAAATCAAACTAAATTAGTCGGGGTCGAATCCTACATAGAGTGGTACATATTTCAGATTAAATCGGAAGGTATAAATGCGGTTAAATCTGCCATAGAAATAAAAATTATTGAATATATTCATCACGTAAACCAAAGGGTGACACAAATGTCAAGTGGGGGTTTTGATTTTTGATCACCAACTACAAACAATACGAACTAACAATAATGAGATGGATTATTTGGATGTGATCGATTATAGGCTAATATAGACATATGGGTAATTGCAACTATTGTAAATAGCTAGATATTAGTGAGTAGGAAAGGATGTAAAGAGGTAATTTTGTCTCGAGCACTTACCCTGAATCAAGTGAATTCTTTTTCATAGTGAAAAACTTACTAGAAAACAAAAAGTACAAGATTACAATTGAAAATAAAAAATGAAGAAAATAAATCTCTTCAAGGCTGAGCCGCGAATATCTCTCTCTCTTTAAGGAAATTCAAGCCCACTACAGCAAACGTTTTCACCGGTCCAGCAGTAGTCCTCTTTGACTTGTCCCCTCCAGGATACAACAACCTTCAGTAATTATAACTCAATAACTCTGGACAAGAGTTGAGTCCAAAGCTCCACAAAAAAGAACACCTCCCTTCAACTAATAAAAACTCTCTTAGACTAACACTTTCACTTTATGTTTTTTCTCTTGTGTATTGTGTGTGCCAAACCAAATGAAGACCACCAATATTTATACTACAAGAAGTCTTCCTAGCAATGAATAGAAAGATAATGAAGGTAGTAAATAGTGAAGATAATGGTATTAGGAGTTTCATAGGTTTCATAGGTTACATAGGTTACAATAGGAGTTACATATGTTACATAGGTTACAAAAGGATTTACATATGTTACAAAGAGTAATGGAGGAATTAATAATGAAATAAAGTGATGGATAACCAATGCTAATGGATGACGTAGAAGTTATCCATTCCAATGTTAATTGGAATATTTTTATCTCACAATGAATTCAGACAATAAAGCCAAAAGTAATGGCATTACATGGCTACCAAGTCAAAGATGAATAGAATGATTAAATTGGTAGTTTTAAACACAAATGCCTACCAATGGTCATTCTTATAACTCCAAAATAAAGCAATTTAATATGTTAAATATTAATATTAAAATTCTAATAAACTAACAATCCTCCACTCATTTTAATATTTAGATAAGAGAGTATATCAGTTGAAGGAAGACTACTATGCATAATGAAGGTGTGCTCTGCATTGAACCTTCACTTAGTGAAACAATAACTTTTACTCCAGAGTCGTAGTGGTCTCAGACTTGAACTATGACTGCTAATATCATTGCTCACACATAATAATCAAGGTGTTGACATGAGCTTTAACAGCCAGCACGTTATGGCCATGTGTTATCCCGATTTTATGAGTGCGTTTGAGAATAAGCCCAATTCTCATATGAAGCGACCTACTTCCACACATCACATAGGTGAAATCTGTCGAGAGTGCTCCTGTAGGATTAACACTCCACCCATACGGGCTACAGATATTCATTAAGAGTTTATCAACTCAACCTTCACAAACTACAAGAAACAATACACTCACATCATAGGGAGGGAAAAAATAGTGCATTTTTCACAACAAGTCATCATATGATTAGGTTTTCCTTTTGAACCTGGTTATAGGATTTCTAATCTCCAGGTTGGGTTTCCTCATATATGACTCAAGGATTTGTAGGATTCAATCCCATACCCCTCAATGTGCTCCAGACCTTTTCTCTTGTTAAGACCTTCATAAGAGGATCTGCAAGATTATCACAAGATTTGACATAATCAACATTAATGGTACCATTTGTCAAGTACAATCTTACATTACTGTGTTTCCTCCTTATAGGTCTGGATTTACCGTTGTAATAACGGTTTTGAACTCTACAATTGCAACGACTATCTACCGACTGCTCCTTTTCATCGCCAAATTGGCTCTTTCCATCAGAGCTTAGAACACTAGAACTTTAGGCGGTCTGATGAGCCACTCGATGACACGTCGAGTGTTGTTGGAAATCCTCTGGTATAGGCACAAAATAAGCATGTGAGGACACTAAATCTATATAAACAAATCCCTAAATGAGTCCAACTCTCAAACTCATCAATACCCTCACTTAAACTTTTGTCTTTCCTCAAGTGAAACTCAAGTTCCGTAGTTCCAAAATGATGTCTCAAACAGTGTTAAATAAGACTCAATCATGAATGCACACAACAAAACACAACTTACTCATGCAAGGATCAGTTGCTCATGTTGCATCAAAATCACACACACTAGTGTACGCGGTCGAACAAGTAATATAGTGGCTCTTAAAAGAATCGGATTATCGAACCCGAAGGACTTGTCAATTAATTATTCTTACTAAGTTATACTAATTCTAATTAGTTATTTAAGGGGAGGATTTCAAAAGATGAATATCTTAACTAAACTAAAAATATAGATATAATAATTAAAAATCAATTTAACTAAGAAAAGATAGATGTTTACACAATCAATGAATGATTTGATCTAGGATGATAATTTACTAACAATCATGTCGAGCATCAATTTCATCAACTTATTAGATTATCTGGTTATTGAATCACAGGGTTAAATGTATGATCATGATGGAGTACCTCTAGATATTGTGAGAGACATCGAGGTCACCCCTTCAGCCTCCACTGACATCCGACATATTAACGCTGAGTACATACGTGAGGAGGCTGACCAAAGGAGAACAGATGCAACAAGTACCTCTCCAGAGATTGATGTTGATTTGTTACCAACAGATGCATCTGCACCCACTTCTCCCTCTAGGCCATCAAGTATCATCAATTCCTTCCTCCGCTTTGCAGGATCCTGGTGCTTCTTCCTCTTACTAGCTAATAAAAAACTACTCAGACCACTATCTTGAAAATGGGATGCTTGGCCAAATCAGCTGAGGCAAGGGTGGCCAGAATGGACATAGAAGTTCCAGTGGTGATCAAGAGTGTCATAGCTGCTGCACTCACTCCCCCTTCATACCTCTATCGATGCTTTGAATTTGAAATACCAGCTTCGAAAGATGATGTCAGAGATCTGTGGAAGGACGACGATAACTGACTATCGTTGACTTCAACAATTTAATGAAGTCGCTTAAGATAGAGGTGTCTTTGTGACCTCAGAGATTCCTCCAGCTACCACTTGAGATGTGCATATGGGAGATGTAGCACATATATCTTAAGATGAAAAGATTGATAAAGGGTTGATAGAAGCGCACGAGGAAGAGATATAACATAGACAATAGGAGAGCATCTTTAGAGACTTTCCAGATCTGGTAGAAACAGGTGTACAGTTGGAGATCCAGACATCGCCTACCGAGACGTCCATAGCAGATCCTAGTGGAGCTAGAATAGTTGTTCTTCCTGAGGATAACTCGGGCTCTGATACCCAAGCACAAACTGCTGTTCGGAGTACAGTTGTGATTAGCCAATTGTAAAATTCACTCTCTTGTAATGATCGTTGCACACTAGCGAAAGAGTAAATTCTTGGTTAACATAAGTATTAATGGCTTGTGTGATAAGATTACCTTGAACCATGCATGACAACACCTAAAGTTTGCCTCATTAGTCTAGTCAACTAAGTAATGATTTCCCTTGATAAGTGTTCTTAGATAATTTTATTGAGCGTGACCCAATTTGACATATACCTATCGTGTGACCTCTCTTTTGACCTCCCTTGTGAGTGTGTTAACCTTCTTGAACACCCCTTGAGCCTTAATCTTCTTTGCAAGAAATTTGATGAAGACTAGACCTTTATTGATCCATCTCAATTAATCCTCATGAATGATTGGTTTGATTGAAATATCCAACTTAGGCCAAAATCCTAAGTTTGAGTGTGTGGTGAAAAGAAAAAGGTAAAGTCAAAGAAGTGAAAGGAAAGTCTTCTTTAGTAGTAACAAAGATGAGTAAGGAAGAAGAAACAAAATGTTACGAGCACCACAATTCATGGGGATCGGTAGTCACTAAGCATAAATGACCATACCTTTGCACTCAAACCAATACAATCTGGAGATAGTTGAAACTAATATTGACTAAAAAAATAAGGGCAAACCTATGGTTGAAAGCATGCATAGCGTTCCTCTTTTCAAAGTGAGCGATGTATCTAATTCCTGAACATTAAATTAATTATACACTTTTGTGTGAAAATGGAATCATTATATGTGTCAGGGCATTCAAATGCTTTTGCTGAGCTTCAACTTGCAGTTGAAGCAAGTAATGCGAGCTTGAGAATCTTTGATAATGGTGTGTCACAACTTGAATCTTTGAGTACACAATTGATCCTCGCATAAGTAATTTGAATCATGCTATGTACATTTGTGATTGAGTCTTGTGTAGCACTATGCGAGACACCCTTCTTGAACTTTTGAACTTGAGTTTTACTGGAGCACAATCAAAAGTGTAAGTTAGGGATGTTGGTGAGTGTCACGACCCGAGAGCACCCCCAAATCGCCACACGGCGTACTCGACCTTTCAGAGGTCTTATACAAGCCCATAGAATCATTCATCGCATTGTCATAAAATAGTACATAAATTTAAAACTCTTTACGTAAATCATAGGGCTTAAGATTCAACATTTTTCAAAGAAGTCTCAATAATCAAGTAGGAAGTTAGTCTCACATAGGCCAACTAAGACTCAAATGTTAAGAATATCCAATTAGGTATATGGCCCTTACATTTAAATGAAACTAATGTCTAATACAAAGTCTTAAATGAAATAAAACTAGAAAGAACATCCATGTCCTCGATCATATGAGGACATACCCAATCTTGAGATAATTTTACTTCCCAAGCTTTAACTCTAGGGATCCTCACTTGCCACCTACAATTGTAGAAATAGAGCAAAATATGGAATTAGTACAATTAAACATTACGTATGCTGAACATGCAAGAAAAACATGTGAAAAGGGACATTTAGTTTGAATATGTTTTTCATGTTATTTTGATAAAATCTTCATACTACAAGTATAAAAGCCATCTTACAAGTCCATCACCAACATATAAGATACTATCAACATAATTTTCAAGGTAAGGGCACAATCAATAAATAACCCATTTAGACATTTATACCCTCTACCTAAGGTTATCCGAAGACCCAGCTAAGTAAGACATGAAGAGACCGCCCATACAACCTATTCAATACACACCTAAGTGTTCCTTAAGACTACCAAAGATAAGGATATTTCCTTTCCAACACAACCACAACCAGTCAACATTCATTATTAAAGATCCTAAAGGAGACATTTATACATTTAAGGGACTTCACATAATGGTCTTAAAAAGACCTAGGAACTCACTTTAGCATCTTCAAAGCCTACTCATGACATGTGTATATAGCGTTCATTCCACTACCTACATGTTGTAGAACCTATCCAATAACTAGAGTGCACATCCCACATGATGAGAATGGAAATTAAATGACATATACCACACTATTAAAGTTGGAATCCGGTGTCATAAAATCCCACACTGTGCAAGGTATTCTACTTGCCAAAGGTAGAACTAAGGACACATCCCATGTAGGCACATGGTTTATGGATATAAAAAGGCTTTTTTGTACTCTAGTCTCATACTTCAAGTAGCGCTACTGCCTTAAGCATATACACTCAGTGCTTTGTCTTGGTTCTTATACAGTAAGTTCATTCACATAATAGTATTAGAAGGTACCGAATATAAGACCTACCAACTCATAAACCATTTCTAAGAAGGGTTCCACAAGGGTTGACAATCAAGATTCATTAGGATATCTCATTCATGAAATGGGTACCATGCTAGGTCTATCTGATTTACTTCATTATAAACCTTTTCATATTCAAAATTTTATATTCACTTAGTGTTCTAGTTTAATCAAGAAAGGGCAACATTCTTAGGTCTACCGGTTCAAGACATCCTTAACAACACCTCACTTATCATTCATGTATAAAGTAGGGACACTAGGTCTACCTAAAAAAGACATCATCTCAACATATACAAAAATTTCATATTCTTTCATCATAACATACAAACATTTAGAGGAAACATGCTTTCATTCACAATGTCACATAGCCTTATTGTAAGACCCCCAAAATGAGGTAGGGTGTCTAGAGCCCCACATGTGTATATAAGTTTGTTATCATGTTAATTAAGTATTTTAAAGTATGTATTATTGATTTGAATTCATTTGGAAGTCAAATGTCCAAGACGTTTGAAAGTTAGCCCTTGAGAAATGCATGTGTGATTGAGTGTGCCTAGTAGAATGTTTGGATGTGTTGCGAGTTTTTTTTTTGTTGAACCTAATGTGGAAGGTCCTTTACATATTAAGGTCTGTGTTTACGTTGGATACGCTTGGGTATGAATCCCCATAACATCCTTACAACACCTCACTTATCATTCATGTATTAAGTAGGGACACTAGGTCTACCTAAAAAAGACATCATATCAACATATACAGAAATTTCATATTCTTTCATCATCACATACAAACATTTAGAGGAAACATGCTTTCATTCACAATGTTACATAGCCTTATTGTAAGACCCCCAAAATGAGTTAGGGTGTCTAGAGCCCCACATGTGTATATAAGTTTGTTATCATGTTAATTAAGTATTTTAAAGTATGTATGATTTATTTGAATTCATTTGGAAGTCAAATGTCCAAGACGTTTGAAAGTTAGCCCTTAAGAAATGCATGTGTGACTTGAGTGTGCCTAGAATGTTTGGATGTGTTGCGAGTGTTTGTTTTTGTTGAACCTGATGTGGAAGGTCCCTTACATATTAAGGTCTGTATTTACGTTGGATACGCTTGGGTATGAATCCCCAAGACATCCTTAACAACACCTCACATATCATTCATGTTTC
Organism: Solanum peruvianum; assembly: GCA_027705065.1. Lineage (NCBI taxonomy): Eukaryota > Viridiplantae > Streptophyta > Magnoliopsida > Solanales > Solanaceae > Solanum > Solanum peruvianum. Next base: position 16,464,717 of record JAKWJD010001761.1, read on the forward strand.
AAGTAGGGACACTAGGTCTACCTAAAAAAGACATCATAAATTTCATATTCTTTCATCATCACATACAAACATTTAGAGGAAACATGCTTTCATTCACAATGTCACATAGCCTTATTGTAAGACCCCAAAATGAGTTAGGGTGTCTAGAGCCCCACATGTGTATATAAGCTTGTTATCATGTTAATTAATTATTTTAAAGTATGTATTATTGATTTGAATTCATTCAGAAGTCAAATGTCCAAGACGTTTGAAAGTTAGCCCTTGAGAAATGCATGTGTGACTTGAGTGTGCCTAGAATGTTTGGATGTGTTGCGAGTGTTTGTTTTTGTCGAACCTGCTGTGGAAGGTCCTTTACATATTAAGGTCTGTATTTACGTTGGATACGCCTGGGTATGAATCCCCAAGGGCCCCGCAAAACGCCCTCAAGGAGGACCCCAAAGGTTGATGAGACACTCGACGAGCCAAGTCGACGCCCAATTCCTTATTCAATGCCCCGTCGATGGGAGGCATCAATCAACACATATAAGTGTGATATAATACCCCTAAGAAGTAGTTTCAGTTGGAAATGACGGAGCATCAGGACAACTCGTCAACCACACGATGCCTCGTCGATGCAGCCTGCAACTGCACTGCAATGCATGCCGTCTCATTAAGGGGTGAATGGGAAATTCACCCTTACATATTAACCTGACACTAGGTAGTTTATTTGGTTATTTTTGGGTATATTAATATTGTTAAAAACTTGACAACCCCATTCGCAGTTTATGATTCAAAATTATACTTCCCTCTCCCAAAATATCCTTTCTAGAAACCTCCATCGGAGATGAAGCTCAAGAACAGCTTGGAGCTTGAATTCTCATGGATTATCCATTATGTTTCAGTGTTTTTATTCTATAATGAGGTATGGTGATTCTTTTTCTCTAGGTAACCTTTCACCTAGATAGTTCCTTTTAAAGTTTTCAAGGAGAAATTATGATCAAACTTCTTCTTACTCAATCTAGCCATGAGTTCTTTCTCAAATTGATTTCAAAAACAATCTTATGATGAATTGTTGATTATATGACGATTTTAAAGTGAATTTCAATCAAATTCCATGTTTAACCCATGACCTTCCCATCTCGTTTTAGCCTATGTATTGGTTATCATGATTTTGATGTTAGGAGGATTATAATGCGATTCAATTATGTTAAATTGATGGTTAGATACGGCCTATGATTTAATGTGATGATGAATTATCTTTTTTGTTGTTCCAATGTGGATTGATTATTCAAGACTTGTTAAGAATTAGCCTATATAGCTCTACTACTTAATGATTGTTGATGTATGGTATTCACTGTGATCTCGACCCTATAGTACATGAATGTAAGGTTTTGTTTAAGTAAAGATACTTTTAGCTACTTCTCTATATTTTATTTTGATGAAATATGAAGGTTGATCATTGATGATCAAAGTAAAGGAGAATTGGTAAGTAGTCTACTTTCCTTCACATTCTATAGATTGATGATGTAGTGTACTTGATATTATCTTGATCTTGTTATGATTAATACATTATTTCGATTATGTTAGTGTACCTTTAGCTACTTCCCTAGACATCAATTGTTGATGAAATATTGGTATTTATCAATGATGATCAAGGCCTCGGTAAATGGTTAAGATTGCCTACTTCATCTACTTCTCTATAGAAATTGCTAGATAATTGGCCTTGTATGGCATTGTGTGGTACGGTCCACTTATGGTGGCGGTGTTTACTTTATTTTCATTACATATGTGATGTGATCATGTCCTTAAAGGCAAATTTATTATGAATATGTGGTTGTGATGATCACCCAATGTGAAGTTTCATGCCTTGTCTTCAATTTAGTTCTGATCTAGGTTGTATGGCTATTGTATAAGCATGTGTATAACTATGTTAGGGATAGGTTTAGGTGCTTCCATTGATGAGTTGCGATAGGTTATGTCCCCTTATCTACTTAACTCTACATTAATGTGTGATTAGCTATGGTTAGGAGTCTTGAATGCAAGTGTTGTAGTTACCTTGTCTTCTATGCTAAATTGTGATGTGTGGTGTATGCTTGAATGTGCATTGTGGTCCTAAGAGGGTGGCTGCCTCAATATGTCGTTCAAAGCCATTAGCTGATCATGTTGACCATTGTATACACACTCACACTTCATGCATGCTTACAAAGTAGTATAGATTCATGGTGTCTAATGAAAGGTATTCTCATATGCACTTGTGTCTACTACTATGCATGTAAGGTATATGTCTATGACACATGTTATGTATTCCCTTAACTAGGATGACTTGATAAGTTTACTAGTATGGGCAAGGGTATGGGAACTTGTTTATGCATTGCACATGTGTGTCTTGATAGGATAGTTCCTAGGTTTGGTTTTCTATGTACATGAATGTGAATGCATGATTATGTTAATTTATGAACTTGTGTGGTCTTAATGTGTTGTGTGAAAGGATTTCACATATATATGTATACACACACACACACATTTATGATGATCTAGTCAATTGAGGGTCCTTGAAAGGCTTCTAGATGGTGCTTGAATATGCTATGTCCCTGTGAAAGGCTTCTCACATGATTTAGGTTGATGAGATCTCATATAATACCTATAAGCTAAGCATATGAGGGGTTAACTCTCCTAAGCCTAATTTTATAAAGTAATGTTACTTTTCAATAAAGGAACTTAGCTTAGCACTGAATGAACTTGAAGATGAGTGGTGTCCCTCCCTATTATATGAAGGCAGGTTCACCATAGTCCTCAGGGGGTGGTTAAACTCACATCCCAAAGGGCTTAGAGTAATATTTACAAAAAGTGGATAACTATAATGGCTCATTTGGCATAAACAGGATTTCCACATATACCTCCAAGTTCCATAAACTATGCTTCCCTCCTTTCTGTAAGGCTCTACAACACCAAATTTGATGTAGCACCCATGGTCTTAGTGTAGGTTAAGGTTATAGTTTCCCTAAAGTAAAATGGACAATGGAAGTAAAAAAACTGGACCCTAACTTGAATAACCTAAGAGAAGTTGCTTAGCGTAGGTGGGGGTATAGGACTTCACCTATGCATTGCACACATAACTATTGAAGGGACTTCTAGGAAGGTGTCCTAGTGTATATGTATATGTTTATGTCTTTATGCATGGAATTGTAGTATTCCCTACTTATTGTGATGATATGCATTGTATGAGTCCTAATGGGTCTATATGATGAGGTCTCTCATTATGTGCATATTGTTGGACTTATTGGCTATATGAATGAAGATCATATTTGGGTTATATGTAATGTACTAAAGTCTTATGTTAAGTGTAATGTGAAGTATTTGCCTTGTTATATGAAATGATCCTATGGATGCATGTGTTGATTTGAAAGGTTTTAGGTATGGTTTTCTTGTGGCCTTAAGGTGATGCTTGAGTATGGATAAATATGGGACAATATCCAAACATTGCACCAAGTGTCACTAGAGGCTTACTTGGAAAAGTCAAAAAGTAAGAAAAAGAAGAAGCTCACTGTAAAGAGGAAAAGAATGTTACTGTAAATAGGAAATAGCTTACTGTAAAGTGGTCCTAAATTTCCTTAAATTCAATGTGTGATTTTATATGATGTATGACCATTGAATATGCCTATATTAACTATGTAAATGTTATGATTCTTATTGTATCAAAGTTTTATGAAATTTCGATGAAATGGTTATGAAAGGGAATTTTAAAAGAAATGGAAAGGGGGAACATACCATTAATTTCAAGTCAAAGCTGTCTGTGAGGCAGCAAAATGGAAGAAAAACCATCCACAAAACTGCGATAATAACCAGCCAATCCCAAGAAGCTACGAATATTTGTGAGAGTAAGAGGTTTTGTGCAATTCTTAACAACCTCAGTCTTCCTGGGATCTACATCCACACCTTTGTCGGACACAACATGACCCAGGAAGGTCACTGATCTAAGCCAGAATTTACACTTGCTGAATTTGACATACAACTGATGTTGTCTAAGTACCTGCAAGGTTAGTCTCACATGTTGTTCATGATCTTCCTTGGTCTTAGAGTAGATGAGAATGTCATCAATGAATACTATGACGAAAGAGTCAAGGTATTCACGGAAGACTCTGTTCATGAGATCCATAAATGCAGCAGGTGCATTAGTGAGACCAAATGACATAATTAGAAACTCGTAATGACCAGAACGGGTACGAAAGGATGTTTTTGGAACATCTTCATCCCTAACCCTAAGCTGGTGGTACCCTGAACAAAGATCAATCTTCGAGAAGAAACGAGACCCTTGGAGTTAGTCGAACAAGTCATCTATTCTGGGAAGTGGATACTTATTCTTGATTGTGACTTTGTTGAGCTGCAAATAATCAATACACATTCTAAGGGTTCCATCTTTCTTTTTCACAAACAACACTGGAGATCTCCAAAGGGGATATGCTTGGCTGAAATAAATCCTTATCAGTGAGATCTTTTAACTGCAGCTTCAACTCCTTGAGTTCAGCAGGAGCAATTCTGTAAGGAGGAATTGAAATTGGTTAAGTATAGGGTTCTACGTCGATACCAAAGTCAATTCTTAAGGGGGAGGAGCTCCAGGCAAATCATCAGGAAATACATCTTGGAACTCATCCACTATAGGCACATGGAAGGAATGTCATGATCTAAATCATTAACGCTCACAAGATAACAGAATAACCCCTTGGACATTATTTTATTGGCCTTAAGATTTGAAATCACGGGATTAGGACGACTCGAGTTGTACCCCTCACAGACTAGCTCTCCTTCATTAGGGAAACAAAATCTCACAACCCCACTACGAAAATCCATACAAGTATAAAAACTATTAAGCCATTCCTTGCCAAGAATGATGTCAAAATTGTTGATAGGTAACTCAACCAAGTATGCACGCATAGTCCTACCACATACAACTATTAGGCAATCTTTGTACACTCTATCAACTCTTACATTTTCTCCTAAAGGTGTACTAACCACTATAGGATCATGCAGAACTTCACGCAATATCTCAAAAGTGAGAGCAAGCAAAGGAGTTACAAAGGAAAGCGTAGAGCCTGGATCAAATAAAGCATAACAGAAGTTGAAAATGCTTGCAGCATACCAGTGACCACATATGCGAATTTCTCCTGCTCCTCCCTGCCCTTTAGGGCATAAAAGTTGTTGTTCTTAGGAGGCTCGGATATTGCCGCACCCTGTGGATTAGGCCTAGGTTGATCATTACCTCCAGCCTAACCTCTATTCTGTGGGCAGTCTCTAACCATATGCCCACTCTTACCGGAATTGAAGCAGGCATTATTGCCCTGTCTGCACTCTCCATTGTGAGGATGGCCACACTTAGCACAGTCCTTTCTAGGACGTTGCATCTTACCTCCATTGCCATTCTTGGGCTCAGGTCTTCCTCCTCTAGGTGTTGTACTCCTCTGAGAGTTAGAGTTACCAGAACTCTGTTGCCCCTTTTTGAACCTGGGCTACTCATGGACGTTAAAATTGTTTTTGTGGCCTCCATGGTTAGGACCTGCCTGATCTTGAGGCTTAGACCTTCTAGCATCACGACGCCCTTCTTCTTGCAGTTTTCCTCTGCCTACTGGACATGCTCCATCAACCTGGAGAGGTCCATGTTATCATGGAGTATCGCAGATAGACACTCTTTTTCCAAATCTCTATTGATTCCTGTGAGAAACCTACTCATATCATCCCTACTGTTAGATACAAGGGAAGTAGCATACCTGGATAGTTTAACAAACTTCAGTACTCATCTCATCCTTGCTGTTAGATACTATGGAAAGTAGCATACCTGGACAGCTTAACAAACTTCAGCGAATACTCCCTGGCTGTCATGGATTCCTGTTTAAGGTTGATGAACTACTCAACCTTGGCCTCCCTCATCTCCCTAGGAAAGAATCTCTCAAGGAAGGCTGTCTTAAAAATCTCCCAAGTTACCAAAAGTCCTCCCACAACTCGGCTATAAGGCAACACCGTACACCAAGTCTGTGCAACATCCTTGAGTTGATAGGAAGCTAACTCTGCTTTCTCAGTATCTTTGGATCCAGCCATAAAGATCTTATGCACCTCATCCACAAACTCTTGAGGATCCTCTTAAGTCTTAGACCTTGTGAAAATAGAAGAATTCATCCTCATAGAGTCTCTCAACCTGTCATCCATACAGCAAACTGGTGGGTTCTCCCTCTAAACATTCTGTCGGTTGACCTATTCAGTCATGGACTGGGCCTGCAGAGTGATGGCCTGTGTCATCTGGGGCAGAGATGCCCTCAACTTAGTATATGTCAACCCAGCAGGATAAACCGGCATAGCCACTCCTTCAACTAGAGCCTGGGGTGGAACCTGATTGCCCCCAACAGCTGCTGCTCCTATCCTTTGACAAATTATTCTCCTAGTATTCATTTTCTGAAAAACAACAAGGATTGATGTTAGACACGCTCATAACACCAAGAAAATCAGACATTAGAAAAGTCACGATAACATCACAAGAAGAGAAATTTTCCTACGCATCATGCAGTCTCTAATTCAGGATAGTAGTTCACATTACTACCATGACTTAGCAACTACTCAATGTAGTTAATGTGAACTTATTATCCTCGGAATTTAACCTAGCGCTTTGGTACCAACTTTGTCATGACCAGAATCTAGACCCCAGACGAGACCAGCTTCGCTGACCTCTCAGAGGTCGCAGACAAGCCTACATACGTCATACTTACTTCATCTAACTTAATTTTAGTGGAAATTTTGAACTTTTTGTTAACTCACATTCATATAATTCATTCTACTTAAACTCATAAACGTTCATGAATCAACCATCTAATATAGAGATAATCAAATGAAAGAAATAGTTAATAATTGCATTAAAGTAATTTTGCCAAAATGACACTAATACAAAGTCTGAACAATTGTGGAAAGAAAAACTGGTGGAACATGCTCCTCTAGCTATAGCCTAAGTCTAAGCTAGATAATAACGATAGACATCCTCGAAAGCATGAGGGCCTACCAAGTCCGGATAAAAGCTCCACATCGGCATAGCTCCAACGTCAACCTGTAAGCTCTAGCGTCCACTTGTGCCTGCACCTAAAATTATAGAATTGTATGGGATCAGTACACACTTGTACTAAGTATGGGTATATGCAAGCACACACCAAGGACAGGCATGAGTAAGAACAACTCTTTCCTAACAACATTATTGTCGAAAGTCAAGTCAGTGGACTTGCCAAATTTGGATTAGGAAAGTCATGCCATGAGAGTAACATGCATCATCATACTTATCATATTGCACACAGCACATAACATCTTGCATATAGCACATAACATATTGCATATAGCACATAACATTTTTCATATCATTCGTTCATATGCCATGAGACCTTGGAATCATGGACATGACATCAAGACTTCCCAAAATGAGGGCTCAACATATGCGACCTAGACTAGAGAGCCTTCTTAGCAAACAGAGAGTCTACTTCATTCATTCATAAGTACTTCATTTCATTTCATTAATAGGCTTGTGTGAACACTACCTATACCTAGGATGTAGTTTAAGACTTTCAACGGGTTCGCTGTGGAAAGATCAAGAATTACCTAGTGTCATTACTTGAGTCTAGCTAACCTCTTGATTATCCTATCCTAACACCTTTGGTATCATTCATTTCATTATGTGCATCATTTGAGGCTGACCTCATTCATTCATGGGGAAATTTAACTTTAACCGACATAGATCATGTGAGCATTATGAAATCTAGTGTCTCCCCTACACCGAAAATAGGTGGAATCACCGGCCAAATTGACCTAGAACATGCTAGCACACATGGGAATCGAATCTTGCCAGATCCCTATATTAGCAGTTTAGGTTCAAAGAGTAAGAGATATAACGAGACCCATACCGGCATGCCGGACAGTCTCATCTCATGAGAGTTACATGAACCTCCGCCCTTCCTGAAAGAAGGCATCACCGCTCATAGCTAGTCTATCGGTGCTCAGTATGAAGTTGCATTACATTCAACTCATTCGTCATGGAAGCTGGCTTCTAGTATGAGGACATCGTAGCTCAATAGATGATTTCTCATCTCATCATTAGTATTAAGTGTGTTAATCTCAATACTTTCATTAGAGTGTTCATAGAGACTGGTCTCTTCATTAACTTTACACCCTCATAAGGGAGTACGTTATTGTAACATTTACTTAGGCTAATTTGAGATTGCCCTTATCTTTTACATTAGACTCATATCATGTTGTCACCACATTCATTAACATTATCACCTTTGATCTTCATAATTACTAACCCTTTTTTACGTGAATGTTCATTTCATCTTATGCCAATGCACTAGGCCATTTAGTGTGTTTCACACTCTTACCTAACCCTTCTAGGGTTTTATAATTTCATTGTTCATTTCATCATGTTCCAATGCACTTAGCCATTTAGTGTGTTTTACACTCTTACTTAACCTTTCTAGGGTTACATCATTTCTTTAGATACATCTTAGGTTCACTTATTTTTAAACGTATGATAGACTTATGGGTCTATACATACAAGCCATGAGGCATCATTCATATTTAGTTTAAGTGATTCATAGCTTCCTAAGATTATGTGGTACAAGAATTATGCATCTTTTATGTATGCAAAAGATCTCGATTTCGATCTAAGTAGGCAGCTTTATTCTTAAATATTTAATTTACATATGACTTATGTATCAATACGGAATTCGGGCAAGGGAACTCGGTCTCGAATCCCTTGGACAATATTTACATTTATCATTTATTTTATTTTGGTCCACACGGTTTGGGGACCCAAGATCGATCCCCAACACCTTTGTTTCCTTTTAATTTATTTCCTTTGAAATTTCTCTTCCTTGGCCGAGGGGTTGTGGGATTGGACCGCAACAACCCCTTTTATTTTTTTTCTTTTTCCTTGACATTCTCGAGTTGACCATGAGGGCGTGGGATCGAACCCCCACAGCCTCACTTTATTTTTCTTTTAATTCTCCTTTTCCGCCTAGAGGTCGTGGGTTCGATTCCCACACCTCACATTTATTTTCTTTTTCATTTTTTTCTGAAGCTTGACCAAGAGGTTGGGGTTCGAATCAAACTCCTCTCATTTCTTATTTTCATACATTATTTTCTACCCAGGAGCACCCATGTTCGAATCCCCTTAACCCCATTTGTTCACTTACGTTTTGTAGTGTTTTTCACGGGTGATGTCTCGGGTTCGATCCCTAATGACCTCACCTAATTTACACTCATTTATAATTTCAGATTTGTTCATCCATGTTTAGACGAAACCAATCTTACAAGTTGCTGGAATTTTTGTCACGTTTTCAGCTAACTTTCATCAACATTTATACATAAATTCACAGGATAAGTCGTAGATCATTTAATATGTTCTTAGGTGAGTTTTAATGGATTAATTTAGCCAAGAATTTATCACTCAAATCAGCCACATTACAATTCATATGAACATCATGATTTACATAAACATTTGTACATGAAATACAAAGAACTAACATGCCATTTCAAGTCCTAAACCGTGAGCAATAGCCATGACAACACACCCAAACACACGTAGTTACATTTTCGAAAAATATTAACATAAGTCAAATAAGTTTTTATTAAATGAGAAAAAATCTTATTTCCCTTTCATTTTAAATCAGATAATCAATAATAAATATTAATTAATTACATTAATTTACAAACTTAAATTAAAAACAAATATAATTCATTGTTTCCACCTAGGTTCAAACCCGGGTGGAGAAAGACTTCACTCTAAGAGCCAATTTTTTGCCCTCTCTCCCTAAAATACCCCTCCACCTTGTTAATTAAAAAATTAATTATATGTTTAGGATAATTACAACACCACCCTTAGCTTGGAAAAAGACCATTTTACCCCTAGACCCTCCAGCCTAAGATTTTCTCTTTTTATGTTCGTAAAGACTCCTTCGAGTAAATTTTCGTATTGGAGAGCCCTACATGGCTGGAACCAACCTTTCCTAGCTCAATTAACTCCCCAAGTTAGTTGGTTTTTCTGTAGCAAGGGTTCAGAGGTCTGGTTCTATGCGCATCAATCCGTGTGAACCCGGTCTAATCATAGGCATTCTAGACACATTAAGCATTACTTAGCATATCCATTATTAGGGTTGTTACACCTACCAAACTTGGAAATGAGAATCCAAGTTATCTTCAATGGACCTTCTAGAAGCTCAACGGTAGGAACCTACATTATTGTAGAAACATAAATATGGGTTAGTGCATACTTGTAGTAAGTATTGGAATATGAATATAAAATTTTTGAAGGAATGCATGAGAAAGGGGACATTAACTTTAGAAAACATGCTAAGTGTTTAGAAACCTTTAGTGGACATACAAGAGAGCATATACCATATAATGATCACAATAGCATAAATCACGTTCATGATCAAGACAACTTAAGATAAGATTCATGTATAACACAAGTCCAACATCATCAAGTATTACCAAGTCAACATGTATAATAGCATATTTGAGTACATAGCCAAACCAATTCCAATATCATGATATAATAACAAAGCATGCATAAAAGTTCATAACATTACAACATACACAAGACCATTACTCATAATCCAACATCCCAAGTAAAGCCCCATAACCTTACTCAATCAAGTAAGCCCAACAAAGAATAACAAATATTGTCGAACTTCATATATCATAGAATCAAGAGTTATCATCATCACTCATAGCAATATAGGCAAATAACATGCTCATAAGTGAAACTAACTTTATATAGGTTCATCAACATGTATAGACAACATATGCATAAAATTTACTTTATATAATATAAGAACAACCTTCTAGGACTTCCCTCAAAGCCAACTAGTTCAATGTATAGGTAGAATCCCATACCCCTACCTAGACTAAGTCAAACCCTCAAGTCACCCTAGTTAGTGTTCACTTCTTTACTTCATTTGACTTTCGGTAACTTGCCTAAAAGGACATAGACCAGACGAGCTAAATGTGGAATTTGGTTTCATGAAACCCTACACCGAAAGAAGGTGAACTACTTTCCAAGGTAGTACCAAAACATGAACATAACATTCTAGGTGGATCCACTAGCTAGTATTCCTATGGGGGCAACATAGTTCAAGAACTAGGAGATGTATTTGCGACCCTATTTATGCACATTGCATTATAGTCTCCAATATCATGAGTATCATGGTGAACCTACCTTCCCACATTAGGAAGGGACACTTATCACCACTAGTTCACTCAATGCTAAGCTAGAGGCCCTTTTTGAAATGTCTTTAAGCCTTTATTAATCATCATAACTTAGTATAGGCCATAGGAGACTAACCCCTTGCATATTCATATAATTAGATCATTAATAATTGCATTATAATATCCTTTCAATACAACCCTCATATGTGAGATCAACACATAATCATCATCATGTCATAATAAGGCACATACACAATTCATAACCAACCTTATATCATTACATCTTAACATAATCTAACATCTTCACGTAATCAGGACATTTCAATTACATCATCATACAAAAAATTACTTAATACAATCACAATATATACTTTAATTGAACTTCCTCACAGATTACAAGCCATCACAATTGAAGTAAAGGTTTAAGATCACAAAGTATTACCATTCCTCCTTCAAAAGACATAATCGTTAGTATTATCCTCAACCAAAACAATTTCATACATCAATAGGTTTAATAACATCATACAATTGTAAATAACACAAGAACTAAATCAATCGGATCAATACTAATCAATTCTACATGAGTTCATAACCTAGGGTTAGGGAATTTGGGCCAATTCATGATCTATTCCACATACCTGGTTAATTCATCAAGAACTATAATAATTTATAAATAATACATCATAATATAATCATAATAACCAAAATGAACCATATGAAACCATCTTTTTGAAAAGCAATGTTGGAAGAACCTTTGAGGAAAGGAATCCAAGAGGTGAAATCTTCCCATACCTTGATATTATTTTAAGATTGATGGTAAAAGAGAACATCTTGCTTCCCTATTACCCTTAAACCTTTGTATTCTATGGAGTATTCTTTGGGAGAGAGAAAGTAGAGCAAAGAAAGAGCAATTTGGGTTTGGAAAAAGTGATACGATAAGTGGGGTTTAGGATTAGGTTAGTTTATATAGGTCCTTAACTAATCTAATTAACCAACCCTTAAATCATAATTAAACCCCTAACTAACTAACTTAATTAAATGAACCAATTAAACTTAATAAGAAAGCAGGCTTGACCTATGAGACCACAACCTACGGTTCGTAGGTCAACCTATGCACATTCCCCCAACCATCCTGCATATCCATCGCTGGTGTCAGAGACTGGACATTTGGATATTTTTGGAAAAGTGTCTAAGTGTTTGTTGACGGAGGCATCGACGCCACATCGATCCACCTACGCCTCGTCGCCTGCACCTCATAAGTAGACACTTCTTTTTGACAGCTTTTGACCAAAGTGGAAGGGTGGTTCTTGGGGAGTCGTACCCAGAAATTTTGACCCTAAACATATTTTAATCACGTTTAACACCTTCCCATAAAATTTCACAAAATTTCCACTCCTAAAACATTGTGAAATAAGCTAAGGCACTCTAGCACCTCTTTCACTAGTCTCTAGACGTCATGAATGTTTCTTCACGTCTTGACTATGAAACTTCATACATGACTTATAAATATTTTTTTTACCTCAATACAGTGTTACAAACCTTAGAAACTCATGCGAGGCCTTAAATTAGGTCTTGGCCTTTGTAGTGTTATACATATACCATTGTTTGATACAATATGACTAAGAAAGCAACGACTTGCAACTAGAACTCACATTTGCTGAACTTAGCAAATAACTGGTGTTCTTTAAGAGCTTGCAGAACAACTCTCCAATGACTCGCATGTTCTTCCTTATTCCTAGAGTAAATAAGGATATCATAACTAAAGGCTATAACGAATAAGTCAAAGTATTGTTTGAACACTCTGTTCGTCAAATCCATGATACCTGCAGGAGCATTGGTAGTACAAACGACATAACTACAAATTCATAATGACGAAACCAAGTTTTGAAGGTTGTTTTCAAAATGTCACTATCTGTGACTCTGAGCTTATGATAACCCGATTGGAGGTCTATCTTTGAGAAGTGACTAGCACCCTGAAGATGGTCAAACAAGTCATCAATCCTGTGGATGGTATAATTATTCTTGATTGCGACATTTTTCAACTGTCTATACTCAATGCAAATTCTAAGAGAACCATCTTTCTTCTTTACAAACAACACTGGTGCATCCCATGGTGTAATATTAGGTCTGATGCAACCTTTATTTAGAAGGTCTTTCAACTGCTCTTTCAATTTATTTAGCTCTGTTGGAGACATTCCCTAAGGAGGAATAGAAATAGGTTGGGTATCTAGAAGGAGATAAATTCCAAAGTCAATTTCCCTTTTAGGAGGAACTTCAGGAAGATCTTCTAGAAAAATTTCTGGAAATTAACTCAGTACTCGAACTAACTCAAGAATTAGGGTTTTAGAGCTAGAATCATTAACCCGAACTAAATGATAGAGATAACCCTTGGCGATCATCCATATGGCCTTAAGGTAAGAAATGAAATGACCCATAGGCGCTAAGCTAATACCCTTCCACTCTAAGATTGGTTCATATGGAAACTGAAATTTAACAATCCTAATTCTACAACCACTGAGGCGTAAAAGGAATAAAACCAATCCATGCCTATAATGAAATCAAAGTCTACCATTTCTAACTCTACAAGATCTACTGGGGTGACTTTCTGAGAGACTGTGACAGGGCAATTTCTTTATGCCTGTCTAGCTATAATTGGGTCACTGGTTGGTGTAGAGACTGATAAAGATTCTGAGAGAATTTCTGGACTAACAATGAATTGGAATGCTACATAAGAAGTTACAAAAGAAAGAGTATCCCCTGGATCTAAAAATGCATAAACATCAAGGTGAAGAACTCCTAACGTACTAGTGACTACATTAGGAGAACCTTCCTGATCCTGGAGAGCCAGAAGAGCATACAACTATTTTGGCGCTGACCGCAACCTGTACTAGATGAGTTATCCTATTTATTCAAGTGACTTGTTGGTGCTGCTGAACTTGTAGACTGAGCCCTACCATTACTGCCTCTTTGACCCTGTCTAGAAGGACAATCCCTCAACCTGTGACCAGACTGACCGCACCCAAAACATCCTTTCTTTCCTGCCAGGCACTCGCCTAGATGTTTCTTACTACACTTAGGGATAGTGGTGTCAGTATTTTTGCCTTAAACACTTCCTTGAGACTTAGAGCCTTGTGCTCTAACCTTCTTGTCACACCTGTTCTTGGAGGATGAAACACTAGCTGATGAAGGGGCTGGGGCTGAAAACTTCTGTTGACTCTGCGAGCAATTTTTACCACCCGATTTCTGTTGATAATAGTCATAATTCCCAGTCCATCAATAGACAAGTGAAGGGACATCCACCTATTAGTGGTCTCTCTCAGCAATGGCTCACACAAGAATTGGCCATCTTTGACAATTTGCCACCGGTAGTCGAACTCGGCGGTGAGAGGGGTCTGGTTGGCATCAACATACTCACCGTATAGATACCGGTGGATGGAAGGCAGGGAGATATCAACCTAAATTCCACGTACTCGGACATGCTCAAGTGGGGCCTGTTTGGCGGGGGCAGCCCACCTTTAATATGTGATCTGAGAGTAGCCACGTAGGAGGTGTAGAACTCTCAAACCAACTCTTCACTATAACGGCCCAAAGAACGCGCTGTCCACTCCAGTCGGTGTATGGTGAAGAGATTATGGATCTCTGGCATAGTAGGGAGACTTATCGTAAGGACCCGCCTCTCCATTGTAAGGGTTCATGTCATGAATCCTTTATCATTCAGAAACTTTGCGTCTGAATAAACTTGATATTACCCGTCGACACACCACCAGCTGGGCTGGTCGGCAACCGGGGTGAGAGCACAAGTCGGTTAGCCGGGAGTGGATTTAGAACTGTCAGCCTCATCAGATGAGGCAGACTATGCAGCTCTGGCGGGTGCAGGGTTTTCAGCAGACCTGGAAGCTTCCTCCGACCATGAAACTCCTAAGGAGCCAGACGCTCTTTCGGCATGAGTAGCTGACCCAGAAGGTGTGCCGGTCAGTGTGCGCTCCTCATCAGACTAGGAGGCAGTGACTACGCCGGACGCTACCTTTTTGGGCGTAGCTCTGGCAGCACGTGTAGCTTGGGATCGAGTGGCAGTGCTTGGGGGCACGTACTCGGGGTCACGCTCATCATCAGAGCCATTGACCAGGCGGTTAGACAGGGGCGATAGACTTTTATCGCCCACATGCGTATACTCAATCTTGTTTTTGAGCCATAATATATTGTAACTATAAAGAATCAATATTATTACGAGAAAGAGCAAACAAGACGAGCAAAAACAAAATAAAATAAATATAAGAGCTAAGTTGTAATGACTTATCTGTAGTAATAGTGAAACACGGCGGAACACATGACGGTTCGTCGTGAGTATAACGGACTGTCATGGGGTCCGTCATGTCTTACTTCAACTATGTTGATGTGGAGACCCCTGAAGGAAAGTCTCTGACAAGTATAATGGATAAGCAGGATGGACCATTGTGACAATGAAGATCCGTCGTCGATGTCTGTAGTGGAGACCCTTAGGAGAGGGGTCTCTGACCATCACGACGGTGGTGCACAACGGACCATTGAGGATGTGAGGGTCCGTCGTAGATGTCTGTCAAAGGACACTTAGAAAAAGTGGGAGACCCTTAGGACAAGGGTCTCTGTCAACCATGACGGTTGTGCAGGACGGACCGTCTTGGTAACGACAGTCCGTTGTAGATGTCCGTCAGAGGACACTTATCAAAAGTATGGAGACCCTTAGGAGAGGGGTCTCTGTCCGTCATGACTGTTGTATAGGATGGACCGTCGAGGATGTGACGATCCGTCGTAGATTTCTGTCAGAGAACACTTAAAAAAAGTAGGAGACCCTTAGAAAAAGGGGTTTTTGACAACCAGAACGGGTGTGCAGGACGGACCGTCGTGGGGACGATGGTCCATCGCATGAATCCGTTGGTGGACACTTGGAGAAAAACGTACAGTGGGATGTTGGAACTGACCATATGACAGTTTTTTGTGGGTACGACGGTCCGTCATCGGGGTATCATTCTGTCATTGAACGATAGAACTGGGGATGCCACAATCATCCCCTATGACTCATATTGAATACTTAGTGATAACCTATTGTTATGCCTCGTATTTTTTTTATACGTAGTGCGCATCGTGATCTAAAAGACGTAAAGAAATATTAGGCAAGGATGTTATTTTCAAATGTGATATTAAGTATGAGTTGGCTAATGTAAGTGCCATTAACTTTAAGTGAGGGATTAATTAGTGGCTAATTTGGATTGATTTAATCCAATGGGCCCCACCACTCATAATTGGTGGATGATTAGGATTAATTTAATCCAGTGGGCCCCACCACTCAAGGCAAAAATTAAAAAGGGATCAGATTGTGGGCTGGCCTTAGTGGACAGGTGTAGAGGGGGGCTGCCTCCACTTCATACTATTAAATGAGGTGGAGAAATCCACTCCATGCTAAATAAAGTGGTGAAATGCATTGCTGCATATCATCTTCTTCTTCACCACTTGTCTTAGGCAGCCATGGAAATGGAGAAACCAACCCTGCAACTCTTGGCCAGCAGCTGCAAATAAATTGGTTAGTAACCTCCTTGTTTGGTGTGTTAATTCTTTAGAATACCCTTGTTAATTATCCATTAATTTTAAGAAGGGGGCGTGACCAGTAGCTTAGGAAGTTTGTTTTAGTTATGGAATGTGCTAAGTATGAACGGAAACCATAATCGGATTATTAGTGGTGTCGTGTTGGTGCTTGGGCTGTTTTGATTAAAGCAAACTGCAGGAAAATTCTGTTTTG
The DNA here is from genome assembly GCA_027705065.1 of Solanum peruvianum. Classification (NCBI taxonomy): domain Eukaryota; kingdom Viridiplantae; phylum Streptophyta; class Magnoliopsida; order Solanales; family Solanaceae; genus Solanum; species Solanum peruvianum. The sequence continues at coordinate 16,481,695 of JAKWJD010001761.1, forward strand.
GCATTATGTATATGTTGAATGTGATTATGAGTATATACTCCAAAGGATGAATACGATAAGGTAGATGTGTTGCGAATTATAAAACGAGTTATCGCTCGGTGTGTCGTTGCTTCGCTGCTATGGTTGCCGAGACGGAACTGTTTTGGGGAGGGGGCTGTTTAATATGATTCTTTGGGTTATATGTGTTATTGGTATTGCTGTGGATAATTTGGATTGTTGTCGGATTGGGACGAAGTAAGGAAAATAGGGGAAGTGCTGCCGAATTTTCGTTAGATTATTAGCTAGCTTACAAGAAAGTAAAGCACGATGTTTATCTAATTGCGGTACGATTGTTGCTTGTTATAGATTAATAGCTTGAGCAGTAAATATTGGACGTGCGGCTCGATTATACGGTATGTAACGCTGTCCCTTCTTTCTTTGTTTGGCATGACTTTTAAAAATAAGCGAATAACGGACAGATTTGATACTTACCTCTAGAGCGTCTAGGTGACGTATATTCTTACTTCCACAATTATTCCTCTATATATCGGCTATGTCTAAGGCTATGATGATCTCTAATATCTATGGTAGTGCTTCTTAGAGTCATTGAGATTTTACGTTTCCATATCGTCTTATAGGTTCATAATCTTGATAAAACATTAATCTTTGGTAATACTCCTTGCTGGTTCACGTTGATTGTTTTATTGAGTTATAAGAAATGATTTTAATTACATATGGTTGCTCATAATATTCTGCTCGTGCATAGAGTCATTTATCATTTCACCGAGTCCCGGGCCGGGTAATGTTCGTGCGGAGTTTCTTGCATATGTCACCGAGTTCCTCACTAGAGGGCCGGGTATGTATATTATATATATGATTGGTGATGAGGATGGTTATGATGATGATGATGACGGAGATGATGTGATGATTATTTTGCCGAGCCCCTTACTAGGGAAACTGGGCACCTTAAATGTTAAATATATGCATGATTTTCACTCAAAAGGGTATATGTGTAGTGATATTTTGTTTCGACTTGCCATATTGGTATCCTGTCATCTTTACCTTATGCTTTACCTACTCAGTATTGTCCGTACTGACCCCCTTTCCTCGGGGGGGCTGCGTTTCATGCCCGCAGGTGTAGACGCACAGTTCGGTGATCCTCCCGCCTAGGATATCTAATCTGCTGATTGGGAGAGCTCCACTGTTCCGGAGCCCAGTCGTTTTGGTACATAACTTTTGTGTAGTCTTTTGCTCGTCTATGGGTATGGCGGGGCCCTGTCCCGTCGAGTTTCACTAATGTACTCTTAGAGGTCTGTGGATATTATGTGGGTTGTATATATATGTTTTGGATAATGGTCTGGACATGGTTTGTTTGGGATGTCCGCTTGTACAGGGGCAGCCTTGTCGGCTGCGTGCATCATTGTGTATTGTGTAGTCGCAGCCTTGTCGGCATACGTATGTTATTATGCTTTGAATAGTGGCGGCCTTGTCGGCTCGCGTATGCTGTTATGGTTGAATGGTTATGACTCCTTATGAGACAGGTCCTCTTATATATATATGATGTTGGGGTTGGCTTGATTTGATTAAATTCCATATTGTCTTAGTTTCAGTTGGTTATACTTAGCAGGTTTGTATGTGGGTGTCCAAAACGGGCACTAGTCACGGCCCATCGGGTTGGGTCGTGACAAAGAGTGGTATCAGAGCAGTTCTTCCTCGGAAGTGTCTACAGACCGTGTCTAGTAGAGTCTTGTTTATCGGTGTGTTGTGCACCACATCTATAAACAGGAAGCTACAGGACATTTAGGATGTCATTCTTTCTTCTTATTCTAGATCGTGCGATAGAGCTATATTAACAGGATAATCTCTCTCTAACGAATCTGTGTGTTTTCAGCTATGCCTCCAAAGAAAGCGACAGCCGCACAGAAGGGAAAATCGGTAGTAGAAGGTACTAGTCAGACCCGGAGAGTTACTAGGGCTCGTGCCCAGTCTATGCCTGGTATGATGCTCCAGTCGGAGAGCTCTGCTACACCCCCACCGCCAGAAGAGCTTAGAGCAGCAGCAGCTCCAGTTCGGGGGACACCACCAGCCCCCGAGGCCCCAACATCTGAACCTCCAGCTCCTCAGTCAGGGGCGGAGGATAGGGCCATGAGAGATGCGGTTCAATTGCTGACTAGATTAGTGGCAGATCAGGCTCGCAGGCATGGACTAGGAGTTGATCATGCGGACAGATCTGATAGCTTAAGGGCTCGTGACTTCTTAAGTTGTAATCCTCCAGAGTTCTTTGGGTCAAGGCCCCAGGATGATCCGCAAGAGTTTATTCGTCAGATGCAGCGTACATTGAGGATAATCAAGGCTTCGGAGACCGAGTCTGTTGAGTTGGCTACGTATCGTTTGCGGGATGTAGCTATTAATTGGTATGAGTCTTGGGAGTTATCTAGGGGTGAGGGTGCTCCTCCAGCGGTATGGGATGAATTGTGGAGGCTTTCCAGGGCCACTTCCTGCCTCCAGAGATGAAGCGAGCTAGAGTCGATAGATTCTTGCGTTTGAAGCAAAATGGCAGGAGCGTTCGAGAGTATAGCCTCGAGTTTGATTCATTGGCAAGGCATGTGCCTACTATTGTGGCTGATATGGCAGACAGGGTACAATGTTATGTGATCGGATTGGATCGTTATCTGATTGACGGTTGTATGGCAGTGACTCTTCAGCCAGGTATGGACATTGCTCGGGTGCAGGCATATGCACAGGGGGTAGAGGATCGGAACCAGGGACGTCATCCAGATAGAGATTATAATAGAGGCCAGTATAAGAGGGCTAGATCAGCAGGTTATTCTGACGAGTTTCAAAGCGGGCAGTCTCAGCAGCATGTTAGATTTTCTTCCCAGCCAGCACAGAGTGCACCCCCACGTTTCATGGGTAGGGGGTTCGATCGTATGGGATAATCGAAGCTGGTCAGAGCTCTAGGGCGTCAGGGTCACAGATGGGCGGGGTTTGAGCCAGTCGAGGCCACCTTTGCCTCGGTGTTCTCGTTGTGGTAAGTCCCATCCTGGGGAATGTCGTTGGGCTACAGGTGCGTGTTTTTCTTGCGGCCGTCAGGGCCATACTATGAGGGAGTGTCACCTTAGAGGTAGTGCAGGTGGTATGGCACAGCCTACAGGGTCCGTTGCTGGTTCATCTTCTTCTGTGGCTATGCGCGCTACGGGGCAGGGTATTCAGGCACCAGCAGGCCGTGGTAGAGGACGTGGTGGAGCTTCCAGTTCTAGCGGTCCCTCAAACCGTATATATGCTTTGACTAATAGGCAAGATCAGGAGGCGTCACCTAATGTGATCACAGGTATATTATCACTATTCTCCCGAAGTGTGTATGCATTGATAGACCCAGGTTCCACCTTATCATATATATCTCCCTTTGTTGCTAGTAGGATCGGAATAGAGTCTGAGTTGATAGAACCATTTGAGGTAGCCACACCTGTAGGAGATTTTGTCATAGCTACGCGAGTATATAGGAATTGTTCAGTAGTTATATATAGTCGTCGTACCGTAGCAGATCTAATAGAGTTAAATATGATTGAGTTTGATATTATCATGGGCATGGATTGGTTGGCTGCTTGTTATGCTAATGTTGATTGCAGAGGAAAGATAGTTCGATTTCAATTTCCAGGGGAACCGATTATAGAGTGGAAGGGAAGTACAGTATCGCCGAAAGGTAAGTTCATTTCATACCTCAAGGCCGGGAAGATGGTTAGAAAAGGCTATATTTACCATCTGATTCGGGTGCATGACATAAAGGCAGAGGCACCGACTCTTCAATCAGTCCCGGTAGTTAATGAATTTCCCGATGTATTCCCCGAGGAACTTCCAGGCCTTCCTCCAGAACGGGAGATAGAGTTTACTATAGATGTACTGCCAGATACCCAGCCTATATCTATACCTCCTTATAGAATGGCACCTGCTGAGTTGAAAGAATTGAAAGAGCAATTGAGGGATTTGCTAGAAAAGGGCTTCATCAGGCCTAGTACGTCACCTTGGGGAGCACCGGTACTGTTTGTGAGGAAGAAGGATGGGTCGCTGCGGATGTGCATTGATTATAGGCAGTTGAACAAAGTAACAATAAAGAACAGGTATCCCCTCCCAAGGATTGACGATCTATTTGACCAGTTGCAGGGTGCAAAGTGTTTTTCAAAGATAGACTTGCGGTCAGGTTATCATCAGGTGCGGGTAAGGGAGGCAGATATTCCAAAGACGGCATTCCGGACCCGATATGGGCATTATGAGTTTAGAGTGCTGTCTTTTGGGCTGACTAATGCTCCAGCGGTGTTCATGGATTTAATGAATCGAGTATTTAAACCATTCCTTGATATGTTTGTTATTGTATTTATAGACGATATTCTGGTCTATTCACGTTCAGAAGAGGAGCATGCAGATCATTTAAGGACGGTACTTAGGGTGCTTCAGCACCAGAAGTTGTATGCTAAATTTTCTAAGTGCGAGTTCTGGTTGACTTCAGTGGCATTCTTGGGGCATATTATTGGAGCTGATGGTATTCGGGTAGACACGCAGAAGATTGAGGCAGTAAAGACTTGGCCCAGACCTACGACACCTACTGAGGTACGCAGCTTTCTGGGGTTAGCAGGATATTACAGGAGATTCGTAGAAAAGTTTGCCTCAATTTCAGCGCCTTTGACAAGGCTAACTCAAAAGGCAGCCAAGTTCCAGTGGACAGATGCTTGTGAGCGAAGCTTCCAACTATTGAAAGACAAATTGACTACAGCTCCAGTCCTAACTCTTCCGGAGGGACCAGACGGCTATGTTATTTATTGTGATGCTTCGGGTGTTGGGCTAGGATGTGTATTGATGCAGCATGGCAAAGTTATAGCCTATGCCTCCCGACAACTTAGGAAGCATGAAAAGAACTATCCTACTCACGATCTGGAGTTAGCGGTCGTGGTTCATGCCTTGAAGATATGGAGACATTATTTATATGGTGTCCATGTGGACATCTATACAGATCATAAGAGTCTCCAATATATCTTTAAACAGAAGGAGCTGAACTTACGACAGAGGCGGTGGTTAGAGTTGCTAAAGGATTATGATGTTGATATTTTATATCATCCAGGAAAGCGAATGTTGTAGCAGATTCTCTTAGCCGTAAGTCCATGGGTAGCTTGACAGATGTACAACCAGAAAGGAGGGATATGGTTCGGGAGATTCAGCGGCTATCCAGCCTTGGAGTCCGTCTAGCTAATTCGGAAGATAGTGGAGTTTCTATTCGAGAGGTTGCTGAGTCCTCAATCATAGATGAGGTAAAGAGACACCAATACAAGGACCCTATTCTGGCACAGTATAGAGATGCAGCTCTTCAAAAGGAAAAGACCCCATTTAAGGTTACACCTGACGGAGTGTTACGATATGAAGGCAGATTGTGTGTACCCGATACTGCGGGCTACGACGGCAGGTTATGGGAGAGGCACACTCTGCCCGTTATTCTATTCACCCAGGGTCAACAAAAATGTATCATGACCTCAGATGCTTATATTGGTGGGATGGCATGAAAAGGGACATAGCGGAGTTTGTTGCTCAGTGCCCGAATTGTCAACAAGTCAAGATCGAACATCAAAAGCCTGGTGGATTATTACAGGAGATAGAGATCCCGACTTGGAAATGGGAGATGATTAATATGGACTTCATTACAGGCTTACCTCGCACTCAACGGAAGTATGACTCTATATGGGTTATTGTAGATAGGCTGACGAAATCGGCCCATTTTCTTCCAGTCAGGACTACTTATTCGGCCGAAGATTATGCGAGGTTATATGTCAGGGAGATAGTGAGACTTCATGGGGTTCCCACGTCCATTATATCAGACAGAGGAGCTCAATTTACAGCCAACTTTTGGAGATCGTTTCAGAAGGGATTGGGGACACAGGTGAACCTTAGCACAGCATTTCACCCTCAGACTGATGGGCAGGCTGAGCGTACTATTCAGACACTAGAAGATATGTTGCGGGCCTGTATTATTGACTTCAAAGGCAGCTGGGATGACCACTTGCCGCTCATTGAGTTTGCCTATAATAATAGCTACCATTCTAGTATCCAGATGGCACCGTACGAGGCCTTATATGGGAGGAAGTGCAGATCACCTATTGGTTGGTTTGATGTTGGCGAGACTAAGTTAATAGGCCCGGATGTGATTCAGCAAGCTGTTGACAAGGTGAAGCTTATTCAAGAAAGATTATTAGCAGCCCAGAGTCGACAGAAGTCATATGCAGATAATCGGCGTCGAGATTTGGAGTTTCAGATTGGTGACTGGGTATTCCTGAAGGTATCACCCATGAGGGGTGTGATGAGATTCGGCAGGAAGGGGAAGCTCAGTCCGAGATACATTGGGCCTTATCAGATTGTTCGTAGGATAGGCAAGGTTGCCTATGAGTTGGATCTACCATCTGATTTGGAGGCGGTACATCCAGTCTTCCATGTATCGATGCTACGTAAATGTATTGGTGATCCTTCTAGAGTATTCCCTGTAGATGATATTCAGGTAACAGAGGAGTTGTCATATGAGGAGAAACCGTGGCTATACTTGATCGTCAGGTTAGAAGGTTACGTACTAAGGATGTGGCTTCCGTCAAAGTGTTGTGGCAAAATAACAATAGGGAGGAGATGACTTGGGAAGCGGAAGACGAAATGAAGAATAAGTATCCTTACTTGTTCCCGTACCTGCATGTAATTCAATTTCTAGCTTGACTATATTGATAGATAATGAGATTATGTAGCTGTGAGGCATCTGTAAGTTACGGAATGCAGGTTGATAGGTATAACTTTTAGAGAGACCTCGCTGGAGTTTGTTTTTGCAAGACGCTAACTTAACATTCGAGGACGAATGTTCCTAAGGGGGGAAGGATGTTATGCCTCGTATTTTTTTATACGTAGTGCGCATGTGATCTAGAAGAGTAAAGAAATATTAGGCAAGATGTTATTTCCAAATGTGATATTAAGTATGAGTTGGCTAATGTAAGTGCCATTAACTTTAAGTGAGGGATTAATTAGTGGCTAATTTGGATTGATTTAATCCAATGGGCCCCACCACTCATAATTGGTGGCTGATTAGGATTAATTTAATCCAGTGGGCCACAACACTCAAGGCAAAAATTAAAAAGGGATCAGATTGTGGGCTGGCCTTAGTGGACAGGTGTAGAGGGGGGCTGCCTCCACTTCATACTATTAAATGAGGTGGAGAAATCCACTCCATGCTAAATAAAGTGGTGAAATGCATTGCTGCATATCATCTTCTTCTTCACCACTTGTCTTAGGCAGCCATGGAAATGGAGAGAACAACAAACCCTGCAACTCTTGGCCAGCAGCTGCAAATAAATTGGTTAGTAATCTCCTTGTTGGTGTGTGTAATTCTTTAGAATACCCTTGTTAAATTATCCATTAATTTTAAGAAAGGGCGTGACCAGTAGCTTAGTGACCAGTAGCTTAGGAAGTTTGTTTTAGTTATGGAATGTGCTAAGTATGAACGGAAACCATAATCGGATTATTAGTGGTGTCGTGTTGGTGCTTGGGCTGTTTTGATTAAAGCAAACTGCAGGAAAATTCTGTTTTGGCATTATGTATATGTTGAATGTGATTATGAGTATATACTCCAAAGGATGAATACGATAAGGTAGATGTGTTGCGAATTATAAAACGAGTTATCGCTCGGTGTGTGTCGTTGCTTCGCTGCTATGGTTGCCGAGACGGAACTGTTTTGGGGAGGGGGCTGTTAATATGATTCTTTGGGTTATATGTGTTATTGGTATTGCTGTGGATAATTTGGATTGTTGTCGGATTGGGACGAAGTAAGGAAAATAGGGGAAGTGCTGCCGAATTTTCGTTAGATTATTAGCTAGCTTACAAGAAAGTAAAGCGCGATGTTTATCTAATTGCGGCACGATTGTTGCTTGTTATAGATAATAGCTTGAGCAGTAAATATTGGACGTGCGGCTCGATTATACGGTATGTAACGCTGTCCCTTCTTTCTTTGTTTGGCATGCATGACTTTTAAAAATAAGCGAATAACGGACAGATTTGATACTTACCTCTAGAGCGTCTAGGTGACGTATATTCTTGCTTCCACAATTATTCCTCTATATATCGGCTATGTCTAAGGCTATGATGATCTCAATATCTATGGTAGTGCTTCTTAGAGTCATTGAGATTTTACGTTTCCATATCGTATTAAAGGTTCATAATCTTGATAAAACATTAATCTTTGGTAATACTCCTTGCTGGTTCACGTTGATTGTTCTATTGAGTTATAAGAAATGATTTTAATTGCATATGGTTGCTCATAATATTCTGCTCGTGCATAGAGTCATTTATCATTTCACCGAGTCCCGGGCCGGGTAATGTTCGTGCGGAGTTTCTTGCATATGTCACCGAGTTCCTCACTAGAGGGCCGGGTATGTATATATATATATATGATTGGTGATGAGGATGGTTATGATGATGATGATGACGGAGATGATGTGATGATTATTTTGCCGAGCCCCTTACTAGGGAAACTGGGCACCTTAAATGTTAAATATATGCATGATTTCATCTCACTTAAAAGGGTATATGTGTAGTGATATTTTGTTTCGACTTGCCATATTGGTATCCTGTCATCTTTACCTTATGCTTTACCTACTCAGTACATTGTCCGTACTGACCCCCCTTTCCTCGGGGGGCTGCGTTTCATGCCCGCAGGTGTAGACGCACAGTTCGGTGATCCTCCCGCCTAGGATATCTACTCTGCTGATTGGAGAGCTCCACTGTTCCGGAGCCCAGTCGTTTTGGTACATAACTTTTGTGTAGTCTTTTGCTCGTCTATGGGTATGGCGGGGCCCTGTCCCGTCGAGTTTCACTAATGTACTCTTAGAGGTCTGTGGACATTATGTGGGTTGTATATATATGTTTTGGATAATGGTCTGGACATGGTTTGTTTGGGATGTCCGCTTGTACAGGGGCAGCCTTGTCGGCTGCGTACATCATTGTGTATTGTGTAGTGGCAGCCTTGTCGGCATACGTATGTTATTATGCTTTGAATAGTGGCGGCCTTGTCGGCTCGCGTATGCTGTTATGGTTGAATGGTTATGACTCCTTATGAGACAGGTCCTCTTATATATATATGACGTTGGGGTTGGCTTGATTTGATTAAATTCCATATTGTCTTAGTTTCAGTTGGTTATACTTAGCAGGTTTGTATGTGGGTGTCCAAAACGGGCACTAGTCACGGCCCATCGGGTTGGGTCGTGACAAAGAGTGGTATCAGAGCGGTTCTTCCTCGGAAGTGTCTACAGACCGTGTCTAGTAGAGTCTTGTTTATCGGTGTGTTGTGCACCACATCTATAAACAGGAAGCTACAGGACATTTAGGATGTCATTCTTTCTTCTTATTCTAGATCGTGCGATAGAGCTATATTAACAGGATAATCCCTCTCTAACGAATCCGTGTGTTTTCAGCTATGCCTCCAAAGAAAGCGACAGCCGCCCAGAAGGGAAAATCGGTAGCAGAAGGTACTAGTCAGACCCGGAGAGTTACTAGGGCCCGTGCCCAGTCTATGCCTGGTATGATGCTCCAGTCGGAGAGCTCTGCTACACCCCCACCGCCAGAAGAGCTTAGAGCAGCAGCAGCTCCAGTTCGGGGGACACCACCAGCCCCCGAGGCCCCAACATCTGAACCTCCAGCTCCTCAGTCAGGGGCGGAGGATAGGGCCATGAGAGATGCGGTTCAATTGCTGACTAGATTAGTGGCAGATCAGGCTCGCAGGCATGGACTAGGAGTTGATCATGCGGACAGATCTGATAGCTTAAGGGCTCGTGACTTCTTAAGTTGTAATCCTCCAGAGTTCTTTGGGTCAAGGCCCCAGGATGATCCGCAAGAGTTTATTCGTCAGATGCAGCGTACATTGAGGATAATCAAGGCTTCGGAGACCGAGTCTGTTGAGTTGGCTACGTATCGTTTGCGGGATGTAGCTATTAATTGGTATGAGTCTTGGGAGTTATCTAGGGGTGAGGGTGCTCCTCCAGCGGTATGGGATGAATTTGTGGAGGCTTTCCAGGGCCACTTCCTGCCTCCAGAGATGAAGCGAGCTAGAGTCGATAGATTCTTGCGTTTGAAGCAAAATGGCAGGAGCGTTCGAGAGTATAGCCTCGAGTTTGATTCATTGGCAAGGCATGCGCCTACTATTGTGGCTGATATGGCAGACAGGGTACATCGTTATGTGATCGGATTGGATCGTTATCTGATTGACGGTTGTATGGCAGTGACTCTTCAGCCAGGTATGGACATTGCTCGGGTGCAGGCATATGCACAGGGGGTAGAGGATCGGCACCGGGGACGTCAGCCAGATAGAGATTATAATAGAGGCCAGCATAAGAGGGCTAGATCAGCAGGTTATCTGACGAGTTTCAAGCGGGCAGTCTCAGTCTCAGCAGCATGTTAGATTTTCTTCCCAGCCAGCACAGAGTGCACCCCCACGTTTCATGGGTAGGGGGTTCGATCGTATGGGATATTCGGAAGCTGGTCAGAGCTCTAGGGCGTCAGGGTCACAGATGGGCCGGGGTTTGAGCCAGTCGAGGCCACCTTTGCCTCGGTGTTCTCGTTGTGGTAAGTCCCATCCTGGGGAATGTCGTTGGGCTACAGGTGCGTGTTTTTCTTGCGGCCGTCAGGGCCATACTATGAGGGAGTGTCACCTTAGAGGTAGTGCAGGTGGTATGGCACAGCCTACAGGGTCCGTTCCTTGCTGGTTCATTTCTTCTGTGGCTATGCGCCCTACGGGCAGGGTATTCAGGCACCAGCAGGCCGTGGTAGAGGACGTGGTGGAGCTTCCAGTTCTAGCGGTCCCTCAAACCGTATATATGCTTTGACTAATAGGCAAGATCAGGAGGCGTCACCTAATGTGATCACAGGTATATTATCACTATTCTCCCGAAGTGTGTATGCATTGATAGACCCAGGTTCCACCTTATCATATATATCTCCCTTTGTTGCTAGTAGGATCGGAATAGAGTCTGAGTTGATAGAACCATTTGAGGTAGCCACACCTGTAGGAGATTTGTCATAGCTACGCGAGTATATAGGATTGTTCAGTAGTTATATATAGTCGTCGTACCGTAGCAGATCTAATAGAGTTAAATATGATTGAGTTTGATATTATCATGGGCATGGATTGGTTGGCTGCTTGTTATGCTAATGTTGATTGCAGAGGAAAGATAGTTCGATTTCAATTTCCAGGGGAACCGATTATAGAGTGGAAGGGAAGTACAGTATCGCCGAAAGGTAAGTTCATTTCATACCTCAAGGCCGGGAAGATGGTTAGAAAAGGCTATATTTACCATCTGATTCGGGTGCATGACATAAAGGCAGAGGCACCGACTCTTCAATCAGTCCCGGTAGTTAATGAATTTCCCGATGTATTCCCCGAGGAACTTCCAGGCCTTCCTCCAGAAACGGAGATAGAGTTTACTATAGATGTACTGCCAGATACCCAGCCTATATCTATACCTCCTTATAGAATGGCACCTGCTGAGTTGAAAGAATTGAAAGAGCAATTGAGGGATTTGCTAGAAAAGGGCTTCATCAGGCCTAGTACGTCACCTTGGGGAGCACCGGTACTGTTTGTGAGGAAGAAGGATGGGTCGCTGCGGATGTGCATTGATTATAGGCAGTTGAACAAAGTAACAATAAAGAACAGGTATCCCCTCCCAAGGATTGACGATCTATTTGACCAGTTGCAGGGTGCAAAGTGTTTTTCAAAGATAGACTTGCGGTCAGGTTATCATCAGGTGCGGGTAAGGGAGGCAGATATTCCAAAGACGGCATTCCGGACCCGATATGGGCATTATGAGTTTAGAGTGCTGTCTTTTGGGCTGACTAATGCTCCAGCGGTGTTCATGGATTTAATGAATCGAGTATTTAAACCATTCCTTGATATGTTTGTTATTGTATTTATAGACGATATTCTGGTCTATTCACGTTCAGAAGAGGAGCATGCAGATCATTTAAGGACGGTACTTAGGGTGCTTCAGCACCAGAAGTTGTATGCTAAATTTTCTAAGTGCGAGTTCTGGTTGACTTCAGTGGCATTCTTGGGGCATATTATTGGAGCTGATGGTATTCGGGTAGACACGCAGAAGATTGAGGCAGTAAAGACATGGCCCAGACCTACGACACCTACTGAGGTACGCAGCTTTCTGGGGTTAGCAGGATATTACAGGAGATTCGTAGAAAAGTTTGCCTCAATGTCAGCGCCTTTGACAAGGCTAACTCAAAAGGCAGCCAAGTTCCAGTGGACAAATTGACTACAGCTCCAGTCCTAACTCTTCCGGAGGGACCAGACGGCTATGTTATTTATTGTGATGCTTCGGGTGTTGGGCTAGGATGTGTATTGATGCAGCATGGCAAAGTTATAGCCTATGCCTCCCGACAACTTAGGAAGCATGAAAAGAACTATCCTACTCACGATCTGGAGTTAGCGGTCGTGGTTCATGCCTTGAAGATATGGAGACATTATTTATATGGTGTCCATGTGGACATCTATACAGATCATAAGAGTCTCCAATATATCTTTAAACAGAAGGAGCTGAACTTACGACAGAGGCGGTGGTTAGAGTTGCTAAAGGATTATGATGTTGATATTTTATATCATCCAGGGAAAGCGAATGTTGTAGCAGATGCTCTTAGCCGTAAGTCCATGGGTAGCTTGACAGATGTACAACCAGAAAGGAGGGATATGGTTCGGGAGATTCAGCGGCTATCCAGCCTTGGAGTCCGTCTAGCTAATTCGGAAGATAGTGGAGTTTCTATTCGAGAGGTTGCTGAGTCCTCAATCATAGATGAGGTAAAGAGACACCAATACAAGGACCCTATTCTGGCACAGTATAGAGATGCAGCTCTTCAAAAGGAAAAGACCCCATTTAAGGTTACACCTGACGGAGTGTTACGATATGAAGGCAGATTGTGTGTACCCGATACTGCGGGGCTACGACGGCAGGTTATGGGAGAGGCACACTCTGCCCGTTATTCTATTCACCCAGGGTCAACAAAAATGTATCATGACCTCAGATGCTTATATTGGTGGGATGGCATGAAAAGGGACATAGCGGAGTTTGTTGCTCAGTGCCCGAATTGTCAACAAGTCAAGATCGAACATCAAAAGCCTGGTGGATTATTACAGGAGATAGAGATCCCGACTTGGAAATGGGAGATGATTAATATGGACTTCATTACAGGCTTACCTCGCACTCAACGGAAGTATGACTCTATATGGGTTATTGTAGATAGGCTGACGAAATCGGCCCATTTTCTTCCAGTCAGGACTACTTATTCGGCCGAAGATTATGCGAGGTTATATGTCAGGGAGATAGTGAGACTTCATGGGGTTCCCACGTCCATTATATCAGACAGAGGAGCTCAATTTACAGCCAACTTTTGGAGATCGTTTCAGAAGGGATTGGGGACACAGGTGAACCTTAGCACAGCATTTCACCCTCAGACTGATGGGCAGGCTGAGCGTACTATTCAGACACTAGAAGATATGTTGCGGGCCTGTATTATTGACTTCAAAGGCAGCTGGGATGACCACTTGCCGCTCATTGAGTTTGCCTATAATAATAGCTACCATTCTAGTATCCAGATGGCACCGTACGAGGCCTTATATGGGAGGAAGTGCAGATCACCTATTGGTTGGTTTGATGTTGGCGAGACTAAGTTAATAGGCCCGGATGTGATTCAGCAAGCTGTTGACAAGGTGAAGCTTATTCAAGAAAGATTATTAGCAGCCCAGAGTCGACAGAAGTCATATGCAGATAATCGGCGTCGAGATTTGGAGTTTCAGATTGGTGACTGGGTATTCCTGAAGGTATCACCCATGAGGGGTGTGATGAGATTCGGCAGGAAGGGGAAGCTCAGTCCGAGATACATTGGGCCTTATCAGATTGTTCGTAGGATAGGCAAGGTTGCCTATGAGTTGGATCTACCATCTGATTTGGAGGCGGTACATCCAGTCTTCCATGTATCGATGCTACGTAAATGTATTGGTGATCCTTCTAGAGTATTCCCTGTAGATGATATTCAGGTAACAGAGGAGTTGTCATATGAGGAGAAACCGTGGCTATACTTGATCGTCAGGTTAGAAGGTTACGTACTAAGGATGTGGCTTCCGTCAAAGTGTTGTGGCAAAATAACAATAGGGAGGAGATGACTTGGGAAGCGGAAGACGAAATGAAGAATAAGTATCCTTACTTGTTCCCTGTACCTGCAGGTAATTCAATTTCTAGCTTGACTATATTGGTAGATAATGAGATTATGTAGCTGTGAGGCATCTGTAAGTTACGGAATGCAGGTTGATAGGTATAACTTTTAGAGAGACCTCGCTGGAATTTGTTTTTGCAAGACGCTAATTTAACATTCGAGGACGAATGTTCCTAAGGGGGAAGGATGTTATGCCTCGTATTTTTTTTATACGTAGTGCGCATCGTGATCTAGAAGACGTAAAGAAATATTAGGCAAGGATGTTATTCCAAATGTGATATTAATATGAGTTGGCTAATGTAAGTGCCATTAACTTTAAGTGAGGGATTAATTAGTGGCTAATTGGATTGATTTAATCCAATGGGCCCCACCACTCATAATTGGTGGCTGATTAGGATTAATTTAATCCAGTGGGCCCACCACTCAAGGCAAAAATTAAAAAGGTATCAGATTGTGGCTGGCCTTAGTGGACAGGTGTAGAGGGGGTGCCTCCACTTCATACTATTAAATGAGGTGGAGAAATCCACTCCATGCTAAATAAGTGGTGAAATCATTGCTGCATATCATCTTCTTTTTCACCACTTGTCTTAGGCAGCCCATGGAAATGGAGAAACCACCCACCCTGCAACTCTTGGCCAGCAGCTGCAAATAAATTGGTTAGTAACCTCCTTGTTTGGTGTGTTAATTCTTTAGAATACCCTTGTTAATTATCCATTAATTTTAGAAGGGGCGTGACCAGTAGCTTAGGAAGTTTGTTTTAGTTATGGAATGTGCTAAGTATGACGGAAACCATAATCGGATTATTAGTGGTGTCGTGTTGGTGCTTGGGCTGTTTTGATTAAAGCAAACTGCAGGAAAATTCTGTTTTGGCATTAATGTATGTTGAATGTGATTATGATTTATACTCCAAAGGATGAATACGATAAGGTAGATGTGTTGCGAATTATAAAACGAGTTATCGCTCGGTGTGTCGTTGCTTCGCTGCTATGGTTGCCGAGACGGAACTGTTTTGGGGAGGGGCTGTTTATATGATTCTTTGGGTTATATGTGTTATTGGTATTTTGCTGTGGATAATTTGGATTGTTGTCGGATTGGGACGAAGTAAGGAAA